>CM056050.1:69409446-70609446 GCA_029574335.1 Rana kukunoris | reverse complement strand
ATGGCATAAAAACTAATTTGAGAGCTATCTACAAGGCTGGTATCTTACACTTACAGCATAACCAATGATCACTTACTGTTTTCATTTCAGATCAGAGTTGGGATTCACACAGGGCCTGTATTAGCAGGAGTTGTTGGTGATAAAATGCCCAGATACTGCCTTTTTGGAGACACTGTGAATACAGCTTCCAGGATGGAGAGTCATGGGGTTCCAGATAAAATCCACCTTAGTCCAACAACTTTCCAGTAAGAACGCATTAAAAAACAAAACAAAAAAAAAAAAAACGAAATATGATTGGTAATATATGATATATTTTTTGCTGCATATAAGCCAATTTGAGAAGAAACACAATACTGTAGCTAAATGCCCAGACCAAAGTAAACAGTTTCAGTATGCATTGGTTAACTTGAGAATAACCCTATGACTAACTTTCTTACTAGAACAACATTTACCTTTGCTTTTGAAGCATATCTAAATCCTACTTTTACATTTGACGTATTCCACGTGACACAATGTTAAAGTGACGCATTTTAGAACTACCTGAATTTGGTGCACGAGTCACTGTCATAACGAAAAGTTTTGCAAATGCTTTATGAATTTGGTGGAATACATCAAGAATATAAATTAATACCAGAGACGTGGCGCTCTAGATTTATAAATTACCCCCCAATCCCTGAAATTCATCAAGCCTGACACAGACAGATTTTTTGAAAGTGTCTCTCATGTGTTCTAAAAGTGGTGTGGCATGCACCGAATTCATCTCCCGTCTAGAACTTGTACATAATCCATCTAGTTCATACATAAAAATAAATAAAATAAAAATTATCATACAATCACATATACCCAAATCTATACCCACAGTTGGTCCAGAGGAAGTCGAAAAACCCCAGCAGAGCATGATCCAATTTGCTACAGCAGGGGAAAAAATCCCTTCCTGTCCCTGAGAGGCATTCAGATTTTCCCCGGATCAACTTTACCTATAAATGTCAGTACTCAGTTATATTATGTACATTTAGGAAATAATCCAGGCCTTTCTTAAAGCAATCTACTGAGCTGGTCAGAACCAACTCTATAGGGGGTCTATTCCATATTTTCACAGCTCTTACTGTGAAGAAACCTTTCCGTGTTGGAGATGAAGAGTGCCCCCTTGTCCTCTGTGTTGACCGTAAGTGAATAACTCAACACCAAGTTCACTATATGGACCCCTTATATATTTGTACATGTTGATCATATCCCCCCTTTAATCTCCTCTATTCAGGAGTGAATAAATTCAATTCCTCTAATCTTCCTCTTAGCTTTCCGCATACCTGAATTTGGCTTTTGCTGCGCCACTTTTAGAATGCACACTAGACACTTTTGTCAAATCTATCTGTAAAAGAGAAATAGAGGCGCTTCTTAATTAAAACTGTAAAACATTTAATAACACAATAAATAAAAGCACTTATGCCGCGTACACACGATCGTTATTTATGTCATTGAAAAAAACAAAGTTTTTCTCGACGTGATTACTCTCAAGCCTGCCTAGCATACACATGATCGTAAAAAAAATGCTTGTGCAAAGCGCGGTGATGTACAACACGTACGACGGCACTATAAAGGGGATATTCCATTTGAATGGTGCCACCCTTTGGGCTGATTATGCTGATTTTGTGTTACTGCGTGTTATTAAAAGTTTGGTGAGAGACGATTCGCGATTTTCAGTCTTCGTGCTTTTCAGTCTTTTACAGCGTGACGAATGTGCTATCTTTAAGAATGCTAGTTTTACCAGAACGAGCGCTCCCGTCTCATAACTTGCTTCTGAGCATGCGTGTTAAAGCCTACACACGATTGTTTTCACGACGTGAAAAACAATGAGAAAAAATAGAGCAGGTTCTAAATTTATTAACGCCCATTTTTCTCGTCGAGAAAAATGCTCTGGTGCCTACACATGATTGTTTTTCCCGACCAATTTAAAAAAAAATCATTTTTCTCGTCATGAAAAATGGTCGTGTGTACGCAGCATCACATCTTGGTAAGTGAAGTAAGGCACATCAGGGGGTCCTGTAGGGAGAGTCTGTGCTCTCGCCAGATTTCTGCTGTGGATGCTTCATCCTGCCTGGTCTCCTGTGTATGCCGATCGTCTGCTCAGAGTGTGACTTGAACAGGAAGAGGGGGAGGGAGCTGTGGTGGCTCAACGTGATTGGCACTGCGCTGACAAGCCATTCACCTCTGCAGCCAAGGGTTCGGATCCCGGTCTCGGCTACATGTGAATTGAGTTTGGTGGTCTCAGCCCGGCTCCCGGTGGGTGTGCTATGCAAGGTACGCCTGTGCTTAGTACGCCCACCCCCCCCCCCCCCCCCACAAAAACCACCACACTTGCACGCACACAAAATTGGTTTAAAACACTCGCACTTTGGCCATGCGGTCTCTTAAAAATAAAGAGAGGCGAAGGACCTACGGGGCTGGCTGGGTGGGCTAGGCCCCCTCACTCCCTCATAGGGGGAGTCCCTCTGCCCCATTGGGGTCCCGTTGGGCCCCAGTTGGGCTCCCAAGAGGAGCAGGTAGGGCGGGGTGAGTGGGAGGCCCCCCTTCACACCCGCCATTGCCACCAGGGGCATGGAGAAGGATGGCGATTGCCTCCGGGGGGAGGGTCTGCCTACTCCCAACTCCTGCAGTCCGGCTCCTCTCTCTCGAGTTCACGCACAAAAATACACTTTAAAAAAAAAAAAAAAAAGAACAGGAAGAGGGGCCAGAATGCACGTCACCACAGCAGCGGGTGTTTGACGTCACTGGGTATGATGCAACGCGGTTCCGATCATGCGCTCTGCCGATGGTATTGACGTCACACGCCCGCCGCTGCAGTCTTGGTGTTCTATCCCCTCTTCCTGTTCCTGGACCCCCTGATGTGCCTTACTACACTGACCGAGATGTAAGTGCTTTTACACATTGTGTTAATAAATGCTTTAAAGTTTTACCTAAGAGGCACCTCTACTTCTGTCTTTTACATGTTCCCTGGAGTATGCCTCTATTTCCCTCAAGAGGCTTGCCCTAAGCTCTAAACTGTTACTATCAGGGATGGACTGGCCATTGGGACTACAGGGAGTTTCCCGGTGGGCCGATGGCTCAGTGGGCCGGCTTCATTAACAGTGGACCGCCACCCCCATCCACTCCTCTGTCTATCCTTTCCCACAGCGCTCACCTCCTCTCACCTGGGGGGGGGACAAAGAAGCAGGGGGAGGACCAAAGGAGCAGGGGGGACTACAGGAGCAGTGGGGAGGGGACAGACAGCTGACTCAACAGCTATGGCCTGGGAGCTTCTCCCTTCTGCCTAATCTTGTCCCATAAGGGGGGGCACCGAACTGATTCTTTTCCCCGGGTGAAATAATGTCTAGCTTCCCCACTGGTACTGCCGATAAGAGTACCAGTACCAGCCGTTCTACTCTAATAAAGAAGAATGGCTAGTGGCTAGTGAAGGGGGAGTGGGGGCTTGGGTGGCCGGGGGGGTTGCGGGAGTTGTCTGGCCGCCATGGGAGAGACCTGTCAAAGTGGGCCAGTCTGAAAGAAGTCCAGGGCCAAATTTCTGTCCCAGTCCAGCCCTGGTTACTATCACCACATGACTTCTATCTGCTGTTCACTATTAGAGACTTGTTCCCCCCTCTTATTACTATCAACGGCTATCCTATAGACCGGCCCATCGCTAGAGGACTGGCAAAACAAACAATTGCTTGGGGCCCCAAGCTAGCCTGGGGCCTCCAACTTCCCCTTTCCAGGATGTAGCGTGGTTAAGCTCCTCTTCCTTCCACCTGGAGTCCTGTCAGTCTGACCGGTACGGCATGTGGTACAGGAGATTCAGTTTCCTGTTCCCGGCCAGACTGACAGGAAGTGCACACTGAGTGCTCACTTCCTTTCAGTCCGGCCGGGAAGACAGGAAACTGAATCTCCTGTACCGCATGGTGCCCAGCCCGGGCACTATCTGATAGGGTACTGGGGAAAAGGCAGGGGGAAGAGGAGCTCGGCCACGCCACAGTGGCTGCCTACAGGGAAGAAGGGTAAGAATAGAAAAACATTTTAATGTAGCACCAACGTAGGCTTTGCATGCGGGGGGGGGGGTGCTTGGGGGCCCCCATTTTGCTTGGGGCCCCCAAATTCCTTCAAACGGCCCAGCCTATAGACCACCCACCCCATGATTGATGCCCCCCCACCATTATCAGTGATTAACAGCTTGCGCCAGTATCATTCTATTGTAAAATCTATCTATGACAGCTTATCTCTGTATGCCAAAAGAGAGCTGGTCTTAATTAGCTTCACTTTTGGAAGATACAAACTGCCATTATTTTATTTTGGATTTAATGCATTGAATGTGACACAATTGATTTAGGTGCATTCAATGCGACAAAATGGGCGCATTTAGGAATTTGGGGCATGAGTCGTGTTGCATACACTTCATGAATTTGGCGCAATACCTTAACAAGAGGAATTAACAGAAGAAAAAGTGGTGCGGCAGCTTTTTTGAATTCCTCCCAACATCTTTAAATCTCTCACTCTATAGCAGACTGCTGATTGACTTTGGAGTTAAAGTCAATGCCTTGGGACTGGATGCTGAAGATTAGTATTAAAAAATACTAGATTGAGGATTACACTCTAAGGGAACATTACTTACATAAACTGTTATTTTGAAAAAACATTTGTAACCGCAGTACCCCAAAAGATAAGTCATTGTCATGCTCTTCGGAACTTTGGGAGTCACACGCCTACCCGGCTTAAGGCGTCAGTTGGCCTGAGTGTAACATCCGAGCGGGAACATCAGTCCAAGTCGTACCATCTTGTTGTCCACTTGTCCCTGGGTTCACCCAGGGACGTCGCCAGCGTGTCGGGATCCTCCGGGGTAATTGACCACGCTATAGAAAGTGCACCTCAACTCAACTCAACTCAACTCAACTCAACACGCTGTAGATCCTTCTGCTGACTCTTATGTCATTAGGATATTTAGCAATTACCTAAGGGTCAGAGGATAGAAAACCACAATACACATTGGGAAACTATGTTCGCACCTTTGACAAGTTAAATGTATTGCATGTAGGGGACTTAGGCCCCTTTCACACGGGTGCCTTGGTCTTGTGAATTCTGCTTGCTCAGCGGGGGTCCTGTCCACCTCGCTGTGCAGAGTGGACACGGACACAGTTCCACTCTCCTCTATGGGAAAATTGTGTGGAATTGGACCGCCTGTCCGTTTTCATCCAATCCTATCTGATCCGCCAGACAGATTAAAAATAGAACCACCATCCATCTGGAATTTACGGGCACGATCAGGTTGGATGGCAGCAGGTGTCTGCTGACATCCGCTGCTCCATAGAGGAGACTGGACGGTCCGATCAGGTCCGCCTGAAAAACTGAAAGGGCGGACCTGATCAGAAAGCCAGCGTGAAAGGACCCTTACTATATTACCTCTTCACCTGCAGGGTACTGCTGGTTAATTTTTTTAGCCTCTTAAACTTTGAATTAAATCATTATACAGGGCCTTGAAACACAAGGACTTCGACATCGTGGACAGAGGAATTATTGATGTAAAAGGGAAAGGGAAAATGAACACATATTTCCTAATTAAGAATTTACTTCTATCTGAAGAAGCAATTATGGGCATGCCAAAATGTGAAGACGCTCAGGCAGAACATAATCTGACTAATGGTAAGTGATGGTCTTTGTATTCCACATTATGTAAACCTTTTGGCTAAAGCCCATGCAAGCCAATTGATACGTTTTGTTTTACTTTTCCACTTATTGCGGAGACTTTCCTTCACTTTTTGTCCCAGTAACAGTTGACGCTGGAACAGGAAGGGTCTGGAAATTTTGTCAACAGGAAAAAATAATAAATAGCAGGGATAGCGATACATTTTTTTTTAGAGTGGGGAAGGGATAAATCTTCTGATGGGATTTTAATGCTGTCCATTTTTTTCCCTTACTGCCTGTCCTGGTCACAAGTAGTTCTTGGGACATGATGTGAAGGGGCAGGAAGTAGGGTTGCCACCTTTTCTTCAAGTCGTACAACAATTTTTTTTTATAGTCCCCTTTTACATCTGAACCTAAAGAGTTCCCTTACACAATAAAGCGGATTCTGCAGACTCTGATGAAAGGGAGAACTCTGGGGACTGTGACATAAGCAGGGCAGGACTTACCATTGGGCATGACTGGGCTCAAGCCCATGGGCCCCACCCAATAGGGGGCCCCGGGCCCAATTGTGGCAACCCCCCCCCCCGTTTGCGGCAACGCCCTCCCGCAATTTCGCAGCAATCGCAGAAACCCCCTCCCACAATTTCGTGGCAACCCCCTCCCGCAATTTCGCGGCAACGCCCTCCAGCAATCGCAGAAATCACCTCACCCCCTCCTGTAATTTCACGGCAATCGTGACAACCCCCTCCCACAATTTTGCGATAGCCGCAGCAACCCCCTCCCGCAATTTCCTGGCAATCCCTCATTCAAGGCAATTTCTGCACCCCCCCCCCCCGCTCAACAACTTCGATGTTCCAGGGGGCCCCTTCACTGAAGCTGTGTAAGGGGCCCCAAAAATGACTGAAGTTGATCGGTCAGTCGGCGGACCCCCCCCCTGCTCAACAAGTATGATCGGTCGGCGCACTGCCCGCCTTAACAACTTCGATAGGTCGGTCGGCGGATCCAACCCCCATAACAACTCTATGATCGGTCGGCGGTAACAACCCACCCCCCCACTTCTCTGCTCCAAGGGGCCCCTTTGATTATTAAGCCCAGGGGCCCCCACCACCCTAAGTCCTGCCCTGGACATAAGGGATGCTCTGAGAACCCTGATTTAAGGGGGGACACTGGGAACTCTGATGCACGGAGAGGGCTCTTATGTAAGGGGGGACACTGTGGCCTCTGGTGTGAAAAAGAACTGTGATATAAGGGGTGCTCTGAGAACCCTGACTTACCTTAGTGTACTCACTCAGAGGCAGGAGAGAGAAGGGGGAGACTTCAGTCACAGACAGGGATGGATGGTGAGCTCACTCACCCCTTGGCAGTCAGCACCTCTCACCCAGACGTATCTGAGGCTGCTGCACTTCAAATTTTCGGTCCCAACTTTCCTTTTCTGAGCTACAGTGCCTGGGATTGGAGTGTGGTCAGACACAGAGGGGTAGGGGTGGGAGGAAGAGGAGCCGATCGAGCCCTCTCTTCTCTCCCATCTGTATGTGGGGAAATTGTTAGTGTTTGCTTTAGGCGGTGTGAAAGAGAGTGTAATAGACCCCCTCAGCTTAGACAACTGGTGCCAGCAACCTGGGAGGCCATAGTTCAGTTGGAATAATGTGTCCGGGTTTTAGGCAGTTTAAAACTCGGACAGATTATTCCAAACCCAAACTGGGTGAATCCTGAACAGATGGCAACCCTAGCAGGAAGTTATAAAAGCAGGAAGTGAGGAAGAACCTTTGTAAAGTATATGGGAACCAACTATAACCAACAGAAAACATGGACTTTATAGGCACCAGTACATAAAGTTTGACAAATTTTTTTGTTGGTTATAGTTGGTTCCCATATACCCTTAGGGACACGGCACAGTAGACTACTTGGTACACCCCCAATGCCACCTGGGGAGTTACATACTTAACACTATCTATGTCTTTGTAAAGTAGGTACTGTTGTTTCGAGAATTATCTTCATGTCATTATATTTCACTTGTATTCAGAACTGACCAGCTTTATTTTGAAAGAAAATCCCATTTTTCATTTTTTATGCTTTTTTTAGGTACACGTGTATATTTACCGTATTTATCGGCGTATATCACGCACAGGCGTATAACACACACCCTAACTTTAAGAGGGAAGTTTCAGGAAAAAAACATTCCACAGCCCCTACGTATAACACGCAGGCACAGTTTACCCTGTATTTACAGGGTAAGAAAGTGAGTGTTATATGCCAATAAATACAGTAATTACTCTCATGTAAATGATAGTTCTTAATTTGTACATTTGCTTTCTCTTTAAAAGCATACACTATGAGGCAGTATAACTATGTAGGTTATGGTGAGAAAGTATCAACGGAATTAAAAATCCCTCCAACCAAATCAGTGCAAAGCACAGTAAGGTCTTTTCAGAAAAGAAGATATTTACATGTCTCATTGCATTTAATAATATAATTATTCCTTATTTCAGGATAATGGGCAGTACAAAGCAAATCATTCCTTTGCACTGCATCAGCCAGAAACGCATCCAGAACCGCTGGTGCTAATATAGACTAATATTATAAAGACATTTATTCAAACTCCATACAGCTGTTTCAGGCTTTTTGTTCATCAACGATAGAGTGTATGGACACCATGGAACCCCAGGGGTTCGGTGAGTCAGTCTCGCGGGTTCGGCGGAGGTCAAGACACTGCACAAATTGTGTGCCGATTGCACTCCTGCATCCGGGACCGTCACCTCCCGTCTCCCTTTCCTGTCTGCTGCAGCCTGTTTACTCCCCCTATGAAGGAGTCTCTTGTTCCCTTCCAGCGGTGTGACGTCATTCCACTCATGGCCGGAAGGGGGGGACTCGGAGTGCTGCGCAGAGAGCTGTGTGTGTCAACGCTGCCTGTGACGAGCTAGAGAGGCAAAGACTAGTCTCGAGGAGCCTTCTTGACTCTAGTCTAGTGGAATTTGAACCTAGCAGTGTGCTAAAAAAAAAAAGACTACTGAACTTGTTTAAAAGTAAGTAGAACCTGTTAACAGCATATAATTAAATGGCTGGATTGGGGGGGAGGGGAGGAGGCTGACTGAGGTGAGGTGACCAGTACTTTATTAATATAAAATGGCAGATAAAAAAAATGTTTTTGTGTTATTTTAAATGAGCCTTCTCTGACTAGCAAAAAAAAATATATATATATATAAATTGCAGCCTCGCCATGCCATCACACGCAGCCACTGTGCCCATCACATGCAGCCACTGTGCCGTTAATTGCCGCCAGTGTGCTGCCAGTTTGCCCCATCAATTGCTGTCAGTGTGCCCATTAATTGCCACCGGTGTGCTGCCAGTTTGCCCCATTAAACGCAGCCACTGTGCCCATCAAACGCAGTCACTGTGCAACATACACAGCCACTATACCATCAATTGCCGCCAGTGTGGGCATTTTTCCAATTAAGAAGGGTTCGGTGAATGCGCATATGAAACTGGCGGGGTTCAGTACCTCCAACAAGGTTAAGAACCACTGGTCTAATGGAAATAAAAAAAACCCTACAACCAAATCAATGAAGATTAATCCTCTTAATTTTGGGATATGCAATTTCTAAGAAGGCTTTACTATGCTAAACATTGAATGGGGAGCATTTGTGAGGTCAGTAACTGATGTTGGCAAGGAAGGCCTGGTTTACAATTGGCATTCCAATTCATCCCAAAGGTGTTCAGTGGGGTTGGGATAGGGGATCTTTGCGGGGGCTCCCAAATGTCTCCAGACCAAACTCTTTACTACACGGACCTGGCTTTGTTCACAGAGGCCAGTCATTTTAGTAAAAAAAAAAAGGGCCGCCCCCCAAACTGTTTGGAGGGGTACAACTGTCTAACAACTTTGTACTGAATGCTGTAGCATCAATAGTACCTTTCACTAGAAAGACATAAATTAAAAATAATTCAGAGGGGGTGTTCACACAATCCTGCCCATAAAATGTACTAATAAAATAAAATTATATTTGTATGTGATATTAGGTTTTCACTTGGGAGGAGGAAATCAAGGATAATTTTTTTGTGTTAACAAGAGAAATCTGAGGATGTGTTGCAAGAATACCAACATCTACTGTAAGAAGATGTACCAGAATGAAGTTGCTGGCTTCTGTCTCTAATGCCTTCTACACATGATCGGAATTTCCGATTAAGAAAGTCAAACTGAATTTTTTCATTGGATATTCCGATCGTAAATTCCGTTCGCCTGTATGAAACTGTGACGGAGAAAAAAAACATGCATGCTCGGAAGCATTGAACTTTGTTTTTCTCAGGTCGTCGTAGTGTTGTACTTGCCCGCGTTTTGGACGGTTGGAATTTGGTGTGACAGTGTGTATGCAAGATAGCTTGAACATAATCCTGTCAGAAAAATCCATCAGAGTTTATCCTGATGGAAATTCCGATTGTGTGTATGGTGCATAAGGCCCCTTTCACACTGGGGCGTTTTTCGAGCATCATTCGAGCGTTTTTCAAGAGAAGCCTCATCTGCAATCCCAATGTGCTGCTAAAGCACCATTAAGACCCTAACGTTTTAGGGCGTGAAAGGGTAAGGCGTTTTTACAGCGCTTTCAATTCATTTCAATGGAGAGGCGCATTTTTGGAGCGTTCTTTTCAGTGCCCAAAAGCTGCTCCAAAGATGCTGCTTGCAGGACTTTTCTCAACGCCCCGCTAGTGCAATGCCTCAGTGTGAAAGGGTAAGGCGTTTTTACAGAGCTTTCAATTCATTTCAATGGACAGGGGCGTTTTCGGAGCGTTTTTTTCAGCCCCCAAAAGCTGCTCCAAAGATGCTGCTTGCAGGACTCAGTGTGAAAAGGTCCATTGAGATGCATGGAGAGCATTTTATGAGCGTTTTTTAACGCTAAAACGCTGTAAAAACGCTTCAGTGTGAAAGGGGTCTTAGAGTACGAGGAGTGTAGCATTAGGTGTAACCTCTTAGACAGGGAGATTTTGAGCTTACAAGATTGCTTCTCTCTATTGTTTCTAAAGTGGAGAGCCTAATTTTTTTTCATTTCTTTTCATGTGGTTTTGCTCACTTTTTGCTGATGAAATGCTATTTCCGGGCATTTGCCCTTTTCCCCATGTTAGAAGTAAGGGTCCTTTCACACGGAGCGGACCGTTTTTCGGTCCGCTCCGTGTGCCCGTCAGCTCAGCAGGGGGTCTCCGCTCAGCTGTCGGCGGACAGGGCGGTCCACACACACTGTGCAGGGACCGCCCTGTCTCTCCTCCGCTCTCCCCTATGGGGAGTCGGATGGAGACCGACCGTCTGTCCATTTGCATCCGATCCGTTTAGCCAGACGGAAGAAAAATAGGACATTCTTCCGTCCACAAAAACGAATGCGGATCTGGCGGACGTTAGCAGATGCATCATCCGCTAACGGATCCGCTCCCATAGGAGCCCATTACAAGTCCGTAAACGGACTTGTAATGAGCGGACGAACGGTCCGCTAGTGTGAAAGGACCCTTAGTAATGCATTCTGGTAAATTCCTACCACGACAAAAAGATTTTGACAAAAAACATGGATCATGTACTGTTGCTATAGGTGAAATAAAGTATAACAAATGTTCTTTATTGCAGTTTTGGATCAAGTAGGAACTATAGAGGATTATGTAATAAATGGAACAGAACATGAAGTTGCATTGGACCAGAAGACCAGCGATACAAACAATCAGCCCTCAAGCACCGCTACTTCAAGAACATGCAGTATTCTGTAGACAATTCACATTTTTACCAGCATCTGTTTGATAATATACAGTATATTCATGAAACATTTCTCTTCTCTTCTCAATAACTGCAATATATATTTTGACTGAATGTTATTTTAGAAAAACTAATAAGCACTGTGTATCTCTACTGTAAGAAAAAATGTCACTATTTTCCAGCTAGTAAACATTTCTCTACATTGTAATTCCTTGAATTTTATACTCTAACCGAGTGGTCTCCAAACTGCAGCCCATGGGCCAAATGTGGCCCTTTGCTTAGCTTTATTAGGGCCTTGGCCTTCTACTGACACCAACAGTGGGAAACCATTCTTCACCTGACACCAACAATGGGGCATTTTTCCTTCCACTGACACCAATAATGGGACACTATTCCTCTCAGACACAAGCAATGGGGCATAATTCCTCTCACCAATATGAACAAATAGGCACTAATTCTCCTATTAATACCAATGATGTGTCACTATCCCTCCTTCTACTGGCTACAGGCACTATGTCGTTTTCTTTTTTTTTTTTTTTACTCCCACTGAAGCTGGGGTATTTTTTTTTTTTTTTTTACCAAACAAGATTTATAAGGCAAGTGCAGAATCACGGAGGTAATAAAATCAGCATTATCCAAGCAGGGTCAAAAACAAAAAACCATAGCAAACTGACACGGTACAGTGCAACATATACACAATACAACAACATCATAGAATCACGTCTAACAGAACAACCATTGCAGATGAGGGGGCATTTTCTACTTCTGCTGGCCACTCTGCCCCCTAAAGTCTGAAGGACAGTAAACCAGCCCATTGTTTACATTTGGAGACCCCTGCTCTAACAGATAGGCTTCAGGCCGCGTACACACGATCAGACATGTCCAATGAAACTTGTCCGACGGACCGTTTTCATCGGACCAGGCTGAAGTGGTCTGTTGGTCTGATGTGCATACACACCATCGGACCAAAATCCCATCGGACCAGAACACGGTGACGTAGAACACAACGACGTGATGAAAAAGCGAAGTTCAATGCTTCCAAGCATGCGTCGACTTGATTCTAAGCATGCGCGGGTTTTTGGTCTGATGATTTTGTGTACTAACCATCGAACCTGTCCGACGGACAGGTTTCCAGCGGACAGGTTTTTAAGCATGTTTTGAAACTTTGGTCCGCTGAAAAACGGTCCGATAGGCCGTACACACGATCGAACATGTCCACTGAAACTGGTCAGCGGACATGTTCGATCGTGTGTACGTGGCCTCAGAGACATCTATCTACTCCTCTAGATGTTT
Source organism: Rana kukunoris (assembly GCA_029574335.1). Classification (NCBI taxonomy): domain Eukaryota; kingdom Metazoa; phylum Chordata; class Amphibia; order Anura; family Ranidae; genus Rana; species Rana kukunoris. The sequence continues at coordinate 70,596,782 of CM056050.1, read as the reverse complement.
ATAAGCTGGGCTGTGACATTATATGTTATCAGATTTTTGTGATTTGCAGCTCTGGACCTGTATCGGCACTCAAAAAATATAAAACCAGATGATCAGCCAGAATCTCTAAATAATTAGCAGTATTTCTGGTTTTAGTTTCTTATTGAATCATATAACAATTTCTAGTTTCAAACTACAATAAAGTGATTTACTGTGTATTTTCAGTAATTTTTTTTGTCACTCTTGGTTTGTTCTAGACTGAATGGGGAAGGGTCAAACTCTATAAGGGTTTGGTTGTCTATGTCCCCATGAGGAGTTTTACTCAACTAAAAGGTTTCTGTTTTTATGCTAACAGACCAGTTAGCTTAACATCAATAGTATGTAAACTCTTGGAGGGGATGATAAGGGACTATATACAAGATTTTAGTAATGACAACGGTATCATTAGCAGTAATCAGCATTGATTCATGAAGAATCGTTCTTGCCAAACCAATCTAATTAACCTTCTATGAGGAGGTGAGTTACCATCTAAATAAAGGAAGGCCCGCAGACGTGGTGTATCTGGACTTTTCAAAAACATTTGATACAGTTCCCCATAAACGTTTACTGTATAAAGTAAGGTCCGTTGGCATGGACCATAGGGTGAGTACATGGATTGAAAACTGACTACAAGGGCAAGTTCAGAGGGTGGTGATAAATGGGGAGTCCTTAGAATGGTAGTAGGGTCTCCCAGGGTTCTGTGCTGGGACCAATCATATTTAATTTATTTATAAACGATCTGGAGGATCGGATGAACAGGTCAATCTCCGTATTTGCGGATGATGCTAAGCAGAGAAATAACTTCTCCACAGGATGTGGAAACTTTGCAAGACGAAGTGCAAATGTGCGCCGGCGTATGTGTGCGCCAGAGGCACAAACCAATAAACGCCTAAAAACTGGCCACCCTACGCCGTCGTATCTTGCACACGCCGGTGTAACCTGGGCGCAAATATGGGCTGGACGCATTGTGCTTCTCCCATTGATTAGGCATTCAAATATGCAAATGAGGAAAATACAGTGATTCACGAAGTGCAGGACAACACATCTGTATGCCAACATTGCACGTTAAACACACACACATTCATCATGGCACACGAATAATGCACGCATGCACACCACTGTAGTCCCTAGCTCACACACACCACATCCACCTCACATTGGTTTAGCCCAAGTCCACCGCAGGAGACTTGGGAGCAGAAACGCAACGCCAAGGCCCCAATTATGTTGCTGTCCATTCATACCACATTTACACGGTCGTGAGGATAACCTCTCCCCGACGATCCAAGGTGACACGCCTTGCTGGCAGGAATGTCACACACTCACACACCAGTCACACTGTAGCCTGCACTCCTGACCGTGTGCAGTGACAAAAAAACTAAATATAGGGATCATGGCATGCCCTTACTGGAGGCCGGCACATACATCTGTGCACGTCCAAAAAAAAAAATATAAAGCTCATACTCTGAGCTACAAATTTTCAGAGGACAGTTATTTGCCCTCTCGTGGGCCAGGCCTCGTGCCAAGGCTTCGGCTCCTTAATTGTCTGGGCGACGACTGGGGCGTGGCATCATGAGGAGGGTCATCCCCTGGTCTGTCGCTCCTGGCAGATGTTGCCTGCATTCCCTCCAATGCAACGATAATGCGTGTCAGAACGCTGATGGTATCAGCCTGCATCCGCATCTGGCGGGCGCTGGTCTGGCGCTGTAGGCGCCTGTTCTGCCAACCCTCCATCTGGATGGCGGCAGTGTTGGCCTGCACAACCTCCCCCAGGCTCTCTTTACCTCCACCAGGATCCCTGATGCTGTGGCCTGCAGCTCCCCCATAGCCGCAGTGTGCCAGTCCTGGGTGGCCTGCATGTCCCCAGATGACGAGGGATCCCCTGCTAACATCTGGTGATGCATGGCATTGAGGGTCTGGCTTTGTTCGCAGAGGCTTGTGGCCATGGCTGCGCAGTTCGCATTAACGTCCTGCAGGCAGTCTGATATGGCCTGGGTCTGTTTAGCCTGTTGTGTGAGGCACTGCTGCATAGCCGTGGACCCAACAAACAAGCCCAGGCTGTCAGCCACTCTGTGCAGGTCGCAGGCAATGTCTGCCATGTGGCGCGTCTGCAGTGCCTGCTCCCTCTCAAGCCCTTCTTGGAGGGAACCGGCTACACCCCTAGTCTTGGCCAGAGCCTTCCTAGGGGAAGTAGCCGATTGAGTCCGTCTTGAGGGGGTCAGGGGGGCCACTGTGTTGGAGGTACCGGTCAAGATGGAATCCTCTTTGAAATATAAACAATCCTCCTCATGTATATCCAACTGCTCCCCTCAATGACCTCAAGACCAGCAGATGTCACATGGCTTGGCAGGGGGTCAGACTCTGGAAGAGGATGTTCCCTGGATGGCGTGGGTCGTCCAGCAGCAAAGGATGGCCCAGCTCCCTCCAGCACATCTGTGGATGACACAAAGCATTCACATGTTGGTGGACCCACACACTTATCACATGTTCCCTTGCACCACCTCACATGCTACACACCGGATGGGGAATGAAACACACTTACCTCTCCTCAAGTCCTGTTCACTGGAGTCAAAGCCCTCCAGCCCCTCCACCTGCTCCTGCTACAGACAGCTGGCTATCACCTCCTCCTCAGCTGTCAACTTCACAGTGGAAGATGGTCCGCCTCCCGTGCCCCTGAGGTACCTCTTCACCTTGGCCAGCTTCTCCCTGACCCGCCGGTGCATGTCATTTATATTTTTGTCCACCTCATTCCAGGTCCTGGATTCATGGCCAAGGGCATTGATATCCACGGCGATCTTTTGGAGGATTTTCTGCTTCCTGGCCTTGCTGGTATTCCTGCTCTGTGCACCATGGAGGAAGGCATCAAATTTGGAGATGGCAGAGGTCAGGATCGCCCTCTCCTCAGCCGAAATTTTTTTCTTCCTCTTCTCCCTCTCAGTCTCATGATCGGACATCTTGGCACAGGTCTGCAGCAGGGAACAAGTGGGCGTACATTTGCGCTGGACGGGCGTATTTATGTGCTCGGCGTAGGCCGGGGGCCGGCATATCTTAGGCAGTTGCGCCGGCGTGGTTGTGAGCGTGCGCATAGGGGTGCTGTGCATGCGTCCATGTCATGGCGCATGCGCCGTTCATGATACGTCGGGTGTAAAACACTGCACCGCGCTCGGACCATCATTTGCATAGGGTCACTCCCACTTACGCAGGCCTACGCCATCTAATTCTACGCTATGCTGAAGCAGAGTTGGGAGCAAAAGCTTGCTGAATTCAGTGATTGCCTCTCCGCGCTGCCTCGGCATAGCGTATGTCGTTAAAGTTACGGAGGTGTAATGTGCGCCCACTCTTTGTGAATCCGGGCCCAACTGTTTCTCCTTCAGTCAAAGGGTTCTCTCTGCTGCAATAAGCAGAGGGATGCCTGTAACACACAGCAGATTCTACATTGTGTCCTGCATTTTATGAGTGGGCTTTAAAATGCAGGCTGCAAGAGTATGGATTCAGCTTTTTTCAGAAAGCCGGTGTACAATTAAGTTATTAGACATGCTCTCTAATGAGCTAGCAAGCAATTTATCCCTGAGTGGTCACACCTTTTCCTTCAAGGCAACAGGTGATAATTGCCTATGTGGACACAGGGAATATGGCAATCCCCATGAGCCTCCAAATTTCACACCTCACTATCAACAGAGCCGAGCCTAAATAATCCCTAGATGTAAATACTGCTTGGGATAAAAAACAATAACAATTTTGTGAAAACCAGTGGCAGCACTTCTGGTCTTGGTCACAGATGATCTGTGGTAACCAGTCATTTAGTTGTGGTGGGACTCTTGTATGGTGTACTGCTTAAATGTCCCCCTGCTTAAATGTCCTCCAGGTGGGTAGTACTTAGATTATGGATTTATATGCTTGACATGGTAATTAGAACAGATAAAGAAGAATCATTGCAGATTTTAGAAAACCTGGTTTTTAGATGTTAAAGGGGTGTTCCAGCCAAATGTAATGTTTATTAAAAGTCAGCAGCTACAAAAAGTGTAGCTGCTGGCTTTTAATAAACATTCACTTACCTTCTCCACGTTCCAGCGACGTGCCGACCGGGGCTCCGCTCCTCTCCCCCCCTCCCCGGCCGGCGTCTTCATTCCGACTGTGGGCACCCAGCCGTGACAGCCTTCGGCTTCACGGCCGGGCACCCACTGCGCATGCGCGAGCGGCGCGGCCTGCTGCTGATTGGACAGGCGATCGTATGGGACCTGTCATGTGTCCCATGCGATCGCCTACAGGGAGGGGCTGCTGTAGGCGATTAAGCTTAATCGCCTAACCAGCCCCTCGGCGGAAGCAGGACAGGAAGTCCCACTCTTCCTGAAGCCCCCACTCCCCCCCAAAAAAAATTACATGCCAAATGTGGCATGTAAGGGGGTGAGGAGTGGGATTAGCGGAAGTTCTATTTTTGGGTGGAACTCCGCTTTAATATAGTCTCAGTTTCAATAGGTAAATGTATGCCAAAGTTCACATACAAATGCACAATCAGATCTGTGCCATTATAGTCAATTAAAAGATAAGAATGAAAGCAGTTATAGTAGTTGACTATAATGGCACAGGACTAATGAATTTTAGTTGTATTAAAAGCGTGAACAGTTTCAGTGAACTATGCTATAGGGAAGAAGGATTTTTACATATATTTTTGCGTTTGTCATGTCCTCTTCTTGGTATCTTGGGCTGAATCTATGATCATACAGGATATTTTGCAATTCTACAACCATCATAATACCACCAACAAAAGGAATTTCCTTTTATTTACAAATGCCTCTACAGCCTTCAGAATAAATTTACCTCAGTACAGCACTAGGAAGACCCTCTTCATTTCTCAACTTTACTTGCACAATGGTACGGTTTCCCTCCGGGGAAAAGGAAACACGTTCACCCAAATTGCATAAAGGCCGTCCCCCAGGGATCCCCCTTCAGTTTTCAGAAGAACCGCTGGAAGGCTCTGAAAGACATAACACACTGGCACAATGTCAGTATATATCTCCAACACCAGTCAAAAAAACAATGGGTGGGAAACCAGGATGTCCTGAAAGACTCCTAGAAAAAGAGTTACGTAAGTCTGTTTTTTTACTTTCATCTTCCATGACAGCCTCTGAGAGGATAAGCAAGAAATTTACTCTGTCAGGGTGGGACCACTCCCTGGAGGACCTTTCTTCTGAATGTCTGCTCCTTATCTGACAACAAATCCAGAGAGTAATGCTTTGCGAACATGGAGTAGCTGGATGACGTTGCCACTCTGCAGATATCCTCCGGAGTGGCACTGGCCCTCTCTGCCCATGAAGCTGAGACAGCCCTGGTGGAATGTGCCTTAACTAGGGGCGTTTGCCTTCCTGCCAAGCCATATGCCTCCATAACGGTCATTCTAATCCATCATGCAATGGAAAATTTTGATGATTGACATCCCTTGCCTGCCCCCACAAAATTAATAAATAAAGATTCTGACTCCCTGAAGCTCTTACTGACCTCGAGAAGCCAAAAAGCTTCTCTTAATCTAAAGGTTTCCTCCTCATCTACTTCAGAGGTGGAAAAAAATGTTGGTAAGATAATGTCCTGCGTTCTGTGAAATGCAGAAGATACTTTAGGGAGAAAATTAGGATCTGTTTTGAGTACAACCCTCTCCTCCAAAATGAACAAAAATGTCTTTCAAATCGAAAGCACCTGCAACTGACTCCCCCTTCTGCACTAAGTACCACCCACTTATCTATGATTTCTCCAGGGGATTAAATGGACTTCCTGCAAGCGCCTTGAGGACCAAGGAAAGATCCCAGATGGGGCAGGCCCGAACCTTCACTGGCCTGGACCTAGAGAGGGCCTTGAAGAAGTTCTTAACAAATCGATCTTGCTGTAGTGAGACTTGAAGAAAAACACTCAAGGTGGCGGCCTGCACCTTTAGCCAGCTGATAGAAAGGCCTAACTTTACACCTGCCTGGAAAAAATCCAGTAATGCAGGAATCCCTGGTTGTTTCAGCCCAGGAATTGAACCTTCTTCAGACTTTGGTACAAATGGCCTTGGTTATTGGCTTGTGGCAGTTTAGAAGGGTCTTAATCCCAGTTGAAGTCATGTGAGAGTGATGTAACGCGTAGGATGCAGGCATACGGACACCGGAAGTGACACAACAAGGTCCCGAGCTCGCTGTTCGTTTTTATGCAATGCACTTTACATCATTTGAAATTTGAGTTTTTTTATCTAAATAAATTGTGAATTTTAAAACCCCAAACGTACTACACCAAGAGGCTCTGTATTCTCTTATTTCTCCATCCATATTTGAGCCCCAGAGTGGCCCCCCCCCATCCCACATTACTGGAAATGCTGGAGAAGGAAGGAATCTCCTCCCCCACTTCGAGTGACCTAGCATTCCACCATATCTTTCAATGCTGCTTACCTTACAGCAGTAAGGTAAGAAGGTAGTACACCCACGGGTGTTACTTACACCGAAGAGCCACCTCTCACAAAGTCACAGTGCCACCTGTTACTGTTACAGAGCACCAGCAACACTACACTCTGCACCCGGGATCCAGAGGCATTGATTTTCCCCTTCTGATATTCGCCAGCACGGACCTTTTGCTAAACTTACAATGGACTTTATTTCTATTTGTTTCTAATTCTACACGCATTGTTTTTATTGTAATTATTATGAATTATATATTATCATTGCACTTTATATAATTGCACCTGTAGTCACTTGTTTGCAGCACTTTATATATTTATTTATATAATTTATTCTCTCTGCATTCATATTAGGGTTGTTCCAATACCACTTTTTTGAGACCGAATACAAGTACCGATACTTTTTTTCAAGTACTCGCCGATACCGAATACCAATACTTTTTTTTACTGTCATGTGACAGTGGCGTTTTTTTTTTACACAATTTTTATTTTTTACTATATTTTTTTTACAGTGATGTTTTTTGTTTTGGTTTGGGGGGGGGGGGGGGTTGCAGTGGATTTTTTTTATTATTATTTACATTTTATTTATTGCAATTTTTTTCATTTTTTTTATTCAGCCCTGTTGGGGGTGACGTAGACTCTTTGATTTCCTGACACAATTTCTCAGGGTGAACCCCTAATTCATGCCGTCTGACCCAAATTAATGATAAGATGAAATGTGCAATCCAGACACAGAATCTTACATGCTCACCTTTTCAGCATCGAACCAACAGGAAGTGTCTGGGCCTTCCCATTCCTTTTATTTGCAAAAAGACAGCACAGGTACATGCATTTCATTGGTCAACCCATACATGTCACACCCATCTCCCCCACCCCCTTTTACTCAGCATGGGAGTCCTCATTGGTCAATTCATATAAAAGGGTGGTTTCTTCTCACAAGTCCATTCCAGGGAAAGCTGCACACACCCTTCTTGTCATGTGGCATAAAGTCCCCTCAGTAAAGCAGACAAGTTTCCTCCACAAGCGTTCAGGAGATCCGAGTGAAAAGGAGGGGGAGGGGAAGTCTTTTCCTGTCACAACTGAGGAATCTAGAAGGGAGGGGTGGCTTGGGAGTGAGCTTAGAGTGGAGAGTGGGGGGAATGACATCTGCTCTTAATAACATGTCCTTCTGTTACTCCATTTAAAATGGTAACTTTTACAAGGTAATATTTGCTTCTTCATATTTTCAATGCTGGGTTCATAACTTTAAAACATTATCTGTTTCTTCATGTAAGGATAATAACAGTGTTGCAATATATATACATACATACATCAGGGCTCAAAATTTCAAGTCCTGAGCTACTAGCCAGACCTCAAGAGTTACTCGCCACCAGTTGCCTCACCTAATTCATACACTGCCCTGCGCCTAATTGCACCTGTACACACGCCCTCGTAGATTATCTCATGGAATGACAATGTTTTATGCAGAATCAAGTTACAAAATTAAATATTATCAACAACAACTTTAACAAAATGGGACAGGGCACTGAGGCAGACCAGAGGGACATGGCACTGGAACTGGATCTCTTCCTCATTCTTTTGCTGTCTCCTCTGCATCTCTCTCTCTCTCATCGGGAGCCTGTGTGTGCGGCTCCACGCTTGCATGTCCCCACTTCCCCCTTTTATTCAGGCTGGCGGAGAGGAGCTGCAGTACATTCTAGCGCTGAGATCCACACAACTGCACAGCCATTGAGACCAGTCTGTTCACAGTGCTCAGGCTGAACTGTTGGACACTTACATAGAGCACAAGGAGAAGAAAACTGCACAAACTGGAAGGCTACTGCTCTCATGTCAGGGCAACTTTCAGTGAGCACTGCACCAGAGTGGTAATTTTCGCAATCCTTCAGCACTCATTACTTTCTGCTCTCCAGCTACATTGGTCAGGGGGAGGGGGGCAGGCTCAGAGAGGTCATACTGTTAGGTCCCATGGCTTAATGAGAATTGTAAGGAGAGCACCTGTGTATTGCTCTGCCTGTGCGTGGCTCACCAGACTACTTTTCCAGAGCATGCACCTTTCCTCTTCGGCCGCCAATCTCATCGGGACTCTAAGTGTAGGCACAGATTGCAGGGAGATTGGTCATGCAGCCCTGTCATCACTCGCCCCCAGCTTAAATCCACTCGCCAAATGCTAGTAGGCGAGTGGAAATTTTGAGGGCTGCATACATAATAACTCCATAGATCAAGCAATAAAAAGAAAACAAACGATATAATGAAGGAAAGGAAATATCTGAGTGGCTCTATTCATAACACAAAACCACAGGGGGGGCTTTGGTGAGATATCAGGGGTCTTAACAGACCTCTGACATCTCCCCTTTAAGACAGAGAAAGGGAGAGCCTCAGCTAAAATGAATGGAGAGAAGCTCCTCTCCATTCATAAACTGAAGCATCGTAAACACAGGTTACGATGCTCAGTTGTGTGAATGGACAGAGGGAGAAAGAAGATGGCGCGGGGGGAGCACAGCACGGAGAGGGACAAGACGGCTCGGGGGGAGAGCACAGCAGGGGGGAGAGAAGATGGCACGGGGGGAGCACAGCACTGAGGGGGACAAGACGGCTCGGAGGGAGAGAAGATGGCACGGGAGAGCAAAGCACGGAGGGGGACAGAAGACGGCACGGGGGAGAGACCAGCACGGAGGAAGAAGACAACACTGAGAAGACTTGTAACTCCCCCCACCACCCAACACCTGACTGCCCAGGTATCGGGTGAAGCATCGGAGCATTTCCCCCAAGTACAAGTACTCAGGAAATGCTCGGTATCGGTACCGATACCGATACTAGTATCTGTATCGGGACACCCCTAATTCATATATCTAGGTTTATATGTTACTGTATATGTAATTTTCCCCTTCCGAGATTCGCCAGCATTTTAGCACCTTTTGCTACACTCACAATGGACTTTATTTCCATTTGTTTCTAATGCTACACGCATTTTTATTATTATCAATTTTTGAATATTTATTATCATTGCACTTTATATCATTGCACCTGTAGCCACTTGTTTGCAGCACAGCAGAACTTTATATATTTATGTATATAATTTATTCTCTCTGCATTCATATATCTAGGTTTATATTTTATTTCATGAGGGAGCGCAACACCACTATTTAATTATTTTTCACAATGAGAGACCATTCATCCTGTCTTATTCGCTGGCAGATGAGAAAATCCGTTAGCAAATTCTGCATTCCTTTTAAATGAAAGGCAGCCAACGAAGCCAGGTTTAGTTCGGCCCAACCAAAAATCTTACCTGCTATAAACTACAGGGCAGAGCTCCTGGTCCCCACCTGCTCGTTTGCCGCATTGTCTGTCAGCACCTGCAGGTGCTGCCCCCATATCCAAAACTGGAAGGTCTCTATAGCTCTCTGAATCGTCAGGAGCGCCCTCTGAATCGAGGTCCGTCTGGCTTCCACTGGAGACCAAGTTCCCTGAGCTAAAGCTTCCTCTAAGTGGGCACCCCAGCTAAAAGAACTGGCGTCTGTTTATATCACTAAGGCTGATGGTCTTGACCATAAAAGCCCCCTGTCCAGATTATGACGGGCCTGCTACCACCACAGCGCCTTCTTGACTTTGGTTGGTAGGGGCATAGGCTGTTCTAAGCTCTGCTGGTCGCCATCCCAGCAACGTAGCATGAGACCCTGTAGTGGACGCTGGTGAAGTCTAGGCCAGGGGACTGCTAGGAAACAGGACGTCACCAAACCTATCACCCTCATGACCTCTCTGATCTGGGCTTCTTGATTGGTCTAAAGCCATGCCCACTGCCTGCTCGATCTTTCCAAGCCTTTCTGCAGGGAGAAAGACTTTCATCTCTATTGAGGAAATTATGTACCCCAAACACTGCACTTCCTGTGTTGGAACTTGTCCCAGTTGATCAACCAACCGAGTGACTGCAGGAAATCCTGTGCTTTTCTTGCAAGTCCTCCAGTTGCCGAAAGGATTGGGTGACAAACCAGAGATCATACATGTAGGGGATTACAGTAATGACCTTGATTCTTAACAGGGTTAAAGCCTCTGCCAGGACTTTCATAAAAATCCTCGGAGAGGGTGCTAGTTTAGAGGCCGGAGATTGAGTATTAACCTGAACTTGCCTGGTGGCTTTCTGACCACGAACACATGGGAATATACTCCCTGGCAGCATTCCTTCTGAGTCACCTGCTGATCCACTAGCTCCCCTAACAGAAGACTCAAAGCCTTTGCTTTTTCCCAATCTCTGGGTAACGGGGCGACCAGAAAGCTGGAATTACATGCCAACTTGTAGTCGTTCTCGATTATGTCTAATGTGATTGGACTTGAAGTTGCCATGGTCCATTGCGGAAGGAAGCCCCCCAGTCTCCCTCCCATCGGGACGCAGGAGTCACTGGGGCTTCATGTTGGCCTGAGGAAGATTGAATAAGATTCCTCCTCTTCCTCAACCTTTTGTGCCCTACCCAGTTGCTTTTTAGGCTGGCCATCTCTCCCCTTTTGGCCCTGCAGCCTTTAAAAAAAAAAAAAACATTTACCATCCACCTTTTTTCTGGGAAAAAAAATAAATCACATCCTGGAGTTAGCTCCAGTGCCTCCTGGAGACTAGGTCCAAACAGGTGATCACCTGAAAAAGGTAATCCACAAAGTTTAGGCTTTAATGCTTTGTCACCCATCCAAGCTTTCAACCACACAGCTCTTCTTGCAGCATTCACCAGTGCTGCTGACCTAGCTGCCAACTTCAGATTCTGCCGAGGCATCCGCCAAATCACCAACTCCCTTAACCACTTGGTAACCGCCCCATAGGAAAAGTACGTCCTGTTTTTAAAGATGGATATCTCGGTAACAGCAGCAGCTGCTGCCACAACCGAGGTATCCATCTTTGCAGTGGGCGGTCCTGTACACGATAACGGCGGTCTCCGCGAGATCGCCGTTATCGGTGGCGGGAGAGGGGCCCCCCCTCCCGCGCCCTCCGCCACTTACCGTAGCCGTCGGTAGCAGTGGAGGTGATCGGGTCTGTTCGGCTCCTCAGCGGGGATGCGAGTGAGGAAAAAAATCGCCCCCACCCGTACCCATAGCTCTGCTGGGCGAAAGCGACGTCAAAACGTCAGTCCCGCCCAGCGTCTTAAAGGGACACTAAAGTCAGGGATTTAAAAAAAATAAAAAAAAATAACAAACATGTTATACTTACCTCCACATGCAGTTCGTTTTGCACAGAGTGGCCCGGAAAGCTGTCTTCTGGGGTCCCTCGGCGGCTGTCTGGGCTCCTCCACGCAAAAGCTTTCCATCTTCATGCGAGGGCGCTCGCACGGTGGAAAGCTTTTGCGAGCACGCTCCCGTGATACAGCGGCGGCCATAGCCGCCGACTGTATCACTCGTCTCCGCCCCCCCGGCGCACTGCGTCATCCGCTCTGATTGACAGCAGCGCTAGCCAATGGCTGTGCTGCTATCAATCCGCCCAGCCTAGCCAATCAACGGCCAGGCTGGGAACCGAAGAGGACGACGTGGACGCGCCCGGGAGATTCGAACGGTCAGGTAAGTACAACGGGGGCTCGGGGGGGGGCAGTGCTGTGAGATGTTTTTTTTTACCTTAATGCATAGGATGCATTAAGGTAAAAAAACTTGTACCTTTACAAACCCTTTAAAATAAACATTTTTTTTTTGTCATTTGAAAAAGTGACAGTTTAATTTATTTTTATTTTTTTTGCATTTAAGTCTAAATATGAGATCTGAGGTCTTTTTGACCCCAGATCTCATATTTAAAAGAGGACCTGTCATGCTTTTTTCTATTACAAGGGATGTTTACATTCCTTGTAATAGGAATAAAAGTGATCAATTTTTTTATTTCAGTGTAAAAAATTATAAACTAAATTAAAATAAGAAAACAAAACATTTTTTTTTTAAAACGCCCCGTCCCGACGAGCTCGCGCACAGAAGCGAACACATACGCGAGTAGCGCCAGCATATGAAAACTTTGTTCAAACCACACAAGTGAGGTATCGCCACGATCGTCAGAGCGAGAGCAATAATTCTAGCCCTAGACCTCCTTTGTATCTCAAAAAATGCAACCTGTAGAATTTTTTTAAACGTCGCCTATCGAGATTTTTAAGGGTAAAAGTTTGACGCCATGCCACGAGCGGGCACAATTTTTAAGAGTGACATGTCAGGTATCATTTTACTCGGCGTAACATTATCTTTCACAATATATAAAAAAATTGGGCCAAATTTATTGTTGTCTTATTTTTTAATTCCAAAAAAGTGATTTTTTTCCAAAAGAAGTGCGCTTGTAAGACCGCTGCGCAAATAGGGTGTGACAAAAAGTATTGCAATGACTGACATTTTATTCTCTAGGGTGTGTATATATATATATATATATATATATATATATATATATATATATACAGGGAGTGCAGAATTATTAGGCAAATGAGTATTTTGACCACATCATCCTCTTTATGCATGTTGTCTTACTCCAAGCTGTATAGGCTCGAAAGCCAACTACCAATTAAGCATATTAGGTGATGTGCATCTCTGTAATGAGAAGGGGTGTGGTCTAATGACATCAACACCCTATATCAGGTGTGCATAATTATTAGGCAACTTCCTTTCCTTTGGCAAAATGGGTCAAAAGAAGGACTTGACAGGCTCAGAAAAGTCAAAAATAGTGAGATATCTTGCAGAGGGATGCAGCACTCTTAAAATTGCAAAGCTTCTGAAGCGTGATCATCGAACAATCAAGCGTTTCATTCAAAATAGTCAACAGGGTTGCAAGAAGCGTGTGGAAAAACCAAGGCGCAAAATAACTGCCCATGAACTGAGAAAAGTCAAGTCAGATGCCACTTGCCACCAGTTTGGCCATATTTCAGAGCTGCAACATCACTGGAGTGCCCAAAAGCACAAGGTGTGCAATACTCAGAGACATGGCCAAGTTAAGAAAGGCTGAAAGACGACCACCACTGAACAAGACACACAAGCTGAAACGTCAAGACTGGGCCAAGAAATATCTCAAGACTGATTTTTCTAAGGTTTTATGGACTGATGAAATGAGAGCGAGTCTTGATGGGCCAGATGGATGGGCCTGTGGCTGGATTGGTAAAGGGTAGAGAGCTCCAGTCCGACTCAGACGCCAGCAAGGTGGAGGTGGAGTACTGGTTTGGGCTGGTATCATCAAAGATGAGCTTGTGGGGCCTTTTCGGGTTGAGGATGGAGTCAAGCTCAACTCCCAGTCCTACTGCCAGTTTCTGGAAGACCCCTTCTTCAAGCAGTGGTACAGGAAGAAGTCTGCATCCTTCAAGAAAAACATGATTTTCATGCAGGACAATGCTCCATCACACGTGTCCAAGTACTCCACAGCGTGGCTGGCAAGAAAGGGTATAAAAGAAGAAAAACTAATGACATGGCCTCCTTGTTCACCTGATCTGAACCCCATTGAGAACCTGTGGTCCATCATCAAATGTGAGATTTACAAAGAGGGAAAACGGTACACCTCTCTGAACAGTGTCTGGGAGGCTGTGGTTGCTGCTGCACGCAATGTTGATGGTGAACAGATCAAAACACTGACAGAATCCATGGATGGCAGGCTGCATGAGTGTCCTTGCAAAGAAAGGTGGCTATATTGGTCACTGATTTGTTTTTGTTTTGTTTTTGAATGTCAGAAATGTATATTTGTGAATGTTGAGATGTTATATTGGTTTCACTGGTAAAAATAAATAATTGAAATGGGTATATATTTGTTTTTTGTTAAGTTGCCTAATAAGTATGCACAGTAATAGTCACCTGCACACACAGATATCCCCCTAAAATAGCTAAAACTAAAAACAAACTAAAAACTACTTCCAAAAATATTCAGCTTTGATATTAATGAGTTTTTTGAGTTCATTGAGAACATGGTTGTTGTTCAATAATAAAATTAATCCTCAAAAATACAACTTGCCTAATAATTCTGCACTCCCTGTATATATATTATGTTTGGGGGATTTAAGTAATTTTCTAGCAAAAAAAAAAAACTGTTTTAGTCTCGTAAACACCGAATCTGAAAAACAGGCTCTGTGATCAAGTGGTTAAACAATAATATAATATATTTAAAGTTGTTGCTGCTTGGACATGCCTGCCTGTGAGACTGTAACTGTGTTAACCAACACTCCAAGTTTCTGGCAATGCATGTAGCTGCTAGGGCTGGCTTTAAACCAATAGACGAGGCATCCCAAGCACTTAACAGCACGTCCCCCCTTTTGTCCATGGGGTCCCCAAGTGACCCCAGGTCGTCAAAAGCCAAAAATCGGTCTTTTAAGAGACCTTGGCCAGCGGTGCATCAAACTTGGGAACTCTATTCCAAGGATGGGCCGCATCCTTCTCGAAAGGGAATCTACGCTTAAGGCTGCCTAAAAAGGAAGGTTGCTCCCACACCAGCAAGAGACTTATGTACAGGGAATAACCTGACCTTCTTCGCACTAGACTCTTGGTACATGAGGTTGTGCTTTAAGAGTCGTAACTCTCCAAGATGTCATAGATCGCCTTGAGTAAGTCCCTCACACCGTCCAGAGAAAACCTGTACCTGGATCCCCTGCAGGAATCCTCCTCTCCCTCAGAGTCAAAACGCTGAGTCTGCCTGAGAGGAGGCGAGTGACCTGGGTTCCCTTTTCCTGACTAGGTTTAGGCAGGGAAGGCCTACGCACTGCCCTGGATAGGGTTGTCGAGGGACCCTGCATCCTATCCATCATCCCTTTAAAAAAAACAGATGTCAAACACAAGGCCCGCCGGCCTCCAGGCCATTTCATGTGGCCCTCGCACCTCTCAGGCAGCTGCGGAAGAGCTCCAGCCCTCCTCCAGACCCTTACTTTCTGCTTTCAAGCAATGCATTCAGCTTCCTCCCAGCATCAGCATAAGGAAAGGGGAGTGCACTGTGATGCAAGGGAGTGTGGAGGACTCAACTTCTAAAGGTGGGGTGGCTCTTGACATCTAATATAAGGGAAAGGGATGCACTGGACATCTAAACTTACAGATATAACCGGCCCTTTTGAGAACAATCATAATGCTGATCATGCGAGTTTGACATCCCTGCTTTAAAAGATTGGAACGTGGATGCAATCTCATCCGTAACGGATGTGCCGTCACAGAATCATCCTTGACCAGACTACTGTCACATTCAAGGCAAAGCGGTTTCTCTCAATTGGTGACTAACTTTGACCCACATACGGCAGATTTTCTCCTAAGAGGCTGTATCTGGGCCCTGGCAATGGTGATGCATTCCTCGCAATGGTGAGGCTACATTCAACGCAATGGTGGGTCTGCAGATGGGCACTTGTGAGGCTGCAGATGGGCAATGACCAGTATTTTGCTTCACAGTTCTTTATTTAAAATCTACATTTTTTTTTTCCCTGAAATTTCGCTCTTAAAGTGAAGGTGCGTGTTATACGCCAATAAATACGGTATATCCAAATAACACATCGAAGCTCATCTCTTTACTCATACACAGCCACAGAGGCAGGAGAATTTTTGCTGGGCAGTGTATTAGTTGCTCGAACGAACACGCTGAATTTTGATGGTTCAAAGAAGGTCAGGCAAAATGGTCGGCCCTCACGCATGTTCACTTCATCAAATCTGGCCCTCTTTGAAAAAAAAGTGTAGAAGCCCCTGTGTTAGAGGGACATTGGTCCTTTAAGTGCCCACCAGTGCTTCAAATCCAAGCCAATCAGTACTGCTAATCAGTGCCACCTATCAGTGCCTCCTTTTTTTTATATTTTGTTATAAAATTTAGCAAACTCCTTTTCCCGTTTGGTGATAAAATACCACCAAAAGAAAGCTCTATCTGTGTAAGAAAAAATAAATATTTTTTTTTATACGGGTACAGTGTTAAAAGCGTGAGAGCTGGAAATTGGCCTGAGTAGGAAGGGGGTATAAGTGCCCAGTAAGCAAGTGGTTAAAAACAGTATAAACTTTGGGGGGGGGGGGGAAAGACAATTCTCAGCTAGGAGAGCTGAATACATTAAACTGTTAATACATGTTATCAGGTTCTCAGCAAGGTTTAACAAAAAACTTGAAAAAGCTTGCTAAAAGCATGGTATGATACCGTGCCTGTGTACCTGTATTATCCTCAGACGGCAGCAATCCTGTGTTCAAAAGCCACGGTTCCTCCTCGTCTGTGGGAGAGGGGCAGCGCCAGCGTGCAATGCCTGTGTACCTGTATTATCTTAGACGGAAGCCATCCAGTGTTCAAAAGCCGCGCTTCCTACTCCTCCTCCTCGTCCGTGATAGGGGAACTCAGTTTCCCAGCAGTGAGTTAGTGTTCCGCCCATCACAGACATCCTCTCATCCTTGTCCATGGGATGAGGATGAGAGGGTGTCCGTGATAGGCAGAACACTGACTCACTTGCTGGGAGTGTTCCCCTATCACAGACGAGGAGGAGGAGTAGGAAGCGCGGCTTTTGAACACTGGATGGCTGCCGTCTAAGATAATACAGGTACACAGGCATTACACGCTGGCGCTGCCTCTCTCTCCCACAGACGAGGAGGAACCGCGGCTTTTATACACTGGATGGCTGCCGTCTGAGGATAATACACAGGCATTACACGCCAACGCTGTCTCTCTCTCCCAGGTATCGGATCAGGCATCGGTAGGATTTGCAGGAGTACAAGTACTCGTGCAAATCCTCTGTATCGGTCCCGATACTAGTATCGGTATAGGGACAACCCTAGAAAACACGATCGCGTGTACAGGCCTTTAGGTGCAACAGATTTAGATGAAATTAAATCTAAACTCTAGCTAAAAAAAATTTAAGCAGTTACAGGGATACATAAATTAACCACTTGCCAACTGGCCACAGTACATTTACTGTGGGTGGCCAGCACAGACAGGCTGGATCATGTACAATTTATGAAATTTGATTTTGCAATCGGAAAGGTTTTATAACACAAAAGCAGAAAAAAAAAGTGTGTTTATGTAATAGAAAACCCTTGCTGACTAAATTTACCAGTTAAAAAAAAAAAAAAAAAATGGCAGCAAGCACAACATTTAAGAATTGGTAAATTGCAACAGAATATTTTGTTTCTCAGGTTAATCTCACTTTATACATAATTTAGGGCTCTTTCACACGGAGTGTCCGTTCAGATCCGCCTGCCAGTTTTTTTTGTGGACCTGAATGGACGCTCTGTGCTCCTCTATGAAGCCGCGGATGTCAGCGGAGACATGTGCGCTGACATCCGACCCGCCAAAAGTATGCCGGAGGAAAAACCAACATTTCCTTCCATCTGGCGGATCGAATGAACACAGACAGACGGTCCGTGTTCATCCGATCCCCCCATAGGGAAGAGCGGAGAAAAGACAGGGCGGTCCCTGCAGTGTGCGGCGACCGCTCTGTCATCCGGCAGCTCAGCGGAGCGATCCCCGCTGAGCAAACGGAGGTGCACGGGGTGGATCATTACTGATCCGCCCCGTGTGAAAGAGCCCTTACTCTTTTGACGATTTCTGAAGGAACATGGTTTTACCCAAAAATACAGTCCAAAAATGTGTTCACTGAAAAGGTATTTACTACAAAATTTCCATTATTACAGCATATAAAATACATGCTCTGTTTCAAAACAAACTGACAGAGAATTCAAAAATAAGTTTTTATTTAAATAAAACATCTTTTCTTTCATGTACAGTTGCGTCCTTTCCTACATTTCTATTTTGTGCTCTTCCCTTTTGGACTAAAAAAAGAAGAGATGTTTTTCATCCCAGTTTTGTCCACTTTAGCCAGAGATTTTTGGGCTGCAGTCATCTTGCTATTGGCCTACAACAAAAACAAAATATTAAATTAACTTGGCATACATTTTAAATGGCAAGCATGAATAGGGGACGCAGGTTTTCCTGCACAGGACTGTATGGTACAAAACAACCATGCGATTTGGTTGCAGCATGTTCAAAGTCATGCATGCAGACGGTGTGGATGCAGTGCCATTTGAGAAATTCAAAATCAATGTGCTCAAATCGCACCGCACTAAATCGCATGTGAACTGTGCAGGAATGTATCGCATGTTTCCTGTGCGATTCACAGTGTGAACCAAAGCTTAAAAAAAAAAAATAATAATAATATTTTCCCCACAAAAAAACATGAACTTACCTACCTGCTTACCTGAATATTTAGTGTGACCCCCCTTTGCCTTCACATCAGCAACAATTCTTCTAGGTAAACTTGCATACAGTTTTTAACCACATGTGGACTGCCCCACACACAAACTGTGGGCAGGCAGGACGACCAGTCTGTGCCAGATCCTGTACCTAGTATGGGATCCGACACTTCCTGGTCTGGAGAGCATGCCGCTGGCAAGTGGCAACCCACTCTCACTGTGATTGGACACAGCAGGAGCCAATCAGCGGGTCCAACAGACTATGTCAGCCGATACCCGATGATCATTGAGGACACAGGCAGAATGGCGGTCTGCATAAGTAAACAAAGCAGACCGCTGTGCAAAGCATCAACACCGATCTTTACTTTCTGCAGTCAAAGCACCTCCACCACATTTAGTAAGCCCTCCCATGGCATACATTTAACCCTTTGCTTGCACCATAATGCTAACCCTTTTCCGTGCCAGTGTCTTTAGTACAGTGACAGTGCATATTTTTTTTAGCACTGATCACTGTATTAGTGTCACAGGTCCCCAAAAAGTTTCAAAAAAAGTGTTTGTTGGTGTAACAGAATGACCCGTGACACCCAGAGACTTTTAAGGGATGGGGGTTACCCCTGGGCCAGTGTCACTAAGGACTCTTGGGTCTAAGGTCACCCTGTGCCCCTTTTGGGCATAGGGTGATTAATAAATGATAATTTATGCTTTGCAGGAGATCTGGACATATTACAAGCTGTAAAGGTCAATGTTTCATTCAAGGTGGGGACACGTGCTTTTGAGGTGTTAATTGCATCTGCTCCTAGACATTCCATTGTGTGATGCTAATAACACTGTTTAAAGCCCATTGATGATCAGGTGTGAATATCTTATTGTCGGAGACAGAACGTCTGATATAGGAATGTGCATTCTGCAGGTGAATCACTTATTGGCAGAGTCGGGACGTCTGGGGGATAATTACCTCAATTGAATGTCATTACCTAAGAGAATGTGATTGAAGTTCATTGTGTGATGTTAGGGGGGTGGAGAGTTTCATTGTCCCTGTGATTAACTGTGACATGTTTGTAACTGTATAAGGAACCAGCTGAGTTTACCCTCAAAACATTCATACATTTGACTGAGAACACAGAGCGTATGTCTCGTCTCTCAGGGAATTCTTATGTATTGGGTCTGCTGGCTTGTCGGATAAGCTGTCGTGGTTGGGGGAGATGGAATGGATATTGTAAATGGTGGTGACTGTTACAGTTGGGTATCAAATTTGTCCGCTGCAGTATCGCAGTCCCGCTATAAGTCGCTGATCGCCACCATTACTAGCAAATGAAAATAAAATATCCCATAGTTTGTAGACGCTATAACTTTTTGTGCAAAGCAATCAATACACGCTTATTGGCATTTTTTTACAAAAAATATATGTGGCAAAATAAATATTGGCCAAAATTGATGAAGAAATTAATTTTTCACATTTATTTTTTATTGGGTAGATTTTATAGCAGAAAGTGCAAAAAATTAAAAAACTGGTGATCAAATACCACCGCCATTTTTATTTGGGTACAGGGTCACGCAATTGTAAGTTAAAGCAGCGCAGTATCGTATCACGAAAAATGGCATGATCATAAAGGGGGTAAACCTTAATGAGCTGAAGTGGTTAAAGAAACTCTGAAGTAGGTTGTGCCAAACATCTTGGAGAACCAACTACAGATCCTCTGTGGATGTAGGCTGCCTCAAATCCTTGTCTCTTTGTGTAATCCCAGACAGACTCCATGATGTTGAGATCAGGGCCCTGTTGAGGCCAAACCATCACTTCCAGGACCCCTGGTTGTTCTTTAACCACTTCAATACAGGGCTTTAAAGCCCACCTCCATACCGGGCCTATTCTGGTACTTCTCTCCTACATGTACAAATCATCATTCTTTTGCTAGAAAATTACTCAGAACCCCCAAACATTATATATATATATTTTTTTTAGCAGACACCCTAGGGAATAAAATGGCGGTCATTGCAACTTTTTATCTTGCACGGTATTTGCGCAATAATTTTTCAAACGCCGTTTTTTTGTAAAAAAAAACAATGGTTTCAATTTAAAAAAACAAAAAAGTTAGTCCAATTTTTTTGTAAAATATGACAGATGATATTTTGCCGAGTAAATAGATACCCAACATGTCATGCTTTAAAATCGTGCACACTCATGGAACGGCGCCACACTTCGTTACTTAAAAATCTTCATAGGCAACGATTTAAATTTTTTACAGGTTACCAGTTTAGAGTTACAGAGGAGGTCTAGTGCTAGAATTGTAGCACACGCTCTAACGCACGCGGTGACACCTCACATGTGCGATTTGAACGATGTTTACATACGTGGGAGGGACTTACGTGTGCGTTCGCTTCTGAGCGCGTGCTACGGGGGACAGGGGCGTTTTAAAAATTGTATTTATTTATTTTTTACACTTTTTTTTTACCCTTGATCGCTTTTATTCCTATTACAAAGAATGTAAACATCCCTTGTAATAGGAATGCGTGCAACAGGTCCTCTTTGAGGAGAGATGTGGGGTCAATAAGACCCCACATCTCTCCTCCAGGCTGGAAAGAATGAGATTGTGAAAAAAAAATTCACAGATCTCATTCTTACTAGCTGCAATTGCAGTTCGTTTACTTACAGGTACCCGGGCGTGACGTCATCACATCGTGCCTGGGCCTCCGACAGTCATAGAGATGATTGGTGACCGGCAGACGGCGATCATCTCTCCGTGCCCCTGATGGGACGGGAGAACCACCGGATGGCGGCGGGAGGGGGATGTCCCCCTCCCCTCGCCTATAGGAACGATCAAGCGGTGATATGATCCTTCTTATGGTGCGCAGGATCGCCGCTGGAAGAAAATTATATCTGAATGATGCCTCTGGATGCAGGCATCATTCAGATATCCCGCACAAAGTACAGGACGTCATACGACGTCGACCTGGGATAACAGATCCCCTTTTTGGACGTCATATGATGGCGTATGGTTTTAAAGTGGTTAAACTGAAAATAGTCCTAATGACATTGGCTGTATGGATCCAATCACACTCCTCCCTGATGGTATGGGATGATGGATAAGTATGTGTCTGTATTTCTCAGCATTGAGGACACCATTGATCCCAAACAAAGCATGGAATCTCCACAATGCTTCATTATTGCATGCAGACTCATTATTGTAACTTTCTCCAGCCCTTTGAAAACTACCTCCTGCTGCAGCCCAATATTTAAAAATTTGACTCATCAGTCCAGAGCCCCTACTGCCATTTTCCTGCACACCAGTCCCTATGTTTTCAAATTTCATGCAAAGTTGAGTCACTTTTTTCATGTCGAAGGCATCTTTTTTTGGCCACAATTCTTGCATGAAAACCACAGTAGATGGGTGTACCTGGGCCCCAGTGGTTTCTGCCAGTTCTGTGGAAGATGTCCACCAGTGCCATTAGCAATGTTGAAGTGAAGCAAGCATAATGTGTCTTTCATTTGCTGCATTGAGTTTCCTTGGCCAACCACTGCATCTACGGTCCTCAATGTTGAGATATACAGGTAGATACTTATCAATCATGCCATCAGGGAGGCATGCGAGTAGCCCCAATTATATAGCAGGGTATTCCATCGAGAAATGTTCTCCGTCAAAAATGCCTCCGATGGGTCTGTATATACATAATACGCAACGTCACTCCAGCTGATATGTTGACCAGCTGGCGTGACGTCAACACGGCACATAGGCAGCGAAGCGCCAAGAGAAAATGAAATTGTCAGATTCTGGCTTACTGTTGCGGGGTGGGTTTTGGCTGTATGGTCTGTTGCAGGCAGCTTGAGTGTTTCATACAGTGGGTTTTGGCTGTGTCTAAGGGTGGGTTAAAACACACACACACAAAACCTGTCCGCAATAGCGAGGCAGAATCCGACAATTACAGTCTTACTCGGTGCTTAGCAGATCATCATATACTACATCATAGTGATGTGTACTGTGCAGACTCTCCAGAGGCATTTTTCGACGGAGGGCATTTCTTGATAGAACAAGGGCGACGACCCCAAAACACACAGCCGATGTCATTAAGAACTATCCTCAGTGTAAAGAAGAACAAGTAGTCCTGGAATGGATGGTTTGGCCCACACAGAACCTTAATCACATCAAGTCTGTCTAGGAAGATCTTTGATTGGTACTCCAAGATGTTTGGAACAACCTACTTGCTAAATTCTTTCAAATACTGTAAGTGTACCTAGAAGAATGTATGCCGTTTTGAAACAAAAAGGGAATACACATCAAATATCGGTTCGATTTAGATTTTTATTCTGTTCGCTCACTTTGCATTTTGTAAATTGATAAAAACAAAATATATTTTTTAAAGCATTCATACTTTACAATGCGTTAGGATTAAAAAAAAAAAAAAAAACCCTCCCCCCCTAAAAACAGAGCTCAATGATTTGGAGAGAGTGCCTTTTTTTATAGCTGAAAATTGTACATTTTATATATTAACAAATAGGAATAAATACAACATTTTCAAAATAACGGATACTGAGGTAATTATGGGATTTCTAGATCATTTTTGTCCTAACTTGGTGAAATTTCCCATACATAGGCAAATTCTGATACAAAACCATTAGGGCCGACCATGTATGCTTACAAACTGGAAGCGTGAATCCAGATATGCTCAGTACCAACGTATGACATTGGGGTGGACTCAACAGCAACCAGAAAAGATTTTCCATCAATGCCCCTCTCCTATATCTCCCCCCCCCCCCCCCCAAAAAAAATAAAAAAAAACACAGCTGGCAAGTCTGCTAGTGCTCACTCACATTCAGCCACTAGACCTCCTGTTTGTTATGGCAAGCTCACATCCATGGACTTAGCTCCTGGCTGCTTTGGACCAGGGGTGCAGTTTTGGTGGGACCTTTCTCAACCGCTATCCCCTGAAATATACATGCTGGTAATGCCTGCCTATACCACCTCTCTGTTCTCTTGGCCAAGAGCCTGCATTTCTGTGCCAAGAGAGCATAATATCAAAGCATGCTCGGATATTTCTCCTCTGCGTCACCATGCTCTTTTTTTCTGTAGGCAAGCTTAGATTGTAAAACAGGTTTCCAGCCATCAATGAGAACTGATATATTTATTGATATACAACTGATCAAGCTCAAAGTACTTGAGTTAAGATGCTTTAAAATATCACGCAAATCACATGGATAGAATAGAGGTCTGGAGGCAGAGCATCAGTAGGAAGGAGGAAAGCTAAATCAGAGTCAAGCCAAAGGAGTTTACAGAAACATTTTTTTTTTTTAAATAAACCATTAACCAAAAGGGATAAATAATAATAAAAAAAAAACCTCTAAAGCGACAAATCTCTAAAATGGAATCACACATTAAAAAAAAAAGGTAAGGTTACTGTGACATGGTCTGCAGATAAAAATCACGTCAGCCTTGAAGTAGGGCCTTCTGTGAAATAAATATTAAACGGAAACTCCATATAGCATAGCTATGATTATTTATGTACAAGTTGCCATAAATAAATATAAAAAAAAAATACATATATAAAATCCATGAACTAGGAAGATTAAAATGCCCACCTTTTTTGTTGAACTGGAATTAAATTTTGTGTAGTCCTCGTCTGCTTCCACAGGTTTCTCAGACATTTTCCTTTTCTGTAAATTTAGATTGAGGAAGTTCTCAATTTACTGTCGGGTTACCATTTTATGAAAACTTCCCACTAGTTACAGTGTAAAAAGTAACCTTCAATTCAAATTGACATGCAAAAATGTTTTAATAACAAAACCAGTGCTGACCCATTATTGTCTGATAATGAAAGAGTATCTAAGAGCGTGATAGTAGACTTTTAGTGCCTCACATTAAAAAGGAAGAAGGAAAGGTGTTAGTTTGATTTTTTTTTTTAAAACTACAGAGCACCGCACTGCAATACAAACACATTTCTACGTCATTTACCTTTGCAGGAGGTTCAGGAGTTGCATTGGAGATATCTGGAAGGCTGTATGGTAAAATAAAGAATTATCAAATATTTAAGCTGACATTTTATCTTTTAGAGCAAGTCACAACCCTTTTCCCAAACCATGGCGAAAATGTGCAGTTTCTACAGAAAAACGGAAAGCAAGTTACACTAGTTAGCCTTTTCTAAGGATTATTAAAACGACCTAGACATTTCACTATGCAGCTCTACAGGACTAGAATGGTAATAAAACAATTACGTTTATATATCTCCTATCTATTAAATGAGGCCATTTTACTAAACGAGTCATGAACTGAAGCAAGCCTTCAAGCAATTTATTGTGTGAATATTCTCAATGTCTTTAGTGAGTCAGCCTCAGAATGTCAGACTGCTCATTCTCATCCCTTGTTTAACTCTTCTCTGAGCCATCCACGAAGCCTATGGACAATATATGCAGCCTGCTGTATGGGTCATGGCTTTCCAGCATTCCATTGGATGCAAACAGAAGGACCAAAAACAAACATACTCTGAATAACCTTGTCTCATAATGTTAACTGGATTATGAAAGTCTTTATTGGAAATGCTTGCTGCAACTTTGATGGTATACCAGTTCTTGACCAGTTAAGAAAATGCTGTCACCTTGACCAAGCAATGAGAAAGTGTCTCTGAAAAATCCACCCCCTCAACCCCTATACATTCTCCTTCCAAGCAAACCCTCGCCATTTCTTCCTCCACTGTAGGCGCCCACAATACCGAGGATGGAGAAGCATGCGATTGCCTCACAAGCTCAGCCTTATGAAGGGGGCAGTAATGTCACCGATCCCTTGGGTTGCGGATATCAGTCATATTTCAGTGCTGGCTTGGGAAGAGGCAGAGGCATCAAGGAAGCACAGGTAAAGTGAGTAGAAGAATGTGTGGAGCAAGCCTATGAAGAGATACTGACACTTTGGTTTTCACTATATGACGATTGCTAACCATGTTCTAGCACTAAATAACTAATATTTCATAATCTAAAACATGTTAAAGCGGAGGTTCACCCTAAATATAAGATCTCCCATGCGATCCAGCATACTGGCGTCAGCGCCAGTATGCTGGGTTTTTTTTTTTTTAAATCGCACACTTACTGTATTATTGTGGAATTCCTTTTTTTGTCCCCCGCGGTGGACGGCTGTAGTATAGCGCGTCACATCTTCCTAAAATACCCGATATGGACTCGGGTAATCTCGGCGAAAATGCGGCGCCTGCGCACAGACCTAGGAGCTGACTGCGCAGGCGCCGTATTTCTCCGAGTCCTATTTCGGAGGGCGTGACGCGCCATAGCCGTAGGACTCGGAGAAATACGGCGCCTGCGCAGTCAGCTCCTAGGTCTGTGCGCAGGCGCCGCATTTTCGCCGAGATTACCCGAGTCCATATCGGGTATTTTAGGAAGATGTGACGCGCTATACTGGCGCCGTCCACCACGGGGGACAGAAAAGGAATTCCACTATAATACAGTAAGTGTGCGATAAAAAAAAAAAAAACCCAGCATACTGGCGCTGACGCCAGTATGCTGGATCGCATGGGAGATCTTATGTTTAGGGTGAAATACCGCTTTAAAGTAGGGTGTAAATCTTACTTTAGATACTGGGACAGCTCAGTGCGGAGTTCTTCTGGTATATATTCTGATACAAAGCCATGAGCATACCGGAGGTAGTCCTCTGTCAAAAAAAACAAAAAAGGGAGGTTTAGGAGGTTGAAGAACAATGTTCACATTTATTACAGTGCCTGGATATTCCAGAGTGTTTAAAACACTTCATTAGACTTCACACTACAATCTTACTGTACAATCTCTGTAAAAGTAACTTTACATTTAACAAAGTCAGGTACTATGAGGACCTACCTGTTCAATCAGAAAAGGCACTGGAAACTGGTTGGTAAAGTTAAAAGGAGATTGTACAATCTGACTGTAAACTGTGCAGTGTGCTTCAGGATATAACACATGTAAAGCATTTTGGTCCAATACAATTTTAGGTTTATCCCAATATTCAAATGATATGGCAGATGTGCAATATAGCACATGACAATCAGCAATAGGAGATAAGCACAGATAAGCATTCTCAATGGAGGAAGGGCAACTTCCAAATAATACCCAGAGTTCAGGTGCATAGATCAGCAAGAAACAGGCACCTTTCCCCTGTACATTAATAACCACTGAGGCTGGTTACCCACCCGGCTCTTCACAGTTGGGTTAGTCAGTGGTGTTTGCATCAGAACTACAGTATGTAGCCACCATCAGGCAGAACACTGATCGGCGGGGGCAGACATGCACAGTTGAGTTTTACATCAAAAACACCATCAGCCATGCTGCTGAGGTCACAATTGTTTCCTCAGCAAGAAGGCATTAGACTTGTTACCTTCGACTGCTAAGTCCCAAAGACAATATGTCGATACTTAGTAAGTGGGAATGGGGGATAAACCAAGCTTATTTACACTTGCCAAGTCTGAGTTTTATCACAAATATATAATATACCAGTTTTAGCAGCCTAACACAGCAGGCTCTGTGTCAGGGTGGTGATCATTCAAGAAAGGATCCTGAAGCCCTGTACATGCGGCCGGGATTCCCAGCGGTATAAAGTCCGCCGGGATTCCGAACAGGAAAACTGTGGGAAGAGCTTTGGCTGGGAATCCCAGGCGTGTGTACAGGGCTTAGGCTCCCTCGGTACTGCCTCGCAGTGTTTACCATTGGCAAGTGTAGTGAATCTGGCAGCACAAAAAAACGAAATGCCGGAAAATAGAGAGCAGGTTCTCTATTTTTCCTGCCGGGATTCCTGGCAGTTTTCTCTGTGAGGGAGCATACACGCACCCGGTTTTCACTGCAAAAAGCTCTCCCAGCTATTTTCTTGCCGGGAAAACCGCTCGTGTGTACGAGGCTTTACAATTAGCTGAAGAACCAAGCTTGAATGTGGGCAGTCTGGCACCATTTACAAAAACCATGGAATCACAGAAATTAAGCAATCTCTTTTTTGTTAACTTCTGCTTGCCAATCAGCAGGATAACCCACTTATAACAAATACCCTTTTCCATTCAGCTCATTGGAGGCTTCTCCCAGATAAGTCTGACCTGAGCCAGTAAAAGCTCTCTCGTGTCAAATCTATATACTGATGTAAAGCGCTGCGCAAACTGTTGGCGCTATATAAATCCTGTATATGTTCTTCCCTTTTGAGGTGGAGCGTTGTCACAGCAGTGGTAAAGGAGTCGGCTTAGATAAGCGTACACCTGGGTACTCCTGGATTGTGGAGTTTCCGGTGTCACTCTCCTGCCTGTGCATATTTAAGAACATGGTGTGCAACGTCCGATTCTACGCCTCCTTTCCCCGTCGACGCCCATTCGGGAGAAACGCAGCGTCGGGTCATCGCTGACTTCACCACGTTCACAGCTGATCGGCCTTAAATCTTGTATCTTTACCATTGTGCCGTTGGATGTCAGTTCCTTGTTCTTTTGAGTGGAATAAAGAGTAACCCTTTTAACGAAAATACTGCACCATGAAGTACTTTGTTTCCTCTTAAACCCACACATCTTGGTAAAGCTGCTGTACCCTGGACTAGCCGTGGGGAGCCAACGGTAGCTAACTGTAGATCTGTTCCTGGATTCCAACAGAGGAAAAGCCCTTGAGTGACCACTGTGATCCGACCAAGACTTCTTGAGTTCTGAGCCCATTTGATCCCAGCAGGGGTCCAACGGATCTGGTAAGTGGCCATCCATTTTCATATATATGTGGGGATTGTTTTGCCTATAATCCAGCTGCATCCATCCAGCCATCCCATGGAGGATTGAGACCATACTTGGAGCCAGCACATTGGTTTATTTATGAATAGGACTCAGTCATATTTAGCAAATGTTGGTTGGGATACACCCAAGGACTTTTTGATTCACGTATTTGGTATTTTTTGAATATTTATAAGCAAGTTTTTGCCTACGTTTTTAGTAGCGCACCTTTTTCCCCTTTTTTTGTATATATGTGGGCTGTGAGGGCGGTGATGTAGGGCGAGCAGAGAGATGAGATGATGCACACTTCTCTCATCCATCCTGCTATTTGACAGAACACCGACTCTTTCATGCTGCCCACCCAGCTACACAGAGGCCACAGCCTGGATTGTGGGCCGCGGCCCGGTGGTTGGGGACCCCCAATATACAGGTTTGGGAAAGATCACAACTTTATAGTCGGAATCCACGCACGTGCCTTAGCCAGCTGCTCCTGCATACTGGGATGCTGCATCCGCCTAGGGGAGTGTAATTTCGTTTTTTTCCCAGGAATATCATACTTCATTTAAAAAAAAAAAAAAAAAAACTTTCTGGATTGACAGCACTGTCTCTGTGGCTGAAACCCTCCCACTGTGAACTGCAGTGTCTGGGAGGTAGAGTGAAGGAAACACAAACAAAGAACAATATGGCTATGTCTGGGAAGGTAAATTAACTGGATCACACAACTGGATTCGATACTGGTTTTAAGGAATCTTTAATTGTACTTTAAAAAAATCACCAATTTGCATTTTGCAATTCAAACTCATGAGGGAAGAACACCCAATTTGGGTTTGAGCACCCCCTCCCTCAATGATTTACTGGCTCTGGTCATTCCTCCAACTACAACTTCATAATGTGAGATTTTGCATCCAGTCTTTCTTCAGAGAAAGTAGAGACTCCTGTATTTAATGTTTACACCAATCTAGACTTCTTAAGAGCAAGCTCTGTATTTTAGGGTTGAAAATTATTATTTTTGGTAGTATAAACAGCATAACAATGACATGACTGATATATCAAGTAAAGTGGCAGCGAGTGGGCCAAGTGGCTATAGCTTGCAGTGGTGCTTGCGCCGTAAAACAGCATAAACATAGATACAGTGCCTGCCGCCGAGAATGTGTTTTTAGCACGACAGCATCGCGCTGATTCTCGGCGACAGGGTGCCGACATCTCGCACTCGTTGGAATAGTAAAAGCACATTCCAGCGAGTGCGTCATAGAAGCGACAGGGATCCGACGTGGATTCCCGCCAATTCTGCACGTGGGTGGCGTTTGTTATGAATCCTGAAGGGGAACTCCCCGCCGGATTTTAAGTAAAAATCAGGCATTGGTTCCCCCCCCCTCAGGAGCATAATGGGCCCTTAGGTCTGGTATGGGTTGTAAGGAGACCCCCCTACGCCGAAAAAACGGCGTGGGGGGTCCCCCCACAATCCATACCGGACCCGTATCCAAAGCACGTCGCCCTCAACATGGGGGGGGGGGTCAGGTGCTCTGGGGCAGGGGGGCACACTGCAGCCCCCCCCCCCCCACCCCAGAGCACCCTGTCCGCATGTTGATGAGGACAGGGCCCCTTCCCGACAACCCTGACCGTTGTTTTTCGGGGTATGCGGGCGGGAGCCTTATCGGAATAAGGGGGGCCCCATATACCAGCCCTCCACCCTAAGTAATTGAGTATGGGGTAAAAGGCTTCTCCCGACATCTTCTGCGGGGGGTGGGTGCCGCTGTTCTTCGCCGCTGTGGTACCTACTGGAGCATGATGGGACTGCGACGTCACAAGATAGGCCTATATAAGTCGCTGGGAGCCGCGCCCGGCATAACAGCGGGAGCAAGCGTCGCGTCAACATCTGGAGCAGAAGAGAAGAAGACGTGACAGAAGAGCGGACTGGCCACGCTAGTAATTGCTAACACGAAGATAGCAGCAGTCCTGAAGAAGAAGAAAAAGAAGAAGGCACCGGAGAGTGGGAGAAGACCTCGGAGAGCGGAGAAGACCCACCCCCCGCCGAAGATGTCAAAGGAAGCCCGCCGGGGGGGTGGGCGCCTTTATAAAAGCGACCCCCCCCCCCCCCCCCGTCAGCGGAAGAGAACCAGACGGCGGCGAAGAATAGCGGCACCCACCCCCCCGCAGAAGATGTCGGGAGAAGCCCCCGGCTGGCTCCCGCGATGGGGCTCGCAAGTGGTCAATCTCGCCGAGAAAGGGAGCGAGATTGACACAATATCGCAGTCACCTACTGTAAGTGCAAATCAGCGTATTTGCCGGCATATAAGGCGACCCCCTAATTTGACATTTTTTTAAAGATTTTTTGCCTTTACTGACCATATAAGATGACCCCCTTTCCGATGCTTCATATTTCTTTCTTCTGGAGCCATATCCTTCTTCATTCTTGCTGAAGCCAATCGCGGCGAGCGATGTATTCCATTAATGAATACAAAGCCTGCTTGGATTGGCAGAGGCTGTAACATCATCAGCCCACGCCTCTCTGACTCTCAAAGCCAATCCGAGCAGGCTACTGTATGTAGGCACTCGGATTGGCAGAGGTTGTTACCCCAATCCGAGCAGGCTCTGTATTGATTTGAATACATCGCTCACTGGGATTGGCTAAGTGGTATATACAGTATTACCGCACATCCAGGAGGCATCCGTGCAGCTGACCTGGCGTATAAGACGACCCCTGCTTTTTGGCCATTTTTTTTAAGTGTAAAAGGTAGTCTTATACGTCAGTAAATACAGTATATCAAACAATGAATAATAAGGGGAGAAAATAAAAAGGATAGGCAAAGGAAGGAATGGAAAAGAAGGAAGAAAGGAGTGGGCAGGCGAGAGGGAATCTGCTGAGAGAGCATAGAAGACAGTGGAAAAGACAGTAATTTGACTAGTGAGGACAATCATGACACAGTAAAAAATAAATGGTAAGAGGTTGAACTGAACAGAGTAAATCTGACTATTCATTTATCATTTTAAAATGCAAAACCTCAAGAGAAAGCGTGCCAGGGAAATAAAACACATTTCCTGTGAATTCTCCAGAGTAGAAGGCTTCCTAAATCTGCTTTAATACTAGACATATGCGGGGCATGCTGAAATATATAGCATACACCGCTTCTGCTCACAGCATGCTGCAGCAATCTGCCAGATGAGCAAAATTTCACCAGTTTAACTCAAACATGATCTAACATTTTTAGAGAGGGTGTATAACAAAAGGTGTGTCAATGGGACATGAATTCCAAGTTCTTTAGAGCTTGAAAGTAGAAAATTGTTGCATAACTGTTTTCTTTTAAACATATTTTAAAACAGAAAGCTTCTACAAAAAGTATTTTATATTGCAGAAATTAAAGTGATACTAATTTTTTTTTTAAAACAACATGTAATACTTACCTGCTCTGTATAATGGTTTTGCACAGACCAGCCCCAATCCTTCTTTTCTTGGGTCCCTATTTAGCGCTCCTGACCCTTCCCTCCTGCCCCCACAGCAAGCATCTTGCCCGAGATAAACTGTAGCATATAGTGTCGATTCAGATATGGCTTCTCCTTATTGGCTCACCGACTTTGACAGCAGCGGTTGCCAATGCTGTGTTCAACCAACGAGGGGAAGTCCCAGACAGTGGAGTCTCTCATGCTGGATCGAGTTGGGCTCAGGCAAGTATGAGGGGGAGTTGCTGCACACAGGTTTTTGCATCTTAATGCATTAAAAATAAACTTCTGCTTTTATATAGCTTTAATATAGCTAAAGCTAGCTGTGCACAGGATTTTAAACTAACACCTTCTAGCGTGCTTGACAGGTTGATGTAGTTTATAGTCATTAGGAAAACTTGATTCTCTACCAGCTCAGTGAGGACTCTGCCGTTTATAGACTGGGTGTAAAAAAAAAAACACACACACACAAATTCAGCCGTCAGAGTAATAAAGATATATATTTTTTTAAATTGGGGTTTTTACCTTCTTTTACATCAGATTCCTGCTTGATCCGAACAAAGCTTGCAGATTGAACTCCTCCACCCACGCACACATCATTGTTCTTTAAAACTTTGACAGTCTGGTCAACCTATAAAAGACATGCAAGCAACATTTTAACAGTAAAAAGGTCCAGGGTTTATTTAAATGGCTTTTTAGTTTAAAAAAATAAAATAAAAAATAAAAAGAAAGGGGAAAATGTTTTCACTCAAGGCTCATCTGTGGCAACTGTTATCAGTAAAGGCTGCCATAGATGAGCCTTGAGTGAAACAATTTCCCATGGAGTGGTGAGGATTGATTTGAAATACTTGGAGATTGCTGAGAGGGAGACCAGCTGTAGCTATACTGATCCCGGTTTAAGAATGCGCATTGGACCCAAGAGCATTTGTAAATCCGTGACAGGAATTGCAGTGTAGTCGGAGCACGACTGCACGGGAAGTTATTGCAACGTTTTGTATGGCCATAGACGCAAATATATGGTAAACTTATAATATTTATTGAGGGACTCATTTAATTATCTTTATGTTCTTCATTTAAAATAGTGTATTTTCTTTATAATATACCAGCTATGCAATTGCTTTCAGTCAGTGCCTCAAAAGGCAGACATCCCCGACTGATGGCAGTGACGTCAGCGGAGAGCGGACTTCAGACCACTCTCCGCTGAAAACGGGTGACAGGAGTACAAAACAAATTGCACTCCTGTGACCCAGAGGAGAAGTCCAGCCTAAAAAAGCTCTGGCTGGACTTCTCCTTTAAATAGAGCTACAAGGATACCAGAAGAATAATACTTCAGGTAAGCCTATGCATTAATGTCTGCAGAAGTAGATGGTTTCCTGGGTGCACTAACATCTGCCCATTCAGCAGCTTCCCTCCAAAAGGAAAACATACTCTAGAGCACATATGTCAAACACAAGGCCCGTGGGCCCAAGGCGGCACACCCATGTAGCACACGCACCTCTCCTACTGCTGCGACACCCCCTAGTCTACTCTAATCTCATTGTCTCAGCAGAGAAAAATCCTGGTCTCAGCATTTAGCAGACTCTTGCAATTGACCAGCCCTCCTCCAGACCATGTACTTTCTGCCTCCATCCCCAGCAGCACAAAGTAAGGGGAGTGCACTGTAAGGAAGGGTGGGGGACTCTTTACTTGTGATGGTGAGGGTAGAGAGTAGATACATTTATATAGTCTTACAGATACATCCAGCCTTTTGAGGCAACCATAATGCTGATGTGGCCCACGATGAAATGGGAACATGTAAAATAAATGTCACTGATAAAAGTACTAAATATGCAAGATGTGCACAGACCAGAAGCTTACAAGCGTGTGGCATTTAGAATGGGGGGGGGGGGGGTCACACTCGGAACTGCTCCAAGTTGAAGTTGTATATACCCAGTGTTCAACAAAAAAGTATAAAACCTTAATAACGGCAACCTATTGAAGACAAGCCATCTATATTCAATAACTTAAATATTAAAAACGGGGCTGAACACATATTAATAACTTTACAAAACAGCTTTCGCAATTTAAGTCATTTCACCATGTTCCTCAAAAGAAGTAAACCCAATGATTAAAGAAGAACTTAACCCCTTGCCGACCAGCGCACGACGATACACGTCGGCACAATGGCACGGCTGGGCAAATGGGCATACAGGTACATCCCCTTTAAGATGCAGCATCATGGCCGCGCACGCCTGCCGCGAGCTCCGCGAGTCCAACCGCAGGTCCCGAGGAGGATACCCGCGATAGTTTCACAGAGAGGAAGAACGGGAAATGCTGATGTAAACAAGCATTTCCCCCATTCTGCCTAGTGACAGGACATTAATTAGAGCTCCCTGTCATCGGGAGCGGTGATCAGTGTCATGTCACACGTAGCCACGCCCCCCCACAATTAGAACACATCCCTAGGACACACTTAACCCCTTCAGTGCCCCCTACTTGTTAACTTCTTCACTGCCAGTGTCATTTTTACAGTAATCAGTGCATCTTTATAGCACTGATCGCTGTATCAATGACAATGATCCCAAAATGGCATCAAAAGTGTCTGAAGTGTAACAATAAAAGTTGCTGATCGCCATCATTGCTAGTAAAAAAAATATATATATATATATTAATAAAAATGTCATAAAACTATCCCCTATAACTTTTGTGCAAACCAGTCAAACGCTTATTGCCATTTTTTTTACCAAAAATATGTAGAAGAACAATACGTATCGGCCTAAACTGAGGAAAAAAAATGTTTCCTTTATATATTTTTTGGACGGGTATTTATTATAGCAAAAAGTAAAAAATATTTATTTTTTTCCCAAAATAGTTGCTTTATTTTTGTTTATAGCGCAAAAAAACAAAACAAAAAAAATAAAACAAACCCGCAGAGGTGATCAAATAGTACCAAAAGAAAACATTTTGTTTGCGAGCCACGTCGCACGACCGCGCAAATGTCAGTTAAAGAGGTGCAGTGCCGAATTGCAAAAAGTGCTCTGGTCTTTGGCCAGCCAAATGGTCCGGGGCTTAAGTGGTTAATTCTCTCTACTGAACGAGAGAAGAAAAGCGCACCAGCCTAGTGCATTACCACTTGACACTTTATTCAATGGAAATAGTATTAAAAACTACTCACAAACAGCAGATAGAACAGGCTTGTCAACAAAAATGTAGGTGAATTCCCTTCGGACCACACTCCACAATGGGGGAATACGAGGAGGCCCTAGACGCCTCGAAACGCGTCAGCCGGCAGCAAAATACTCCTCGTATTCCCCCATTGTGGAGTGTGGTCCGAAGGGAATTCACCTACATTTTTGTTGACAAGCCTGTTCTATCTGCTGTTTGTGAGTAGTTTTTAATACTATTTCCATCGAATAAAGTGTCAAGTGGTAATGCACTAGGCTGGTGCGCCTTTCTTCTCTCTTTTTGTTTGTGCCAGGACTCCCCCATCCACGAAGGGCAGCAAGGTCACTGCTAGCACCACTCTTTTCAATTCTCTGACTTTAGACGAAGATCCGTCGATCAACTATTGGACAACCCACCTGTGCGCAGGAGTTTGCGTGTTTTCTGTTATTCTCTCTACTGACATTGAATATTTTTTAATCCCTATGCTGCTAGCATTAGTAAACAGATAGGAGAGTAGATTATATAGTATATACACAGCCGAAAATGCTAGGGAGATGTTTTCAAAGTGATTTCTCAGCAAAATAAAACATGGATGATTATGTTGATTTGAATATTAACAATTAGTTAATCCATCCATCCACCCATGGCTCACACAGAACATGAACATTACTGGAAATGTAACTTAGTCGGTAACCTAACCAACATTAAACTCATGATCATAGTAAAATGTGAGCAAGAACAAAAAAAAATAAATACCTTTTTCTTAAGCCATGCTAAAGTTTTTTCTTTACTGTATTTATAATACTTCTTGCTGCCAATTTCTAGAAAAAAAAAAGAATGAAAAGAAAAAATGTTAATTCTGCATAAGGGCTCATACACACAGAGCTATATTAACCACTTAAAGCGGAGTTCCACCCAAAATTTGAACATCCACTTAACCCACTCCTCATCCCCTTACATGCCACATTTGGCATGTAATTTTTTCTTTGGGGGGGGGGGGGGGGGTGGGGGCTTCAGGAGGAGTGGGACTTGCTGTCCCACTTCCTCCTTCCACCGAGGGCTGGTAAGGAGATTAAGCTTAATCGCCTTACTGCAGCCCCTCCCCTAGGCGATCGTCTAGGACATGCGACAGGTCCTAGACGATCGCCTGTCCAATCAGCGGTGAGCCGTGCCGCGCATGTGCGGCTCGCGCATGCGCAGTGGGTGCCCGGCCGTGAAGCTGAAGGCTGTCACGGCCGGGTGCCCACAGTAGAAATGACGACGCCGGACGGGGAGAGGAGCGGAGCCCTGCCGGTGCGTCGCTGGAACAGGTAAGTGATTGTTTATTAAAAGCCAGCAGCTACACTTATTGTAGCTGCTGATTTTTAATAAACAAAACTTTTGGCTGGAACACCCCTTTAAGCCCCGGACCAATATGCTGCTAAATGCCCAGAAGTGTTTTTACAATTTGGCACTGCGCTGCTTTAACTGGTAATTGCGCAGTCATGCAATGTTGTACCGAAACAAAATTTGTGTCCTTTTCTTCCCACAAATAGAGCTTTCTTTTGGGCCGCGTACACACGATCAAATTTATCTGCTGGAAACGGTCCGACGGACCGTTTCAGCACACAAATTCAATCGTGTGTATGGGCGGACAGACAGGTTTTTCCAGCAGACAAATTTTAAAGCATGCTTTAAAATCTGTCTGCTGGGAACCCGTCCGTCCGACATGTCTGCTGGTTAGTACACTAACCAGCGGACATATCTGCTCGCACATGCGTCAAAGTTTTTTACTTCCTGGTGCGGTGACGTGGCAGCGTCGTCACCACGCTGTCTGCCGGCGGGGATTTTGGTTTGACCGTGTGTCAGATGGGCACTGATCAGGCTGCATTAATAGGCAATGGCGAGGCTGCAGATGAGCACTGATCAGGCTGCATTAATGGGCACTGACCCTTATTTTGCTTCAAAGTTCTTTATTTTTAAATTATATTTATTTCCCTGAAACTTCCCCCTTAAAATTAAGGTCTGTGTTATACGCCTGTGCGTGTTATATGGCGGTAAACACTGTAAATCCTACATGAATTATTTGCCTATACTCAAGATGGCCAAGGCCAGAAATGCTAGGGGGTTGTTGGCACCCCCGATGTTTTGGAACTACATTTCCCATGATGCTCTTGCACTCTGCAGTGTAGTTGAGCATCATGGGAAATGTAGTTCCAAAACATCTGGGGTTCCAAGGTTGGCCATCACTGGCTTAGAGACATGTATGGATGGGGGAGTTTGCTTTGAACATTTAAAATGAATTAAATTGTGTTTTTGGTGCTCAGATGCAGAGAAGATCTGCTTTACGCTTTATGCCAAAAAGGTGGAAACATTAAATAAAAAAAATGTATAGGAACCGAGAAAGATGGCCGGGAAATTCCAATGAATGTTCATAGAAAGTAAAATTCATGAATTATAAAATATTGTGTCTATCTAAACAAGGACCTGTAATTACATTTTAAACAAAGACACATGTTCTTGAAAATGCAAAGATATTTTGGAAAAGTGAATGCTTGCTTTCCCAACGCCTATTCTGATATATAATGCCTAGACAATGTCACCAATATCACAAGAAATGTAAGAAAAGAGCACCTTTTTCTTCTGTCAAATGATGAAGGGACTTCTCTACTTGAGTGCACTTCAGCAACAAGTTACAAGATGGAAACTCTTCATCTACCACAATCTGTTCCGCTGGCTGAAACTTTCCTTGCTAAAAGACAAAAACTGAAAGTATTAATAATGAGAATGCAGAAGTCTGATATAAAAGGGGCCATTGGGGCTGCTAAATTAGTGGACTGAAATCCCTCACAATGGCTAAATCTCAAATCTAGGACGAAACATTGTTCAAGCCATCCATCATCTAAAAGTTTGTTTATATTTTTCCAGGTATGAATCAGAAATGGGTGGAGCTCAATTACATAACTGACATTTATTTGCATAACACTCATGACAGAGCTGTTATACGAAGCAAAAGAGGTCAGGTCAAAAAAGGTATGCATTTTCAACACACACCCAAAGGAAGTGCAATCAATCATTTTAAATAGAATACTTGTGAGTAAAAGGGTAACAGGTTGAGCAGGCTGAGACAAAAATACCGTATGATAGTTTTGGGTGTCCGATCACATGCTCATCACTGACACATATACATACTGACTAATATAGCTCCTGTTTACATATGTATACAAAATATTACCATACCTCTTTGTCTGCCTTTATAAAGTAGTATATCACCAAAAACAGTGGATCCACTGGGGTTGCGTATAATAACCTGCCATCTAGAACAAAGTAAATAAACATGAGAAAGGGATCTATGTTATGCGATTAGTTTGCACTGTTTAGCATGCAAATGTAATGTACAGTAGGTGACTGGGATATTGTGTCAATCTCGCTCCCTTTCTCGGCGAGATTGACCACCTACGAGCCCCATCGCGGGAGCCAGCGCCGAGCTGGCTTGCCGCGATGGAGACAAAGCCGTCATAGAAGCGACGGGAATCCGACGCGGATTCCCGCCAATTCTACACGTGGGCGGAGTTTGTTATGAATCCTGAACGAGAAATCCCCGCCTGATTTTTAAAGAAAAATCCGGCATGGGTTCCCCCCTCAGGAGCATAACGGGCCCTTAGGTCAGTTATGGGTTGTAAGGAGACCCCCTACGCCGAAAAAATGGCGTGGGGGTCCCCCCCACAATCCATAACAGACCCGTATCCAAAGCACGCCGGCCGGCCGGTCAGGAAGGGAGTGGGGGCGAGCGAGCGCCCCCCCCTCCTGAGCCGTACCGGGCAGCATGCCCTCAACATGGGGGGGTCAGGTGCTCTGGGGCAGGGGGCGCACTGCGGCCCCCCACCCCAGAGCACCCTGTCCCCATGTTGATGAGGACAGGGCCCCTTCCCGACAACCCTGGCCGTTGGTTGTCGGGGTATGCGGGCGGGAGGCTTATCGGAATCTGGAAGCCCCCTTTAATAAGGGGGCCCCCAGATACCGGCCCCCCACCCTAAGTGAATGAGTATGGGGTACATTGTACCCCTACCCATTCACCTGCAAATACAAAGTGTAAACACAAATAAAACACACAGGGTATTGAAATATTTTATTAGTTGGCCGCCGGGGGGGGGTGTGTATGATCGCTTTTATAAAAGCGCCCCCCTCCGGCGGGCTTCTGTGGGGGGTGGGTGCCGCCGTCTGGTTCTCTTCCGCCGCCGGGGGGCGCTTTGATAAAAGCGCCCACCACCCGGCGGGCTTCTTTCGACGTCTTCGGCGGCGGGGGGGTCTTCTCCCGCTCTCCGGGGGTCTTCTCCGCTCTCCGGGGGTCTTCTCCGCTCTCCGGGGGTCTTCTCCGCTCTCCGGGGGTCTTCTTCTTCAGGACTCGCCGCCGCTATCTTCGTGTGTTAGCTCAATTACTAGCGGCGGCGGCCCCCTCTTCTGCGACGTCGGCGTCTTCTTCTTCTTCTGCTGTCCAGATGTTGACGCGACGCATCCTTCCGCTGTTATGCCGGGCGCGCGGCTCGCAGCGAAATATATAGGCCTGTTCTGTGACGTCGCAGTCCCATCATGCTCCGGTAGGTATCACGTGGGTAGGTAGCACGTGGTACCTACCGGAGCATGATGGGACTGCGACGTCACAAGACAGGCCTATATATTTCGCTGCGAGACGCGCGCCCGGCATAACAGCGGAAGGATGCGTCGCGTCAACATCTGGACAGCAGAAGAAGAAGACGCCGACGTCGCAGAAGAGGGGGCCGCCGCCGCTAGTAATTGAGCTAACACACGAAGATAGCGGCGGCGAGTCCTGAAGAAGAAGACCCCCGGAGAGCGGAGAAGACCCCCGGAGAGCGGGAGAAGACCCCGGAGAGTGGGAGAAGACCCCGGAGAGTGGGAGAAGACCCCCGGAGAGCGGGAGAAGACCCCCGGAGAGCGGGAGAAGACCCCCCCGCCGCCGAAGACGTCGAAAGAAGCCCGCCGGGTGGTGGGCGCTTTTATCAAAGCGCCCCCCGGCGGCGGAAGAGAACCAGACGGCGGCACCCACCCCCCACAGAAGCCCGCCGGAGGGGGGCGCTTTTATAAAAGCGATCATACACACCCCCCCCCCGGCGGCCAACTAATAAAATATTTCAATACCCTGTGTGTTTTATTTGTGTTTACACTTTGTATTTGCAGGTGAATGGGTAGGGGTACAATGTACCCCATACTCATTCACTTAGGGTGGGGGGCCGGTATCTGGGGGCCCCCTTATTAAAGGGGGCTTCCAGATTCCGATAAGCCTCCCGCCCGCATACCCCGACAACCAACGGCCAGGGTTGTCGGGAAGGGGCCCTGTCCTCATCAACATGGGGACAGGGTGCTCTGGGGTGGGGGGCCGCAGTGCGCCCCCTGCCCCAGAGCACCTGACCCCCCCATGTTGAGGGCATGCTGCCCGGTACGGCTCAGGAGGGGGGGGGTGCTCGCTCGCCCCCACTCCCTTCCTGACCGGCCGGCCGGCGTGCTTTGGATACGGGTCTGTTATGGATTGTGGGGGGGACCCCCACGCTGTTTTTTCGGCGTAGGGGGTCTCCTTACAACCCATAACTGACCTAAGGGCCCGTTATGCTCCTGAGGGGGGAACCCATGCCGGATTTTTCTTTAAAAATCCGGCGGGGATTTCTCGTTCAGGATTCATAACAAACTCCGCCCACGTGTAGAATTGGCGGGAATCCGCGTCGGATCCCCGTCGCTTCTATGACGCGATCGCTGGAATGTGCTTTTACTATTCCAGCGAGTGCGAGATATCGGCAGCCTGTCGCCGAGATTCAGCGCGATGCTGGCGTGCTGAAAACACATTCTCGGCGGCAGGCACTGTAGTATCAGTAATATTTTGAAGCTCAATTAACCACCTCCATAAATTATGTTACACAAAAAAAAAATATATAATCTAAAAGCATTAAATAAAACCTTCAGCTAATGTGCATGGAAGATCCGATTCCTGATCTTCCGTTCATACAATGTATGAACGGAAGATCAGTGATTCCCCCTAGTGAGTCCACCCCCCCCATACAGTTAGAACACAAATAGGAACACACTTAACCCCTTCCCCGCCCCCTAGTGTTAACCCCTTCATTGCCAATGGCATTTTTATAGTAATCCAATGCATTTTTATAGCATTGATCGCTATAAAAATGCCAATGGTCCCAAAAATGTGTCAAAAGTGTCCAATGTGTCCGCCATAATATCACAGTACCGAAAAAAAAACGGTGATCGCCGCCATTACTAGTAAAAAAAAAATATTAATAAAAATGCCATAAAACTACCCCCTTTTTTGTAAACGCTATAAATTTTGCGCAAACCAATCAATAAACGCTAATTGCGATTTTTTTTTTTAACGAAAAATATGTATAAGAATACGTATCGGCCTAAACTGAGGAAAAAAAATGTTTTTTTTATATCTTTTTTGTGATATTTATAATAGCAAAATGTAAAAAATATTGCATTTTTTTCAAAATAGTCGCTCTATTTTTGTTTATAGCGTAAAAAATAAAAACCGCAGAGATGATCAAATACCACCAAAAGAAAGCTCTATTTGTGGGAAAAAAAGGACGCCAATTTTGTTTGGGAGCTGTCAGTTAAAGCGACGCAGTGCCGAATCACAAAAAGTGCTCTGGTCTTTGGACAGCAATATGGTCCGGAGCTAAAGTGGTTAAGGTGAGAAAAAACACACATCTTGCAATCACCCCCCCCCCCCACCCCCCGTTTTACTTGCCTGAGCAATCCCGTGTTGCTTTCCCCCAGCTCGTCATTGGATGATTGATAGCAGTCCAGCCATTTGCTCCCACTGCTGTCAATCACATCCAATGATGCGAGTCATACAATTGGCGTCTTTGCACAGGAGCGTGCCCGCAAGCTAATCCCCTTGGGAGAGCGCTTTCCAGAGGGGGTTGGCTCTTGTGGGGAGGAGCTGCGAGAGCCACCATGGGACCCCAGATGGAGAAAACGAACTGCACAGTGGAGGCAAGTATGACTTTTTTTTTTTTTTATCTGCAGACCTTTACAACCCCTTTAAGTAATTTCGAACGTTATTTATCAAGTCATCGAACATACTGAGAATTTCCATATCAGTCTAGGTTCACACTTGTGCGATGCGCAAACCGGCGTGATTCCAGCATTGCATTTCTCTTGCAGGCCGTTCACAATGTCTTCTGTGAACCGATGCAGGTGTCAATACAATGTTAACAATACCCACAGATCGATTCACAGTGCGGTTCCGCAGTCCGGTCAGGAATCGGATCACATAGGTTCCAGTCTCGGCACCTTTTTCTGTGCGAATCCAATGCGTGTTCAGCCATACAACTGTATGGCCGAACTCGCATTGCTCAGACATCGCATGTGATCAGCACCTGCGGTGCGGGTGTGAATCACATGCAATGTCTGATATCGCACTAGTCTGAACCTGGGCTGAATGTTAATTTGAAAACCTACTAGTGTATGCTGCTTTAGCAAAGAAGAGAATAATCAGAATTTGCTCCAGTAATAGATATAGGGAGCTCTTGGCTCAAGGGTCTTGGAAACCTTGCTGAGGGATAGACGAAAAACCCAAGTTAAAGTCAGGTTTGACTTAAAAGTCCTCAAGGCATTGTGCATCGATTCAAATTATTTCTCCCCTTGTACCAATTACATGGTGGTGCCCTAGGTCTCCTGTTTTGTGAATTGTTGGAAATCGGAGCCAGTTATATTTGTTCTTGCTGCCCTATAGCATCCAAGACTGTTTTTTTTTTTTTTTTTCAAAATTGACGGTCTTTGTTTATAGCGCAAAAAAATAAAACCACAGAAATTATCAAATACCACCAAAAGAAAGCTCTATTTGTGGGGAAAAGGAAAGGACAAACATTTTATTTGGGTACAGTGTCGCAATTGTCAGTTAACGCAGTGCCAAATCGCAAAAGATGGCCCGGTCCTGAAGGGGGTAAAACTTCCAAAGCTGAAGTGGTTAAACACCCCACTG
Organism: Rana kukunoris; assembly: GCA_029574335.1. Classification (NCBI taxonomy): domain Eukaryota; kingdom Metazoa; phylum Chordata; class Amphibia; order Anura; family Ranidae; genus Rana; species Rana kukunoris. The sequence continues at coordinate 70,553,982 of CM056050.1, read as the reverse complement.
GTAGAGGCATCAAGGCTGATCCTCTAGTTTCAGATAGGTGTACACTGCATAAGAGTGACTCAGAATGACCCAAAGGCTGGAAACAACACTGGTAGAAGCAACAAGGTGAACAAAGTCACAGAAGTAACAGAGGAAAGGATCACCATTTTATTTTTTCAAGCAGAGACAGTTGTGGGGAGAGGTCAGTGGTTGTAAAAGTCAACCATGCTGGAAAGCTTAAATTGAAGAGACATAGCTCAAGCTGTGGATTATAAAAGAATCTTAACTGACAAAAAAAAAAAAAAAAAAGAAGAAGGATCCTTTCTAAAGCTCTGCTGTACCAAGACCAACTCCTAGATCACTAGCAATTAATTGAGGTTTGCTGGAATTGGAGTTATCCTCGGCTGGCCAAGATTTTTTGTTTGCCAGTTTCTAATCCTCCTGTAAGTGTCAGTAGAACTAAAATGTTTAGGGCTTCCTGTGTACCTCAATGGATGAAAAAGTAAAAAGAAAGTCTAAGCACTGGTATGCTACAATAAAATGAAATGTTTGTTTTTGGTTTAAAATACGCTTTAAGGGCTCTTACCTTGTTGAACTGTCTGACCTACGAACCATGATCGATATTCTTCTTGGAAAGCTTTCATTTCACAGATCTGCTGTCCAGAGTTAATAAACAGGTACATGTTGCCCTTTTCTATAAATAAAATAAAAAAAAGGGAACAAAAACATAAATCTCATGTATTTCCCATTATATGGCAGGTTTCATATACACAGCAAAATGAATGAAACAACAAAAGCCACTTGTAGGTCAACCATAAAGTAAAACATTTCCTATGCCAATCCCTCGCCACTTTCCGGAGCCAGCAGTAAACCCAGAAGCGATCCAATCCATCCGATGGATGGGCAGGAAGTCAAGATGGCCCCCACTTGGAGATTATATATTTCATGTTTTCCCCCCTTTTTTAATGAAAGACCTGGATTTTTTTTGATAAAGAGGACCTGTCATGCTTATTTCTATAAGAAGAGATGATCCTTGTAATGCAAATAAAAAAAAAAGGGGCACAACGGTAAAGCGCTGCTAGATAACTGCTGACACTCTCAGCACCCCAGTGTGAAACTGCTCTAATGCTAAACAGGTAACCTGTGTAAAATTTTTAAAGAGTCGCCTATGGAGATTTTTAAATACCTTTGTTTATTTTAAAGCATGACATGTTTTGTATGAATTCGAGCTGCACAATTAATCGTTCAAAGATTGCCCCCACACAATATTAAATCAAGATTTTCCATGATTCATGTAAACAGAGCAGAGCAGCCAGCAATGTTTATCAACAACATCCCTCAGTTCTTAAAAGAGAATGATAAAAGAAATATTGCATCTTCTTATCTTTCCTTCTGTTTATTCATTTACAGATCAAAAAGGGATGAACTTTGGTCTGCAAATTAAGTCAGTTTAAAACAACCTGTCAAGTAAAACAATTTTTTTTCAGTTTTTTGAATAAATTGTTCCGGTTCGCCAGGAGTCGTCCAAAATTTGCACCGTATGGCCAGCTTTATAAGCTTCTGGTTCAGCTCCTGCGACAAAAGAGTCAGCCTAAGTGCTGCCCAGCTATTCACAGGAAGCTTTGTATTTTAAGAGTGAATACAAGGATTCTTCTAATTAGCTGAGCTAAAGATAGTGATTCATCTACCCACCTCTGTCAGAGGATGCCTTGAATTCATGAATACAAAACTGCTGAACAGCGCTCAGCCTTACTTAATATTGTTCTAGGAATGGACTAGGGAGTCCCCATACCACTGCCAGAACACAGTGCTGTATACCGCATGTAGCTTATGCTAAATGCATTTTACAGCACTGACAGAAGGTGCATATCTTAGGAAAGGGAATAGTTTGTTTGGGCCTGGAGTTAGGCTTTAATGATTTACCACCACAATATCCCCACTAGGGAGTGGCCACCACACATATTCACTAGCCCACTTTCGGGTAGGGGGTACGCGCCACTTCTATTGTGATTAGTCACAGCAGAAGCCGATCAGCGGGTGCCCGCTCTGCCTATGTAAAACAAGACAGAGCTCCGTCCTGATAGCATGGATGTGATGGATTTTTTTCCCATGCAGCACAGGGAAAGAAAATCCATCACATCCCTTAGTAAACACAGTTAACCCTTTGATTGCCCTAGATGTTAACCCCCTTCCCAGCCAGTGTCATTAGTATGGTGACAGTGCATATTTTTAGCACTGATCACTGTATTAGTGTCAATGGTTCCCACAAAGTGTCAAATTGTCTGCAGCAATATTGCTGTCACGCTATAAGTTACAGTATACATCCCATTTTTTTTAATTTGTTGGAAGACTCCATAATATTTGCTCAAACCAATCAATGTACGCTTATGTTTGGTAAAAACAAAATAACCATAATGTAGATTTTTTTTTTTTTTGCATAGGTTTTATAGCAGAAAGTAAAAAAAATGTTTTGTTCAAAATTGTACTTTAAAATAAAAAAAATAAAAAACACAGTAGGTGATCAAATACCACAAAAAATATATAATTTTTATTTGTGTACGGCGTTGCAAGACCACACAATTGTCAGTTAAAGTAACAGTGTTAAAATCGCAAAAAAATGGCCATGAAGGGGAGTAAATCTTCCAGATGACAAGTAGTTAAAGTATGCTCACATATTTTAAAAATGGCCAATATGGCAAAGGACATCGAATTTTAGAATTTGACTCCTATATATTGTAAACATTTGGAAAGCAGTTAAAAAAAAAACAGAAATTCACAGCACCTGTCAATGGACTGCGCAGCTTTGCAAATAGCGTTTTACTGCTTGGCTTCTTTGCATCATCTTTTAAGGATTCTGTAAGAAAGCAAAGCATGAATGAGTAAGCTGATAATACATATGTTGTATGGTCTTTAAATAATGAGGGGTAGCTGCATAAATAGTGTACTCTATTTTCTCCTTTTGTGACCCCGTGTCCTGACCTAACCCACCCACCTACCCTCCCCTTCCCTTCTACAGGAGGTGTACTTATACTTTAACCACTTTACGACCGTCCTATTGTAGCTTTACTGCTACAGGGCAGCCACTGTGCACAGGATAAGGTATATATACGCGATCCCGCACTTCCAGCTCACAGGCGCAAATGTGCGCCAGCCCGCATCCTCTGATTATGCACATATGTCCGCCGGCACCTGCCAATCATTTTTTGCACAGGCACAACGGCAGTGTGCCTATGTAAACAAGGCAGATTGCTGTTCTATCAGTACAGAATACATGGATCCCGTGTTCCTGTCAAGCAAAAACACTGATCCATGCCTTCCAGTAGTAAAAGCACCTTCCCCACAGTGTACAGACACTGGCTAGGCACAGTTAACCCTTTGATCACCCCTGATGTTAACCCCTTCCCAGTCAGTGTCATAGTACAGTGACAGTCTATACTTCTTAGAACTGATCACTGTATTGGAGTCACCGGTACTCAAAGTGTCAGTGTCCAAATTATTCACCACAATATCACAGTCCCGCTATAAGTCGCTGATCACTACCATTACTAGTGAAAAATAGAATTCCATAAATCTATCCCAAAGTTTGTAGATGCTATAACTTTTGTGCAAACCAATCACTATACGCTTATTGGGATTTAAATTGATGAAGAAATTCGTATTTTTTTCCCTTTTTTGTTTTTTTATTGGCTACGTTTTATAACAGAAAGTATTTTTCATTTTTTCCCCGCAAAACATGAAAACTGTACATGCGATCAAATACCACCAAAAGAAAGCTCTATTTTTGGGAAAAAGGACATAAGTTGCATCTTGATACAGTGTTGCACGATCGCACAATTGTCAGTTAAAGTAGCGCAGTGCCATTAAAAAAAAAATGTCATGGTCAAGAAGGGGAGGGGGGTGTGTTTAAATCTTCCAGAGCTGAAGTGGTTAGTAATTTAACCAGTTTCCGACTGGGCCATAGCCAAATGACAGCTACAGTGCCGTTGGATAACTCTGGGAGGCCGTCATTTTGACTTTTAATTACCTGTCCATGGTGCCCGCGATGTCAGCCGCCCGAGGCCGATCCGTCCTTCAGATAGGATCCCGGTGCTTTCATTCAAAGTAAGGGAAACAGGCAGTGGAGCCTTGCAGCTTCAATGCCCATTTCCTACTGCGCATGCGCGAGTCGCGCAACACTTTGTAAATGGGTGGCTGTCTTCTGGGACAAATAAGTCCCAGAAAACAGCGCGCCCCATTTCCCAGGAGGCAACACGAGGAGAAGGCAGAAGATCACGGCAGAATAGGAAGTGGGAGATTAGGATGATCTACCTAGCAACAGCCATTTCTGCTAAGAATGATCAAAAAAATTATTCACATTTTTTGGAGCCTTTTTGGAATATTTTTTTTCCCCCTTTTTTAGGGTGGACCTCTGCTTTAATGCACAAGGGTGAAAAAACGAGTGTTTACCACCCTTTTAAGGTGGATGTAAACGTGATTTCATGAAATTTGAGCTGGGCACATATATCTGCAGTTTTCTTATCTCTCTTCAAAGCACCGTGTCTCATAGCTGTCTCCTGCTTCTGTTATCAGCCTGATAACTCCTGACAAGTTCTCCATCCACTGTGATAAAAGCAGCCTGAGTTTTGTGTTGGGGAGGATTCTATAAATAGATTAGCAGAAAACTGTTTAACAAATTCAACAAACAGTTCTGAAAGTCTCTACCTATGAGGAGAGGGGTGTGTGTCTTTCCTCCAATCCGCTGTATACCAAGACTTCACTGCAGTGCTGAACAGGAAGAGGAAATCTCCTGACAGGATCTGAACTTTCTACAGAAAATAAAAAAGCTGAAGACAGCAGATATACATAAAAAAACTTTTGTAGGGAGATTTGTTTAATCACTGTGTATCATAAGGCTGTTCACTTTAACCACTTAAGGACTGCCTCCTGCACATATACGTCGGCAGAATGGCACGGCTGGGCACAAGCACGTACAGGTAAGTCCTCTTTAAGTGCCCAGCCATGGGTCACGGGCGCATGCCCACAACCCGGTCCGAAGCTCCGTGACCGGATCGCCGCTGAAGTCCCGCGATCAGTCCCCGGTCCCCTGTTCTTCACTGTGGCGCTTGGTTGAGAGCACAATGTGACAGTTAGCATTCCCAGCATGCCAAGAACAGAAATGTTTTTTGAAACTTAAAGCTGGGTTCCACCCACAATTTTTTTTAAAGTCAGCAGCTACAAACACTGTAGCTGCAGACTTTTAATGACACTTGCCTGTCCTAGGCGCCCACGATGAGGGGAACAGGCAGTGGAGCCTTGCGACTTCACTGCCCGTTTCTTACTGCGCATGCGCGAGTAACTTTTGTGAATGGGCGGCTGCCCCATTACCCAGAAGACAACATGGAATCGGACAAGGAAGAAGACCTGCTGTGGTATGGGAAGAGGCGGATTAGGAACTTCGGTATAGCAACCGCCCTTCATGGTAAGTTAAAAAATAAATAAAAATGTTTTCATTTTTTTTGCAGGATTTTGGCGGTTTTTTTTAGGGTGAAATGTTTAATCAATGGGTTTACTTTCACTTTAAGTTTGGACATGAAGGTCCAGCTTGCACCGGAATGTGCACATTTGCACCGACACTTTCCATTGCTGGCAGAGTGGCAGCCAGAGCTGTATCCTGGCCTAGGCCAACAAGGCCCAGGCCTAGGGCAGCACTTTGCAGGGGGGCAGCACAAAAAGAGTCCCTGCCGGCTACACTGTTAGGAAAATTAGTCTAGCGCCCCCATAAAGCAGCCACGCTGCTTCTAGTATGCGGGCGGCCGACATTTCGCAACTGTAGGGGGGGGGGGGGGCGCTTCCAATTTTGACTGTTTTGTCATCCTGGACCACAAACCTTCCTCACTGTGCTATATGTTTCTGCTGCACGATCTACTTAAAGTAGAACTATAGGCAATACTTTTACCATCCCTGTCCCATTGCAAAGATTTCCCTTCACTTCCTGCTCTATGGGCAACCAGGAAGTAAGACGAAATCTAAGTAAATTAAGGGAATCCAGTGTCCGATGTGTCGGCCGTGATGTCGCAGTCCCAAAAAAAAAAAACGCAGATCGCCGCCATTACTAGTAAAAAAAATAAAAAATCATAATTCTGTCCCCTATTTTGTAGGCGCTATACCTTTTGCGCAAACCAGTCGCTTATTGCGATTTTTTTTTTTTACAAAAATACGCAGAAGAATACATATCGGCCTTAACTGAGAATTTTTTCTTTTTTTTTAAATTGGGATATTTATTATAGCAACAAGTAAAAAAATGTTTTGTTTATAGCGCAAAAAATTAAAACCGCAGAGGTGATCAAATACCACCAAAATAAAGCTCTATTTGTGGGGAAAAAAGGAAGTCAATTTTGTTTGGGAGCCACATCGCACGATCGCCCAATTGTCAGTTAAAGCAACGCAGTGCCGGTGACGTGTCATATTCGGCTCCCCCGTCTCAGAATGCTCCGGAAGTGCTGGGCGGCCAACTGCGCATGCGCGATGCATTCCAAACACATATGCGATGCGTTCCAATGGCTTTACGACACTGCACACCAGCGAAGCCATCATTCAGAGCGACGTGGACTTAGGGGAAAGTGGCCAGTCGGCCTCACGTCCTCGCTTCGCTCGGACGGCTCGCTGCGCTCGCTCGGCCTCCTGGCTCTTTTTTTAACATCCTCCAATCCACGGGGATGTTAAGGAAAGAGCCTGGATACCGAACGGCGGCTTCGCTGGTGTGCACTGTCGTAAATGCTTTGGAACGCATCACAGATGCGTTTGGAACGCATCGCGCATGCGCAGTTGGCCGCCCAGCACTTCCGGAGCATTCTGAGACGGGGAGCAGAAAATGACAACACACCGGAAGCTGAAATTTCGTCTGGGCACGAAGGGGGTTTATGTGCCCAGTAAGCAAGTGGTTAAGGACTGCACAGGCGCAATCTGATCTGACGATAATAATCGCAGAGCGCTTGTGACAGCAGTATGCATGGTAATGGTTTGGTGCTGGTGACTTGTCTGTATTGTTCCCCTAATGAGCTGGTTACTTTAAGGACTGCGCAGGCGCAACCCTTGCCGACAGAAATCTCCGAACCTCGGCCGGCATCCAGGGCGACGTGGAATTTGAGGAAAGTGGCCAGTCGGCCCTTGATTCGCTCGGACGGCGAGCTCCGCTCACTCGTCCTCCTGGCTCTTTTTTTTAATGTCCTCCAATCCAGGAAGATGTTAAAGAATGAGCCTGGATGCCGGTGACGCGTCATATTCGGCTCCCCCATCACAGACTGCTCCGGAAGTGCTGTGGTGACCAACTGCGCATCTGCGATGCGTTCCAATGCATTTACGACACTGCACACCAGCGAAGCCGTCATTCAGAGCGACGTGGACTTAGGGGAAAGTGGCCAGTCGGCCTCCTGGCTCTTTTTTTAACATCCTCCAATCCACGGGGATGTTAAGGAAAGAGCCAGGATGCCGAACGAGGTTTCGCTGGTGTGCAGTGTCGTAAATGCATTGGAACGCATCGCGCATGCGCAGTTGGCCGCCACAGCACTTCCGGAGCAGTCTGTGATGGGGAGCGGAGTATGACAGTACACCGGCAGAGGATCGGAGATTTTCGTCTGCAAGGATTGCGCCTGCGCAGTCCTTAAAGGAACCAGCTCGTTAGGGGAACAATACAGACAAGTCACCAGCACCAAACCATTACCATGCACACTGCTGTCACAAGCGCTCTGCGATTATTAGATGTGTTGGGCTGCCAATAACAGGTAATAGAACCCACACACATCTAACCAGGGCAGTGCCCCACCTTTCTACTTCTGCTGGGAATGGGCCCCTAAGGTAGAAGCTGATTGGCTCCACTTTTGTATTGATAAATCCCCCACATAGTTTCTATCCAGCAGTCACATGTTCCCTCCTCCTGTATACAGGAGCCTGTGTAGGGAGAGGACATTACAGAACATCAGTGACTTCCCTGGAGGTGAGTACCTGGAGCTACGAGCACCCACTGATCACACTGCACATCCCCGACCCTCTTCTTCTTGGACATCATCCTTCTCCTCACACCGGGGACACACAGCCCGGATAGACTTGGCGCCCTCTGGAGCAATACAACACTATGAGAGAGGGGGGGAGGAGGCGCAGCTATAACTTACACCGACAAGCAGGAGGACACATATCTACACAGACCAATACGGGGATAATAGACTAATTTGTATGTGGTGTTGTAATGTGTCTGCGGACGGATTTTACACACTTATTGTATTTGTCCCTATCATAGTACAGACTCCCCCCCTCCTCCGGAAGTTGGTACGTTCCGCATGTGGTTACAGTGTTGCAGGAAGAGGATATCACCGGGCTTCCTGCAGAACAAGGGGGAGGGACTATACAACACAGCTCTGGGTTCTGATTGGTTAGTTTATGATAGTGGAATTCGCGGCAACCAACCAGCGCTGACATGTACAAGTTCGGACACAGTTTATGATGTGATGTGTAGAATGAGCAGAAATGTATCTGGACACAGAGATAGACATGTCCACTTTACAGATGTGTATGGGAACCTCCATTCTATGAGCAGCAGGTGATCACTGGGGTGGGTTTACTAAAGGGAATAGATTGTGCAGTTCCCCTTATTTCCCCAGAGCTCAAATGATTGATGCCTTTAACCACTTCCTCCTGGGCACATACACCCCCCTCCTGCCCAGGTGAAATTTCAGCTTCCGGCACTGCGTCGCTTTAATTGACAATTGCGCGGTCGAGCGACGTGGCTTCCAAACAAAATTGACGTCCTTTTTTCCCCACAAGTAGAGCTTTATTTTGGTGGTATTTGATCGCCTGTGCGGTTTTTATTTTTTGCGCTATAAACAAAAAAGAGCGACATTTTAAAAAAAAATACAATATTTTTTACTTGTTGCTATAATAAATATCCCAATTAAAAAAAAAAAAAATAATTCTCAGTTTAGGGCGATACGTATTCTTCTACATATTTTTGGTAAAAAAAAAAAAAATCGCAATAAGCGACTGGTTTGCGCAAAAGTTATAGCACTTACAAAATAGGGGACAGAATTATTATTTTTTATTATTTTTTTTTCACTAGAAATGGCGGCGATCTGCGATTTTTATTGGGACTCGACACATTTTTGGCGCCATTCACATTTATACTGCGATCAGTGCTATATATATGCACTAATTACTATATAAATGTGACTGGCATTGAAGGGGTTAACACTAGGGGGTGAGGAAGGGGTTAAATGTATTCCCTGCATAGTGTTCTAACTGTGGGGGGAGTGACTGGGGGAGGTGACCGATATGTGTCCCTATGTACAAGGGACACAGATCGATCTCCTCCTCTCCAGATACAGGACGCTGTCTCTGTGTAAAACGGCAATGAGAGATGATCTCATGTGTTTACATATGAGATCATCTCTCATTCGCCGCACAGATCGCATCGCAAACGGCCACTCTGATTGGCCGTTCACCACGATCTGTGATTGGTTGTGTCCAAGGGACACGGCCAACACAGAGCTTCCCCGCTGCGCGCTCCGGAGCGCGCGCGGGGAACGCCAAAAGGGGCGGCCGTCAAAAGACGGCGGGTTGGATATTCAGGTCCGTGCTGTAGCTGTCATTCGGCTATAGCGCGTGTCTGAAGTGGTTAACCACTTAAGCCCCGGACCAATATGCTGCTTAATGCCCAGAGGCGTTTTTACAATTCGGCACTGCGTCGCTTTAACAGACAATTGCGCAGACGTGCGACGTGGCTCCCAAACAAAATTTGCGTCCTTTTCTTCCCACAAATCAAGCGTTCTTTTGATAATATTTGATTGCCTCTGCGATTTTTATTTTTTGCCTTATAAACAAAAATAGAGCGACATTTTTGAAAAAAAAACAATATTTTTTACTTTTTGTTATAAGAACAATAGAATAAACTAAATTTTAGTCAAATATTTAGGCCAAAATGTATTCAGCCACATGTCTTTAGTAAAAAAAATCGCAATAAAAAAAATTAGCTACCTAGTGGCAACAGCGACACTAATACAGCGATCAGAAAAATTATCGCTTAGTGACACTGGCAATAGGGGGTGAAAGGGTTAGTAGCACAAGGATTGCTCCACCGCAGCACAAGGATTACTCCACGGCAGCACAAGGATTACTCCATCAGGACTATTTGATGTTTTTCGGACACAGGCGGAGCAATCCTTGTGCTGCTGATCCCGGTAATTACATTACTCGGTGTATCTGTATAAAAGAGGACTTCAGGACTGAAGCCCTGTACACACGGGCCAGAATCTCATCAGTAAAAAACGTTTTTCCTGACAAGATTTTTGGCAAGAATCTCTTGCCACCCGAGTGTACAGACACTCCTTTCAAAAGAATCGCGGTTCTTTTGAATGGCAAGAACGCGGTGATGTCATCACGTATGACGAGCATGCGCTCGTCACATTCGATGCCGTCGCCGCCATCTTGCTGCACCCTACCTATGCCTAGGAAGCTACCGTGCATGCATCAAAGTCATTTCGAGCATGCACGAGTTTCCACGGCGACAGGTAAGTATACACACTCTTGGGTTTCTCGGCAGAATCACGTCGAGAAAATAGAGAGCAGGTTCTCTATTTTTTTTCGGCGAGATTTTAGGCAGTTTTCTTGACGAGACACCTGAAAGCCTCGTACACACGCTCGGTATACTCGGCAAGAAAGCTCTGCCAGCAGTTTTCTTGCTGGTTCTTGCCGAGTAAATGTGTAGGAGGCTTCAGATTAGATTGTTGGAACTGCTGAATAAAGATAAGAATTTACTCCTAATAACATTAACTTCTCATGTTCCACCACCAGCTAAGCAGATGGAGCACAGAGCCACAGTGCAGTCTGAATCATGTGTCCAGATAGCAGGCGAAAGGAGACCCAGACACATGATTCAAAACCCGTACTGTCCGGGTGAATCCCATACAGGTAGCAACCCTACTACCTGGGCATGATCAATAAAGTGGGTGTTGTTTCAAGTTGTACAACATCTAGTGGCCATAATGTGGTATTTTTCTGATTGAGGTATTTGACAAAATATATTGCATAATGGCCACTAGATGGTGCTAAGGATCATTTTAGATTGTTTTGTTGGGGATGTCCGAATGTTTGTCACAGCAATTTATTCATGTATTAACCCCAAGAGTCTTTTTTTTTTTTTTTTAGAATGTACAGATGAAACGTGGCTCTGCTCATAAACCAAGCTACAATAGGGCATATAAGCAATCATGTTTACTACAATATTCATTTGAAAAAAGTGAAGGAACTTGAATAGAACACAATCATAATTCAGGTTTGCCATGAGCAACAGGAGCTTTTACCTAACATTAACTTGAGTTGCCCCGCACACAATTCAGTAAAGTGCAGTAAGTGAGCCAAAAAGATATTTGCTTCAGTCATCTGATAAAATCACAAGATAAAACTGTTTGTTCAGCTTTGTGTAAGTTGTCCAATGAAATGTAAATTGCAGAAATGAAAGTACGAATCTGGCAGTATTTGTGCATTTTGTAATAATGTCCCTAGGAGGAAGTGATGATGAGAATTCCTTAGAAAAGAGAAGACTGACACCAATTATACTGTATGTCTACATTACATAAGTCATTCACCCCCCCCCCCCCCCAAACCAAAGCGCTGTACCTAATAACCTGCTCTGAGAAAATAATAAGACCTCCTAAAAATGCAACTTGTTTGGCTATTTTTAGTGTGACTACATAAAAAAAAAAACACAACCTGGAACAAGCATGTGGCGAACAAAGTCTGAGTGAAGTCAGAACCCCTACCTGCATGCTTATGGGTCAGTCAGTGACTCAGAAAGTGCTAAGGACACTGGATTAGGGTGATAGGCAACCTTCAGTAAGAGAGGTTAGTAATGGCAGCCTTTATATTTTCTCAGTTTAGATTTCTTTTGAAGGTGCACACCAGTGTAACAGAAAAGTTTTGTTAAAAGTAGTTGTAAACCTCTGACATGAAACATGAACAAAGCATATCCTTGTATAGTGTGTACTTGTCTCAATCCAGATAGGGGTGCAACGGAAATGAAAAAACTCACGGTTCGGAACGTTTCTCGGATCAGATTCACAGATCGGATCATTTTTTGGATCAGTGGGATTCCCCACTGTAATGTCCACATCTCCCCCACTGTAATGTCCACATCTCCCCCACTGTAATGTCCACATCTCCCCCACTGTAATGTCCACATCATCTTCCCACTGTAATGTCCACATCTCCCCCACTGTAATGTCCACATCTTCCCCACTGTAATGCAGAGCTGTATCCTGGCCTAGGCCAACAAGGCCCAGGCCTAGAGCAGCACTTTGCAGGGGGGCAGCATGAAAAGAGTCCCGCCGGCTTGCGCTACACTGTTAGGAAAATTAGTCTAGCGCCCCTATAAAGCATCCGCGCTGCTTCTAGTATGCGGACGGCCGGCATTCCGCAACTTTGGGGGGGGGGGGTGGGGCGCTTTCAATTTTGACTGTTTTGTCATCCTGGACCACAAACCTTCCTCACTGTGCTATATGTTTCTGCTGCACCATCTACTTAAAGTAGAACTATAGGCAACACCTTTACCATACCTGTCCCATTGCGAAGATTTCCCTTCACTTCCTGCTCTATGGGCAACCAGGAAGTAAGAGGAAATCTAAGTAAATTAAGGGAATCCATTGCCCCCCCCATTTTTCAGGCGCTCTTGGGCTAAAAATAGCATCTGAAAAAGGCCTCCCCTGCAGCCCCAGTGTGAGAGCCAGAGTGCTTTCACAGTGGGGAGGTGCGTTTTCAGCATCTTTAGGGCAGTGCGGGATCGGTGAATACGCCTCTCCTAAACCAACCCTGCCATTGAAATCAATGGGCAGTGCTTCCGCAGCGGCGCTTTGCAGGCACTTTTAACCCTTTATTAGGCCGCTAGCAGGGGATAAATAGTTTAAGTTAATAAAAATAATAAATTAATACACAGCATCAAGGAGTATATAGATAATAATGTACCCTATTATATATAAAGAGGAAAAATATAATGAATGAAAGATAAGGGATCATTCCACATCAGGAATAATTAAGGGGATAATAATCAATAGTATACTTACTATGGACGTGAAGATACAAGTAAGATCACCCATATAATTACCGGTAATACCCGAACACCTATGTTAATCAATAATAACAAAAAAAAAGTAAAATCATGTAGACATTATATATATATATACATATATATATATATACATATATATATATATATATATATATATATATATATATATATATATATATATATATATATAGTTAAATTCTTATTAGCCTGTTGTACCTATGTCCTATATACAAAAGAACTATAGGACATATTATTAACAACAGTGAAAGGTGTGTAACAAAACTCATATACAGAATTATAAGATGGTACCAACTTCTAGATCTTCATAGAGTCCTCCTCGGGAGAGTGTATCTAGTGCAGGGATGGACTGGCTATTGGGACTACAGGGAGTTTCCCGGTGGGCCGGCTTTAGTGACAGTGGACCGCCGCCCCCCTCCACTCCTCTGTCTCTTCCTTCCCACAGCGCTCACCTCCTCTCCCTCCCCGCAGCGCTCATCTGGGGGGAACAAAGAAGCAGGAGGAGGACCAGAGGAGCAGGGGGGACGACAGAGGAGCATGGGGGAGGGGGACAGACAGCTGACTCAACAGCTATGGCCTGGGAGTTTCTCACTTCTGCCTAATCTTGTCCCATAAGGGGGGGCACCAAAGTGATTCTTTGCCCCGGGTTAAATAATGTCTAGCTTTCCCACTGGTACTGCCTATAAGAGTACCAGTACCAGCAGTTCTACTCTAATAAAGTACAACGGCTAGTGGCTAGTGAAGGGGGAGAGGGGGCTTGGGTGGCAGGGGAGTGCGGGAGTTGTCCAGCCGCCGTGGGAGAGACCTGTCAAGGTGGGCCAGTCTGGATGAAGTGCAGGGCCAAATTTTTGTCCCAGTCCAGCCCTGATCTAGTGTATACATTCAATAGGTCTCTCTTCCGCAGAGTTTATGGAAGCTGTCAGGGACTTACCTCCCAGCCTCATCCATCCTCGTTCCTGAGGAAACAACAGGGTTCCTCCGTGTTGACGAGCCGCTGCGCTTCCCGCGCGCGTGCCCAACGGTGCACGTTATTGGCGCCAAAGCACACTTTAAAAGCCATTGCTGGACTCAAACACATTGCTGCCTGATCTGCAGTTTTGGAGTGAACTTACACTTGAAACCTGATCCTGAAACCTGATCCTGAATTACTGACTGAACCTTGACCCGGCTTGTTGACTATCCGTATCTTTCAAATCCCTGACTCCGGCCTGTTTGACTACCCTTCTGATTGGACCCACCGTTACCACTTGCCAGACCCACCTGCTTGCACCACGACTACGCTTCAGTTACCTGCATCTGAAACATCTAATTATCCGTTGTGACCCGGCTTGCCTGACCCTGCTGTTTCTTGCTTCCTATTTATCTGCTTGCTTCATCAGCTTGTGCCATTGCAGTCGTATCACCTGTCAGGGTCGCTGACCCCCTTTTCTGCCTCAGTGCCGTCTGCACCTCCCCACCAGAGAGACTTAGCCACCTACATCTATTTATCACTGCATCGGCACTCCTACCCCGATGTGCTCCGAGTCCGCTGTTCCCACTTCAGCGGCTCGTGAACCAGAGCCGTAAGAGAGGCCTCCTACAACCAGACTCTAACATACCAGGTACGCAGGGCCATCTTAATAGCATCATGGGCCCCTGGGCAAAGTAATGCTATGGGGCCCCTACAAGCCCCAATTTACGCACCTATTTTACAGCGTGTCACTTGTGTCAGCGTGTCACTTGCCACTGTCACCTGCCACCAGATTCAGCATGTCAACTGCCATCGTCACCTGTCTTCAGATTCAGCGTATCAATTGGCACCCGTCCCCTGTCTGAGAGGCAGAGGAGGGGGATCTGAGAGGCAGAGGAGGGGGATCTGAGAGGCAGAGGAGGGGGATCTGAGAGGCAGAGGAGGGGGATCTGAGAGGCAGAGGAGGGGGGGCTCAGAGGCAGAGGAGGGGGGGCTCAGAGGCAGAGGAGGGGGATCTGAGAGGCAGAGGAGGGGGGGCTCAGAGGCCGAAGAGGGGGATCTGAGAGGCAGGGGGTTGAGAGGCAGAGGAGGGGGGGCTCAGAAGCAGAAGAGGGGGATCTGAGAGGCAGAGGAGGGGGGGCTCAGAGGCAGAGGAGGGGGGGCTCAGAGGCAGAGGAGGGGGGGCTCAGAGGCAGAGGAGGGAGATCTGAGAGGCAGAGGAGGGGGATCTGAGAGGCAGAGGAGGGGGGGCTCAGAAGCAGAAGAGGGGGATCTGAGAGGCAGAGGAGGGGGGGCTCAGAGGCAGAGGAGGGAGATCTAAGAGGCAGAGGAGGGGGATCTGAGAGGCAGAGGAGGGGGATCTGAGAGGCAGAGGAGGGGGGACTCAGAGGCAGAGGAGGGGGGCTCAGAGGCAGAAGAGGGGGATCTGAGAGGCAGAGGAGGGGGGGCTCAGAGGCAGAAGAGGGGGATCTGAGAGGCAGGGGGTTGAGAGGCAGAGGAGGGGGGGCTCAGAAGCAGAAGAGGGGGATCTGAGAGGCAGAGGAGGGGGGTTTAGAGGCAGAGGAGGGGGCTCAGAGGCAGAGGAGGGAGATCTGAGAGGCAGGGGGCTCAGAGGCAGAGGAAGGGGGGCTCAGAGGCAGAGGAGGGGGGGCTCAGAGGCAGAGGAGGGGCGGCTCAGAGGCAGAGGAGGGGGATCTGAAAGGCAGGGGGCTCAGAGGCAGAGGAGGGGGGGCTCAAAGGGAAAGGAGGGGGATCTGAGAGGCAGAGGAGGGGGGGCTCAGAGGCAGAGGAGGGGGGCTCAGAGGCAGAGGAGGGAGATCTGAGAGGCAGGGGGCTCAGAGGCAGAGGAAGGGGGGCTGAGAGGCAGAGGAGGGGGGGCTCAGAGGCAGAGGAGGGGGATCTGAGAGGCAGAGGAGGGGGGGCTCAGAGGCAGATGAGGGGGATC
The DNA here is from genome assembly GCA_029574335.1 of Rana kukunoris. Classification (NCBI taxonomy): domain Eukaryota; kingdom Metazoa; phylum Chordata; class Amphibia; order Anura; family Ranidae; genus Rana; species Rana kukunoris. Next base: position 70,538,004 of record CM056050.1, on the reverse strand, counting down.
TGGCTGAGACAGACCACATAGCGCTGTCCCTCCTCTGCTCACCCTGCCCCCTCTCAGTGTGCTGGCATGTGTGTACAGGATGCCAGGTACCTGATGGCCAACAGCGTGGCAGCGCCGAGTCTCCCTCTAGATCCAGGGGGTGCTCGCTGGGGTGCTCGCTGCTCTGCTCCTTCCATTGGCTCCTTGGCAGCCTCCACCTTCGGCATGTTCTTCCTTCACAGCCAGCTGTCCCCCGGGCTGCACGGTGCACGGACGCTTCCTGGAGAGGAGGTGGAGTGGAGGCATCCAAGTTCTGGGAGCGGGGGGGGGGGGGAGCAGCCCGGCACCCTCATCTCTTCGGTGGTCAGGCAGGAGCTTTTACATCCAACTCCCCCCCCCCCCCCCCGCGGAGTGATGCTGCGACAGCGGTGATGTCTATTGGCTGGCGGGTACAGTACAGGTCAGAGGCTCAGAGCGAGCGACGAGCATGACATGTCCATCCATCCCGTGCATTAGGCGGCCGGGCCCGCGGGAGGCTGCCGGGTGCCCGCGGTAACACGGCTAAACAAATGCTTAGCAAGTTGACTGGTGGGTTCACTGGCCAGATGGGCCCCCAGCCAAGTGGGGCCCCCGGGCAACTTCCCAACGTGCCCAATCGAAAAGACGGCCCTGCAGGTACGTAACAGAAGCGCTTTGTGTCAGGTAGACCCTTGCATGGATTCAATAACCCAGACTCTCAAGCCAGAGGTGGATTTATTATGGGCTTCCAAGACGTGGTGAGGGACACTAAGTTTGTCCTTCCCTTCCTTGGATGTTCGCCAAATGTCTTTCTCAATAGCCTTATGGTACGGCCCACGTATAGCAATCCTCAAGGACAGGTGAGACAATAGACCACAAAGTCAGGTGAACCATTGTAAAAAATCATCTAACCTATAGGTCTTGCCCTTGGCAGTGTCTTATTTTTGGCCATGTATGAAATGACAAGTTTTACATAAGGCCTTATGCTGTTGGTACATGCCTTGGAGAGGGACTAGATGTAGAGTCGGCTTATCTATATTCATGCTGCATGACTTGAGCTTACTTTGAGCCACCTTATTTTTCAGATTGGGGGCTCTTCTATAGGTCTCTCTAGGTCTGTCCTGAATGACAGACTGTATATGGGGATCTTGTAGCAAAATGTTCCAATGTTTGAAAAGAATATACAGTATTCCATTTTGCAATGCTGGTAATGGAACCATGTGGTAAACCTTGTGAAATTCTCCCATATCTCTTTATTTGTTTTGGTAGGTTTTCCACCAGACCAAAATGAGAGACAAATGAGGAGGACAGAGGGACTTTGTTCCAAATCAGGGACAGTTCCTCGAAATCGGGGACAGCTGGGAGCTATGTATAATTTACCTCACACTTTTAGTTCTGGTGAATACTGTAAAATAATACTATAACACGTGCAGCCATAAAGAGTTGTTACTGGCTAAGGCCGCATACACACGATCGGTTCAAACCAATGAAAACGGACTGAAGTTTGTTTTCATCGGTCCAAACCGATCGTGTGTAGGCCCCATCGGTCCGTTATCCTTCGGTCAAAAAACAGAGGGCTTGCTTTAAAATTGAGCCGATGGACGGCTAACCGATAGGTCAAAACCGATCGTTAGTATGCAAAAGCATTGGTTAAAAAGCAGCGCATGCTCAGAATCAAGTCGACGCATGCTTGGGAGCATTGAACTTCGTTTTTTTCAGCACGTCATTGTGTTAAAACACGTAAACGTCACCGCGTACTGATACGATCGTTTTTTTAACTGATGGTGTGTAGGCACATCAGTCCATCAGTCAGCTTCATCGGTGAACCGATGAAAACGGTCCGTCGGACCGTTCTCATCGGATGGACCGATAGTGTGTACGCGGTCTAACCCTTCCCCTCTTTATCCATTTGAATAGGAACACATTACTCCATTACCAAAGTGCGCACCCTACTTATCTCCGCAATCATCTACTCTTCTCGCAGTTCATGAGGGTTGTATGCATCATTAATTTAAGAGAATATATCCTGCCAAGGTGCTAGACCAGAGCTTTGTCTATAGATATGATCAGACAGGCGGTGGAACAGAACCTTAACATATTGCAGGCTGACAACACCCTAGCAACCAATCTCAGGATGATGCCCCTGGTTGCTTACAGATGCAACAGAACCACATGTGATCACCTTGTACAGGCTGACCCCAGACACAAATTGACTAAAACCCAGTCCAGAATCTCTCATAAGACGGGCTGTCATAATTGCAATGTATGCAATTCATTAATCAGCGGAGAATGCTTTTCACTTCAACATAGGGGTAATCAGTATAGCATACACGATTACTTGAATTGCAAAACTGAGTTTTGTGTTTATATTCTAAATTTGTCCATGCGCGCTGACTTATGTGGGTAAGACGTTTCCAGAAGCATAGTGATATTAAGATAAGGACCCACAAATTAAAAACACATCAAGCAGCCCACTATAGGTGGTGATCATGGCCGGCTTCTCCTGTGTCGTGAGGCCTATTTGATTTACACTCTCAGCACAGTACATCCAGGTGGGCTTAACTCCAGCTTATCGTTTACATGTTTTCTTGAGGACAGATAATTGATTCTTTTGAGCTTAAAGTGGATGTCACAATGTAGAGTATACGATTTCCTATCATCTGTGCCCAGTCTTGACAGAGTTAATCCAGCTGAGTAATCCTCTTTTAAAGTTCAGTGCAAATTAACAGAATTCCAGATAAAAACTTGCCAAATTATAAAGTCCGTTTCTCTGTTATTGCTTTCAGTAACAGGTTATTTACATATCTAGCTTGGACATGTTTATCATAACAAGAGGTGTTCATTGTATATTACTAGGATGTGTTATCATGTTATATCACCTCATGTTATGATAAACAAAACATAACATATGATAAACATGTCCTAGCTAGATATGTAAATAACCTGTCACTCAAAGCAAGAAGAGAGAAAACTGACTTTTTTTATTTAGGCATGGTTTTATCTGGAAGGCTGTTCGTTTTCACTGAACATAAAAGAGGATTTCTCAGATCTGGATTAACTCTGTATGGCAAGACTGGGCACAGATGATAGGAAGTCTTATACTCTACATTGTGACATAAAAAAATTAATATATTTTTTTGGGGTTTACATCCACTTTAAACACAATTGGTTTATGTTTTATCAAGACCTTTGTAAGTTCTGACATAATGGGTTTCAATGGAGCCAGTGGAGCCACCGTCTAGTGTTTACTGTTACCTGGATACTACCGGCCGCATAACGTATGCACGGACGTTGTGTTCCTCCGTCATTGGAAATGACAACAGTGTTGTCAGACCCAGTTGGATCTTGATTGGGCGTATCTGGCAGATTTACCTGATCGTCTTGATGCTGCTTCTACAGATATGTCTGCCACCGTAATTGATGTCCTGACATGCTCTATGTCAGTGTTACTATTCTTGATTACTGTTTAATATGGTTGGGCTATGTATATTCATTTTTTATACTTTAGTTTGACTTTTAGGGGGATTCTGACGTCACATGATGTCATAGGGTAGGGGGGTTTTCACGTTTTTCTCGTACTTTGATTGATGGAGAATACTTTAAATTTAGGGCTTTTTTTTTAGGGGGAACTTGGGAGAACTCAGTCCCACCACCTCTGGCTCAGACCCTTTGGTGCCCGCTCACCACAATCAATTGTAAACACAGAAGTCTGGTTTCTGTGTTTACAAGTGACAGCTTTGTAACCCCCTGAACTGTGCACCCTGTATGTAATGCAATTCTGGTATTTAATGCCTTTATAAGACCCTTCTACTGTTTGTAAATCTGAATGGGTCGTGGTTGAGTTCCTGCACCTATTTTCTGAGAAAAAAAAGCTCTGCTTTAAATACTTCTGCACCATTGAGCAACCTTAATACATGCCTGACACTTGAAGGGGTCCAGCATGCCTCTGAAAAATTGCACTTTGTCCACTGTGATGTGATCAATGTTCAGTAAAGATTTCAGTTGGTATTCGATGATCTGTGGTGTGCTGGCAAATATGTACATATTGTTTCTTTCTAAGATGCTGTAAAGAATACATTGATGTAAGTATTTTTAACTATATTAGTTAAATGGTCACTAAACTAACTTTTTTGCTGAAATGACTGTTTACAGGGTATAGAGACATAAAAGTTAACTGATTCCTTTTCAAAATGATTAAAAATAGATAAAAATCAATCATATATTGTGCCTGCAGGTTAGTTTCACTTTTGAACTGGCTTTATGTTTCTGTGAAGTAGAAATAGACACACAGAACAAAAAAAAAACAAATCCAGGGCAATGTTTTGTTTTTAAAATGAATCTGATTGGTTCTGGGAAGTTTTAGACACACAGTAATAACAGCTTAGACCACCGTGAGAAAGCTCCCAGCACTGTGGTTATAAGGAAACAGACAAGCAGGAAGTGTGGAGAACAGAGCATGATTACAGCAACTTCAAAGCAAAAACGAACAATAAGGACATGAAACCAGTACTGCAGTAAGGTAAAGGAAGCTATTTAGCTAAAAAAAAATCCTTTAGTGATCCTTTAAGCTTTCATACCAGGTTTCACACTATTTGGAGCGTGCTGCTCTTTTTATGTAGGTCTTTGTGCTGAGGGGTGCCTGGAGGAAATTGGAGATGTGAGTTGAGGAGTTTTTTTTTTGCTTTTTCCTTAACAAGGTATTAGCCAAGGGCTGTTAAACTTCTCATGTGAAAGTCACATATCCTCTGGTAAGCCTCTGTATTTGATCTGGTGGAGGACACGGGGTGCTTCACATGTGATTTATTACATCCTTTTGATTCACTTGGATATGTGGATCATTGATTTTAATTTTTATAATATGGATATTCAGATACCTTTATTGTGTGTAAGCAGCCCATATTGTACTGACTTTTCACAGACTAATTTGAGATATTGTTATAATAACACGTCTTATGTGATATTTTTTATGGAATAGCATATCACTTGTGTATATTATAGTGTTTCCTACATTAGATGCTAGCGACTATCCTCTATATGCCTATATGTAGATTTTGAGACCTCTAGTGCAGTTTCTAATTTCTGGAGTATATTAGTGGTTAACCCAGGGGTCTCAAACTCAAATTACCTAAGGGCCGCAAGACAAGTTTTCATATCCCATGGGGGGCCGCATGCAAACTTTCAAACTTCAAAAACAGTACTGGTGTCAGCGAACGTATTATTAACCCCCAGCTCTGTGTCAGCGGACGCATTATTAACCCCCAGCACTGGTGTCAGCGGACACATTATTAACCCCCACCACTGGTGTCAGCAGACACATTATTAAACCCTAGTATTGGTGTCAGCAAACGCATTATTAACCCTGACCACTACACTGCACACGGACCACTGCACACGGACCACTGCACACGGACCACTGCACTGCACACTGACCACTACACTGAACACTGCCAACAGACCACTACACCGCCAACAGACCACTACACTGCCGACAGACCACTACACTACACACTGACCACTCACCATCATGGCACAGCACATCAAGGCTCAGAGCCCAGCAAATTAGGGCACAGCACATCAGGGCACAGCACATCAGGGAACAGCACATCAGGGTACAGCACATCAGGGTACAGGGCACAGCACATCAGGGTACAGCACATCAAGGCACAGAGCCCAGCAAATAAGGGCACATGGCACAGCACATCAGGGGACAGGGCACAGCACATCAGGGTACAGGGCACAGCGCACATCAGGACAGGACATATCAGGACAAGGCACATGGCACATCAGGGTACAGGACATGGCACATCAGGGTACAGGGCACATGAAACAGCACATCAGGGTACAAAGCCCAGCAAATCAGTGTACATGGCACACATCAGGGCACATGGGGCATATCAGGGCACATGAGAGCACATCAGGCACAGCACATCAGTACAGGGCACATGGCACATCAGGGTACAGGGCACAGGGTACCCTGATGTACAGAGCCCAGCACATCAGGGACACATCAGGGTACATGAGGCACATCAGGGTACATGGGGCACATGGCACATCAGAGCACATCAGGGTACCTGGGGCACATGGCATATCAGGGTACATGGAGTACATCAGGGCACAATCAGAGCACATCAGGCATACCTCCCAACTTTTCAACTTCAGAACGAGGGACATACCTCCTCAACTTCAGAATGAGGGGCATACCTCCCAACGGGGGGGTCCGCAGATCATAGTTGATGAGCGGGGGGGGGATCCGCGGATCTGAGTTGTTGAGCGGGGGAGGTTCCGCGGATCGGAGTTGTTGAGTGGGGGGTTCGCAGATCAAAGTTGTTGAGCGGGGGGGTCCACGGCTCAGAGTTGTTGAGGGGGGGGGGGTCCGCAGATCAAAGTTGTTAAGCGGGGGGGGTTCCACGGCTTGGAGTTGTTGAGCAGGGATTTAGCGCGAATCGCAGGGATTTACCGCAAATCGCGGGGGGGGGGGGGCACCCGCCCTGTCTGCGGGCCATTTATTACCGGTCCACGGGCCGTAAATGGCCCATGGGCCGGTACTTTGAGACCCCTGGGTTAACCAAATGTAGGCAGATGTGACTGTTTAGCTTCTATACAGTACAGTGCCTTGCGTAAGTGTTCGGCCCCCTTGAACTTTGCGACCTTTTGCCACATTTCATAATTCAAACATAAAGATATAAAACTGTAATTTTTTGTGAAGAATCAACAACAAGTGGGACACAATCATGAAGTGGAACAAAATTTATTGGATATTTCAAACTTTTTTAACAAATAAAAAATTGAGCGGGGACCGGGAGCTATGTATGTAAACACACAGCTCCCAGTCCTGTCAGTGGGGGAAACGCTGATCTTCTGTTCATACAATGTATGAACAGAAGATCAGTGATTTCACCCCATAGTGTTAACCCCTTCACTGCCAAAGGCATTTTTATAGTAATCTAATGCATTTTTATAGCACTGATCGCTATAAAAATGCCAATGGTCCCAAAAATGTGTCAAAAGTGTCCGAAGTGTCCGCCATAATGTCGCAGTACTGAAAAAAAACGCTGATCGCCGCTATTACTAGTAAAAAAAAAATATTAATAAAAATGCCATAAAACTACCCCCTATTTTGTAAACGCTATAACTTTTGCACAAACCAATCAATAAACGCTAATTGCGTTTTTTTTATGAAAAATATGTAGAAGAATACGTATCGGCCTAAACTGAGAAAAAAAAATGTTTTTTTATACATTTTTTGGGGATATTTATTATAGCAAAATGTAAAAAATATTGCATTTTTTTTTAAATAGTCGCTCTATTTTTGTTTATAGCGCAAAAAATAAAAACCGCAGAGATGATCAAATACCACCAAAAGAAAGCTCTATTTGTGGGAAAAAAAGGACGCCAATTTTTTTTGGGAGCCACGTCGCACGACCGTGCAATTGTCAGCAATATGGTCCGGGGTTAAGTGGTTAATGTGTACCGTTTTTGTAAAATTTTCATACACAGAAAAGAAAAACTGCGTACGAGAATAATCGTAAGAATTTTCATACAAATTTTCTTTCATCAGTTTAGATTTGCTGTGAAACATCAAGAAAAATCAGAAGAACGTTCGCCGATTTTCTTATAGGCCGCGTACACACGATCAAATCTATCTGCTGAAAACGGTCTGCCAGACCGTTTCAGCAGACAGATTCGATCGTGTGTACGGGCGGACAGACAGATTTGGCCAGCCGACAGATTTTAAAGCATGCTTTAAAATCCGTCTGCTGGGAATCCGTCTGTCCGACATGTCTGCTGGTTAGACATAAAGTTTATTAGTGGTGCAAAAGAAAAAACAATACAGCACGATAATGACAGTCATACACAGAAGTCTTATACATCCAAAGTTGACAACCAAAGAAAACAATTACAGTGAATAATAATAGAGTTCACGTTCCAAGTCCTAACTTGAGGTTAAACGCAACCAATCTCAGTATAGAACCTGCTCTACAATAACTGTATTCATATAACATCTTGTATAAACCATAGGATAAACATTATCTTGACAGAGTCGTCCGACGCCATATTTCGGCAGAGTCGTCTTTAGCTTGTTGTGTGTACCTTCCATTACCATACCATAAAGTGAGGTTAAGCAGTCCTGCCAATCTGAACGGGCAGGGCAGAGGGAGGGGAGGGGGCACTATGTCAGGGCACTATCCCAGTGTCTAACCCAACTACAGTTAGGGAGCATATGGTTATTCAGCCGGTACCCAAACAAACATGTCATACTTACCTCCTGTGCAGCTTGTTTTGCACAAAGTGGCCCCGAACACGTCTTCTCTTGTCCCCCGTTGGCTCTTGTGGCTCCTCCCCGCATCGTATAACCCCCTTGCGGTAACTCCCGCGTGGCCGAGTCCATCATTCGGCATCCATAGACGGCCCTGGCGCCCGCGTCATTGGATTTGATTGACAGCAGCGGGAGCCAATGACTGCGCTGCTATCAATCTATCCAATCAAGAGCCGAGAACCCCGGGCAGAGGAGAGGAAGAGTGCGTTTCCGCCCTGGGAAATTTCAGGGCTCAGTTGAGTAAAATGGGGGGGCTAGGGGGCCGGTTAATGTCAGAAGTTTTTTCACCTTCATGCATAGGATGCATGAAGGTGAAAAAACACAAGGGTTTACAACCCCTTTAAGTGCTAGGTGTAAAAACTGTATTTTGTTATTTTTCACTCTCCCTTATGTGCCTTGTTCATTGGTTGATGTTTCTTGGAATTTTTAAGTCACTGAATGACCCCAGTTTGGATTTTTATTTACCCAGCACATTCCTGATTTTCTCATACTTTTAGTAGATATTCAGAACACACCCAGGGTGCAGCTACATAGACATAATTATTACACACACATCTTATTTTCATCAGTAAGAATATGCACTTATATACATGCCGAGGTTATAGAATACAAATCTCTATTGATGTTAAAGTGTATCTATACCTGAACCTTGAACTTCGATTTTTTCCCTTTTTTTGGTAAATGTACAACTTGAAGCATTTTTTTTATTAGTGTTATTCTTGCAAAAATGATCTATTGCAGACTGTGCTGCATTCTTCTTAGTTACATTGTTGCCAGCTATCTCTAAAGCCTTGTACACACAATCGGTCAAACCGATGAGAACAGTCTGAAGTACAGTTGTCTTAGATTAACCGATGAAGCTGACTGATGGTCTGATGTGCCTACACACCATCAGTTAAAAAAACGATCGTATCAGAATGCGGTGACGTAAAACACAACGACGTGCTGAAAAAAATGAAGTTCAATGCTTCCAAGCATGCGACGACTTGATTCTGAGCATGCGCAGGTTTTTAAACAATGGTTTTGCATACTAATGATCGGTTTTGACCTATCGGTTATCAATCCATCGGTTTTTAACTGGTGGTTAAATAACCTATGGGCCCCACACACGATCTGTTTTGACCAATGAAAACGGTCCTTCAGACCGTTGTCCTCTGGTTAACCTATCGTGTGTACGCGGCTTTAGGCTTAATGTACACGGGACATTTTACAACCTCTTCCAAACGATTTAACTTCATAGATAGTAACCAATGTTTAAAAACGCAATATCCTCTGCGTTTACATGCCGCGTTTAGCCGCGTTTGTGTTTAGAAGCATATTTTTTTTTTAAATAGTCAAAAATTAAAACGCCTGTAAACTAAACAAGTTATCGCGTTTACAATCTGTTAGTTACAGGAGTTTGGCGTTTCAAATGCCTCTAAACATCCGTTCTAAACTCAACTGCCTAGAAACGACTATAACTGTGTACATGTACTGATAAGATAACATAAAGAAGAGTTTAGGGGCAGCTGAAAAAAAACAAAACACCCAACTGCTCCAAACGTCCGTCCGTTTACCAGCAGCAGTGTAAATGAAGCCTAAAAACTACAGACTTCTACCACACTTCATGGGTGACAACATTAAACAAAACAGAAAATGCTCTTCCTTTACCCGTGTAAAATGAACAATAATTATGTGTAGTCTCTACAAGGAAATGATTAGTTGATATACCCAGACCCCTCTCTCTGTGATTGCTGAAGTGTAACTATACAACAATAATGCAATAATATTGCAAATGACCCATATATTATGAGTGCACAAGATAAAGGTAAATATATGAAAGTTCACACAATATTTGTGCCAAGAAATCATGTTAAAATAATAAGTAGTCCTGCTGCCCCTTCCCTACTCGTTACATCACAGGGACACATTTTTTCCTCAGGAGGATTAGTTACATTGTTGCCAGCTATCTCTAAGGCCGCGTACACACGATCAAATTTATCTGCTGAAACTGGTCCGACGGACACCTCCGATTGTGTGTACGGGCTAGTGGACATGTTTTCCCAGCGGACAAATTTCAAAGCATGCTTTGAAATTTGTCCGTCGGAGACATGTCCGTCGGATATGTCCTGCTGGTTAGTACACTAACCAGCGGACAGAAATCTCTGCGCATGCGTCGAATGGATTCGACGCATGCGTGGAAGTATTTTACTTCCTGGAGTGGTGACGTGGCGGCGTCAACGTCACCGCCACCTCAGCGCGAGGGGATTTTTGTCCGATGACGTGTACACGCCATCGGACCAAAATCCGATGAGACATGTCCGCTGGAAACGGTCTGTCGGACATGTTTGAGCGGACATGTCTCATCGTGTGTACGCGGCCTAATGCCGCGTACACATGATCACTTTTGTGATGAAAAGAAAACAACGTTTTATGTGACGAAACAAAACGACGGTTTTCAAACTTCATTTTCCAAAACGACGTTGCATACACACCATCGTTTTTCCAAAATGCTCTAGAAAAGCGTGGTGACGTACACCATGTTCGACGGCACTCTGTTCCATTGAAGCTCCGTCTCATACCGTGCTTCTGAGCATGCGCAGGTTTAAAAACGTTGTTTTCAACGTCGTTTTGCCCACACACGATCACTTTTTATGACACAAAAAATGACATTTTGAAAAACGACACAAAAAATTCAAGCATGTTCGAATTCTTTTTTGGTCGTACACACCATCATTTTTGGAAAATGATGAACAAAGTGATGGCACTCTAAAGGGGAAGTTCTATTTGCCTTGAGGCTGCTTTTAGCTGGTTACTTGTTAGTAAAAGACGATTCCTGTTTTTTTGTCTGTTACAGTGTGATGAATGTGCTTACTCCATTATGAATGGTAGTTTTACCTCCCGTCTCCTAACTTGCTTCTGGGCATGTGCAGGTTTAAAACGTAATTTTTTACGTAGTTTTGCCCACACACGATCATTTTTTATGACACAAAAAATTACATTTTGAAAAATGACATAAAAAATTCGAACATGTTCGAATTTTTTTTGGTCATTTTTTAGAAGACATATAATGACATTTTGCCCACACACCATCATTTTAAATGACATTTTAAAAAATGACATTTTTTTTCATCACAAAAAGTGATCGTGTGTACGGGGCATTAGGTCTGGTAAGCTGAATTTTGTTGACAGGTTTAGATACATTTTAAACTTTAAAAAAACATGCAAAGGAATACATCGGTTCTGTTTCATTCTGTCACAAAGGTGGCTAAAGAATAGATTGAAATTTGGTTGGTTGAGTAGGGACTGAGTGAGGCAGGAACTGTGAAAGCACTGGGGCTCCAGACTTGGTTAATCTATTAATAACCAATGGGAAACATTTTGGGTGACTTCTTTTGATGTCACTTCCCTAGTTTTACTACATGCCATTAAAGGGGTGGTTCCCCTAAAAAGAAACTTTTAACATTGCCTGTGTCTTCTTAATAACATTTAGAATCGGCTGGTAGTTTAAAAAAAAAACACCCGTACATACCATTTTCGGCATGTACTCTCACCGCCGCTTCCGGGTCTGGCAGCCGGGGACAGGCATCCAATCGACGCATACAGCGCGTCACGAGATGCCGAAAGAAGCCGAACGTTGGTGCGGCTCTATACGGCGCATGCGCACCAACGTTCGGCTTCTTTCGGCATCTCGTGACGCGCTGTATGCGTCGATCGGATGCCTGTCAATGAAGCAGGCCCTCCCATCCTCGGCCGCCAGACCCGGAAGCGGCGGTGAGAGTACATGCCGAAAATGGTATGTACGGGTGTTTTTTTTTTAAACTACCAGCCGATTCTAAATGTTATTAAGAAGACACAGGCAATGTTAAAAGTTTATTTTTAGGGGAACCTCCCCTTTAAGTGTAGTCTACTTCTCATTCGTACCCTTTTTTTGTCATATTCATGCAGAACTCAACACTCAGTAGTGCGGTCACAGCATGGGGTCCAGTGTGTCCCTGTTCACCGGTTCAGGTGCGATTCTAGCCTGAATTCTTGCCTGAATTCGCACCTGAAACAGACCTAAAGATGAACAGGACCCGTCTGCAATCCGGACTGCGGCTGCCCTGGACCTGTGTGGACCGGCTCTTAATGAGCATGTCGCATGCATTTCCGCATCCAATTCGCATTTATATGTGAACCCAGCCTTATGCCGCGTACACACGGTCGTTTTTTGCGATGAAAATCACAAAAAACGAGGTTACGTTCACCACACTTTTCCATTGAAGCTCGCTTCATAACTAGCTTCTGGGCATGCGCGGGTTGAAAAACGTCGTTTTAAACAACGTTTTTGCTACACACGGTGACTTTTTGTGAAACAAAAAACGACGTTTTGAAAAACGACACAAAAAATTCAAGCATGTTGGAATTTTTTTTTGGTCGTTTTTTTTAAGACAAAAAACGACGTTTTGCCCACACACGATCAATTTAAATGACGTTTTAAAAAACGACGTTTTTTTTCATCGCAAAAAAACCACCGTGTGTACGCGGCATTACTTCCAGACCTTCGTAATAACCCAAAGAGTTAAATGAGCAATATGTAAGTTAGTACTTTCATATTTTGTATCCACAGGCCTGTACGTTTGATTTTTTAGTTTATAATAAAAAAAATGTATAATAAAGTTTATACCTAAAAGACCTCTTTGAGGACTACTGTAGGCAGTTTGCATTGGCCGTATCTTTATGAAAGCTCAGCAATAAAACAGACTGACTTAAACACCTTATAAAAATGCAAACAATAATAACCAGCTCTGGCATTTTCTTTATCATGTACTCCTATGTGGCACATATTATTCACATGACACATTCTGTGTAATTAGTGTTGCAACATTCCTCCTAATAGTAAAGTATTTGACAAGTCAACGTAAACAGTTAGGCTATGACTGAATTTTAAACCATCCTCAAAACCTTTGTGTACAAGCTAGGGAATGTACACAGAACTTTTCAGACGATACTATATATATATATATATATATATATATATATACACAGTATCTCACAAAAGTGAGTACACCCCTCACATTTATGATTTTTTTTTATATCTTTTCATGTAGCAACACTGAAGAAATGACACTTTGCTACAATGTAAAGTAGTGAGTGTACAGCTTGTATAACAGTGTAAATTTGCTGTCCCCTCAAAATAACTCAACGCACAGCTATTAATGTCTAAACCTGCTGGCAACAAAAGTGAGTACACCCCTAAGTGAAAATATCTAAATTGGGCACAAAGTGTCAATATTTTGTGTGGCTACCATTATTTTCCAGCACTGCCTTTACTCTCTTGGGCATGGAGTTCACCAGAGATTCACAGGTTGCCACTGGAGTCCTCTTCGGCCGCGTACACACCACTAAATTAATCCGATCAAATCGGTCTGACAGACCGTTTTGATCGGATTTGTCTGCTGGGATATATTGGTTTGATCGTGTACACACGATCAAACCAAAATCCCCGCTGGCAGACAGCGCGGTGACGTGGCGGTGACGTTGACGCCGCCACGTCACCGCACCAGGAAGTAAAAAACTGCCACGCATGCGTCGAATCCATTCGACGCATGTGCAGGCAGATATGTCCGCTGGTTAGTGTACTAACCAGCAGACATGTCGGACAGACGGGTTCCTAGCAGACAGATTTTAAAGAATGCTTTAAAATTTGTCTGCTGGAAAAACCTGTCTGCTCGCCTGTACACACGATCGAATTTGTCTGCTGAAACGGTCCGTCGTTGAAACACTGTTTCCAGCAGATAAATTTGATCGTGTGTACGCGGCCTTCCACTCCTCCATGACGACATCACAGATCTGGTGGATGTTAGAGACCTTGTGCTTCTCCACTTTCTGTTTGAGTAAGCCCCACAGATGCTCAATAGGATTTAGGTCTGAAAAGAGGCTTGGCCAGTCCATCACCTTTACCCTCAGCTTCTTTAATAAGGCAGTGGTCATGTTGGAAGTGTGTTTGGGGTCTTTATCATGTTGAAATACTGCCCTGCGACCCAGTCTCCGAAGGGAGGGGATCATTCTCGGCTTCAGTATGTCACAGTACATGTTGGCATTCATGGTTCCCTCAATGAACTGTAGCTCCCCAGTGCTGGCAGCACTCATGCAGCCCCAGACCATGACACTCCTACCACCATGTTTGACTGTAGGCAAGACACCCTTGTCTTTGTACTCCTCACCTGGTTGCCGCCACACACGCTTGACGCCATCTGAACCAAAAAAGTTTATCTCATCAGACCACAGGACATGGTTCCAGTAATCCATGTCCTTAGTCTGCTTGTATTCGGCAAACTGTTTGCAGCCTTTCTTGTGCATCATCTTTAGAAGGGGCTTCCTTCTGGGACGACAGCCATGCAGACCAATGTGATGCAGTGTGCGGCGTATGGTCTAAGCACTGACAGGCTGACCCCCCACCTCTGCAGCAATGCTGGCAGCACTCATACGTCTATTTCCCAAATGCAACCTCTGAATATGATGCTGAGCACGTGCACTCAACTTCTTTAGCCGACCATGGTAAGGCCTGTTATGAGTGGAACCTGTCCTGTTAAACTGCTGTATGGTACTATTTACCACCATGCTGCAGCTCAGTTTCAGGGTATTGGCAATCTTCTTATAAACTAGGCCATCTTTACGTAGAGGAACAATTTTTTTTTTTTTTAGATTCTCAGAGAGGTGCCATGTTGAACGTCCAGTGACCAGTATGAGAGAGTGAGAGCGATAACACCAAATTTAAGACATCTACTCCCCATTCACACCTGAGACTTCGTAACACTAACGAGTCACATGACACCGGGGAGGGAAAATTGCTATTTGGGCCCAGTTTGCACATTTTCACTTAGGGGTGTACTCACTTTTGTTGCCAGTGGTTTAGACATTAATGGCTGTGTGTTGAGTTATTTTGAGGGGACAGCAAATTTACACTGTTATACAAGCTGTACACTCACTACTTTACATTGTAGCAAAGTGTCATTTATTCAGTGTTGTCACATGAAAAGATATAATAAAATATTTACAAACATGTGACGGGTGTACTCACTTTTGTGAGATACTGTATACATACAGTATATAAATTAGTGTCCCCTGATTTCACCAGTTTTGAATTTGTTAAGTTAGCCATACACACATTTTGCTGTGTGCTTCGTGTCATTGGAAGGAAAACCTTTTTCCCATTGACAACTTTTTGGCAGCGGGCAGCAGGTTTTCCTTAAGGCGGCGTACACACGACCGAGAAACTCGTCGGGCGAAACTCATCGTTCTGCCCGTCGAGTTCTTAGTTCGGTAGTCAAAAAGCTCGTCGAGCCAAATTTTCCTATTGATCAACGAGGAAATGGAGAACATGCTCTCTTTTTGGCTCGATGAGCTTCCCGAAGGGTTGCTCGGCGAAAAGTGTACACACGACCGGTTTTCTCGGCAGAATACGTCTCCCATCGAGGTTCTCGCTGGATTCTGCCGAGAAAATCGGTCGTGTTTATGCCGCCTAAGAATTTGATGGTATTTTGCCTTATCCATATATCTTCTTTTCTGTGTTCCAGTCCCTGTTACAGAGAAACACCCCATAACAGGATATTACCACCTCCATGCTTTACTGTAGGAATGGTGTTATTTGGATGGTAAGCTGTATTAGATTTCCGACAGATATATATTGTTTGGTGTTGAGGCCAAATAATAAAATTTTGGTTTCATCTGACCATAACACCTTTTTCCATTGGGCCTCAGAAACTTCAAGGTTGGATTTTTCTTGCAACCCTCCCATACAAGCCACATTTGTGGAACATATTTGATTATTGTTGTCATATGCACACAACGACCACTGTTTAGCCGCGTACGCGCGATCAGACAACAAAACTGTGGATTTTTTCTGACGGAATGTTGGCTCAAACTTGTGTTGCATACACACAGTCACACAAATGTTGTTGTAAATTCCAAACGTCAAGAATGCGGTGACTAACAACACGTACGATAAGCCGAGAAAAATGAACTTCAATAGGCAGTGCGGCTCTTCTGCTTGATTCCAAGCATGCATGGATTTTTGTGCGTCGGAATTGCATACACAAAATCGGAATTTCTGACAAGAACTTTTGTTGTTGGAAAAATTGAGAACCAGCTCTCAAACATTTGTTGGAAATTCCGAAGCAAATGTCCTATGGAGCCTACGCACAGTCCGAATATCCGACCAAAAGCTCACATCGAACATTTGTTGTCAGAAATTCCAATCGTGTGTACGCGGTATTAGTTAGAAATTCCTGCAACGGGTTCCGAGTTGCTGTAGGCCTTTTGGTAGCCTCTCTGACCAGTTTCCTCCTGGCTCTTTCATCCAGTTTGGAATGACCTCCTCATCCAGGGAGGGTCTGTGTTGTACCAAAATCCTTCCACTTATTACTAATAGACTTCCCTGTGCTTCTAGGCCAGCCGTCACTAAATGGCGGCCCGCGGTCCGAGTCCGGCCTAAATGGCGCTTCTGCCTGGACCGCCATGTCGCCAGTATAATTTTAAAGGTCAGCGTTGGTGACCGATTTGAACAGATAGATTGACTCGTGTGTACGAGGCCTAAGTACCGCCTGAAAAACTCCTGCCTTGCAGTCTCAGTGTGAAAGCCTGAGGGCGATGCGCTGGCGGGACCGCTCCAAAAGTCCTGCCAGCAGCATCTTTGGAGCGTTGAGAGGAGCGGTGTGTTTACCGCTCCTTCCCATTGAAGGCAATGGGAAACCGCGGTAATACCGCCGGCAATTTGCCTCTGTTTTAACCCTTTATCGGTCGTTAGCGGGGGTTAATACCGCACCACTAGCGCCCAAATACCGCTGCAATTCCACGGCAACTCAGACGGTATAGCTCCGCCATTTTTATACCCCCACCGCACATCCTGCCCCAGTGTGAAAGGGACCTTAGTTGATTGCTTGCTTCAGTTGCACTACCAGGGATTGAAATGTTCCAGTAAAGCTAATTTCATGCTGAGCTAATCAAAATGATCACAGTTAAAAGGCTTTGTGTACCATTGAGGAGATGATTAGCTACACTTGTTTGAGTTTACAAGTCATTTTTAGGAGAGGGGGAGGGGGGTAATCCTTTTTTTCAACTCAGAGATTCGTTTTTTTTTTCTGACATGTTGGTGTTATATCTTTCACTTGGATATTATAAGTTGTAAAGAGTAAATACAATAAATACAGCTGGATAAAACAAAAACTGTGTGTCTTAATTTTAGGCTGCAAAGCAACAAAACTTTATTATATTTAGGGGAGTGGTATTTATAATAGAAATCAAGCCCAGTTTTGCATACACTCAACCAACAAACACCTGTGTTTGTAACCAATGTTCATGACCCTGAAAAATCTAATTCCAGATAAAACTTTTACTAGCACATGAGCATTACAATAATTACCCCCCCCCACTGAGAATCAGGTTAAAGTGGTTGTAAAGGTACAATTTTTTTTCCTAAATAGCTTCCTTTACCTTAGTGTAGTCCTCCTTCACTTACCTCAATTTTGCTTTTAAATGTCCTTATTTCTTCTGTCTGTAACTCAACACAGTAATGCAAGGCTTTCTCCCTGGTGTGGAGTGTCGTGCTCGCCCCCTCCCTTGGACTACAGGAGAGTCAGGACGCCCACTAACACACAGCTCCTTTCTCTATTTGCAACGTAGAGAGCGTCCTGACTCTCCTGTCGTCCAAGGGAGGAGGCGAGCACAACACTCCACACCAGGGAGAAAGCCTCCCATTACCGTGTGTAGTTACAGACAGAAGAACAGGAAGTGAGGATTTCTCAGAAGAAATAAGGACATTTAAAAGCAAAATGGAAGGATGAGGTAAGTGAAAGAGGACTGCACTAAGGTAAAGGAAGCTATTTAGGAAAAAAAATTGTACCTTTACAACCCCTTTAAGGTTTTTGTTCATTCAAATAAGAAAGGAGAAACATTTTTAAGCTTTCGGAAAGCAAGTGAACATTTCAAAAACAAACATTTTTGATCAAATATCTAATGATGTTTAGCCAGCTTTGCTCAGATGAGCATTAAAATGTTAAACTCATTAGTCAGAACAAACAAGATATAATTAAATTATGACTTCTCTCCTCCCCCCAGTTTCTGCTGTCAGACAGAATCCCGTACATCGCATTGCCTTCCTGTACTAACCAGTTGTGTCAGCTTGTTTTATTTACAGCACAGCATCACGTATCACAGAATATAATTATCTTAGCTGAGTAATAGTTGTATATGTTATATGTATTCCGTGTCATTCATACACACAGCAAAGATCTGACAACATCACAACAAGACTTGATCTGGTCACAGATACAGCCATTCAGCTCTGGTAATGTATGTCATGGATTTCAAATATATCGACATTATAACCACAGACTATTGTGTTCTGTCAGGTTGGGGTTCTCTAGTTATTTAGATATGCAAGTATTTTTATCAGAAACTGTCAGGAAAAGGGAAGGTTCTCCAATCTTCATAACCCAGCCTACATTGTATTATCTGTCAGTTAATAATCTTCACTATATTAAAATGTTTTTGTTTGGATAGGGTGCTGAAGGGTTAGACCCTCTGTCAAGTTTTTATTGTTGTTTGCAGTGGCGGCTGGTGCTCAATCGGTCGGGGGGGGGGGGGGGGAGGGGACAGCAGATGGACCTGACCACGGACCCCTCTCGCTCCAGCCCGCACCGCATACCATACCCACACCCCCCTCCGGTCGCCGGTTCACTCACTGTGTGCTGCCCCTGGACTGACATGTGGATATGGCGTGGCTTCCCCCCTCAGTCTCTTCTGTGTCCCCCCTCCGTCGATCGGGCTTCCCTTGAGTCTCCTCGGCATCATGGCAACCATACGTCTCCTCCTCCTTCCACCTCCTAGGCCAATAGGATGGCTTCTCCCTTTGGCCAATCGGAAAACAGGTCTCAGGACCAACTTCCTGATTGGCCAGGAGGAGAATCAGTGTGACAATAGCGAATATTAATTTGCTATTGTCACAAAACTGGGTGGGTTCATAGTGCAGTGCTCTGCACCCCAAGCCCAACCTTTTTTTGAAGCCTATTAGAGACTCAGGCTCTAATCACGTGCTTAAAAAAAAAAAAACTCATTGGATTCCATGCGTCCGGCGCCTGCCTGTAGATTAGGGGGCCAGATGCATGGATAGGGGGGCCCTGCACACCTAATGGATGGGCCGGCACTGGTTGTTTGTGTCCCCAGTGCTGAGGCTCACCCCTCCATTTGCACTGGTTACCCCATAGAATGAAAGTAGAGGGAATCCAAAAATAGTCTCCATTACAAGAGGTAGGTGGAATTCTCCCTGTGTGGACATTTGTTCTGGGGACAACCATCTATAAGGGTTTTTTCCTACTTTAGAAAATACAGTATCATCTAACTGCTACTTGTGCTTCTGATACAAGAAATAAATTGCCCCAATAGTAGGGATAAGCCGAACACTGGTTCGGTTCGCAGCATAACATGCGAACAGGCAAAAAATGTGTTCAAAACACGCAAACACTTTTAAAGTCTTTGGGACACGAAATAAAAAATCAAAAGTCTTAATTTTAAAGGTTTATTTGTAATTTATTGCCATAAAAAGTGTTTGGTCCTGCCCCAGGGGACATTTTAATAATGCTTAAAGTAAAACAAGAAAAATTTAATTGTTCCTTTAAACAGGGCTCAAAATTTCAAGTCCTGCGCTACTAGCCAGGCCTCAAGAGTTACTCGCCACCAGTTGCCCCACCTAATTCATACAATGCCCTGCGCCTAATTGCACCTGTAAACACGCCCTCGTAGATTATCTCATGAAATGACAATGTTTTATGCAGAATCAAGTTCCAAAATTAAATATTACCAACAACAACTTTAACAAAATGGGACAGGGCACTGGGGGCAGACCAGAGGGACAGGGCACTGGGGGCAGACCAGAGGGACAGGGCACTGGGGGCAGACCAGAGGGACAGGGCACTAGAACTGGGTCTTCCCCATTCTCTTGCTGTCTCCTCTACAACTCCCATCCATCCTCTCTCTCTCTCCCATTCATCTCATCATCAGGAGCCTGTGTGTGCGGCTCCACACTTGCATGTCCCCACTTCCCCCTTTTATTCAGGCTGGCAGAGAGGAGAGGAGATGCAGCACAGCACTGAGATCCACACAACTGCACAGCCATTGACACCATAGCACAGCGCACACTGAGACCAGTCTGTTCACAGTGCTCAGGCTGAACTGTTGGACACTTACATAGAGCACAAGGAGAAAAAAACTGCACAAACTGGAAGGCTGCCGCTCTCATGTTAGGGCAACTTTCAATGAGCCCTGCACCGGAGTGGTAATTTTCGCAATCCTCCACCTCACTCATTACTTTCTGCTCTCCAGCTACATTGGTTGGGGGGAGGGGGGCAGGCTCAGAGAGGGCATACTGTTAGGTCCCATGGCTTAATGAGAATTGTAAGGAGAGCACCTGTGTACTGCTCTGCCTGTGCGTGGCTCAGCAGACTACTTTTCCCAAGCATGCACCTTTCCTCTACGGCCGCCAATCTCATCAGGACTCTAAGTGTAGGCACAGATTGCAGGGAGATTGGTCATGTAGCCCTGTCATCACTCGCCCCCAGCCTAAATCCACTCGCCAAATGCTAGTAGGCGAGTGGAAATTTTGAGGGCTGCTTTAAATATTGTGCCTGGGGGTGTCCTTAGTATGCCTGTAAATTAGCGCATCTTTCCCATGTTTATAACAGTGCCATGGCAAAATGACATTTCTAAAGGAAAATGTGTCATTTAAAAATGCTTGCGGCTGTAATGTATTGTCGGATCCCGGCAATATAAATAAATTACCAAAAATAGCAAAAAATTGAATATGGCGTGGATGTCCCCCCCCCCCCAAATCCATACCAGGCCCTTCAGGTCTGGTATGAATATTAAGAAGAACCCGCACCCAAATTTATTAAAAAATGGCGTGGGGGGCCCCCAGGCACTATATACTCTGAACAGCAGTATATATACTATACGGCCTGCCTTATATACTCTGCAGAAAATTGGGCCTCAGGTGATGGTGGTACACTGGTACCAGAACCCTGTACCCTGACAGACCGTCTCAGCAGACAAATTCGATCGTGTGTACGGGCAAGCAGACGGATTTGTCCAGCAGACAGATTTTAAAGCCTGCTTTAAAATCTGTCTGCTGGGAACCCGTCGGACCGATATGTCTGCTGGTTAGTACGCTAACTAGCAGACACATCTGCCCGCACATGCGTCGAATGGATTCGACGCATGCGTGGAAGTGTTTTACTTCCTGGTGTTGTGACGTGGCGGCATCAACGTCACCGCCACGTCACCGCGCTGTCTGCCGGCGGGGATTTTGGTTTGATCGTGTGTACAGCGATCAAACCAAAACAGCCAGCAGACATATCTGTTCAAATCGGTCTGTCAGACCGATTTGAACAGATATATTTGGTCGTGTGTACGCGGCCTTACTCTTGTTGGGCGCAGAAATGGGCCCTGCTGTGAAATATATCAAGAATTGTAATTACATTCCACTGTTAAACAGGGGCAGAAAAAATGGGCCTTCAGTGATGGTGGTACTCTTGTTGGGTGCAGGAACGGGCCCTGCTGTGAAACATGACTGCCAGTTTCTTGTCCTTCTGTGGCACCCTCTCGCTCTCTAGGCTCACGTTACTCCCTTGGACTCCATTGGACACAGGCTGCTTGGTGGGCACATGCTGCACTGGCCACAGGCTGCATGGTGGGCACAGGTTGCATTGGACACAGGCTGCATGCTGGGCACAGGCTGCATGCTGGGCACAGGCTGCATGCTGGGCACTGGCTGCATTGGCGGGCACAGGCTGCAATGGTGGACATGGGCAGGCTGCTTTGGTGGACACGGGAAGGGGGAATTGGTGGGCACGGATAAAGTTGTTAATATTTTTATAACTTAGTTCTGCATAAAACATTTAAGTGTCATTTCATGAGATAATTTAAGGGGACGGGTTTAGGGGCGGGGCAGGGTAGGGATTGAGTGGGGCAACTGGTGGGGAGTAACCCTTGAGGCTTGGCTAGTAGCTCAGGACTTGACATTTTAGGCCCTGCACTATGTCACATATGGTGTTTTGCACATGGTCATTTTATTTAGCTCTGCACTTTTAGGACATACATATTTGATTAACCTGGTATTTAGGTTTTAGTGCACAGACGCTGTATTTACTTTTGAAAAACAGATTTCTATATCAGATAAGTATTATGGAGGGCTTGGGTGGGGGGTTGAAGGTTTTTTCTTAGCGCACAGTAAGGTAAACAGGTAAAAGTAAGGTAAAAAAAACTTCTGCTTTTAAAGCCACTTTAATATTAAGGGCCAATTATTATCTATATATTATGGCTGATTTACATTTGTCCAGTGCGTTAATGCATACGCCTTAATGCACGTTACGCCACTCGGTAAGCCTACAACCACTTTAATATTAGGGGCCAATTATTATCTATGCCTTACATGTGTTGATGCGTTGTAATGCCATTCATTGTTTATTAGCACCCCAACACACCTGCGTTGCAACGCTTGGCAACACACGGCAAACATTTTGCTACGTCTGATTTTGGAAATTTTGATAAGTAGGAAGCCCATTGATTTATTTAGGCTTCCTACTCACCAAAAGTCTACAAAATGAGACTGGCTACAACATTTTTGCTGCAACGCACTACAGCATGTTGCGAAGCATTGCAACTCATGTGTGTTTGGGGGGCTAATAAAAATGAATAGCAAGGATAGATAATAATTGGCCCCTAATATTAAATTGGTTGTAGCCTGCGCTAATGTAACACACTTTACCGGGTGACATAATGTGTGTTAACGCGTACATATTCGCGCACTGCAAAAATGTAAATGAGCCCTAAAATGTTTATTTTTATATGATATTTTATTGACTGGCTTTCCAACTTCTTTTCCTTTTTTTTGTTCTTTTCATTACAGCAGAAAGCTGACGTCCCTTATACAAAGTGCACAGACACATGCTTGTGAAATACACTGAAGGTCTGGATGGTAACGATAAGATAACACTGTGCTCAGCTGATAGAGAGCAGACAATGAGGAGCATCTGGTCGTGTGACTGGTAAAGGGGTAAAGGTCGCCCTAGGGCTCAGATTACACCGACCAGCCTTCTCTGCCATCCTCCATCGGATGTCTCTTCTCTGAGCTCCTCCATCAGATGTCTCTTCTCTGAGCTCCTCCATCCCACTTGTCTTCTCTGAGCTCCTCCATCAGATGTCTCTTCTCTGAGCTCCTCCATCAGATCAGATGTCTCTTCTCTGAGCTCCTCCATCCCACTTGTCTTCTCTGAGCTCCTCCATCAGATGTCTCTTCTCTGAGCTCCTCCATCCCACTTGTCTTCTCTGAGCTCCTCCATCAGATGTCTCTTCTCTGAGCTCCTCCATCCCACTTGTCTCCTCTGAGCTCTTCGGAGTGCCATTTGAGTTCCTCCATCGGATGTCTTCACTGAGATCCTCCATCGGATGTCTGCACTGAGCCCCCCCTCCCATCGGACATCTCTTCTCCTCCAGCACCCGATTCACAGGACAACAGACATGCCTCGTCCGGCAATTATAAGGGACGTTGTCAGCCACCAAGCCAAGGCTCTGCACACCCTCCTCCCCCTCCTGGAGCAGAGGGGTATACAATGCACCATCCCGGACCTCTTCATTTCAGAGGGGGCCACCATGAGCGACTTCTCTCCCCCCCAGACCGGGGCACAACAGACTGCCATGGAACTGTCCTCCGATAACCTGAATGGTGGATCTTCCCCTCGGCGTCTTACCCTGGCACAGAGGGCATCCCGGCACCGGCTCTCCAGGGTGGTCCGATCTATACTGGAGCTGCTGCTGGTGGAGGAGAACATGCTGCAACATCTGCCGCTGGACCATCAGTTCAAAATGCAGATCAAAGTGAGTACTGTGCTGTGTGATGACTGTATGATTGGTACAGGTTCTGGGGGTATTCTCCCCTGATTGACCCCCTCTATAGTTCTAGTGAAGGTTCTCCTCTATGGTTCTAGTGAAGGTTCTCCTCTATGGTTCTAGTGAAGGTTGCCCTTTATGGTTCTAGTGAAGGTTCTCCTTTATGGTTCTAGTGAAGGTTCTCCTCTATGGTTCTAGTGAAGGTTCTCCTTTATGGTTCTAGTGAAGGTTCTCCTCTATGGTTCTAGTGAAGTTTATCCTCTATGGTTCTAGTGAAGGTTCTCCTCTATGGTTCTAGTGAAGGTTCTCCTCTATGGTTCTAGTGAAGGTTCTCCTCTATGGTTCTAGTGAAGGTTCCCCTTTATTGTTCTAGTGAAGGTTCTCCTCTATGGTTCTAGTGAAGGTTCTCCTCCATGGTTCTAGTGAAGTTTATCCTCTATTGTTCTAGTGAAGGTTCTCCTCTATGGTTCTAGTGAAGTTTATCCTCTATGGTTCTAGTGAAGGTTCCCCTTTATGGTTCTAGTGAAGGTTCTCCTCTATGGTTCTAGTGAAGGTTCCCCTTTATGGTTCTAGTGAAGGTTCTCCTTTATGGTTCTAGTGAAGGTTCTCCTCTATGGTTCTAGTGAAGGATCTCCTCTATGGTTCTAGTGAAGGTTCTCTATGGTTCTATTGAAGGTTCTCCTCTACGGTTCTAGTGAAGGTTCCCCTCTGTGGTTCTAGTGAAGGTTCTCTATGGTTCTATTGAAGGTTCTCCTCTATGGTTCTAGTGAAGGTTCTCCTCTATGGTTCTAGTGAAGGTTCTCCTCTATGGTTCTAGTGAAGGTTCTCCTCTATGGTTCTAGTGAAGGTTCTCATTTATGGTTCTAGTGAAGGTTCTCCTTTATGGTTCTAGTGAAGGTTCTCCTCTATGGTTCTAGTGAAGAATCTCCTCTATGGTTCTAGTGAAGGTTCTCTATGGTTCTATTGAAGGTTCTCCTCTACGGTTTTAGTGAAGGTTCCCCTCTGTGGTTCTAGTGAAGGTTCTCCTCTATGGTTCTAGTGAAGGTTCTCCTCTATGGTTCTAGTGAAGGTTCTCCTCTATGGTTCTAGTGAAGGTTCTCCTCTATGGTTCTAGTGAAGTTTCTCCTCTATGGTTCTAGTGAAGTTTATCCTCTATGGTTCTAGTGAAGGTTCCCCTTTATGGTTCTAGTGAAGGTTCTCCTCTATGGTTCTAGTGAAGGTTCTCCTCTATGGTTCTAGTGAAGGTTCACCTTTATGGTTCTAGTGAAGGTTCTCCTCCTATGGTTCTAGTGAACGTTCTCCTCTATGGTTCTAGTGAACGTTCTCCTCTATGGTTCTAGTGAAGGTTCTCCTTTATGGTTCTAGTGAAGGTTCTCCTCGATGGTTCTAGTGAAGGTTCTCCTCGATGGTTCTAGTGAAGGTTCTCCTCTATGGTTCTAGTGAAGGTTCTCTATGGTTCTATTGAAGGTTCTCCTCTATGGTTCTAGTGAAGGTTCCCCTCTGTGGTTCTAGTGAAGGTTCTCTATGGTTCAATTGAAGGTTCTCCTCTATGGTTCTAGTGAAGGTTCTCCTATATGGTTCCAGTGAAGGTTCTCCTCTATGGTTCTAGTGAAGGTCCTCCTCGATGGTTCTAGTGAAGGTCCCCCTCTATGGTTCTAGTGAAGGCTCTCTATGGTTCTATTGAAGGTTCTTCTCTATGGTTCTAGTGAAGGTTCTGTTCTATGGTTGTAGCGAAGGTTCTCCTCTATGGTTCTAGTGAAGGTTCTCCTCTATGGTTCTAGTGAAGGTCCCCCTCTATGATTCTAGTGAAGGCTCTTTATGGTTCTATTGAAGGTTCTTTTCTATGGTTCTAGTGAAGGTTCTGTTCTATGGTTGTAGTGAAGGTTCTCCTCTATGGTTCTAATGAAGGTTCTGCAGGGTTATAGATGTTTGTAAATTGCAGAAACCAGTCCTGTGTGTATGTTTTGAAGGAAATAAGTGCTACTTACTAACAATGTAATTGTAGTCCTTAATTTGGAAACAATGTTTATTAAATAGTCTTTTACTTTGTATTCTTTTCTCAGAGACAAGTAAATATAGAGATAAGTAGAATATCCTTTTGTTCTTTTATTTATGAGACCATTAACCCAGAGATGTGCCCTGAAGGTAACTTTCACCCCCTTCCCACCCAGGCCAATTTTTAGCTTTCAGTGCTGTGGCAATTGCGCGGTCATGCAACACAGTAGCCATCCGTGGTGGCCCGTTCATACGAGGCATATGGGAGCCACCCCCTAATCAATTTGTTTGACCCCCTAATCTACATGCAGGGCACAGGGATGGATTCCAATGTTCCAAAAAGGGCGGACTCTGCGCCCCGAGCCGACCCAGTTGTGTGACAATAGCAAATTAATATTGCCACTGAATATTGGCATTGATGAGGCTGCACTGATGGGCTCTGATGAGGCTGCATGATGGCTACCGATTAGGTTGCACTGATAGGGACACTGATAAGGTGGCACTGATGGGTGGCACTAATATGCACTGATGGGCAACATTGATGGGCACTGATGGGCAGCATTGATGGGCACTGATGAGACTGCACTAATAATCAAGGCACTGATGATCAGTACCCTGAATACCCGTGTACATGTCCCCTGCCAGGATTGCCGGTTACCGGCTCTCCTCACACTGTGACAGTCCATCTGTACCATGTTATTAGCTCTGGCTAATCACAACAAAACAAACTAAATGGATTTTTTTTAAATGCTTGTATATAGTAATCAAATGCATTTCTGTACGCAAACATAATGGGCCAGATTCAGGATGGAGAGCGTATTTTTGTCGGGGCGTAGTGTATCCTATTTACGCTACGCCTCCGCAACTTTGACAGGCAAGTGCTGTATTCACAAAGCACTTGCTCCGTAAGTTGCAGCGGCGTAACGTAAATGGGCCGGCGTAACCGCGCGTAATTCAAAGTAGGCTGGTAGTGAGCGTGTTGTATGTAGACTAATCGTGACCCGACGTAAATGACGTGCCGAACGAACTGCGCATGCGCCGGCCGTGGACGTATCCCAGTGCGCATGCTCAAAATCACGTTGCAAATAGTCATTGATATCGACGTGAACGTGACTTACGCCAAGCCCCATTCTGAATCGGCTTACGCAAACGACGTAAACGACGTACAATACAACGCTGTCGCGACGTCCATACTTAAAGCGGAGTTCCATCCTTAAAACCACTTTCTTTCATCCCATCCAGCATACTGGCGTCAGCGCCAGTATGCGTTTTTTTTTTTTTTTTAATCCATGTACTTACTTTATAATAGATCATTTAATTTTGGGCGCACCGCGGTGTATATCGCCACTATAAGACGTCACGCCTTCCGGAAACAGCCGACTAGCGTTCGGCTCTTCTCGGCGCCTACGTACAGACCCAGAAGCTGACTGCGCAGGCGCCGTATATAGCCGTGTCACGCCCTCCGAAAAAAGCCGAAGTAGGACCGGCTATTTACGGCGCCTGCGCAGTCAGCTCCTGGGTCTGTGCGCAGGCGCCGAGAAGAGCCGAACGCTAGTCGGCTGTTTTCCGGAAGGCGTGACGCGGCTATATAAGGCGCCTGCGCAGTTAGCTTCTGGGTCTGTGTGTAGGCGCCGAGAAGAGCCGAACGCTAGTCGGCTGTTTCCGGAAGGCGTGACGCCTTATAGCGGCGACATACACCGCGGTGCGCCCAAAATTAAATGATCTATTATAAAGTAAGTACATGGATTAAAAAAAAAACAAAAAAACAGCATACTGGCGCTGACGCCAGTATGCTGGATGGGATGAAAGAAAGTGGTTTTAAGGGTGGAACTCCGCTTTAACATTGCCTGCGCCTCATATAGCAGGGGTAACTTTACGCCGGTCAGACGACTTACGTAAACGACGCAAATTGATACGCCGGCCGCAACTACGTTCGTGAATTAGCATATTTACCTAATTTGCATATTCGATGCGTAAATCGACGGAAGCGCCATCTCATGACCATAGTAAATATGCAACTAGGATACGACGGTGTAAGAGACTTACGCCGCTCGTATCTTAGCAC
The DNA here is from genome assembly GCA_029574335.1 of Rana kukunoris. Classification (NCBI taxonomy): domain Eukaryota; kingdom Metazoa; phylum Chordata; class Amphibia; order Anura; family Ranidae; genus Rana; species Rana kukunoris. The sequence goes on along the minus strand of CM056050.1, from coordinate 70,509,730 downwards.
AATTCCGCGTATCTTGCTTTCTGAATACAGAAAAAAGATATGCCGGCGCATCCTAGAATTTACGCAGCGTATCAACAGATACGCTGCGTAAATAATTTCTGAATCTGGCCCAATGTGTTAAAAAATAAATAAAAAATACCGATCACTTCTTACTATGGTAACATTATATTGTTTTTGTCAAAGTGTGTTAAAAAAAATCGTAAAAAGCAACTGTCTCTGCACTGTTGACTTACTGACAGTCCCATTCACTTTAATGGGACGGCTGGTGATGCAGCAGTGACACAACAAGGTGAGGGATGTGGTGGCAGCAGGCGAATGGATGCCTGCTAACAGGCGCTGCCATAATGGGTCTGAAATGATAGGTGCTCTTTAAATGTAAGGACTCATTCTTGCTGGTAGTTAGTGTGAAATTGCGTGAATGTATCAATGCAGTGCATGTTATCTCAGGTTGCAGAGCTTGGATTCATTGAATGAGTTTACCAAAAATTTAAATATTGCAGAATATACAGCCTCATGCTACATAACTAAGCTCATTTTAATGCTGAATACATTAAATTATTAATGTATCCTAAATAGAAAACTATCTTTAGATAGATTTTTTCTCCAAAAGCATTTTATTAACATAAATTTTATAAAAATCTAAAAAATCTGATTTAAATTTAAAAAAAAAACATATTTTTTTTTTAAATCATAGATTATTATCCACCCTGGCTCTACTGCACTGACAGTGTGTAAAAATAATAATAATAATAATAATAATAATTTCTTAATTTTCCAAAAACTTATGACAAAAAATGACATGCCTCTTACTAAATACCTTGGACTGATTACTTTCCAAAAAGGGTTCATATTGGGAGGTATCTGTACTGTCCTGAAATTTTTTTCCTCAATAAATGATATAGGCCATCAGTACATCATTATTTATTATTTTTCAGATACATACCATAGTTTGTGGACTCTATAACTTTCCTACAGACTAAATAATATAAACTGATTTGGGTTATTTTCACCTAAGAAATTAAATGTAGCAGAATACATTTTGGCACAAATTCATAAAAAAATATTATTAATTTGCAAAATCTTATAACAGAAATGAAGAAAAACGTGTTTTTGTTTTTTCATTTATTTAGCAAAACATAAAGAAACCAAATTGTGATTAACTAGTTGCTGCCCGCCAATTGTCAAATGATGGCGGGGCGGCTCTCGTTCCGGCGCATCCTAGAATTTACGCAGCGTATCAACAGATACGCTGCGTAAATAATTTCTGAATCTGGCCCAATGTGTTAAAAAATAAATAAAAAATACCGATCACTTCTTACTATGGTAACATTATATTGTTTTTGTCAAAGTGTGTTAAAAAAAATCGTAAAAAGCAACTGTCTCTGCACTGTTGACTTACTGACAGTCCCATTCACTTTAATGGGACGGCTGGTGATGCGGCAGTGACACAACAAGGTGAGGGATGTGGTGGCAGCAGGCGAATGGATGCCTGCTAACAGGCGCTGCCATAATGGGTCTGAAATGGTAGGTGCTCTTTAAATGTAAGGACTCATTCTTGCTGGTAGTTAGTGTGAAATTGCGTGAATGTATCAATGCAGTGCATGTTATCTCAGGTTGCAGAGCTTGGATTCATTGAATGAGTTTACCAAAAATTTAAATATTGCAGAATATACAGCCTCATGCTACATAACTAAGCTCATTTTAATGCTGAATACATTAAATTATTAATGTATCCTAAATAGAAAACTATCTTTAGATAGATTTTTTCTCCAAAAGCATTTTATTAACATAAATTTTATAAAAATCTAAAAAATCTGATTTAAATTTAAAAAAAAAACATATTTTTTTTTTAAATCATAGATTATTATCCACCCTGGCTCTACTGCACTGACAGTGTGTAAAAATAATAATAATAATAATAATAATAATTTCTTAATTTTCCAAAAACTTATGACAAAAAATGACATGCCTCTTACTAAATACCTTGGACTGATTACTTTCCAAAAAGGGTTCATATTGGGAGGTATCTGTACTGTCCTGAAATTTTTTTCCTCAATAAATGATATAGGCCATCAGTACATCATTATTTATTATTTTTCAGATACATACCATAGTTTGTGGACTCTATAACTTTCCTACAGACTAAATAATATAAACTGATTTGGGTTATTTTCACCTAAGAAATTAAATGTAGCAGAATACATTTTGGCACAAATTCATAAAAAAATATTATTAATTTGCAAAATCTTATAACAGAAATGAAGAAAAACGTGTTTTTGTTTTTTCATTTATTTAGCAAAACATAAAGAAACCAAATTGTGATTAACTAGTTGCTGCCCGCCAATTGTCAAATGATGGCGGGGCGGCTCTCGTTCTGGGACGCCGTCATATGACACCATCCCGCAAGGGTTTTTGCCGATCGCGGTCACGCCATGTTGCTAGGACACGGCGCGACCCCAATCTCTGGAAAAAGATACCCGTCCATGGCTCTTTAACCATGTAATCAGCTGTGCCCAATCAGAGGTGGTCACATGAGAGCCGATCAGTGGTATTACCTCACAGGAGACATCTACACATGTAATTAGAGCACTGATCATCAGTGCCCTGATTACAATAGCGTCACCAGTGCCACAAATCAGTACCAACGATGAGTGGCCATCAGTGGCAGCAATCAGTGCCCACCACTGCCCGCAATTGCCAATCAGTGCCCATTAGTAATGCCAGTCAGTGCTGGCTATCAGTCCCACCTATCAGTTCTGCTTAATAATGCTGTCCATCAATGCCTATCCGTGCCACCCATCAATACCCATCTGTGCCCATCAGTACCGCCTATCCGTGTCGCCTAACAGTGCCCACCAGTGCTGTCTATCATTGCTCACCAGTGCCCCCTATAAGTGTCAATCAGTGCCACCTAACAGTGCCCATCAGTCATGCCTATCAGTGCCACCTATCAGTACCCATATGTGTGGCATATTAGTTCCATTCTCATCAGTGCCACCTTATCAGTGCCCATAAGTGTCACCTCATCAATGGCATCAATGCCCACCAGTTCAGCCTATCAGTGCCCATAAGTGCTGCCTCATCAGCACACATCAGTGAAGGAGAAAAATTACTTAGTTTCTGTCAGTAAATTATGTAATTACCGTATTTTTCGCTCTATAAGACGCACCTGACCATAAGACGCACCTAGGTTTTAGAGGAGAAAAAACAGAAAAAAATATATATTTTGAACCAAATGGTGTACTAAAATATTTACCAGTGCCCATGAAATGCAGCCTAACCATTGCCAATAATGCAGCCTGTGCCATTATTGCGACCTGACCTGTGGCACTACAAGTCCCAGTAGAGCAGGTTGGCATATTTCAGTCCCCACAGAGGCACTACATGTCCCAGCAGAACAGAGGCACTACAAGTCCCAGCAGAGCAGGTTGGCAGATTTTAACCTCCCACAGAGGCACTACAAGTCCCAGCAGAGCAGGTTGCCGTATCCCTCCTACAGAGGCACTACAAGTCCCAGCAGAGCAGGTTGCCGTATCCCTCCTACAGAGGCACTACAAGTCCCAGCAGAGCAGGTTGGCATATTTCAGCCCCCCACAGAGGCACTATAACTCCCAGCAGAGCAGGTTGGCATATTTCAGTCCCCACAGAGGCACTACAAGTCCCAGCAGAACAGAGGCACTACAAGTCCCAGCAGAACAGAGGCACTTCAAGTCCCAGCAGAGCAGGTTGCCATATTTCAGCCCCCACAGCGGTACTATAACTCCCAGCAGAGCATGCTGCCATATCCCCCCACAGAGGCACTACAAGTCCCAGCAGAGCGGGCGGTCACCTGTCCTCCAAACACAGCATTAGGAGACTGCACACACTCACTCCTTGGCTGCCATAAACTCCTGCCCACTCTCCCCTTACAATGGTGTCCTACCTCATGTCGCTCTGCATAGTGGGGCAGTGGGTATGATCTCCCCCTCCTCCTCTCAAGACACGTCCCGGCTCACAGACCCTGGCCTCGATGGTGCACCGAATGGAATACTTAATCCGTGCGGGCGGAAGCCGCGGGAAACCCGGGACTCGGAAGTACAGGTGGGGGGGGGGGGGGCGGCAGCAGCTTTTTTGCTGCCTGATTTACATAGTGCCTGATTTACATTCGGACTATAAGACGCAGAGACATTTTCATCCATATTTTTTGGGGGAAAAAGTGCGTCTTATAGTCCGAAAAATACGGTACGTAAACAAAACATATTCTTCAAATTTTTAAAACCTAGTAGTGATTAAATACCACCAAAAGAAAGCTCTATTTGTGTGACGAAAATGATAAAAAAAAATCATTTGGCTACAGTGTAGCATGACTGCGCATTTGTCATTCCAATTGCGACAGCGCTGAAAGTTGAAAAATGACCTGGGTAGGAAGGGGGTGTAAGTGCTCTGTAGGCAAGTGATTAAATGGCACCAAAAGAAAGTTCTATTTGTGTGAACTGATAAAAATTCAGTTTGGGTACAATGTTGTATGACCGTGCAATTGTCATTCAAAGTGTGACAGCGCTGAAAGCTGAAAATTGGCCTGGGCAGGAAGGGGGTAATGGTGCCCGGGATTAAAGTGGTTAACCTGAAGCCATCGCTGGCCGACATGGGGGAAATTGCATGAACTGACCGTAGAGGATGAAAATAGGCAAGTAAAAGCATCATTTTTTAAACAGGTTAGTTTGTATAGGTGTTGGTAAGGGGGGAGCATTTTTAAGACTAGCTAGGCTTTAGATGGAATTCTACTTTAAAGCAGAGTTCCACCCAAAAATGGAACTTCCGCTTATCCCACTCCTCACCCCCTTACATGCCACATTTGGCATGTAATTTTTTGGGGGGGGAGTGGGGGCTTCAGGAGGAGTGGGACTTCCTGTCCCACTTCCTCCTTCCGCCGAGGGGCTGGTAAGGCGATTAAGCTTAATCGCCTTATTGCAGCCCCTCCCTGTAGGCGATGGCCTAGGACACTGACAGGTCCTAGGCGATCGCCTGTCCAATAGGACGGCGCAGCGCCGGGCCGCGCACGGATGCGCAGTGCCGCTCGCACATGCGCAGTGGGTGACCGGCCGTGAAGCCGAAAGCTGTCACGGCCGGGTGCCCACAGTAGCAATGAGGATGCCGGTCGGGGAGGGGGGTAGCGGAGCGGAGCCCCGGCCGGCGAGTCACTGGAACGCTGGAGCAGGTAAGTCTATGTTTATTAAAAGAAAAAAGAGAAGGTCAACTGCGCCAAGGCAAGCAAAGAAACAAAAAACACAACAAAGCAACGAAGTGCTGGTGATCTAAAATGAAATTAGAAACTCAAAAAAGCTGCACCTGACTGTAGTTACAAATACAGATAAACAAATAGCAAAAAAGAAAACAGGATGCGCTGAAACTTATTATTAACAAAAAAACACACTTAGTGTCCATGGGTAGTCATCATAAACTACTAAACCAAAAATAGTGTCCATAAGTGATAAACTAGAGGGTTAATGTCCAACTGATCCTATTTGGACCAGTAATGAATATATTAATGTAATTGAAGGAACACCAGTGAAAAAAATTGTGTTGTTGACAATAAAACGTGGTGACATTCAAGGAAGTGCTGATAGTAGATCCTCCACCATACGGAAAGTACTAACTGCTTACCGGAACGCCGGTGGTCTCTTAACTAAAAGAAGACCCCAGAAAGCATATGAATATCCAGTGGAGGAAGCTGGTAGACCAGGTGAGATATCGATCCCCTTCAGAATGGACACTCGGAACCAAAGGCCAGGGAAAACAAAAAAGGGCCACAATAGTGTAACAACGTCTTAAAAATTTATTTTAAAAGAAGCCAAAAACACACTTACATAAAATAAAAGCAAACAGGCATGTCAGTGGTATGCTGGGACTCCGGCCGGAAGCGATCCATGCAAAATACTTGACCCGTCCAAACGAGGTATGGGAAGAGGTAAAACAGCGGGGGATGAACCGATGAGAAACACTATCCCGCCCGACCGGTTTCGCGACAAATCGCTTAATCATGGGGCACTAATGATTAAGCGATTTGTCGCGAAACCGGTCGGGCGGGATAGTGTTTCTCATCGGTTCATCCCCCGCTGTTTTACCTCTTCCCATACCTCGTTTGGACGGGTCAAGTATTTTGCATGGATCGCTTCCGGCCGGAGTCCCAGCATACCACTGACATGCCTGTTTGCTTTTATTTTATGTAAGTGTGTTTTTGGCTTCTTTTAAAATAAATTTTTAAGACGTTGTTACACTATTGTGGCCCTTTTTTGTTTTCCCTGGCCTTTGGTTCCGAGTGTCCATTCTGAAGGGGATCGATATCTCACCTGGTCTACCAGCTTCCTCCACTGGATATTCATATGCTTTCTGGGGTCTTCTTTTAGTTAAGAGACCACCGGCGTTCCGGTAAGCAGTTAGTACTTTCCGTATGGTGGAGGATCTACTATCAGCACTTCCTTGAATGTCACCACGTTTTATTGTCAACAACACAATTTTTTTCACTGGTGTTCCTTCAATTACATTAATATATTCATTACTGGTCCAAATAGGATCAGTTGGACATTAACCCTCTAGTTTATCACTTATGGACACTATTTTTGGTTTAGTAGTTTATGATGACTACCCATGGACACTAAGTGTGTTTTTTTGTTAATAATAAGTTTCAGCGCATCCTGTTTTCTTTTTTGCTATATGTTTATTAAAAGCCAGCAGCTACACTTTTTGTAGCTGCTGACTTTTAATAAACATAAAATTTGGCTGGAACACCCCTTTAAGCTCACGGCTCCAATTTTCACCGATTCTTTCTGAATTGGCTGAAATTCAAGCCATGGCTGGATCTGTTGGCATCAACACACAGCTCCCGGTCCTTTCAGGGGGAGAAATGACTGATCACATGTTCATACAATGTATGAACAGTGATCTGTCATTTCCCCTAGTCAGTCCCACCCCCCTTAAGTTAGAACACAATAAGGGAACATAATTAACCCCTTCCTCGCCCCTAGTGTTAACCCCTTCCCTGCCAGTGACATTTTGACAGTAATCAATGCATTTTTATAGCACTGATCACTAAAAAAATGCCAATGGTCCCAAAATGTTGTCAAAAGTGTCTGAAGTGTCCGCCATGAGGTCACAGTACCAATAAAAATCGCAGACCCTAAGAACACCATCCCTAGAGTCAAGCACGGAGGTGGAAACATTATGCTTTGGGGCTGTTTCTCTACTAAAGGTACAGGCCGACTTTGCCTCATTGAGGGGCCATGTATTATACAATCTGGGATGAGAACCTTTTTTTCCCTCAGCCAGAACACTGAAGGTCATAAATGGGTCTTTTAGCATGACAATAACACAAAACATACCGCAAAGGAGTGGCCCAAGAAGAAGCACATTAAGGTCATGGAGTGCAGGAGTGGCCTAGCCAGTCTTCAAACCTTAAAGTGGTTGTACACCCTCCCTGCTGACTTTTACCTATAGGTAAGCCTAGAATAAGGCTTACCTATTGGTAGTGGAAAAATCTCCTAAACGTGTGCCGCTTAGGAGATATTTCACTTGTAGTGTGCCGATGATGTAATCCGCACATCAGCTGGAAAGAAACGGACTGCCGTGTCATTTCCTCCCTAGCGTGTGCCGGCTCTGGCCAATCTCAGAACCGGAGTCCGTGGCCCCAGAAGGAAGAGGGGCGAAAATGGGCACAGCGTTCACAGGGGACGGAGTGGGCTTCATTTGCAGGTAACATAATGGGATAGTATGTACCCAGGCTTTGGCCAATTATGGCTCTTCATTTTTTGCGCGCTGTGATTGGCAAGCATGCGGAACATACAGCATGCTTGGCCAATCATCAGCGCGCAATGCCGCAGTGAATTATGGGCCGTTTTGCGTCACTTGAATTTGGCGCGAACGACCGCTTTTGATCGAATTTCGACGAACGTACGAACAGACAATGTTCAAATCGAACATACGTTTGTATCGAACGCGAAGCTCATCCCTACCGACCAGCACATGATCATCAGAAAGGGGCACAGATAATGGGAAAAAATACACCCCCCTAAGCTAGTAGGAGCGGCAGAGTGGAGGTGTGTAATTCAGATTTTGTTTTTTTTATTTTGCACTGACTGTCTTGAAATTTCCCCAGCCCCTGTTCAAATCCAATCCAGGGACAAAACCGGGAACCGACTTGGTCTGGGGACAGTGTCCTCAATCCGGGGACTATCCCCTGAAACCAGGGATGTCTGGTCACCCTATGCAGAAGAGGACTGATGTCAGCGGAGGGGAGTGGAAGGGACTGTTGATCTCGGGTGCCATTGTATTGCTGGATTAGTAGTCCCCCTGCCCTGGAACTAGATTATAGCTGACTCTAAGTGGGGGTGGGAGGAATGGGAACATTTGCCAGCAGTGAGGCTTCACAGTTTTTTTTATATCCACCTACAGTTCTGCTTTATTTTCCTATAAGTAACATTTGTGTTTTTACTCCTCTTAGGACAGCGTAGAGTTCAGAAACATCTGCACACACATGGCTCTTCAGACAGATGACAGAAGGTTCGATCAAGACCTGAACTCTGCACAGGAATGTCTAATACAGATTGTCAATAACATGACCTGGGACACATCTTCTAAGACTTGTGACTTCTGCCACAATGCACAGGAGCAGCTGAAGCAGATACTACAGAAACTCCATGAGGACTAGACTCCGAGGAACTATCGTTGGCATTATTCAGTATTATATTTTATTGATGCTTTAACTTATGAAAGAGGACAACATGTCCAACTCATGTGCCTGAACTACTGTGAAGAAGACTGGAATCTGGAGCACAAACCAATCTCTTCCTTGCCAGCGGTGATTACAGATCTGTCTTATGGCAAGAGGGATGTGAGATGCCAATAGAGTGGCTGAACAATCGGCAGCACTGTTAACTTTTGGATATTCGCCATCATTTGGATAGAATTCTATTTTTGTTTTTATGTTGGGTAAAAATAAAAATAAATCTTTAGCAGGCCATCGGCTTATAACTAACAAGGGAAGTGCACACAGGAGAGGTGTTATGGTGCAAGCATTAGCAGAACAATTCAGCCCTTAAAGGGGTGGATAGGGCGCCTGAATTTTTTTTTTAAATGTTATTTATTTTATTTACGTTGTTTTATTTTTACACTGTATCTTTATTTTTGTTTCATTGCTATCCCTTGTGATAGGATGGCCTGTGACAGCTCCTCTTTATAAAGAGATCTGGGGTCCCCATATCTCTCCTCTGCCATTCAAAGTATCTGATCAAACTGAGATCGGTTTGATCAGATGCTTGTACAAGTTGGTAACTGTTTGTTTGTAAACAACAAACCGATACCGGAAGTGGCAAAATACTTGTCATTTCTGGTTTCTGACATCACAGAGTGGAAGGAACAACATTAGTTCCTCTTACTGTGTCCCAGGAACCTAAAACCACCAGTTGCATCTCTTACCGAGCTCCAGAATCGCTTGGGAGAACCCGGTAAAGGTGGCAGCGGCAAGGGTTGGGGGGCATCCGCTTCCTGATGCCTATACAAGTAATCCAGCGGCTCTTTAGCTGCTTGGATTACTTTTACTTTGTTCAACTTTGCCGGCTATGACCGAGATATCACACATGCAATTGCGATGTACTGGTATGTTGCTAGTCAGCAAGTGGTTAAAAATGTTCTCTCCCCCATCTGCTACCTACAGTATGCTGCCTAACTTGTTTAAAAACAATTTTGAGTCAGCAATGGCCCAGTCATGTGATCTCCTTTGTCAGTGAGCATCGCCTGCAGGGGAGAGGAATGAGTACTCGGCAATGGCTAGGAGTTCCAGGAGCTGTGACGTCGCTTATAGGCTTTCATGACCCAGCCCTTGTTGTTGTTCCCTCCACTCCCCTGCAGCTGCTTACTGACACAGAGTAAGTGAGTGAGTGAAAAACTTATATAGCGCAGCAAATGCAAACTTAATCGCCTCTGGGCGCTCGTAGAGTAGCCAGAGCTGTGGCTCATGTGGCCAGACTGAAGTGGATTAAAGATATATAAGTATATACCTGTTTTTTACACAGCTTAGGCACCATAGGTAACAGAAGAGGGGAGGGAATATTTTGAAACATGGTGTTAGGCCTGGTTCACACCTATGCATTTTTTAGTGCTTTTTCAGTTTTGCAGAAACACACTACAGTCTATTTAACATGGTTTCATATGGGTCACTTTCACATCTGTGTATTTTATAGAATGGGCCAGGGACTTTTTTCTGGCTTTTGGTTCCATAGACTTTAATGGATCAAAAACGTGTATTTAAAAAAAGCAAAAAGCACCTGGAATATGCAAATTGCAGGAATTCTACTTTTGCAGACAAATTTGAGAAAACTCCATGTTTGTTATGTCTTCCTATTCATACAGCATGCCTATAATATATATTTTTTATATTTCTTATCTTTTTTTCTTGTGAAAAAAATATATTTCTTATCTTTTTTCTTGTGAAAAAAAAAATATATATTTTTTATCTTTAAATGTCTGTTAATAGAAGCCCTCATGGCTGATTTGGGAAAATTTCCCAAGAAAGTCTGTTCCAATAGACTCATAGGGGTTGATTTACTAAAACTAGAGAATGCACAATCTGGTCGTGCTGTGTATGGTAGCCAATCAGCTTCTAACTTCAGCTTGTTCAATTAAGCTTTGACAAAAAAAAAAAAAAAAACTTGAAGCTGATTGGTTTCTATGCAGAACAGCACCAGATTTTGCATGCTCCAGATTTAGTAAATCCCCTATAGGGACATAAGAATACAGAAGCATTCCTTAACACTTTGTAAAAACAGACAGCATTCAAATCTAGTTTACAACTGATAATGAGTTCTGTCTGCACAGTACAAATAAGGTTATGTTGGCCATACACTAGTTAGTTCGAAATTTTTATTTTTAAAAAATGTTTTCATTTGGCTTTCTAATCGATAGTGGGATCCAATAATTTTCAACCACAGGGATGAGAAAATTTAAAGGAGCAGGATGGAAAAATGTTCTTGAGTGAAAAAATTTGTAACGGTCAATGTAGTTTTAATTTTGGGAAATTCCATTCATTCCAAAATCAAATGTTAAAAGCAAATTACATTTTTAAAGAGGAGCTCCAGTTGTTTCTATGTTTATTTAAAGTCAGCAGCTACAAAAAGTGTAGCTGCCGACTTTTAGGCTGGATTCACACCTGAGCTTTTCGTTTTCAGGCAGAAGGTCACGTGATTGTTTTACCGCGTTTTTTGGCACGATTTTGCACAGGTCACAATGTAAAAAGCAGAAAAATGCCTGTAATCTGCCCAAATAGAAGCTCTTTGTTCTTTTTTTGAGCTTCAAGCTACAAAACACTCAGATGTGAATACGGCTATTTAAATGAATGGGATTTTGCTTGTTGGGCGTTTTTCTGGCGTTTTACGAGCTGAAAACGCTCAGGTGGGAATGCAGCCTTAATAAACACACAATAACCTGTCCCAGGATCCAGCGACGTGCTCATCTGAGCTACAGCTTGTCTCCCTCTTCTCTCGCTGGCACTGGCATTTTAATTGTGGGCACCTGGCTGTGACAGCTTGCGGCTTCAGCCGGGTGCGCACTGTGCATGCACGAGTTGCACTGCATGTCCTCAATGGTCCGGTAGTCATCTGGGACCTGTGACATGTGCCAGGTGACTGCAGGGAGGGAGGAGGAGAGGAGAACGTCAGCTCAGATCGTGTAAGCGATTTGAGGGGAAGTGAAAGCGGTTACCTGTCAAAACTAGGTACCCTCCCCCCTCCCTATAAAAAATGACATACCAAAAGTGGCAGGTGAGGGGGAGGAGTACTTACAGCGGAACTTCACCTTTTGTATGGCGTTCCGCTGTAAGCGGAGCTCCACCCAGGAAAACAACATTTTGCCATGTTGTTTAAAAAAAAAAAAAAACTGAAAAAAAAACAAAATACTCACCCGAAATAGCTGTTGCTATGCGGAAGTCCGTAATCTGCCTCTTCCACTCCGCGGTTTGATTACTTCTTGTCCTTCTCCTTGTGAATGGGGCGCGCTGCTTTCTGGGAACTGTGTGTGTTCTCAGAGAGCAGCGCGCCCATTCACAAGCCAGCGTGAGACTCGCGCAGGCACAGTAGGAAACGGGCAGTGAAGCTGTACGGCTTCACTGCCTGTTTCCCATAGTGTGAATGGTGGCGCGGGACCCGGAGCGATCGTGGGACCGGCATCGGGGGGGGGGGGGGGGGGGGCCATCAGCGCGGGCGCCTAGGACAGGTAAGTGTCCTTATTTAAAGTCAGCAGCTACACTGTTAGTAGCTGCTGACTTTTAAAAAAAATTTTTTCGCAGCTGGAGCTCCTCTTTAAGTACTTTTGAACGGCCTTCTATAGGCCATCACAAGTACTGGGAAGTTTCATACAAATATATGTAAGAACTCTTGAAAGAAAGTCTACTATTGTATAGCCAGCTTTAGTATGATGCCGCGTACACACGACCGTTTTTCAGGTTGTAAAAAATTACGTATTTTTTTTATGTCATTAAAAACGATCGTGTGTGGGCTCCAGAGCATTTTTCACAATCTAAAAAATGGCCATTAAAAATTTCAAACATGCTCTAATTTTTTTTTACGTCGTTTTTAAAGTTGTCTTTTATTACGTCGTAAAAAATGGTCATGTGTGGGCTTTAACGCCGTGAAAAAACGCGCATGTTCAGAAGCAAGTTATGAGATGGAAGTGCTCGTTCTGGTAAAACTAGCATTCCTAATGGAGTAAGCACATTCATCACGCTGTAACAGACTGAAAAGCGCAAATCGTCTTTTACTAACACGAAATCAGCAAAAGCAGCCCAAAGGGTGGCGCATCCGATTGGAACTTCCCCTTTATAGTGCCGGTGTATGTGTTGTACGTCACCGCGCTTTGCTAGAGCATTTTTTTTTTCACGATCGCGTGTAGGCAAGGCCGTTTTAATGATCGGGTTGAAAATAACTTAGTTTTTTCTAGACCATTAAAAACATAGGGCCAGATTCAGAGAGCCGTAACTCCTGTCTAACTGGTGTTAGACTGGAGTACTTTCTAATTACGCGCGTTTTTTCACTAGTTTGAATCCTCAAACCATGAAAAGACTTTGCGCTTCAATCCAACTGGCTTACGTGTTCGTACGCCTTCGGATCTACGCTGCAAAAAAATTGCGGCCACTGGGTGGAGTTCCCGCCGTTTTCCGTGTCGGGGTATGCAAATGAGCTTTTGCCGACTAACCACGAAATTACGAACGTCTATCGCAATCTCTTACGGCATCTTTAGTCATCTTTTTGCTGCGTAATACTATACCAGCTTTTTGCTGGTCTAATAATAGACAGCCCATGTTAAGTATGGCCGTCGTTCCCGCGTCGAATATCAACGTTTTCCGACATCTTTTTTTTTTTGTACGTTAAACGTCCGGGAATAGGAATGTCCGTAAACGACGCTACTCAAACAACGAATGACGTATCGACGTTATTTTCGCGCAATGCACGGCGGGAAATTTCTGAACGGAGCATGCGCAGTTCGATTGCCGCGGGGACGCGCCTAATTTAAATGCTTCACGCCCCCTAATCGCGTGTTTCGATTACGCGGCGAGAAATAGACTACGCCGCCGTAACGTACGGGCAAAAATCTACAAGAATTCGTTAGACAGCTTGGTAAAATACGGCTGCGTAGCGTATCTCGGATACGCTTGCAAATGTACGTGTACCTGAATCTGGCCCATAATTTTTTAGAACCCGATAAACGCTCATGTGTACGCGGCAGGAGAATCAGAAAAGAGCACCTAGGCTGGATTCACACCTAGGCAGATTTGCACTACAGAACTTGTTCCATAGGAAACCATATTAGATGGACTGTAGCGCAAATCTGCAAAAAGCACTAAAAATGCATAGGTGTGAATCCAGCCTAAAACGGCAAGGAGCATTTTTTTTTTAAGTAATGCTACCAGTATGTGAATGAGAACATATAACAAATATAAAAGTGGTGTTATCCCAATTTGGCTGCAAAAGTGGAAATAGATTTTAACCATGTGAGAGAGCAAAGGAGACTTGTTTAAAGCTTATCTCAAAATTGTGATTGTGTTTGCAGATGTATCTGTGTATATGTCACACACCACTATCACTGTGCCTTTAATGTCTGGTTCACAATCTAATCTAAGAAAATAACATTATTGAGGCATAGTATACCAGAGGACCATTACCCCAAAAATCTTTTCTTTGTGTGACTATGGATGGAAGAGTGCAATTTAACTCAATAAAATTCCTTTTTTTATACATGGTTAAAAGACAATTTTGGACATTAAATGTTATCTTTATTTACCAAGTCTGGACAGATGTATATCTAAGTAAATCAACCTAGAGGTTTAATAAACAGCTTTAATTACATTAAAGGAGATCAAAATCTAGCAAAGGCTTTAACATGTTAATGTCATTTTGAAAGCTGTTTTGTAAGGCTGGATTCACACCTATGCAGTTTTAGTGCTTTTTTGCATTTTGCAGATTTGCACTACGTTCATCTAACATGGTTTCTTATGGAACACGTTCTGTAGTGCAAATCTGCAAAATGCACAAAAAATGCATAGGTGTGATTCGGAATCCAGCCTAAAAAGATCACCTGGAGTCTGTATAAAATATTCGCTGTACTGATATAGCAAACATTCACACAATCAGGATACGTTACCATATTTTTTTCTAAAATGTGTAGTTTTTAGGTCACCAGCACCACTTAGTGGCCATAATGTGTATTTTTTCCCCAAAAAACATATGGCGGCCTCTAGATGGTGCTGATGATACTAGAGCAAGGTTTCCCAACTAGGGTTCCTCCAGAGCAATTGTTCTCAACTCCTGTCCTCAGGACCCACCTAGGGCTCGTTCACATGGGACGGATCCGTGATGACCCGCCCCGTGAACCTCCGCTTGCCGGTGGGTGACAGGGCGGTCCCCGCACACACTGTGCAGGGACCGCCCTGTCAGATCTCCACTCTCCCCTATGGGGAATCAGATCAACACGGACCGTCTGTCCATGTTCATCTGATCCGATCCGCAGACGGATGAAAAAATAGGGTTTTCCTCCATCTGCAGAATTGGAGGATTGCGGACCTGGATGAGATCGGGTGTCAGCGGATTTTCATCCGCTGACACCCTCAGTCTCATAGGGATCAATGCATGTCCCTTTTTCATCCGTAAACAGATGGATGAAAAAGCCGACATACAGTCCACAGGTATGAAAGGGCCCTAACAGGCCAGGTTTGCAAGATTACTGAAATAAATCCCAGGTGATATAATTTTCTGCTTAGTAATTGCCGTATTCTAGTCTGCATCTTCCCAAGGTAATACTTCAAATGTGTCCTGTAAGGCTCCATTCACACTAATGCTTTTTTGATGCATTTTGCAGAAATGCAGGGAATTTTTTTAACATGGTTTCCTATGAAACATGTTCACATCAATGCTTTTTTGTGCCTCTGCGTTTTGGGAAAGGGCCGGGGAGTTTTATTCCTGCAAAAAGCAGCGTTTTGCATATAATAGAATTCAATGGACCTGCATCCAAAACGCAAGTACCGCGTTTTTACCGTGATTTGCGGTTTGCATTTTTTTCTTTTTGTTTACCTGTTTATAGCTGGTTGTTAAAGGAAATGTTAAAAAAAAAAAAATTGATGGCAAAAAAAAAAAAACGCAAAACACAAAACGCAAATCACGTCAAAAGCGCAGCAAGCGCCGCAAAAACTATAAGGCCCCTTTCATATTGGGGCTGGAGCCACGCTGGCGGTATAGCGCCGCTAAAAATAGTGTCAGATTTTCCGCGAGCTGCGGTGCGGTATTAACCCCCGCTATTGGCCGTAAAAGGGTTAATAGAGGCGCATTGCGGGCGGTATTACCACGGTGTCCCATTGTTTTCAATAGGAAGGAGCGGTATACACGCCGCTCCTCTCACCGCTCCAAAGATGCTGCTGACAGGAGATTTTTTTCTCTCCCGCCAGCGCATCGCCTCAGTGTGGAAGCCCTCGGGCTTTCACATTGAGGTTGCTTGGCAGGAGTTTTTCAGGCAGTATAGCAGCGGTATTTTAGCGCTGTACCACCTGAAAAACTCCTCAATGTGAAAGGGGCCTTAGGCTCAGTTCACACCTATGCATGTTGCTTTTGAGCGTTTTCGCAGTGCTTTTTGCGGTGCTTGCTGCGTTTTTTGACGTGCGTCTTTACCGCGATTTGTGTTTTGCGTTTTTTTTTTTTAGCCATCAATTTTTATTTTTTTACATTTCCTTTAACAACCAGCTATAAACAGGTAAAAAATAAAATAAAACGCAAAATGCAAATCGTGGCAAAAACGTGGCAAAATTGCGGTAAAAATGCAGTACTTGCGTTTTTGATGCAGGTCCATTGGATTCTATTACATGCAAAACGCTGCTTTTTGCAGGAAAAAAAGTCCCCGACCCTTTCCAAAAACGCAGAGGCACAAAAAAGCATTGATGTGAACATGTTCCATAGGAAACCATGTTAAAAAAATTCCCTGCATTTCTGCAAAATGCATCAAAAAAAGCATTAGTGTGAATGGAGCCTCAGGCTGGGTTCACACTTATGCGAATTGAGTGGCTTAAACCGCATCCAATACGCAGAACATTTCTAAATACATTGTTTTCAATGAGGCTGGTTCACATATGTGCGATGCATTCGCACTGCGCATTGCCGAAAAAGCGTGTGCGTATTTTAGGCCTTGCGGTGCGGCTCAGGTGCAAATTCAGGCCCATTATCTTCTATGGGTACGCAGCTGATTCGCAGATGTGTTCATTTCTCTTCAGGATTCCTCTCATTCAGCTCAATACACTTCTCCCCCACTCTCCTCTCCCAGCTCTCCAAAATCTGCAGCTAAAACCAATGGATCTGCTGAACAGTTGTCTTATCTCTCTGCAGAGATAAGAGAGCTGAAATTCGCACCACACAAGTGTGAATCCGGTCTCAGTGGGTCCTGAAAACAGGAGTTGAGAAACACTGCTCCAGAGGTTGCTAAGTGTAAGGCCTCGTACACACGATCGGACATATCCGATGAAAACGGTCCGCGGACCATTTCCATCGGATATGTCCGATCGGGAGTTTGATCCGATGGCGTGTACACACCATCGGATCAAATTCCCCGCCGCCGGACGGCGCGGTGACGTGACGGTGACGTGGCGGTGACGTTGACGCCGCCACGTTACCGCCACGTCACCGC
Source organism: Rana kukunoris (assembly GCA_029574335.1). NCBI lineage: Eukaryota > Metazoa > Chordata > Amphibia > Anura > Ranidae > Rana > Rana kukunoris. The sequence goes on along the minus strand of CM056050.1, from coordinate 70,492,543 downwards.
ACCAGGAAGTTAAACACTTCAGCTCATGCGCCGAATCCATTCGGCGGCGGCGGTGGGGGACGACATGTCTGCTGGTAAGTGTACTAACCAGCAGACATGTCGGGCGGACAGATTCCCACCGGATAGATTTCAAAGCATGCTTTGAAATCTGTCGGGTGGAGAAATCTGTCCGCTAGCCCATACACACGAGCGGAGATGTTTTCAGCGGACCGTTTTCAGCGGACATATCCCCTCGTGTGTACGAGGCCTAAGGAGCATTCTTCTCGCTGACCATCATACTAATGCAGGGGTCTCCAAACATTCTAAACAAAGGGCCGGTTTATTGTCCTTCAGACTCTTGGAGGGCCGGACTTTAGCCAGCGGGGAGTGGAAATTTTCCTGGCATCATTGTTAGTAAACATCTGGTAATAGGGGGAGGAATAAGTGCCCCATTGCTGGTATCATAGGGAGAATAGTGCTCTATTAGTTGTGTCAGATGGCAGAATAGTGTCTCGTATCAGTGGGAGGATAGTGCTCCAAGGGCCGGATAAAGGCAAGCAAAGGGCCACATCTGGCCCTCAGGCCGCAGTTTGGAGACCACTGTACTAATGTATCGTGAGTTGTAGCTATAGTAATTTTTAGCAGTGGTTACCTGAGACCAGAAAGTTATTTCAAAGGTTCCGCTGTGTTGAAAAGAGTGAGAAAGTTTGTAATAGAGGAAGTACCACAATTTTTTCGTCCTGACTGTACGGATGTTTGTCACATCCTCACAAATAGCATTTTATGTATAGACCCCCCTGGTGTTGTAAAAGAACACTTAGTGACCCCGCCTTAAAGATCCAGAAACTTCCTGTTATGGGGTGACAACTGGCTCTCAGATATGCTCCTGCATTTTCACCATGTCAAATTATTATTATTAGGATTTATGTAGCGCCAACAGTTTACACAGAGCTTTACAATATAAAAGGGAAACAATACAGTTATAATAGAAAAATACAAGAGCATTAAGAGGGCCCTGCTCAGAAGAGCTTACAATCTAATACAGTGTTTTTCAACTCCAGTCCTCAAGGCACACCAACAGGTCATGTTTTCAGGCTTTCCATTATTTTGCACAGGTAATTTGATCAGTTTTACTGCCTTAGTAATCACCACAGCCATTTCATCTGAGGGAAATCCTGAAAACTTGACCTGTTGGTGTGCCTTGAGGACTGGAGTTGAAAAACACTGATCTAATAAATGTGATGGTGACTACAAGAAACACATTGCACTGACATGGTCCACAATTTTGATTAGGAGAGCAATTCCAGAGCAATGTATATGCAGCAGATGCTGGAACAAGTGCATGTAGACAGGAAGTGGCTGAAAGAGGATGGAGGACGTCAGCAACCCTGATAAAAAGATGAAAATTGAATTTAATGAAGACTGAACATTACAAGATGACACAGTGCTTTCAAAAACAAAAAGTCTTCCATTTAGAGTTTAGATCTTCTTTAAAATATAGCTAAACTTTGGGCTAACAGCTATAGCATAGCTCCCAACTGCCCTTGATTTTGAGGGACTGTCCCTGATTTGGAGCAATGTTCCTCTGTCCCTCTTTCCCCTCATTTGTCCCTCATTTTGGTCTGATCTGTATAGTTGTATATAAAATTCACTTTTTATCTAACAAAAAGTGTTTCCCAGTGCTAAAGCTTTCCTCCAATTTCAAAAATGCTGCATTTGTACATTTTAAAAGCCAATAAAAAGGAAAAGTAGAGGTTAAAAAAAAAAAAAACTTTTGGGTTTGATTACATTTTTTTTGGTTAATTCTCCTTTAAGGGGGTGTGGCAGGAGGCGTGTCCTATGCCTACATACCTTTGTTAGTAGGTGTCCCTCATTCACATCTCAAAATGTTGGGAGGTATGCTATAGGTGAATTGTTGAATTGTACTTCTGTTTAGTAAATCATATAATCTATGTACTCCTACCAGACAGCACAACCTCGCTACATACGACATTGTATCTAAAATATACAGCGTGGTCACACATTTCTTCTTTAGATTTTAATAAACACAGTATTGGTTTGCAGGGTGTTCTGTGAATAGAGGAGGTATGGATGAAGATCTTGTTTTCTCAATGGGCGAGGCACTGTGGAATGGAACAGGTGTTCCGTGTATTACTGTGCAGGCAGTCCCGTTCATGTCAATTGGGATGCAGAAGCTACACGGACACAGCCACTTTGTCCATCTGTCCAGGTGCATGGAATACGGTGACCACGTGTCCCGGATTGTTGGGACAGTTTTCATTTTGCATGTCCCGGCGCATTCATTCCAGGACAATACAGTGTCACAGACACCAACCCCCCCCAGGCCCCCCCCCATACTACTGTCAATTTGATGCCCCCAAAAAAGGCCGCCACATCACCGCTTTACTCACTGACAGTACTTGTCCTGGCCGAGAATGCCTGGAGGAGCACAATCCCGCCCCCTGCTTGTGATTGGAGAAACTGTGCTGTGCTGTGATTTGTTACAGCACAAGCTGATTTTTGGGAAGGGAGGTAGTTTGAAAATGTGGTCACCCTAGCATGGATCCAAACGCTGGGGGCCATGGCCAATCCATCTCCTGATTGTACAGAGCCTTAGGGGCACTCTGCACATACTCAGTGGTGTGTAGTGCTAGAGGGTTTTCTTTCTTTCTTTTTTTGGGGGGGGGGGGGGTAATGGTGCATGTGATCCACACAGGGTCAATCAGCACTGTCCAAACAGAGGGTCAGAGGTCATGCAGCCTCATAGGACAGTCAAAGGAGAATGAAAATTCCTCCTACAAGCTTTAACCAGACCTCCAAACGTTTTTAAATGGTAATGAGGGGCACCTATTAGCAAAAGTATGTAGGAATAACATACCTCCCAACCGTCCCGGATTTCGCAGGACTGTCCCGCGATTCACGTTAAATCCCGCGATTACAGTGATTTGCGGTAAATCCCGAGGTCCCGCGATCCGCGGAGCCCCCCCCTCGCTCAACAACTCCGATCTGCGTACCCCCCCCGCTCAACAACAACTCCCCCCCGCTCAACAACTTAAATGTCCTAATGTCCTGCAGGGAAATTATAAAATGTTGGGAGGTATGCTCATTTGTCCCTCATTCTGAAGTTAAAAAGTTGGGAGGTATGTAATAAGGACACATCCCCTGCCACTCCCACTTAATCACTTAAGACCTGGACCTTTAGGCAGCTAAAGGACCCGGCCAGTTATTGCGATTTGGTACTGCGTTGCTTTAACTGACAATTGCATGGTCGTGCGACGTAGCTCCCAAACAAAATTGACATTTCTTTTCTTCCTCTGTGGTTTTTATTTTTTGTGCTATAAACGAAAATAGAGCGACAATTTTGAAAAAAATGCAATATTTTTTACTTTTTGCTATAATAAATATCCCCCAAAAATATATATAAAAAACATTTTTCCTCAGTTTAGGCCGATACGTATTCTTCTACATATTTTTGGTAAAAAAAATCGCTATAAGCTTTTATCGGTTGGTTTGCGCAAAATGTATAGTGTTTACAAAATAGGGGATAGTTTTATTGCATTTTTATTATTTATTTATTTTTTTACTACTAATGGTGGCGATCAGTGATTTTTTTTCGTGACTGCGACATTATGGTGGACACTTTGGACAATTTTGACACATTGTTGGGACCATTGTCATTTTCACAGCAACAAAATGCATTAGAAATTCCATTGTTTACTATGAAAATGACAATTGCAGTTTGGGAGTTAACCACAAGGGGGCGCTGAAGGGGTTATCTATGACCTCATCTGTTTCTAACTGTAGGTGGGTGTGGCTGTAGGTGCGACATCATTGATTGTGGTTCCCTATATAAGGAAGAACAGTTTACACACAGCTATCCCCGTTCTTCATTGAGCTTCAGACCGGGTCGCTGCTGACGTATATATGTGCAGGAGGCGGTCCTTAAGTGGTTAAAGGAGAATTAACCACTTAAGCCCCGGACCAATATGCTGCTAAATGCCCAAAGGCGTTTTTACAATTCGGCACTGCGTCGCTTTAACAGACAATTGCGCGGTCGCGCGACATGGCTCCCAAACAAAATTTGCGTCCTTTTCTTCCCACAAATAGAGCTTTCTTTTGATGGTATTTTATTGTCTGTACGATTTTTATTTTTTTGTGATATAAACCGAAAAAGACCGACATTTTTGAAAAAAAATGATATTTTCTACTTTTTGTTATAAGAAAAATCGAATAAACTAAATTTTAGTCCAACATTTAGGCCAAAATTGATTCAGCCATATGTCTTTAGTAAAAAAAATTGCAATAAAAAAAAAACTAGCTACCCAGCGGCAACAGTGACACTAATACAGCGATCAGAAAACTGATCGTTTAGTGACACTGGCAATAGGGGGTGAAAGGGTTAACTAGGGCGGTGATCAAGGAGTTAAACCTTTATTAGGGGGGGTACGGGGCTACCCTGGACCTAACACTAACTGCCTGTCACAGTAACTGTCACACTGACACTAAATGCAGTGATCAGTAAATATATGATCACTGCTATTAGTGACACTCTGACAGGGGGCTGGGGGGGGGGGGGTGATCTGAAAGGGTTAAGTGTGCCTATGTGTGTGGTGTCAGTGTAGTGTTAGTGCAACTTACTTCTGATGTCTTCTCTCGTCGGATTGAAAATACGAGAGGAGAGCTGACATCACTTCCTCTGCCTGTGTTTACATTATACAGGCAGAGGAAGTGCAGAGCAGGGAGGGAGCGGATTGGCTGGGAGGGATCCGGAGAGGGCGGACAAAAACGAACAGCCGCCCCCTCATCCCATATCGCTCCCACAGCAAACCGGACCGCCGCATGTACCAGGGGGGTCCCGAGCGGACCCCTGACCCACGTCTAGGCAGGGACGTACAGGTAAGTCCATCTGCCAACGTATATGTACATGCGGCGGTCGGGAAGTGGTTAAACAAAAAAAATCTTAGTTAAACCCACAAGTTTTTTTTATTCTTTTATTTTTTTTTACCACTACTATTCTTTTATAATGTCTTTCGAAATTTACAAATGCAGTCATTTAGAAATTAGATAAAAGGTTTAGCACTGGGAAACACTTTTTAATATATAAAAAATGGAAAATTGTATCAAATACTTACCGTAATTTTCCTTTCCTGACGCCAAACCATGGCAGCATACTAGTGATAGAGCTCCGCCTCTTGACCACTCCCTCAGGACCAGTGAATAGCATAAATTAAGGCATGGTTAGCCGCCACCCCATTCTTTGTAACAAGCCACATACCGAAACGCACATGGGTGGGCTCATATGCTGCCATGGTTTGGCGTCAGGAAAGGAAAATTACGGTAAGTATTTGATACAATTTTCCATTTTCCTGACGCCAACATGGCAGCATACTAGTGATAAATAACTAGCTGACAGGGTGGGATCTACTTGTCCAACCAATCCTCTAATTAGGATGAGACAGAGGACTGAATAGTTCTTCCTACAAAGTTCCCTGATGACAGGACCCCCGGGTCTATTCTGTCAAGTTTGAGTAGGAATGTTGGGAAGACCACGATACCCCTCTACAGATGGGCACCATAGATTCTTTTGAATGTGTTGCCTATGAGGCTTCAACTGCTCTGGTAGAGTGCTCCGCCACCGCTGACGGAGGCTTGCAACCCCTAGTCCTATATGAACAACCGAGCCTGCTAGGGTCCAGGCAGTAACATCTTTCCCTTGATTCCCAGCTGGAATGACAAAAGGTTTAGATGACCTGGAAGGGACAATTGTGGACCGATACTACTTTAAAGTTATGAAAATTATCAGTTTGTGAGACTTTCCTGTGTGATGTTCTGGAAAGTTAGGCAATGTCCAGCTGTCTGTTAAATAGCAGTCTGTTGCCATGTTTGTGGCAAGATGATCTACAAGGCCAACTCTACTCCTTTTGGAAAGAAAATAACATACATATATATTTTTTTACTTTGAAGCTCCAAGAGCTTGAATATCCGATAACCTCCTGCCTAAAGTTCTTGCAATTGATACTGCCTTATAAGTGATGGCCTGAACCGGACACTGCTCTGTTAGAATGAACGGTTGAACGGATATGAGAACCAGCAGCTCCAATATATCTTTTCCGTGGAGACCTACTCTCCAAAAACTCAAAAGTTGTACAAACTGAAGGATTCATGGCCCATTTAAATGTGTTTTTGCCGATAAAGCGACGCTCGTGAGCTATGTGAGGATATGTTAAGGCGTGGAGGAAGTATAGAACAGCTGGCACTGAAAGGGCAGTAGGATGAATGTCTCGCTCTACCAAGAAAAAGCAAACTTGTTCCAGAATTAGGCCTAGATGTTGTAAGTTGAATGTCTTCTCGCACACAACAAAGTAGAGATCACTCTGTAGTGAAACCAGAGCAACAGAGTTGCCCACCTTCCCCCTTTAGAACCCCTGCTTGCAGCCCCAGTCTGCATAGGTTATGGAGGAGCAATGTCTTCTGTATTCTGAAATGAATGGCCAGGGAAAACCGAGGGCCTCCTGGTCAATATGGAGGACTGGCTATGACAACTATGTCCAAGGACCATGGCTATGGAACGCTCTGCTAACGGACATCCGCATGGGAGAAAACCATCAGGCCTTCAGGAAGAAACTTAAGACCCATCTCTTCTGAGGGATAAGGAAGACAATGGATAGAAGAGGCGCCCTGAGGTGATTTAGTTCGCAGGTGTAGCGCTATACAGGTTTTTAACTCACTTCTTCACTCATTGCAGTCCCATGGAGAGATCAGAGCATCTGCCCCCTGCGCCTTGTGGTGCGGAAACAAAGTCAGACATACCCAAAGTTTGCGATTACTCTGGGAAACGAGGAGGTCTGTCTGTGGTAGGCCCCACTTGTGGACCAGGTCAGAGAAGACCTGGGACATAGACCCTCGTTGTGCTCTGGGAAGCTTGTACTTGTTCAAAAAATCTGCTGGGAGGTAAACTGCATCTGGAATTTTGCTGGGGATCTTCCATCCCAGGCGTTATGGGTTTTACCTCTCTCACTAGCATATTGCCGTGAGTTTCACCCAGGAGCTGAATATAGGCAACTACTGCCCTGTTGCTCAACTGCAAGGAGACTGGTCTTCCTTGACTCTGTAGTAAGGCTGAAGTAATAAAAGGGGCTGCTTGAACCCCAGCGCGTTCAAGATTACCCTCCTTGGCTGGGAATCTCCGCCTGCCTTGACCTAAAGTCCCTCACAGTGCATCTTCCCGAGTGTCTTGTAGACATGATTCATAGCAATTCTCCAGTGTAAAGGTCCTAACGGACCGAGACTTGCTCTAGGACTTTCCATCATGATGGACCGCTACTTATACCGAGTAACACTGTTATTAACGGTGTTCGATCCGGTTTCCTCCCTTGTAGAATTCTTGAAATGTAAATTTGCGCAGGTGCCCATGCACCCCAGGAATCATCTGTATGCATGATGACGTTGTGCCCAGATGAGCACTGAGAAACCATCAAATAAGCGGAAGTATACTTCCTCAGAATCCTGTTCCTGACTGTCACCATTTCCTGATAGAAATAAGAGGAACTAGAGCACCCCCAGTGTACACTAACCAGTTGGTTTTGCTTTCCCTCTAAGGTGTGAGGATAGGATAGGCATCCTGACAATCCAGCAACAGCATCCAGCCATGTGGTTGTACTGTTTAATGGACTTCAGCTTAAAGATCTCAAAGAGGACCCAGAAGGGTTTGACCTTTTCCGATCTGCTACTGGACACCAGCCAACTTCCCCTGCAAACTCCAAACAGGATTGTATAGAAAACCTGCAATCCCTTGAGTCTGAAGTGTATTGTAAGCATTGTAGCAGCACACCTGTTGTGGTAGACTTGGCATATGCGTGGGAGAGAAATGGTCTGGAGGAGCAGTGGGGAATTTCCCGAAGTGACCATGAGTGCCTGATACCTTCATCCAAGGACCTGTACCACATGCTGTCCAGAAACACGTAAAGTGTGCCCTCTAGGTCTTACCTCAAGGCTTCACTATTGCAACCCCAAAGTCGCGTGATTTTGCTGCGATTTTTGCATTTTTTTTAATTTTTTTTTTTTTTTTGCTGCAATTTTGATGCGACTGGAAACAATGCCTGTATAAGTTGCATCAAAGTGGAACCAAAGTAGTGCAGGGACTATTTTGAAGTCGATGCCACTTGAAGTCGCACAGATATAAACAATACTCATTGGAAATTATGGGGAATGGCCTGTCATGCGACTTTCCAGTCTCAAGTCGCACTAAAGGAAACTAAGCCCTAGAGTCTGGGCATGCACTTGTGTGATTGATTTTTTCCCCAGAGGTCTGTCATGTGACCTTCCAGTCTCATGTCGCACTAAAGGAAACTGAGCCCTAGAGTTTGGGCATGCACTTGTGTGATTGATTTTTTTCCCCAGAGGTCTGTCATGTGACCTTCCAGTCTCATGTCGCACTAAAGGAAACTGAGCCCTAGAGTTTGGGCACTTGTGTGACAGATTTTTTCCCAGAAGTCTGCACTAAGGTACAAGTCAGACTTTTATTTTTATTTATTTTTTTTTTTTTTTATTTTTTTTTATTTTTTTTTTTTTTGTTGCACCCACTGCTACAAAAAATGTCATTTTTGGCAAGATACTCAAAAGGAAATCCTGCCTAAAGGGATGCAGATCCTGCCACTCTCCTCCAGAGTCCTGCAAGTGCAGCAGCTGGTTCATAATAATTAAACCATCCCCATTAGACTCGCCCAACACATGGGCTGGTTATTGCTGGTCTGCTGGCACCTGCAGATGCTACAATATGTAGGAGCAGGTTGACCCTTAGCTTGTTCAGGGTATACAGTTTTGACAGCCTGTTTATATGGGCATTTTTCTCCAACATATTTCCATTCTTCCCCACTTTTGTTTCTAGGAAGCAATACTCAGCCCAGGGTCTCAACCATATGGCCTCCCTAGCCACCAAGGTGCCAGGATGCTTTTCCAGTGGTTTAAAAAGAAACTATGTGGGACTTCCTGTGAAGCCTCCATATCCTGAGTAGCAGACTGCTGTATCTGTAATATATGTAACAAGGACCCAGGCCACCTTCAGTCTAACGAGAACCACGAGTCGCTGACATCCCTTCACATAGAGTGGGTCATAAAGGTATAATGGGTGCAGTGCAAAGTAGTTTTATGGGCGTCAGACACCTAGGGTGTGCCACCTGTCCAGGATTCACCAGGACAATCCGGGCTCTGAACCATATGTCAGGGCCTCCGTCTGCAAAGCGATTCCATCTCTCCTCAACAGAACTCTGGGAGAGAGGATTAGGGCCAGGACACCCTTAGGAAGCCGCAACAGCAACCCAGCAGACTCCAAGACTTCTACAGAATGACAGCCACACAGTAAAAGCATCCAGCAAGATGCCACATCTGCACTGATAGGAACACTGTCTCCTATGGCAACAGTCTACAACAGTTTACAATACAAGTGTAACAGTAGCTTCAGGTAATTAAGGTGAGTTCAAAACAGAATCTTGTGCCACTCTTATCAATAATAAAGACATTTGGCATTACCTGTTAGCTGCATACTCCTCCAGGCAGTGTCTACTCACCAGCTTCCTGGGCATAGGTACTGTGCCATAGGCCCTGCAGGACTCTTGCTGGGGCACCGGCTCTGGGGAAGAGGAGCAAAGACGTCTTCCTTGGAAATTTTCTCCTGAGTGGGGGCGCCATCCAGGCTATGCTCCCCTGAAGAACGTCTGCATTTCCTTGGCCTGGCTCTTTTGAGAGCGTGGGCATGCGGGGCTGAAGCAAATCAAAGCAATCCGCACAAGAGGGCACTCTTTTCTGAAAACTTACCTATATGGTGGTCCCCATCCTAGTTGTTGAGGGTCTTTGTATTATGAGCAGTAACTGACTCTTTATCTGTGGAGAAATGGGACGGCCAGCTGAGGTAAGGATAGCTGAAAAGCTATAGAAGTAGCAGGAGTAGACATAAGAGAAAGGATTCCACTTTCTTTCCTGATTTATCTGCATACACCTACATCTGTATATACACCTATATACACACACATATACATATACATACATACATATATATACATATATATATATATATATATATATACACACATACATACATACATATATACACACATATACATACACATACACACACACATACATATACATACACACAGACATATCTACCTGCACAGGGTGAGTCTGGGCGTGTTAAGAAGGGGTTAACTGAATAGGGTAAGAATTTCCCTTTCAGACCTGATTGTCAGCTGAGCTGAACATGTCAGAGATGAGTTGTGTGTATGGAGAGAGACAGACACAGACAGCAGCATGATGTGTGAGAGGATCCATTGTTGGATTGTATACCTACTTGGGTGAGCAAAACCATATCAAAGACTATAGCTCTGGCTATAGCCATGTACTTTGTCTATACAGTATATCAATCTGTTGGCTAAAGAGACTGAACCTTTCCTATCTCTGTACCTGTGTTAGAAGACAAGCCTGTAGTGTCTTCTGTTTGTTTTGCTGAAGCAGTGAATAGGAAAGGTAATGAAAGACAAAAAAGGGTGATATAGGTAAAAGGTACAGGTGACCCTGTATGGCACAAGGGGCCAAGAGAGATAAAGCATAGCTGGCCCCTCCATATTCCACAAGCGCTGCAGTTATCAATTGTAAAATCAGATTTCGTTCCTAAAGAGGAAACACTGCAGGGGCCCCAATAAGACCCACAGAAGGGGCTCCCAGACTAAAGCGCATTTAGCAGCCTGATCGCTGGGACTTCGCACTGGGAGAGGCTCAACCCAGACGGCTACTGCACTGAGGCAGAGGGGGGACATAGTACTGCTTACTCTTCACTGGTGCGTGAGGTATGAGGAAAAAAAGAAGAATGGGGTGGCGGCTAACCATGCCTTAATTTATGCTATTCACTGGTCCTGAGGGAGTGGTCAAGAGGCGGAGCTCTATCACTAGTATGCTGCCATGTTGGCGTCAGGAAAGCACATTTTATATACAAAGAAGAAGAAAAACACAAGAAGAAAAACACTTTAAAATGATACTAAAGTCTTGTTTTTCTATGAAAAGAATAAAAATGTGTGGTTTTGCACAAAGCAACCCAAATCCTGCTCTTCTCGGGTCTCTTGTCGGCCCTGATGCCCCCTCCCCCCTCTATCTCCTTATTGGCTAACTGACTTTGATTGACAGCAGCAGGAGCTAAAGGTGCCCCTGCTGTGTCACAGTCAATCAGAGAGTCCCGGACGGCTGGAGCACTTGTGGACATTGCTGGATGAAGATGGGGCTCAGGTAAGTTCTAGAAAGGCTGAGGGGGGCTGCTGCACACAGAAGGCTTTTAATCTTAATGCATAGAATGCATTAAGATAAGAAAAAACTTCTGCCTTTACAACCAAAGGTCAGAGTGTAAAGTGGTGGACCACAAGCAAAGGCAGATACAGTATCCATGTACCACAAAGCATACATCAGGGCATGATAAAACAATAATCATTTGAGGATGGTTCGCAGGGGAAGACAAAGGCAGAGTCATACTACATGCAAAGTTGTAACCCATGCCTGATGTCCGATCTGCCGAACGATGGATTTGATGTCCGATCTGCCGAACGATGTTTTGGTCCGATGGCTGTACACACCATCGGATCAAAATCCCCGCCGGCGGACAGCGCTGTGACGTGGCGGTGACGTTGACACCGCCACGTCACCACACCAGGAAGTGAAACACTTCCACGCACATGCGTCGAATCCATCGAATCGACGCATGTGCGGGCAGATATGTCATGTCTCCGGCGGACAAATTTTAAAGCATGCTTTGAAATTTGTCCGCCGGACAAATCCGGAGAAATCCGTCCGCTAGCCCGTACAGACGATCGGATTTTTCTGCTGAAATGGTCCGTCGGACCATTTCCAGCGGACAAATTCGATCGTGTGTACGCGGCCTAAGGGTTCATTGAAAATGATGAACCCACAAACTTAACCTATATAATGTTATATTTACCCTTTACTGCCTGTGAGCCACCACCAAAGAATAAAGAAGGTAGTTGGCCTAGTTACCAATAGGGTTGCACCAATACCGAATAAAATATCGGTATCAGTGCCAATACCAAGCATTTGCACAAGTACTTGTACTCGTGCAAATGCTCTGATGCTTGACCCGATACTTAGGCAGCCTCTGAGGTGATCGTTGCGGCAGTGGTGGGAGTTACAAGCACTGATTCCCCTGTATAGCTTTTCTGACAGCAGCTTCCCTTCCTCACCCTCCTGCTGTTGTCAGGGAGATCGGTGCTTGTAACTCCTCCCCACCGATGCACTGATCACCCCTGGATGTCCCCCTCTGTGCTCCCGCTGTCGTCCTTTGATTTCCCCCTGTGTCCTCCGATTCCCCCTGTGTCCTCCCTGTCTCTGTTTTATCCTCCGGGACCCCCAGCATCTTTCCCGGCCTTCCAGCTACTCCTCCGGTCCCCCATTTCCTCCTTTGTCCCCCCCCCAGTCCTCCTCCGGCCCCCTCCTGTCCTCCTCCGGGTCCCTCTATGTCCTCCCCGCTTCTCTGGCTCATCCAAGATGCTTCAATTTATGAATGGAGATGAGCCTTTGACTCCCTGTCCTCAGTCCTTTTCCCTGTCTCAAAGGGGTCAGTTTAGACCCATTTATCTTGCTAAGACCCCCCCCCCCCCCCACCAATATTTATAATAAATATTTCAAAGGTAAATTGTAAAACAAAAAAACACTGACACCACCCCCCCCCCCCCAAAAAAAAAGAGAAAGCATTGTAAAAATAAAAATTATAAAATTGTAAAAAATAATTTAATTTTTTTTTGTAAAAAATAAAATTGTTAAAAATAAAAATAAAACCACCCCCCCCCCCCCCCAAAAAGAGAAAGCATTGTAAAAATAAAAATTATAAAATTGTAAAAAATAATTAAAACATTTTTTTGTAAAAAATTGTTAAAAATAAAAATAAAAAGCTAATGACACACGTGCCACTGTCACATGACATAAAAAAAGTATCGTATCAGCGAGTACTTGAAAAAAAGTATTGTACTCGGTGTTAAAGTGGTATTGGTGAAGTTGATCCCTGGAGCTTTGCTCTTTTTACTGTTTGTAGAAAAAGGCCATATGTGTGCAAATATTTGTAAGGAAGGGTTTGTAAAAGCAGATGGAGTTCATCCTTTCTTCATCCTAGTGAAAGTTTGAAGATCAACATTAATGCCTGTGTGGTTGTAGTACACAATGCAATAAACTTGTTCTCATCTTGTTTTTTTATAGCAACAAAATCTTAGCAAGGAACTTCATGCCCCCTCTCCTCCTTACCTCCATAGCGGAGTTGTGTGCAAAAAATGTACTTACAGGCCCAGCGATTCAGTGCTATTCTCTAGGGGTTTGCCACAGCACACTTGGTGTCTTCAGGGGGCCAGCTGGTTATTCTGGGTTCTTGCAAACAGCTCCATGATGATGTTGTGGTAGGCTGAAAAACCAAGAAAGACAGCCAACTTCCTCATGAAGCAACAAGTTTGCCATTGAGTACCCCATGCATAGCTCTCAACTGTCCCTGATTTCGAGGGACTGTCCCTGATTTGGAGCAATGTCCCTCTGTCCCTCATTCCTCCTCATTTGTCCCTCATTTGATCTATATAAATGTATATAAAATGCACTTTTTATCTATCAAAAAGTGTTTTCCAGTCTAAACCTTTCATCTGATTTCTAAATTCCTGCATTTGTAAATTCCAAAAGCCAATATAAAGGTATAGTCGTGGTAAAAAAGCACTTGTGGGTTTAACCAATCTAGTTTTTTTTGTACAATTCTCCTTTAAGGGGGAGTGGCAAGGGGTGTGTCCTATGCCTGCATAATTTTGCTGATAGACGTCCCTCATTCCCATTTCAAAAAGTTGGGAGGTATGTCCATGACCTCCCTGGATGTGTGATGTGGGTATGCCAGAAGGCTGTGGGCAACTATATATGTAATTCTTACCTAGGTGAAAAATCAGAAAATGCAGGAGGGGCCCAGAGAAAGGTATAAAAAAATCTCCTTGTGTGAGAGGGAGGGCAGGAGGGGAATGGGAAAAATTGGATGGAGAGGGGGAATGTTTGCTTTAAGTTGAACTTCTCTCTCTCAATCGACATTTACTATTTGTAATCCTCATGCTGCTAGCATTAGTAAATTGATAGGACAGCATATCATATTTACTTGTTTTCATTTTGTTTTTACATTTCTTTAGTTACTTCCTGGTTTCCAGGCCTAGGCAAATGATGTCATGCATCCCAGGAGGCTTCATGGGCAATTTGTTTCTTCCATTTGGAGGAGGGGCTTTATGAGCTAAGAACACCCTCATGACTATTGAAATTACTGAGCTGTCAAATCACACAGCACGCACGACTAATGCCGCGTACACACGGTCGTTTTTTGCGATGAAAAAAAAACGACGTTTTCTGTGAAGTAAAAAACGACGTTTTTGAAACGTCACTTTTCAAACACAATTTTGCATACACACCATCGTTTTTTCACAAAAAGCGAGGTTACGTTCACCACTCTTTTCCATTGAAGCTCGCTTCATAACTAGCTTCTGGGCATGCGCGGGTTGAAAAACGTCATTTTAAAAGACGTTTTTGCTACACACGGTGACTTTTTGTGAAACAAAAAACGACGTTTTGAAAAACGACACAAAAAATTCAAGCATGTTGGAATTTTTTTTTGGTCGTTTTTTTGAAGACAAAAAACGACGTTTTGCCCACACACGATCAATTTAAATGACGTTTTAAAAAACGTCGTTTTTTTTCCATTGCAAAAAACGACCGTGTGTACGCGGCATTAGGGTTGCCACCTGTTTGGGATTCACCTGGACAGTCCGGGTTTTAAAACATGTGTCCGGGTTTCAGGCAGACTTAAACCCGGACACATTATTCAGGCAAGGCTGTGGGCGGACCAAGTAACCAAGATAGTCGCACACAAATCTGTTGCTGTCCGGGAGTTGCGGGCAGCTGTCTGGGGGGCAGGTTTGGCTGTACTGGGTGGCAGGGCGATGATGTCAGCAAGAGCAATTTTTCCACAACCACTGTTCACTGTGGCAGGCTATGCGCACCGCATTACTACACTCCTTGGGGCACCCAAAGGTGTTCCAGGCGTGCTATAGTGTTCGGTTTGGCTTGAAGAAAACGTGGCACCCCTAGCATGACTGCATGTGCAAACGCATGTGTTCTGATGTGAACCGAAGAGCTGGAGTTCGGCTTTAACTTGTCTTTTCAAAGAGCTGGTCCTATACTCTGCCGAGTAGTCATACAGCATGTGCAAAGTGTTTCAGCATACACTTTTTGCTGATCCCATAACCCTAGACACAGTCCATTATGGAAACTAACAGAGGAAGCAAATATTGGAAAAGCAGTTGTAGGTTAAAAAAGAGGCCATTATAATGCACTAGAGAGTAGAATCACTTGTGTGTAAAGCCAATAAGCTGATGCACATAATAACTAAAGATCAAATCTAAAAGTTATCAGGAACATCATGTAGCACTTAGCTAAGGCAATCAGCATAAATAATAAATAGTCAATTCATTCTATAAGGCTGTCAAAGCAGCTCAGTTATGTGTTATTTTAAAGGGCCAGTAATCCTGAGGTCTAGAAAGTTCACTATTTAAGAAAAACAACAACCCCTTTTGTACTTGTAGCGCCCCCACAGGGACGCTGTTTAAATTTAGTGGGGTGAGAGACTTATTTGCTCTCACCCAAGTTGATTTATGCTAAATTAGGCTGCTGTCAGCCCTGAATTATCCTGTGGGTCGTTCTGTGCTCCTGGGATGCAGTTCCATCTCTGGGCGGCAGGTGGCGCCAAAGGGATTCAGGCAGAGCCACTTTTCCCCAGCAGCCAATTGGAGGAGTGTTTCCCTCGCGGGGCATGCTGGGGGAGGGTATAACTGTAGCAGATGCCATTTTTCGGGTTTCTTCGCGGGTTCTGGTTCCAGGTGCGGCACCCACCTTCAGGGGCCCCATCACTATGGCCTACCTGGCCGGGGGCCCGTGCTACACGGAGTTCCTTACTCTGGGCCCTCATGGCTCAGAGCAACTAAAGTTGCCAAGGGGCCCCAGTGACTTACTGGGTCCCCACACTTCAAGAGAAATTGACTGAAAGGATACGCTCTATTGCTCTCAAGTATCGGACCTGTGGCAGAGGCCTTTACTAATTTACTAGAGCCAAGTCGGTGGTAGAGACTTGTTCCTTCTCAGCATTTTCAGTGACACTCTGGCTGCCAGGCCTATGGGAGAGGCCTGTCCAGGTGTACTGCACCCATCCCGGCTGGAGTGGTGACGGGAGAAAAGAATATACTCTAGAAGCAGGACTCCTTCTGTTCGTTATCTATAGCCTGAATCTGAAAAGTTATTCTTTTCATCAACATATCCTGTCTACTAGTGATGAGCGGAATACGCCATATTCGATTTCAAAGAATATTCGCGAA
This sequence comes from Rana kukunoris, assembly GCA_029574335.1. NCBI lineage: Eukaryota > Metazoa > Chordata > Amphibia > Anura > Ranidae > Rana > Rana kukunoris. Next base: position 70,476,140 of record CM056050.1, on the reverse strand, counting down.
CATTCGTTAATATCGAATATTCGTGATATTTTATAAAAAAAAAAAATTGCGAAATTTCGCTTTTTTTTTTTTGTGTGACTTTTAATATCGAATATTCGTGATATTTTATAAAAAAAAAAAAAAAAAAATTGCGAAATTTCGCAATTTTTCTTTTGAATAAAATATCACGAATATTCGATATTTACGAATATTCGCTATATTTAGAAAAAAAAATAAAATGCGAAATTTCGCTAATGCGAAATTTCGCTAGTGCGAATGCGAAATTGATTGCGAATTTGATTGCGAAATTTGAAAAAAATACGAATATTCGAAATAGCGAATATTCGCCGCGATATTCGAGTTATTCGCGAATACTCGAATATGCAATATTCGTAGCGAATATTCGCAATGCGAATATTCGTGAGCAACACTACTGTCTACCTCAAGTTGACTGTTGGTCGTGTTGGACCAAAAATAAAGCACTTAGAAAACGTCGATCATTTGCTTGGACATTCCATTACTGCTCTCACAGTTGCTACCATCAATTTCCCTAGACACATCAAAGGTAACTTAACTTATGCTGATCCCACATCTAACCAGCGGCTCCTGAATAGTGTAGGGCTACATACTTATAGTCAAAGCTTTATTACATTTTTGGAAACAGTAGTGGGTGGGGAAAATCCATTTTTTAATAGGACAGATTTTCACTTTACTTTCTGACCTGTAGACAAACAGGAAGTGAGTGAAAATTTCTCTAAAGTGAGGGGTAACCCCAATCATTTGTCACTGGAACAGGTATCCTCATTGGAAGATTTCCTTTCTATTCTTGTTCCAACACCCAGGGCTGCCAATAGGAGGGTATCACCAGTCCTCCTGAAGGGGGCCCAGACACACGGGGGGGCAGGGTGATTGGTGCAGCAGTAAACATTGTTTACTATGCTTCCGTTTATGAATGAACAAAATCTTCTCTCCCCTGTTCATTCACCTTCAGTGCAGCTGAGACTACAGAGAAAGGAATTGAAGAATGTGTGTCCTCAGTCCCTTTCTCTGTCTCAAAGGTGAGATGTCAGGGGTCTGTTTAGACCCCTGATATATCACCTATGCGCCCCCCCCCCCCAACAGCAAAAAAAACATTTAATTGTAAATAATAATTTTACAAATCGTAGAAAAATGTAATACAAAAAAAAAATGAAGGGCTTATTTCCACGGGTTCTCTGATCCCTACAGTGTGAATGAGTAGTTTGTGCAGCTGAATCAGCCTGTTGCTCTATGAGGATGCAGAGGTTGAGTGGCCTCAAATTCATACTGTTAGTGGTAGAAGGCCATACTCCTGCACCCTCATGCCTCGTAAACAAGACCGTTTTTCCCAACTGGAAAACTGCCATGTTTGCTCTTGGTAGGGAAAACCATAGCAGTTTTCCCGACAGGAAAATTGCGAGCAAAAAAATGAAAACTCCCCATGGGAAACACTGCAGTGGAGCATACACACTGCAACCAAAGCTGTCATGGCTGTGTGTACACGGAAAAAAGCAACTGAGCAGGACTTTTTAATGCCGGAAAACCGATCATGTGTACTAGACATTACGCCTGCGGCTGTGTTTCTATTGCTGCTGCATTCCCATAGCATAACATAGGCTGCTTACACACAGCTCGAGCCAAATAAAAAAGAAAAAACCCTGACTCACACTGTACAGGCTACAGTAAGTTGTAAGTTATGTTACGTTTATGTTATGTTTATTTAGTGAAAATATAATTTGGGGGGCTGTACGGGGCCCATGATGTCTAACAACAGCCCTGCCAACACCTGGCAACACGGTGTGGTACAGATTTCCCCCCTTAGTACAAACCCCCTCTGTCAGTATAGGCCTCCCACTAAGTACAGACCCCCCACTAAGTACAGACCCCCTTTCCTTAGTATAGACCCCTACTAAGTACTGACCCCCTCCCTCAGTACAGACCCCCCTCCATCAGTATAGACACACCCTCAGTGCAGACCCCCCATCAATATAGACACCCCGCCTCAGTGCAGACCCCCCATCAGTATAGACACCCCTCAGTGCAGACTCTCCATCAGTATAGACCCTGATCCCCTCAGTGCAGACCTTTCCCCATCATTAGAGACCCCCTCAGTGCAGACCCCCCATCAGTATAGATACCACCCTCAATCAGTATAGACCCCCCTCAGTACAGACCCCCCTCCCTCAGTATAGACATCCACTCAGTGCAGACCCCCCCATCAGTATAGACCCCCCCATCAGTATAGACACCCCCCTCAGTGCAGACCCCCCATCAATATAGACACCCCCCTCAGTGCAGACCACCAGTCAGTATAGACACCCCTCTCAGTGCAGACCCCCATAAGTATAGACACCCCCTCAGTGCAGACCCCTCATCAGTATAGACACTCCCCCTCAGTGCAGCCCTCCTCCAGTGTCCCATAAACTTTAACGGTGTTCACGCAGTTGAACAAACTTCCTGCCTGTTCGCATGTTCTGCTGCGAACCGAACTGGGGGTGTTTGGCTCATCCCTAGTATCAGGTATATGTCCTATCTGTGACCTCTCTCTCTCTGGCTGCACTCTTACATTTAATGCATTGCTGACGTAATCAGACATCAAAGCAGATGGCAAACAGGAAATTACAGCAGTGCTATTCTTTGCTCAGTGATGAGAAGGTTCTGCATCATCTTTAGTGGGTGCAGGGCCAGATTAAGAACATCATGGGCCTGGTGCTGAGGATTTTGGTGGGGCCTTTTATAAATAATAAATAAATGCGTGAGAATCACAGCGCAGCAATGGAGGGCCCAGTCTGAAAATGTAAGTGTACCCTAATGTGCTAATTTGCTGTGCATACTTGTACATTGTGGCATAACCTACCCCAAGACCTTCCAAAAAGTAGTAATGTCAGGAAAGTTTACTACCGCTTTAATATCACAGGATCCCAGAAACCTCTCATGGGGCCCCCTACTGACCCAGTGGCCCTTAGGCAGTGCATAAGTGCATAGTTGCCAACATTTAAAAAATATTTTCAGGGACACTTTTTTCACAAGTGCTATATTTAGAGTAGCTGAGATCCCCAATGTTCCTCTATACATCACAGTAGTAATCACAAAATTAAATAAGTTCTAATAATGGGATAGAACAAATATGAGGACTGAGATTTCCTTTAGTTGAACTAACAAAAGTGTGTCCATTCTAGAGCTGGTAACATTAAGGGTATTCAGTATTATTTTAAAGAACTGTTTTTGTGGGTAAGCGACATAGGGGAGGAGTACGGATGGTATATAAGTATGTGCATGTGAGTGAGAGGAATGTGGAGGGTCTAATATTGGGCACTATGTACAGGAGAAGAGTGCAAAGGGTACGGCAAAAGGCACAATGTACAGGAGAGAAGTTTGGAGGGTATGACAGTGGGCAGTGTGTACAGGAGAGAAGTGTGGAGGGGATGACAGTGAGCAGTATGTACAGGAGAGGAGTGTGGAGGGTACGACAGTGGGCAGTATGTACAGGAGAGAAGCGTATGACAGCAGGCACTATGTACAGGAGAGGAGTGTGGAGGGTATGACAGTGGGCAGTATGTACAGGAGAGGAGTGTGGAGGGGATTACAGTGAGCAGTATGTACAGGAGAGAAGTGTGGAGGGTATGCCAGTGGGAGGTATGTACAGGAGAGAAGTGTATGACAGAAGGTACTATGTACAGGAGAGGAGTGTGAAGGGTATGACAGTGGGCAGTTTGTACAGGTGAGGAGTGTGAAGGGTATGACAGTGGGCAGTATGTACAGGAGGAGTGTGGGGGTATGACAGAGGGTAGTATGTACCAGAGAGAAGTGTGGAGGGTATGATGGGGCAGTATGTACAGGAGAGAATTGTGGAGGGTATGACAGTGGGCAGTATGTACAGGAGAGGAATGGGGATGGTATGATAGTGGGCACTATGTATAGGAGAGGAGTGTGGAGGGTATGACAGTGGGTGCTCTGTATAGGAGAGGAGTGTGGAGGGTATGATAGTGGTCACGATGTACAGGAGAGGAGTGTGGAGGGTGCGACAGTGGGCACTATGTACAGGATAGAATTGTTTGACAGCAGGCACCATGTACAGGAGAGGAGTGTGGGGAGTATGACAGTGGGTGTTCTGTATAGGAGAGGAATGTGGAGGGTATGATAGTGGTCACTATGTACAGGAGAGGAGTGTGGAGTGTATGACAGTGGGCACTATGTACAGGAGTGGAGGATGTTTAGGGACTGCGTAGTGGTTAAGCGGGTCATACATGGATTGAAATGACACCAATTATGCAGAGACCAGCCATAGTCGATCTATGTATGGGCTAGCTGGTTTACACAAGTCAATCTATTAATCGACTTGAGTACAACCAGCCTGTTTTTCCCAAAACAATCAGTGCTGCCAGCTATAGATAGCAACACTGATCATTGTACTCACTGGCAGAACACAATAACACTGCATAAGTGATTCCCCCATCTACAGGTCAGCAGGTGAGAGGGTGTGTAAGGACAGGCTGGGGAGAGATACCAGTCAGTGGCTGGGTAGGCACTGGCTAGTATCAGAGCCAGATACACACAGGTTACATACGTCGCGATCGTTAGAGCGAGAGCAATAATTCTAGCACTAGACCTCCTCTGTAACTCTAAACATGTAACCTAAATGTTTTTTAAAGCATCACTTAGGATACCAAAAAAAAATATTACTAATTTTAGTGTTTTTTTAATGAATGAAACAGTTTATTTCTAAAAAAAACCATGTTTGAAAAATTGCTGCGCAAATACAGTACCGTGCTAGAGCTGCACAATTAATCGTTAAAAAATCGTGATCTCGATTCACCCCCCGGATATCTCCAATGCAGAGTTTGCTGATTCTTTCATATAACAAGTGGAGAGACTTTCAGCCGTCAAAAGAAAATATCTGGGCAGTTTGCTAAGTTCTTAGCAGGAAACATTGTAACTAACGCTTCCTTCTTAGATCAAAGGGATAAACTTCTGTGTGTAAACAAAATATCCGGGCAGTCTGCCAAGTTTGTAAACAACATGAAACATTGTAACCAACTTAGTTCTTAGATCAAACTTCTGTGTGCAAATGCAAGAAATGTAACCACTTAAAGTCCAACACTTGTTTAAGTTAAAAATATTTTCTGCTAGAAAATTACTTGGAACATTTTCTGCTAGAAAATTACTTGGAACCGCCAAACATTATATATATATTTTAGCAGAGACAAAAATGGCAATTGCTGCAATATTTTATGTCACACTGCATTTGCCCACTTCAATGAATAATAAAAACCATAAAAACAAAACAGTAAAGTTAGCCCATTTTTTTTTTTCATTTTAATGTGAAAGATGATGTTATGCCGCAGGAATCGTGAGAGAATCGTGATCTATCTTCTAAGAAAAAAAATTGCAGTTGTCATTTTAGCCAGAATCGTGCAGCTCTACACTCTGCAACATAAAAAGTTACAAAAAATACCATAGATTAATTTTCTAGCAAAAAACAAATGATGATTTTTTTTCTCAGTCTGCTGCAGTGTGTCAGCTTGTATTCATACTGGCCGCTCTGTATGTAGCTTCTGACAGGCTGTGCAAGCAAGGCCCGTATCTCCGGAACCATAAATGATAGCCATCCCATATTCTGACCGGTTGTGGGGTAGGTCTTCAACTGCCTACCCCCCAAATGTGGGGTTTCTGTGACCTCTGGTCATCGAGCTACAACCCCTGAAGTCGATCTTTATTTTTTACGAATTTTTTTTTTTTTTTTTTTTTAGAATTTTTTTTTTTTTTTTGGGCAAATGGGCCTATCTTGAGAAAGGGGCCTGGAGCTGCAGCTCCATCAGCCCCTCTGTTAATCCGGCCCTGAGTGGGTGGCAGTGGGAGAAGATCGTGCACGACGCGCAGGTCTGCTTAGTGATATCGGTGGCTTCCAGGCATTTCCCGGCTCAATGCCTTAGAATTAACATATTACAAAAACATGTATTTATTTAAGGCAAAGACACATCAAAAATGTCTCCTTATTTTGAAAACAAAAATCAGACTGAATACGCACGCATACACTTTTGACACATGTTATATTTTTTTAGGTTAGGTTCACACTGACCACGCATTTGCATTTTTTTCACATGTTTTCACGCTACACTCATAGGGCAGCCTATGCATACCTTTTTGCGCACTGGGTTTTACATGTTTTGGCTTATTTGTTGTGTGTTTTAACAATAAATGGCACTGCAAGTGCGTTGTGACAGAACCCACTGTCACTGTATGTCTTGGAAAGGATTGTGGGCGTGCCTCCTACCGACAGACTATGGGCCAGAAATATACTGGAGACCTGAAGCTGGCATTATTGTGATGTAATGTAATGTTACAGCCCTACACCCCCCCACCCCCCCTCCTCTTGTTGCTGGACACAGACAATGGAGAGTGGACTGCAGACGTCTCTCCGCAGGGGGTGTGTATTGAGAAGCTAGGCTGCCTGCTTACCATAATCTCATTAGGTTTCTGTACACTGTTTCAATGTCCAAATGTTCTGTTCCCATTTATTGTTCCTTGTCCCCCTCCCCTCAGACAAGGCAAAGGGGAGTGTCCCTTACTGTGTGTAAAACTGTTTAGTTTGGATTTTAATAAACAGTTAAGCTCTGGATGTGTAACCCTCAACATGTGTGGATTGTCTCGTGATTGAGGGGTTAAGGGCTGGTTATGGCGAATCTGCAGGCTGCGGGTGCGTTTGGAGGACGGGAGACACAGGTCTGGCGGATGTGCCCAGCAGGGGTACTTGAGGTCCGTCACAGTGGTGGCAGCGGTGGGATGTCTCCTGCAGTCCAGGACATCCAAACCACCACCAGGATTCAAGATCTGGGCAGCTGCCGAGGAGCGATACGGGGACCAGCCAGCATGAGAGCGGAGTTCGGGAGGAGGCTGCAAGGCATGCGGAAGAAACATCGGGGACCAGTGACAGAGCGCACCATGCTCGGCTGGGAGGATGTGATCCGCCGGCAACTCTGGCATGAGGCGCTAAGCTACGAGCGGCGCCAGCAGGGGAAGATCCTTCCCTCCTCCTCAGAGATGTACTGGACGCAGTACTGTGCGCGAGAGGTGTTCCTGAGGGAACGACCGCGAGATGATTGGAAGACAGAGCTCAGAAGATTGGTCCAGGAGGAGATGAAGCTAGACGCCAGCTACAGAGCCCTCCGGTGGTTCGCGGCTCAACTTTGGCCAAGTACAGCAGATGGCAGCCCAACAGAAGGCGTTGGCTATGGCGGCGTGGGGCTGCTCCATCAAAAAATGTACGGAGACCCAGACTTTGGGAGCGATGAGGAGTGGCGGTGGGAAAACATCTTGGACTTCCGAGATGAGGTGCTGGACCTCCCTGTAGAGGCATGTGACCTGGGGGAATTGGAGTTCCTGGTTGAGCAGGAATTTGAGCTTGAAATTGCATACAAGCGGCTGTTTGATGGTGATGAGCAGCCTGGCATGGCTCCTGTTACCTGGGACTGTCCTGGAGAAATAGCAGACAGTCACAAAGATGAGCAAATGGGGCCAGGGGCGACCCTACATTTTCCTGTCCTAACCGCAATGGAAGAAGCGGCAATGATACAGAGGGCACTGCGAGCGCTAGAATGCCGGAACGCACCGGAGGTCCCCCAGGCAGTGAGACAAGCTAATAGCATCAAGGTCTCAGAAAGTGGAGTTGAGACAGGCGCTGGAAGGCTGGAAAATGGTGATCAGCAGCAAGTCCAGAGTATCTCATCTGGGGCCCCAGCAGAAGCGCTGGCTACAGGGCAGAGTGCCCCTGGCATCTGTCCAGCATCAGAAAAAGAGTTGGCTCCGGAGAGTCCGAGAGATGACCTGCGTGAGCTGTTTCCCCAACTGCAGATATCCCCACCTGGAGTAGAGGAAGCAATTCTCCCTCCCCAGCAATTGGACACTACCCCAATGTTCATCCCCCCAGCAGAAGCGTTGGCTATGGAGCAGAGTGCCACTATAATCTGCCTAGCATCAGAAAAAGAGTTGGCTCCGGAGAGTCTGAGAGATGATCTGCTTGAGCTGTTTCCCCAACAGCCGCTATCTCCACCTGGAGTAGAGGAAGCAATTCTCCCTCCCCAGCAATTGGACACTACCCCAATGTTCATCCCCCCAGCAGAAGCGTTGGCTATGGAGCAGAGTGCCACTATAATCTGCCTAGCATCAGAAAAAGAGTTGGATCCGGAGAGTCTGAGAGATGACCTGCGTGCGCTGTTTCCCCAACTGCAGATATTCCCACCGGGAGTAGAAGAAGCAATTCTCCCTCCACAGCAATTGGACACTACCCCAGTGGTTCTCTCCCCAGCAAAAGCGTTGGCTATGGAGCAGAGTTCTGATGGTCCCTGCCCAGCCCTCAGTATGTTTTTGGAGGGTTTGGGAGACAGCCCCTGTCAGAAGTCACCCCAAGGGCTGGTCACAGAACCGGCAGGGGAGAAAACCCTTCCCCCTCTCCAGCAGCTGTACCCAACATTTTCATATGTCTCCCCGGCAGAAGCGCTGGCTACAGGACAGAGCGATGATGGTCTCTGCCCAGCATCAGAACAAGAGATGAAGAACCCAGGAGATAGTCCCTGCAAGATACCTTTTCAGCGGCTGGTAACTACACCACGAGAAAAGCAAGTACCTTTGCCTCCCCAAATGCATAGCCCTACCAGCCTATGTTCCCTACCAGCTGAAGCGCTGGAAGCAGGGCAGAGGATTATTCAGCTTCCCCCAATATCTGCAACCCCCCCCAGGATCAGAGGAGTGCAAACAACTGTTCCCACTCTGCAGCGGCTGTTTTTATTCCCGGGAGACCGTCTGTGCGGTTTTGCTCCCCAGCGCAAGAGTCGTACTTTTACTTTTCCTGTTTGCCTGGGGTGGAAGTTTGTGACTAACGCAGGTCCAGACCAGTTGGGGGTCAGGAACCTGGTTAGTCTGTTTTTAAAAGGGGAGAAATGTGACAGAACCCACTGTCACTGTATGTCTTGGAAAGGATTGTGGGCGTGCCTCCTACCGACAGACTATGGCCCGGAAAGATACTGGAGACCTGAAGCTGGCATTATTGTGATGTAATGTAATGTTACAGCCCTACACCCCCCCACCCCCCCTCCTCTTGTTGCTGGACACAGACAATGGAGAGTGGACTGCAGACGTCTCTCCGCAGGGGGTGTGTATTGAGAAGCTAGGCTGCCTGCTTACCATAATCTCATTAGGTTTCTGTACACTGTTTCAATGTCCAAATGTTCTGTTCCCATTTATTGTTCCTTGTCCCCCTCCCCTCAGACAAGGCAAAGGGGAGTGTCCCTTACTGTGTGTAAAACTGTTTAGTTTGGATTTTAATAAACAGTTAAGCTCTGGATGTGTAACCCTCAACATGTGTGGATTGTCTCGTGATTGAGGGGTTAAGGGCTGGTTATGGCGAATCTGCAGGCTGCGGGTGCGTTTGGAGGACGGGAGACACAGGTCTGGCGGATGTGCCCAGCAGGGGTACTTGAGGTCCGTCACATGCGTAATGCATTTTGGACATCTATTGGCCAGTTTAGCAAAGCCATATGATTGCACAGAGACACTGTATTAGCTGGCCTCAACCTATTAACTTGGCCCCTGAAAACAAAGGACTCGTCTTAATTACAATGCATAACATAGATATGACTTTAGCCTATCAACTAAAGTCTATTTTCTTTGTTAAAAATAACAAACATTTTATACTTACCTATCCTATGCGGTGGATTTGCACAGAGAAGCCTTGATCCTTCTCTTCTCTGGTCCCTCTTCGGTGCTCCTGGTCCCTCCCGCCTGTTGAGTGCCCCCAGAGCAAGCAGCTTGCTATGGGGACAACTGAGCCGAACCACACTTCCATGAGTCCATTAAGACACGGAGCCGCGGCCCCCCCCCCCCTTAGGCCGTGTACACACGATCGGTCAAACCGATGAAAATGGTCTGATGGACCGCTTTCATAGGTCCAAACCGATCGTTAGTGAGCGCCATCGGTTAGTTAACCTTCGGTCAAAAAAATAGGAACTTCCTTTAAAATTTAGTAGGCACGACCATCGGTTAAGAATCCACGCATGCTCAGAATCAAGTTGACGCATGCTTGGAAGCATTGAACTTCATTTTTTTCAGCACGTCGTTGTGTTAAAACATGTAAACGTCACTGTGTTCTAACACAATCTTTTTTTAATCGATGGTGTGGAGGTACATCAGACCATCAGTCAGTTTCATCGGTTAACCTATGACAACGGACCTTCGGACCATTCTCATCGGATGGACTGATTGTGTGTACGTGGCCTTTACCCTACTCATTGGCTGACTGACTTTAACCCTTTCAGCCCCAGAAGAATTTACCCCCTGCCTGACCAGAGCATTTTTTTGCGATTCGACTCTGCATCGCTTTAGCTGACAATTGTGCTGCCGTCCAACTTTGTACCCAAACAAAATCTACATCCTTTTTTTCCCCGCAAATAGAGTTTTCTTTTGGTGGTATTTGATGCACTGACTGTCTTTGAAATTGCCCCTGCCCCCTATTAAATCCAATCTGGGGACAAAACCAGGGACAGACTTGGCCGGGGACAGTGTCCTCAATCAGGGGACTGTCCCCTGAAACTGGGGATGTCTGGTCATCCTAGTATAGCTGTGTCTCCTCCCTGGTACTTGTAGTCCCCCCCTGTGTGTATAGCTGTGTCTTCTCCCTGGTACTTGTTGTTCCCCCCCCGTGTGTATAGCTGTGTCTCCTTCCTGGTACTTGTAGCCCCCCCCCCCTCGCTGTGTATAGCTGTGTCTCCTCCCTGGTACACAGCATTTCTAACGCACAGAACAGCCCATTGAAATGAATGGGCTCCCCTCCGCGCTACCTACATTTTTATCCACCCTGTCTGCATGCCTTTGCATCCTAAAACACCTGCTAACCTATGCACCCCAAACCTCCCCCATCCTCTCCACTCCAACCTTTCCCCCCTTCAACTCTACCTGCCTCCTCTGCTCATCTTTGCACCCACCTCCCCAGGGGTCAAGTCCTGGGCAAAAAAGTGTGGGAACTCCCACCCAAGCTCCACTCCCCACCAAAAAAAATAAATAAAAATTATACGCTCATATGCATAATTACTAAACATAATCACCTCTGCAGATTTTATTTTTTGCACTATAAAGAAAAAAGGAGCAACAATTTTGAAAAAAAAAAGCAATCTTTTTTACTTTTTGCTATAATAAATTTCCCACAAAAATATATAAAAAAAATATTTATTTTCCTCAGTTTCGGCCGATACGTATTCTTCTTCATATTTTTGGTAAAACAATTTGCAAAAAGCGTATATAGATTGGTTTGTGCAAAAGTTATAGCTTCTACAAACTATGGGATAGATTTATAGCATTTTTATTAATATTGTTTTTTTTTACTAGTAATGGTGGCAATCTGTGATTTTTATCAGGACTGCGACATTATGGCGGACACATTGGACACTTTTGTCACTATTTTTGGACCATTGTCATTTATACAGCGATCAGTGCTAATATCGATTTAGGGGACTCAGGGATTCCCCACAAACCCTGAGGCTCCAACAAGAAGGGTGGGCGGGGAGGACTATACCGGTACTGTATGAATTGGTTGAAAACAACCAGAGTAATTCACATAGGGTAAATTATAAAAAGATTTATTCACATAAAAACATCAAACAAGATAAAAAGTACATAACATTCAGGAACGATACAAACACATTTAACCACAATCAGGACATCGGTCGTGCAATCCCTTCTATTGGAAAGGGGGGGATCTCGGTGAAGAAATTGGAGTCATGAGACAGGCGGTCTCTAGTCTCTACTAGTTTCGCAAATTTGCTTTCGCTTCGTCGGGAGACGGTCTAAAATATAATACAAGACAACAACAAACATTTAAAAAACACAGATACATTATTTGCTACCAGGGGGTATATGGATGCCAATATAAATCATAACAGGGGAATTATGATTTATATTGGCATCCAGGGGCTATGTCCCATATACCCCCTGGTAGCAAATAATGTATAAATGTTTGATTGTTGTCTTGTATTATATTTTAGACCGTCTCCTGATGAAGCGAAAGCAAATTCGCGAAACTAGTAGAGACTAGAGACCGCCTGTCTCATGACTCCAATTTCTTCACCGAGATCCCCCCCTTTCCAATAGAAGGGATTGCACAACCGGTGTCCTGATTGTGGTTAAATGTGTTTGTATCGTTCCTGAATGTTATGTACTTTTTATCTTGTTTGATGTTTTTATGTGAATAAATCTTTTTATAATTTACCCTATGTGAATTACTCTGGTTGTTTTCAACCAATTCATACAGTACCGGTATAGTCCTCCCCGCCCACCCTTCTTGTTGGAGCCTCAGGGTTTGTGGGGAATCCCTGAGTCCCCTAAATCGATATTAGATTATTAGGACGATGGTACACCCCCTATTTAACTTTATCTCCTTAACTATAAAAGGTTAAATTATACAGCGAGCAGTGCTATAAATAGCCACTGATTACTGTACCATTCAATTTTGTTCTCCACCTACTCTGAGAAATACAATAAATAGCAGCTAGGTTCAAAATCAGTTTACTGTATCAGATCAGGCAGTGATTTCAATTGTTTGCCAGAGGTTACAGGATATCATACCGCTTACTGACTAGTTGCTAGAGGTTACAGCAGACCTCAAATTTTCCACTCGCCTACTCGCATTTTGCAAGTGGAAAATGAGGTCTGGCGAGAAGCTGGCTGCCTGGAAGTGGGGGGGCGAGCACCGCTGGCGATCGGGGGTTAATCGCGAGCCGTTCTCGCAGTGATCGCCCCGATGGCATAAAGGAAGCAGAGAGCCGTGGGATCGCAGAGCGGTATTGCTCGCTGTTACAACTTGCATTGAAATTTCCTCTGCTCTGCTCACTCCCACAGCCCCGCCTCTTCCTGACTCTACGCCTGTAATAGACAACAAATCTCAGCGTTGGACACGCTTTCTGTCTATTACAGGCGTGGGGTCAGGAGGAGGCGGGGCTGTGGGCAGAGTGGAGGAAATTTAATTGTAAGTTGAAACAGCGTGCCATACCGATCTGTGATCCGTGGATCTCCTCTTCCTTCTATGCTCCCTGCCATCGGGCGATCACTGGGAGAACGGCTCTCCTCTTCACATTTCACTGTAAAGCATTCAATTAGTACAATAGAAGAAGTGCAGCCACCAATCGGCAGCCCCCCTGGTACTTGTAGTCCCCCCCCGTGTGTATAGCTGTGTCTCCTCCCTGGTACCCGTAGTCCCCCCGCTGCGTATCTCCTCCCTGGTACTTGTAGTCCCCCCGCTGTGTATCTCCTCCCTGGTACTTGTAGTCCCCCCGCTGTGTGTCTCCTCTCTGGTACTTGTAGTCCCCCCCCGGTGTGTATAGCTGTGTCTCTCCTTCTTGGTACTTGTAGTCCCCCCCGGTGTGTATAGCTGTGTGTCTCCTCCCTGGTACCTGTAGTCCCCCCCCCCACTGTGTATAGCTGTGTGTCTCCTCCCTGGTACTTGTAGTCCCCCCCCCCGCTGTGTATAGCTGTGTGTCTCCTCCCTGGTACTTGTAGTCCCCCCGCTGTATGTCTCCTCCCTGGTACTTGTAGTCCCCCCGCTGTGTATAGCTGTGTCTCTCCTCCCTGGTACCTGTAGTCCCCCCCATGTGTATAGCTGTGTCTCTCCTTCCTGGTACTCATAGTCCCCCCCCTGTTGTGTATAGCTGTGTCTCCTCCCTGGTACTTGTAGTCCCCCCCCCCCGTATGTATAGCTGTGTCTCCTCCCTGGTACTTGTAGTCCCCTCGCTGTGTATAGCTGTGTCTCCTCCCTGGTACTTGTAGTCCGCCCGCTGTGTATAGCTTTGTCTCTCCTCCCTAGTACCTGTAGTCCCCCCCCCCTGGTGTGTATAGCTTAAGGTGACCAGATTTTTAAAATTAAATCCGGGGACATATTTTTTCTTTACTAGTAATAGCAACAATCGGCGACTTTCTGCCCATCGCCGCCTGCCTCACAAGTCTTACTCTTCGGGCCCCATCTACTACTGGATGGGAGCAGAGGAAGATCACTCCACCAGGGAAGGCAAGGAGATAGGCAGGTGGCTGGCCAGGATTTGAGGCAAGGCAGAAGAACACGCGAGCGGAGCTGAATAGGCATGAGCCCGAAACTGAAGAAATATTCCCTCCGCTCCGACCAGCACATGATCATCAGAAAGGGGCACAGATAATGGGGGAAAAATACAACCCCCTTATGCTAGTAGGCACGGCGGAGCGGGGTGTGTAATTAGTTTTTTTTTAATTTTAATTCTGCACTGACTGTCTTTGAAATTGCCCCTGCCCCCTATTAAATCCAATCTGGGGACAAAACCAGGGACAGACTTGGCCGGGGACAGTGTCCTCAATCAGGGGACTGTCCCCTGAAACTGGGGATGTCTGGTCATCCTAGTATAGCTGTGTCTCCTCCCTGGTACTTGTAGTCCCCCCCTGTGTGTATAGCTGTGTCTTCTCCCTGGTATTTGTTGTTCCCCCCCCGTGTGTATAGCTGTGTCTCCTTCCTGGTACTTGTAGCCCCCCCCCCTCGCTGTGTATAGCTGTGTCTCCTCCCTGGTACACAGCATTTCTAACGCACAGAACAGCCCATTGAAATGAATGGGCTCCCCTCCGCGCTACCTACATTTTTATCCACCCTGTCTGCATGCCTTTGCATCCTAAAACACCTGCTAACCTATGCACCCCAAACCTCCCCCATCCTCTCCACTCCAACCTTTCCCCCCTTCAACTCTACCTGCCTCCTCTGCTCATCTTTGCACCCACCTCCCCAGGGGTCAAGTCCTGGGCAAAAAAGTGTGGGAACTCCCACCCAAGCTCCACTCCCCACCAAAAAAAATAAATAAAAATTATACGCTCATATGCATAATTACTAAACTGCATGTTTTTTTTTCAGATCCACTGTACCTTAGTAATCCTTTGTTACTGGCCGCTTCCTGTATATGGATTCATCGGGTAGTGTGCGGGTATTCCGTCACTTCCTCAACCAAAAAAAGGGCCCTGCATCATTTTGGAGCGAATGCGATGCGTCGCATAGACATCATATGTGATGTGCACAGCAATGTGGTATGAATCACATGCAATGTCTGGCATCGCACTAGTGTGAATCAGGCCTTAACTGGTAATTGTGCAGTCATGCAACACTACCCAAACAAAATGTATATCATTTTTTACTATTGGTACCAGGAGAGGATCAGCAAATAAAAGTCATTCTTTAAATACTTGGGCATATGGATACATCCAAGGATGGAAGATTATTTATTATATAATTTGACTCCCATTGATAAATTTAAACAAAAGAGTCTAGCTTGGACTAAGCTACCTCTATACGTGGTGGGCGGAGCAAATCTTTTTTTGTTTACAAACGATTTTTATTATGAAAAAAATCAAGGTATATAAAAACAATTGCAATTGTGGTACAGGTATGCAAACAGATATCATTAAAGGGGTGGTTCCCCTAAAAAGAAACTTTTAACATTGCCTGTCTCTTCTTAATAACATGTAGAATCGGCTGGTAGTTTAAAAAAAAAAAGTCCGTACATACCATTTTCGGCATGTAGTCTCACCGCCGCTTCCGGGTATGATGTGTGGGGACAGGCATCCGATCGAATCGACGCATACAGCGCGTCACGAGATGCCGAAAGAAGCCGAACGTTGGTGCGGCTCTATACGGCGCATGCGCACCAACGTTCGGCTTCTTTCGGCATCTCGTGACGCGCTGTATGCGTTGATCGGATGCCTGTCATTTAAGTAGGCACGCCCATCCCCGGCCACCAGACCCGGAAGCGACGGTGAGACTACATGCCGAAAATGGTATGTACGGACGTTTTTTTTTTAAACTACCAGCTGATTCTACATGTTATTAAGAAGAGACAGGCAATGTTAAAAGTTTCTTTTTAGGGGAACCTCCCCTTTAACAGCAAACGTTATACAGAAATATGAAAAGGGTTATGCTTAGTCAGGTGGAAAAATGCAGACAGTTTCAATCAGGTGTGCACAGGGTGCCTTGACGCTTGGCCTGCAGCTTACCAGGTGTTCCGCCTTTTCCTCTTTTCTTGTTCCCCGGTTTTGATACTTTTGGAGCATTACCATCATATACACTCCATTGGAAATCCCTCTTGGCTATCCTTACCAGTTCCGGCTTGGATTCTACTTGGGACATGAGTACAAGGATACATCTCCGTGACGGTGACCAAGGAGGGCCTTTGGCCCATACAAGCCTTCAGGACCCCCCACCGTAAGGTGAGCTGCGGGTCTACTACAGCTGGTAAGCGTGTTTAATCTACCTATATGCCAAGGATTGTCTGCTTGGAGATGTACTGCCATTTGACAGAGGGGACAATGTATCTTTGCTTATCCATGAGAGTTTAATGGACCACCTACATATGGGACTTTATCTTTCACCTTAATCTGTTTGAGTACAGATTCACTACAGTTTTGTTTTGATTTATTGGTTTAAACATTATGGGCCAGATTCACAGAGCTATTACTCCGGTCTATCTCCTGTTAGACCGGAGTACTTTCAAATTACGCGCGTCGTATCATTAGTTTGAATCCTCAAACCATGATTCGATGGCTTCGGGCTTCGATCCGACAGGCTTACGTCTTCGTATGCCTTCGGATCTACGCTGCAATCTTTTTGCGGCCGCTGGGTGGAGTTCGGGTCGTTTTCCGCGTTGGGGTATGTAAATGAGCTTTTTCCGGCGATCCACAAAGTTACGATCGTCCTTCGCAATCTCTTACGCCATCTGTAGTCATCTTTTTGCTGCGTAAAGTTATACCAGCTATTAGCTGGTCTATAGTTAGACGGTCCATGTTAAGTATGGCCATCGTTCCCGCGTCGAATTTCAATATTTTTTTTTGCGCAAGTCGTCCGGGAATAGGAATGTACGTAAACGACACTACTCAAAAAAAAATGACGTAACGACGTTATTTTGCGCAATGAACGGCGGGAAATTTCTGAACGGAGCATGTGCAGTTCGATCGCTGCGGGGACGCTCCTAATTTAAATGCTTCACGCCTCCTAATCGCGTATTTCGATTCTCCTGCGAGAAATACACTACGCCGCCTTACCTTACGGGCCGAAATCTACCTGAATTCGTCTTAGAGCCAGGTAAAATACGGCGGCGTAGTGTATCTCTGTTACTCTGCGCCAGGGCAATTGTACCTGAATCTGGCCCTATATTCATATATTCATTTTGGTAACACAAGATTTCCAGCACTCTGGTTTGGAAACACTGGGAATAGATGTGAGATTTATGTCCTCTTTTTTATCACAATCATACACTGTGGATCACCCTTCCTAGGGGGATCCTGCTTCTTATTGGCGCTGCACTTTTTCTTTACAACCAAGATTATTGAAGTGGTGAGAAAAAAAAAGACAGCCATACAATTGTTAAGAAAAGGAGGTAGTTAAAAAAAAAAATAATTAAATTAATATTTCTCTCCCTTTCTCCTTCCTTTCTCCCTTCCTACTAAACCAGAGAGGCGCTGTCCCAGAGGATTCATTTGTTTTTTGGTAAAGGGCCATAGAATCATATGACATGTGGTGAATTCTTTTTTTCAGAAAGTGAGTAATATTTCTGATAGAAATGTCTTATTTTTGTATAGTTTTCTAGCTCAGTAGGTGAGAGATCATATTTTGTTTGTAGTTCGGTAAAAGTGAGGAATGAATTGTTGTGGGAGAGCGAACTTAAATGTGTTAGGCAGTGGCGGCCCGCCCATATGGGCGCACGGGTGCCGCCCCCCCTCCCGCAGTCACAAGAAAAAAAAAAAAAAACGGGCCCTTTAAGAACTTTTATTCGGCTAAAATGTCATTTTGACATTTTAGCCGAAGTTCTGGCGGCCGTCTATAGAGGGCGCTGCAGCGCCACCCCCTCGATGCTATGCATTGGACGTGTGTTACTGTTGCCAGCTGCTTGGTCTATTCGTATAACCGGACATGGGACGCCGGTTACCCGAATAGCGGCAGCTGGTTGGCTGAGGGGAACTGCCTATCAAAGCCAGCGGCTCTGATAGGCTTTTCCAGTGCCGCCCTCCGGCTCTCGGAAGTCTATGCTCGGAGCGCAGGCAACCTGCGGTCCTTGCATTAGACTGACAGCCGTTTCAGCCAATCAGGTTCCCGGATTCTGGTTTTCAGGAACCTGATTGGCTAAAGCTTCTCCACAGCGGCAGAAGACATCGAGGGAGGACATGGAAGCGTCAGGTAAGTGATTTTTTTTACAGGGAAAGGGGCAGCATGGGGCACAGTGGCAGCATGGGGCACAGTGGCAGCATGGGGCACAGTGGCAGCATGGGGCACAGTGGCATGGGGCACAGTGGCATCATGGGGCACAGAGGCGACAATGAGCACAGTGGCATGGGGCACAGTGGTGACAATTGATGGCACAGTGACTGAATATGATGGCATGGCACAGTGGTGACAATTGATGGCACAGTGACTGCATATGATAGCATGGCACAGTGGTGACAATTGATGGCACAGTGGTGGCGTTTGATGGCATGGCACAGTGGTGACAATTGATGGCACAGTGGTGGCGTTTGGTGGCATGGCACAGTGGTGACAATTGATGGCACAGTGACTGCATTTGATGGCATGGCACAGAGGTGACAATTGATGGCACAGTGACTGCATTTGATGGCATGGCACAGAGGTGACAATTGATGGCACAGTGACTGCGTTTGATGGCATGGCACAGTGGTGACAATTGATTGCACAGTGACTGCATTTGATGGCATGGCACAGTGGTGACAATTGATGGACACAGTAGCTGCTTTTGATGGCATGGCACATTGGTGACAATTGATGGCACAGTGGTGGCGTTTGATGGCATGGCACAATTGGTGACACAAGTGGTGACAATTGATGGCACAGTGACTGCATATGATGGCATAGCACAGTGGTGACAATTGATGGCACAGTGACTGCATATGATGGCATGGCACATTAGTGACAATTGATGGGCACAGTAGCTGCGTTTGATGGCATGGCACATTGGTGACAATTGATGGCACAGTGACTGAATATGATGGCATGGCACAGTGGTGACAATTGATGGCACAGTGACTGCATATGATGGCATGGCACAGTGGTGACAATTGATGGCACAGTGGTGGCGTTTGATGGCATGGCACAGTGGTGACAATTGATGGCACAGTGACTGCAAATGATGGCATGGCACATTGGTGACAATTGATGGGCACAGTAGCTGCGTTTGATGGCATGGCACATTGGTGACAATTGATGGCACAGTGACTGAATATGATGGCATGGCACAGTGGTGACAATTGATGGCACAGTGACTGCATATGATGGCATGGCACAGTGGTGACAATTGATGGCACAGTGGTGGCGTTTGATGGCATGGCACAGTGGTGACAATTGATGGCACAGTGACTGCATATGATGGCATGGCACAGTGGTGACAATTGATGGCACAGTTGTTGTGTTGCATGGCACAGTGGTGACAATTGATGGCACAGTGGCTGCATTTGATGGCATGGCACAGTGGTGACAATTGATGGCACAGTTGCTGTGTTTGATGGCATGGCACAGTGGTGACAATTGATGGCACAGTGGCTGCATTTGGTGGCATGGCACAGTGGTGACAATTGATGGCACAGTGGCTGCATTTGATGGCATGGCACAGTGGTGACAATTGATGGCACAGTTTTTGTGTTTGATGGCATGGCACAGTGGTGACAATTGATGGCACAGTGGCTGCATTTGGTGGCATGGCACAGTGGCTGCATTTGGTGGCACAGTGGCTGCATTTGGTGGCATGGCACAGTGGCTGCATGTGATGGGCACAGTGAGGCTGCAATATTTTTTTTTCCGTTTGCGCCCCCCCAAAAATTTTGAGCACCAGCCGCCACGTGTTAGGTTATGAGAATTCCAATTCATTAGTAAATTCTGATCTTGGGCCCTATCCAGGGGGGGAAACGGGGGTCACCTATAAAGGAAGCAAGGGGAGGAAGGATAAATTCAATTTAGATACTTGTTTGTCATAGTTAAAGAGTGTGGGTGACAATAAAGTTTTAGGGTCTTATTTTTTGTGGTGGGATGGACTTGGACCAGAGAAGTCCTCGTAAATTGTAGGGTAGGATAGATTCTTCTTCGAATCTGAGTCAAGGGATTAGGAGTGAAGAGGCATACCATTGGGCTAATTGGGTGAATCTGGCTGATAAATAATAAAGACAAAGGTTTGGAATGCTAAGGCCTCCTTTTGTTTGGGGCCTAAACATAAGGGAATAACTAAATCTGGGTTTTGCCAGATGAATTTGTTGGTCTCTCTATGCAAAGATTCTAATGTTTTTTTAGGTAGGATAAGTGGAAGGGCTCTAAAAAAGAATAGAAGTTTGGGTAGTATCATCATCTTTACGACCACTATTCTGCCAGAGAAAGAAATTTGGTATAAAGACCAAAGTTTGAGTAGATTTTTGATACTGTTACTTAAAGGAGGATAGTTTGCTTGGTATAACGTTTTATATGAAGGTGTGATTTGAATGCCTAGGTATCTGAACGATTCCGTGTACCAATTGAAAGTGAATTTGTCTTTAAGTGAAGATATTAGGGTTGGAGGAATGTTAATTGGTAAGGCCGAGCACTTAGATACATTTACATACATCCAGACCTGTCAGGTCATGTAAAATGTCCAGGGTTTTAGTTAGATTGGCTAGAGAGATAAGAGGGTCAGTTATGAACAGAAGGACATCGTCTGCATTGAGACTTAGCTTGTATTGTTTGGATCCTTTAATATCTATATTGTTTCTGACAGTGCAGGCAATGGGCTCTATTGCTAGGGTGAAGAGTAGCGGGAGAGGGGACAACCCTGTCTGGTACCTTTAGTCAGGGGAAAAAAAATCAGAGTTATTGCCTGGGAGTTTAATGCGTATTTGTGGGTTATGATATAGGGCAGTGATGGCGAACCTTGGCACCCCAGATGTTTTGGAACTACATTTCCCATGATGCTCAGCTACACTGTAGAGTGCAAAAGCATCATGGGAAATGTAGTTTCAAAACATCTGGGGTGCCCAGGTTCGCCATCACTAATATAGGGCCTTAAAGCCACGCAGGAATTCATTGTTGATGCCATATTTGGGGAGTAGAGTATCAAGATATGACCAGCATACACTGTCAAAAATCTTTGTGTATATCAAGACTGAGGGCCGAGCAAATCTTATAAACATTATTTGGGCCCCTCAATTATTATATGTTTGTAGCGCCTGGCTATTTTCAGAGCTGGTGCTATTCTAAATTTAGGGGGAGTTCAGAGAGATAGTTGGCTCTGAACCTGTTATTTGGTTAAATTAGATTATTAAGATTATTTATTATATAATTTGACTCCCATTGATAAATTTAAACAAAAGAGTCTAGCTTGGACTAAGCTACCTCTATAAGTGGTTAAATTTGGGGTCTCTGCTCTAGCTTGGCTGTGCTGTGTGCTATCATTTTGTTCAAGGACTCCCGTCACCCCCGGACAGCAGGTGGCAGCAGTGGGGTCAAGTGTGTTTGAGTATCACTCCTCAGCAGCATATCAGGAGGGTGGGCCACCTCGCTGTGCATGCTGGGGAGGGGTATTTAAGGGGAAGACGCCATTAGTTGCGGTCGCTGTGTTCCTGCCCTTGAGCTGGGCAGTCGTCCCACCACCCCGTGTGTGGCCCTCCTGGCCAGGGTGTGTCTGTGTGTGTCCCTGGCTCCGGGACCACATTGGTCTGGAGCACATTCATCTGTTTGATGGATCCAGTGAGTCAACAGGATCCCTAAATTTTCCAGATGGTCCTGTGCTGTCCATCCAATGGGAGGAAGCCGCCTGATGAGGAACCTGTCCAAGGGATACCAAGCATGAGGTTGGTGTTTCAGGAGAGGTCTGTCCATTCGTCAGAGGACAACTTTGATTCTGAGAGACTGGACGCAGGTCGCCTATCAGTTGCTAATTTGATCGAAGCTCTGTGAAGGAGAACCGGGTGCTGAATCCAGTAGAAAGGGATTTTAGATCGAAATTGTCTCCAATCTTCAGGAGGGTCTGTGGCAGAGACTTAATCCTATTCATCCGAGTGACACTCTGGCTGCCAGGCTGGTGAGAGAGGCCTGTCCAGGTGCACTATACTCACTATGGCTAGAGTGGCGAAGTAAAGTTATTGTAGGAAGCAGGACTGTTTCCATACCCAGTTACACCTGAATTTGCTGTTTCCTATTTCGCTATCCCTTCACCTTTCCACTGTTTATTGTTTTTACCCGGCTGGGTAATAAAATCCCAGAAAACTACACCTGTCGTGTGGACATTGACTTTACTTCAGCTCTCATCTAATACCCTGGTACTTATGAGTAAAGTATAGCAGGAAATGAGACCTATAATGAAATATGAAGGGGTGTCACCACTATGTGGTAATATGCAGAATTATGTAAATTGGAGGTGTTTAGCACTGGCGCTCTCAATATATTGTTCAGCTTTATTCTCAAAACGTTTCAGGAGTTCCAGGAGTCTTATTAATTTGTTTTTATAAATATCTATAACTACATCACACGCCCCATTCACAGTTTAAAAATCCCGGGATTAATATAAGATCTATGCCATTTTTAACCTTACTGGCAGAGGCTATAGAGAAAAAAGGCTTTATCTCATTAATATATAGCTAACTTATTACGAACTATCAAGACATATTATATTAGCCCAGGTAGAAAGGATTGGAAGATAGATCTGCGGGTTATATCAGACGAGGATTGGATTTTTTTTTGAAGAGGGCCCCACTAGTATCCTTATCATCTAAACAATGCCAATTTCTTATTTTATATACAGTATAGGTCAAACTCCAGTAAAGCTAAATAAGTGGAGGCAGAGGGAAACCCCGGATTGCCCACGCTGTGGCCAATCCCCAGCTGACCTGCTCCATATGTTGTGGAAGTATCCAAAACTGGTCAGATATTGGCGAGAGGTCAGAGCTGTATCCTGGCCTAGGCCAACAAGGCCCAGGCCTAAGGCAGCACTTTGCAGGGGGGCAGGCTGGGCTGAGAGGCAAATTAGTCTAGCGCCTTTGGTATGCAGGCGGCCGGCATTCTGCAACTGGGGGGGGGGGGGGGGGGGGGGGGTTCTGCTGCACCATTGGCATGGTTAAATCTTCTTAGTCCTCTCCATAAAATTATCAGAAATTTGGGCTTAAAGTAGAACTATAGGCACTTAACTTTATTTTTCATTTTGGATAGAGTAAGGGGGGTTATAGCCCCCGTCAGTTTATTTTTTACCATTCCTGTCCCATTGCAGAGATTTCCCTTCACTTCCTGCCCCATGGCCAAACAGGAAGTAAGAGGAAATGTATACAAATTAAGGGGATCCAGGGCGGGTCTTAAATAGAAAGGGGCGTGGCCTTGTCAGAAAGGGGTGTGTCATATTTAAATTAGGGGGTGCGCGAGTTTAGTCAGGCCTAGGGTAGCACAAAACCTAAATACAACCCTGCGAGAGGTGGTGACCACAACTAATGGAGCCTATTATACCTATATTTAACTGGACGCTAAGATTTGTTTACTGGGTTATCTTAACCAATTCAGCCCCGGAGGATTTGGCTGCCCAATGACGGGCCACTTTTTGTGATTCGGCACTGCGGTGCTTTAACCACTTCACCCCCGGATAATTTGTCAATTAAAGGACCAGAGGTCTTTTTACACTTTGGCACTGTGCTGCTTTAACTGATAATTGTGCGGTCATGCAATGTTGTACCCAAACAAAATTTGCGTCCTTTTTTTCCCACAAATAGAGCTTTCTTTTGATGGTATTTGATTGCCTCTGCGATTTAAATTTTTTGCGATATAACGGAAAAATATCGAAACAATTGAAAAAAATTATAATATTTTCTACTTTTTGTTATAAGAAAAAATCTAATAAACAAATTTTTAGTCATACATTTAGGCCAAAATGTATTCAACCACATGTCTTTAGTAAAAAAAATGTCAATAAGTGTATATTTATTGGTTTGTGCAAAAGTTATAGCATCTACAAACTATGGTACATTTTCTGGAATTTACACAGCTTTTATTTTATGACTGCCTATCTCATTTCTTGAGGTGCTAAAATAGCAGGGCTGTACAAACCCCCCCAAATGACCCCATTTTGGAAAGTAGACACCCCAAGGAAATTGCTGAGAGGTATGTTGAGCCCATTGAATTTTTTTTTTGTCCCAAGTGATTGAAAAAAAACAAAAAAAAAAAACTACTAAATTATATATATTTCACACATGCCATGGTTATATGTGGAATTGCACCCCAAAATGCATTCTGCTGCTTCTCCTGAGTACGGGGATACCACATGTGTGGGACTTTTTGGGAGCTTAGCCACGTATGGGGCCCCAAAAAGGGGGTGCAAAGGGTGCAAATTTTTGATTTTACTCCTCACTACCTATCACAGTATTGAAGGCCATAAAATGCCAAAATTGCACAAACACCCCCCAAATGACCCTGTTTTGGAAAGTAGACACACCAAGCTATATGTTGAGCCCACGGAATATTTTATATTTTCCACAAGTTGCAGGAAAATTACAAACTTTTTTTTTTTTTGCACAAAGTTGTCACTAAATGATATATTGCTCACACATGCCATGGGCATATGTGAAATTACACCCCAAGATACATTCTGCTGCTCCTCCTGAGTATGGGGATACCTTTTTGGAAGCCTAGCTACGTACGGGACCCCAAACACCAAGTACTGCCTTCAAGATTTCTAAGGGCATACATTTTTGATTTCACTCCTCACTACCTACAGTATCACAGTTTTGAAGGCCCTAAAATTTCAAGATGGCACACAACCCCCCAAATGACCCCATTTTGGAAAGTAGACACCCCAAGCTATTTGCTGAGAGGCATGGTGGGTATTTAAGCCCCCCACCCGCTGGGAGGCAGGGACTTACAGGTATGCCCACATGCCTGCCCATGCTATTCTGTCGACATATATCGACGTGCGGCGGTCCTTTTTCCCCCCAAATAGAGCTTTCTTTTGGTGGTATTTGATCACCTCTGCGGTTTTTGTTTTTTGCGCTATAAACAAAAATAGAGCGACAATTCTTAAAAAGAAAACGGAGCTCGCGTTAGGGGCGTGCGCGTGCCCACATGGCGGCAAATTTCAAGGGAGAAACCTGTATGCCCATTTGCCTGTCCGTGCCATTCTGCCGATGTAAAAGTGCGTGCGGTGGTCGACAAGTGATTAATGAAGAGCTATTTCCAAAAGAGACTCTAATACCAATTGGTAGACTATTATTTATAGCTTGCAAGTTAATTGCTATAAAATGGTTGTCTACCAGTTTACGACTGTGGGCCAGATTCAGCAAGACTTGCGCTGGAGTAATTCGATATGCGCCGCGTAACTGTGAAGATGCGCCGTCGTTTCTATGTGGCCGTACCCACCAAACTAGATGCGACAGAAAACGGGCCATTTCCGATCGGCTTAACTTTCCGACGCCAGAGTCTCGTCAGCGCATAATTTCGCTTGGCGCATCAGTCGCGCCTATTGATTTCCCCTGCAAATATGCAAATGAGGGAGATTTCCCGATTCGCGAACGGATTAGCACCATACGCTGGCTACATGCGCCACGCGTATCTCGTCCGTCTGGCGCAAAGTTATTTCTACAAATAGCTGCTTTATCTTTACTCCAGACGGCCACAGGTCAGCAGGAGAGCAGCTACAGCAGCGTTACCGACGATAAGAGCTAGCTGAGCACCCCCACTTGCAGGACAACACCTCTGTCCATGCTTGTCTGTCAACTTTTACAGCCATGGAGGAAGACATCATAGGTCTCCATAGCCGAGATGACGGCTGACAGCTCCTGGCCTTTAGAGTTCAGCTTTCTCCTGTGTGTTTGCGGGGAACAGGAGCAGCCATCTCAGAACAAAAGTAACTTCACTGCGGGGAGGGGGAACAGGATATACTTTAGTGCCGGAATGGCGCATCTACGGGCACATTTAAACGCCCAACGGAACGCATTGCGCTGAAGTTTCCCGTGAAGTGGTGCCGACGGAAGTTGTGAGCATGCGCACAAAGGGGCCGAGTGAAGCCTCACTAACTGCGCATGCTCCGTGGATGATGCGCTGAACGTAAGCCTCTGCGCTGGGCTCCGCCCATCATTTACATATGATCACACCCACTTCCACTTGCGTCGGGTTGCGCCAACGCATCTTCGTTACTCCGTCGCAAAGTAACGGCCATGTGAATAACAGTACTTGCGCCGAAAGTGTCGGCGGAGTAACGTAAATGAGAAACGTTACTCCAAAGTAAAGAAGCGCCCATCTACCTGAATCTGGCCCATAGTCTGAAGCCCTGTACACGCAGTCCAGAATCTTGTCAGGAAAAAAGCTTTGGGCCAGATTCAGGTACAATTGCCCTGGTGCAGAGTATCAGAGATACACTACGGGCCAGATTCAGCAAGACTTGCGCTGGAGTATTTCGATATGCGCCGCGTAACTGTGAATATGCGCCGTCGTATCTATGCGGCCGTACCCACCAAACTAGATGCGACAGAAAACGGGCTTTCCCCGACCGGCTTAACTTTCCGACGCCAGAGTATCGTCAGCGCATAATTTCGCTTGGCGCATCAGTCGCGCCTATTGATTTCCCCTGCAAATATGCAAATGAGGGAGATTTCCCGATTCGCAAACGGATTAGCACCATACGCTGGCTACATGCGCCGCTATTTCTACAAATAGCTGCTTTATCTTTACTCCAGACGGCCACAGGTCAGCAGGAGAGCAGCTACAGCAGCAGCGTTACCGATGAAACTAGCAAGCTGAACAACCACACGTGCAAGGACAACACCTCTGTGTGCCAACATGCCAGGGGCAGTCGTGGTCCTAGCACTAGTACTGGGTCCCCCGGTACGGAGGAGGCGGGCACGTGAGAGGATATACCGCACGCGCATGAGCCTCTTTGGCATGGGGGATGAGGAGGTGTATCGCCTCTTCAGATTCAGCCCTGATGCAATACTTGAACTAACCACAACCCTGCAGGGTTGACATCACCAGCAAGACACACCGCTCACAAGCAGTGCAGCCACTGGTGAAGGTACTGGCAACACTTCATTTCCTTGCAAGTGGATCATTCCAGCGTACAAGTGGAGTGGTGGCTGGGATGTCACAGTCCTCCATGAGCAGATGTGTGCACCAGGTTGTCCCTGCAATCCTCAGACGCATGTCCAACCAGTTCATCAGACCCACCACTGAGGAGCTGCGGCTGAAGGCAATGACAGATTTCTACAGCATTGCCAGATTCCCACACACTGTGGGGGCCATTGATTGCACACATGTGGCACTCCAGCCCCCCAGTGCCACAGAGCACATATACCGCAATCGGAAGCATTGGCATTCCATCAACATACAGGTGATAGTCGATGCCCAACGCCTCATATGGCACGTCCGTGCCAAACACCCCGGGTCACCCCGGGTACCGTCAGAGCCCCATCCCAGCAGAATTCGAGCAGAACATGTATGGGGACAGCTGGCTGGTTGGTGAGTGACATGGGTGGCAGGCATGACTATCCCCTCCCATGATGCACACATCACAAGTGGCACATGCATGACTAACATCCTCCTGTCTTTTCCCTTCCAGGTGACTCTGCATATGCACTGGGACCCCATCTAATGACTCCTTTCCGGAACTGCCAAACCAGAGGAGAGAGAAAATACAATGAAGCACACATCAAAACCCATGCAGTGGTGGAGCAAACATTTGGGCTCCTGAAGTCCAGTTTCCGCTGCCTGGATAAGTCCAGGGGGACCCTATTGTATTCCCCTACCTTCGTGTGTCAGATCATCGGTGCATGTTGCATTCTGCACAACTTTGCTATGAGAAAAGGCCTGCAGATTGACATACGTGATGACCTGACCCCCGACCCACACAGTCCCCACCTGCCAGAGGCTACACAGTCTGCTGATGGAAGAGCAGTCAGGAGGGTCCTCGCCGTAGGCATCTTTGGACACTAAACCAAAACATTAATCACACAGACAATGCATGCATGCACACCACTAATGTCCCTAGATCACACACACCACATCCACATCACATTGGATTAGCCCAAGTCCAGCATGTAGGACTTGGGAGCAGCAACGCCAGCGTCAAGGCCCCAATGATGTCGCTGTCCATTCATACACCTTTCACACGTCATTCATACAGCCGTGGGGATAACTTCTCCACCACGGCCGAGGGTGACACCCCTTACTGGCAGGAGTGCCACCCCCTCACATTCACACACCATTCACACTGTCCCCTGCACTCCTGACCGTGTGCAGTTAAAAATAAAATATAAACTCATAACCTGAGTAATAAAATAAAATATAAACTCATAACCTGAGCAAGAAAAAATAAATAAAAATTAACCCCCCAAAAAAAACACCCTCATCTGGGATGACGGGGGCTCCTCCTTGTGGGCACTCTCGGGCACCTCAGCTGCCTGGAGGGAGTGGGTGGGGGGGCATCTGGAGGAGGCTGTTCCCCGGTTGGGCCACTCCTGGCAGCTGTTGGCTGCATGCCCTCCAAGGCCACGGCAATCCGGCCCAGATAGAGGTTGGTCTGGGCCTGCATTCTCAGCTGGCGGGTGACATTATGCCGCTGGGCACGCTGCCGCTGCCTCCCCTCTTCCCAGATGGCAGCTGTTTTGGCGTGGACGGCTGCTGTGAGGTGCCGTACATCAGCCTGCACCTCCCCCAGGCTGGTCACAACGTCCTGCACACCACTGGGCAGCTGCGATACGGAGCCCAGGCTGTCAGCGAGGCGGTTCAAGTGGCCAGCAATCTCCCCCATCTGCTGGGTTTGCCTGGCGTGGTCCATCGCCACCTGGTCCTGGACCAGATCAGACACCCCCCTGATCTTACAGGTCGCCTTCCTGGGGCCAGGAGAAGGTTGTCCCTTTGGGGATGGAGTCGCCCTTGAGGGGCTACCGAGGATGGGTGAGGGGATGACAGAGGGCCCTGCAGAAGGGCAGGACACTAATAAAACCAAAATAAACTCCTGCTGAGGAACAGGCTCCTCCTCAACCATCTCTGCAGAAGTGGTGTGGGCACTCTCCTCCACCTCGGTGTCTTCAGCACCCAGGGGCTCGTCCTCAGGATCCCGTTGGGGGGTTGGGGTGGAATGGCCGGCAACAGATGATGGCCCAGCTCCGTCATCTGTGGATGACACAAAGCAGACACATGTTGGTGGTCCCACACACTTGGCACATGTACCCTCCCCCCCCCACATGCAACACACCAAATAGGGGATAAAAAACACTTACCTGTCCTGGAGCCTTCCTCCATAGAATCATAGCCTGGTACCCCCTCCAACTGCTCCCTCTCCAGGCAGCGGGCGACCACCTCCTCCTCTGTGGTCAGGCTGACCGCACATGGGGGTCCACCACCTGTGCCCCTCTCATGGGTCCGAATGGTGGCCACCTTGCCACGGACCTTCCGCCGCAGGTCGTTTATTTTCTTCTGGATATCACCAGCAGTCCGGGTGGAGTACCCCAACACATTCACCCTGCCAGCAATGGTCTCCAGGATGGCCTGCTTCCTCTCCCGGCTGGTCTTCCGACTTTTCTTTCCGTGGAGAAAGTCATTATAAGTCTCCATAGCGGAGATTACCACAGAGACCTCCTGGGCATTGAAATTGAGGTTCCTCCTCTCTTTGGGGGGAGCGGGAGCAGCCATTACAGAGCAAAAGTAACTTCCCTGGGGTGGGGGGAAACGGAAATACTTTTGCGCCGGAATGGCGCTTCCGCTGGCGCTTTTATACGCGCAACGGAACACGTTGCGCTGACGTTTCCCGTGAAGTGGTGCCGACGGAAGTTGTGAGCATGCGCACAGGGGGCCGAGTGAAGCCTCACTCACTGCGCATGCTCCGTGGATGATGCGCTGAACGTAAGCCTCTGCGCTGGGCTCCGCCCATCATTTACATATGATCACACCCACTTCCACTTGCGTCGGGTTGCGCCAACGCATCTTCGTTACTCCGTCGCAAAGTAACGGCCATGCGCTTGGTGAATGCTGTACTTCACTCGCTAGTTTGCGTCAGCGCAGCGTATATGCATTGCGATACGCTTGCGAAAAGATGCGCGCATCTACCTGAATCTGGCCCTACACCGCCGTATTTTACCTGGCTCTAAGACGAATTCTGGTAGATTTCGGCCCGTAAGGTACGGCGGCGTAGTGTATTTCTTGCGGCGGAATCGAAATACGCGATTAGGGGGCGTGAAGCATTTAAATTAGGTGATCGAACTGCGCATGCTCTGTTCAGAAATTTCCCGCCGTTCATTGCGCAAAATAACGTCGTTACGTCATTTTTTTTTGAGTAGTGTCGTTTACGTACATTCCTATTCCCGGACGACTTGCGCAAAAAAAAATATTGAAATTCGACGCGGGAACGATGGCCATACTTAACATGGACCGTCTAACTATAGACCAGCTAATAGCTGGTATAACTTTACGCAGCAAAAAGATGACTACAGATGGCGTAAGAGATTGCGAAGGACGATCGTAACTTTGTGGATCGCCGGAAAAAGCTCATTTACATACCCCAACGCGGAAAACGACCCGAACTCCACCCAGCGGCCGCAAAAAGATTGCAGCGTAGATCCGAAGGCGTACGAAGACGTAAGCCTGTCGGATCGAAGCCCGAAGCCATCGAATCATGGTTTGAGGATTCAAACTAATGATACGACGCGCGTAATTTGAAAGTACTCCGGTCTAACAGGAGATAGACCGGAGTAATAGCTCTGTGAATCTGGCCCATAATGTTTAAACCAATAAATCAAAACAAAACTGTAGTGAATCTGTACTCAAACAGATTAAGGTGAAAGATAAAGTCCCATATGTAGGTGGTCCATTAAACTCTCATGGATAAGCAAAGATACATTGTCCCCTCTGTCAAATGGCAGTACATCTCCAAGCAGACAATCCTTGGCATATAGGTAGATTAAACACGCTTACCAGCTGTAGTAGACCCGCAGCTCACCTTACGGTGGGGGGTCCTGAAGGCTTGTATGGGCCAAAGGCCCTCCTTGGTCACCGTCACGGAGATGTATCTTCGTTACTCCGTCGCAAAGTAACGGCCATGCGCTTGGTGAATGCTGTACTTCACTCGCTAGTTTGCGTCAGCGCAGCGTATATGCATTGCGATACGCTGGCGAAAAGATGCGCGCATCTACCTGAATCTGGCCCTACACCGCCGTATTTTACCTGGCTCTAAGACGAATTCTGGTAGATTTCGGCCCGTAAGGTACGGCGGCGTAGTGTATTTCTTGCGGCGGAATCGAAATACGCGATTAGGGGGCGTGAAGCATTTAAATTAGGTGATCGAACTGCGCATGCTCTGTTCAGAAATTTCCCGCTGTGCAATGCGCGAAATAACGTTGTTACGTCAGATTTTTTTTGAGTAGCGTCGTTTACGTACATTCCCATTCCCGGACGACTTACACAAAAAATTTAAAATTCGACGCGGGAACGACGGCCATACTTAACATAGGCTGTCTAACTATAGACCAGATTTTTGCTTCCCTAACTTTACGCAGCAAAAAGATGACTACAGATGCCGTAAGAGAATGCGATGGACGATCGCAACTTCGTGGATCGCCGGAAAAAGCTAATTTGCATACCCCGACGCTGAAAACGACGCGAACTCCACCCAGCGGGCAGAAAAAGATTTCAGCGTAGATCCGACGGCGTACGAAGATGTAAGCCTGTCTGATCGAAGCGCGTTTTGACGTCACTTCCGCCCAGCAGAGCTCCGGTAAGATGCTGAAAACGACATGAACTCCACCCAGCGGGTGGATCAAAGCCCGAAGCCGCCGTATCATGGTTTGAGGATTCAAACGAATGATACGACACGAGTAATTTGAAATGAAAAGTAATGGCTCTGTGAATCTGGCCCTTTGTTTTTCCTGACAAGATTATTGGCAAGAATCTCTTGCCAGCCGAGTGTACACACTCCATTCAAAAGAAACGCCATTCTTTTGAATGGCACGAATGTGATGTCAATAACTACGTCAAGTATGCGCTCGTCATATTCGATGCCGTCGCCGCCATCTTGCTACATCCTACCTATGCCTTGGAAGCTGCCGCACATGCATCAAAGTCACTTTCGAGCATGCGCGGGTTTCCACGGTGACAGGTAAGTATACACACGCTCGGGTTCCTGGCATTTTAGGAAATTAGATTGGCCATCAGTAAATCATAATGGATCAATTTTCAAATATACATAGAACTATTTCTTCAGAACAGAAAATTATACTAATCTGCTAAAAATATACTAAAATCTTTGCAATGTTATAATTTATCTACACTGCATTGATTTTTTCTGTTTTCAAAAAACTTTAGCAAACCAGAATCTTATCGTGTATTTTTTTTGTTGGACCACAAGAGGGCCTCACTACACCATAGTTACTATCTGCTGATCGGATGCATGTAATGCAATATCGCTTCAGTCTGTCATTATTTCATGTGAGCACACACTTGGTTCTAGAAAAAATTGGTGATTTTAACTATATTTCACTATGCAAGCTGTTCCTTTCTTTTCTATGTTACATCTATGTGGAAGTTCATTCCCATGTCCCAGAATGTGTGTGTACTATTGTGGCTGTCGTTCATCCCTTCATGCGCTGTTTGCCCATTTACCGTAATGTATAGCAGTGGTGGCTGGTGCTCCAAATTTTTGGAGGGGCGCGAACAAACGTAAAAAAAAAATAAAACATAGATTGCTGCCACCGTGCCATCAAATGCAGCCACTGTGCCCATCAAACACAGCCACTGCGGCATCAATCGCAGCCACTGTGCCCATCAAACACAACCACTGTGCCATCAAACTCAGCCACTGTGCCATCAATTGCTGCCACTGTGGCATCAAACGCAGCCACTGTGCCCATCAAACGCAGCCACTGTACCCATCAAACGCAGCCACTGTACCCATCAAACGCAGCCACTGTACCCATTAATTACCGCCACTGTGCATCAAATGCAGCCACTGTACCCATTAATTACCTCCACTGTGCATCAAACGCAGCTACTGTACCCATCAATTGCTGACACTGTGCCCATCAATTGCTGACGCTGTGCCCATCCATTGCCACTACTGTGCCCATCAATTGCTGCCAGTGTGCTTGTCAATTGCCGCTACTGTGCCCCAATCAATTGCTGCCAGTGTGTCCATCAATTATTGACACTGTGCCCATCAATTTCCGCCAGTGTTCCCATCAATTGCCGCTACTGTGCCTATCAACTGCTGCTACTGTGCCCATCAACTTATGCCAGTGTGCATACCCCGCCCGCCCCGCACTTACCTGTCTTGGTGGGGTGGCGGTGTCCTCCACACACCTCAATCTCTTCTCCCGCCCTCCCTTCCTGTCCTATGCTATTATTGGACACCTGATAGACGGCGTCCAATCACAGCACCTGTTGTTTCAGGCAATCAGGTGACAGGTAACACAGACCAGAGCACGTGATTGGCGGTTCAGTGTTAGGAAAGCGATTCATTCGCTTTCCTAACATACAGCTGAGTGAACAGCGAACGCCCAGCATGGTGCCCGCTGTTTACCTTTTTGGACGCCTATTAGAACCTACAGCTCTAATCAGGTGCTTCTAAAAAATACCCCGCCACTGTAATTCAGGTGCTCGACAAGAGGGTGGCAGCAGCGATCATAGATAGATTCATGCAATGCATGAATCTATCTATGGTGATAGACAGGTGGCAGGAGAGAGGGGCGGCGCCCTTTATGGATGCACCGCCACTGCTGTATAGTGCTCATATGAATCTCGGAGGAGTCATGGGTGTGCACTGGGGTGCATTCTGGCATCAGGGGATCAGGGTATCTAGACTGCGGGGCTTTTCTTTTTTTATTACAATAAATGGATATCTTTCAGCACTACTTTTTTGGAAATTTTTAATGGACAGTTTATGGACATGAGTTGGTGACATAAGTCCTATTGGCTTTAAAAACTTAAAGTGGTTGTAAAAAAAAAATGTTGTGCTAGTATGCATCGTATACTAGCTTATTATATAATACTTACCTTAGATCGAAGCTGTTGCATCGGTCCCCGTACACCGCCGTGACCGGCGACATGTCTCCCGGAGTTATTTTCGGTTTCACTGGCTCCGGCGCTGTGTTATTGGCCGGAGCTGTGATGAAGTCACTCCCGAACATGTGCACGGGACCCACTGGTCACGGCACAGCTACTAAAGAAACGGCATGAGCAGTGAATATCTTCTAGACGGTGCAAGTTTAGGAGATAATCATGCATTTATTACTTTTGGTCACACATATGTGACTTTATATGTACTGTATATTGTTGAATCTATATCTCTGAGGCCGCGTACACAAAACCGATGAAAACGGACTGAAGGACCATTTCATCGGTCCAAACCGATCGTGTGTGGGTCCCATCGGTCAGCTATCCTTCGGTCAAGAGAACTTGCTTTAAAATGATGCACTCCTGACCGATGGGTCAAAACCGATCGTTAGTATGCAAAAGCATCGGTTAAAAGGCCGCAATGCTCATAATCAAGTCGACGCATGTTTGGAAGCATTGAACTTAGTTTTTTTCAGCACGTCGTTGTGTTAAAACACGTAAACATCACCGCGTTCTAACACGATCGGGTTTTTTAACCGATGGTGTGTAGGCACATCAGAGCATCAGTCAGCTTCATCGGTTAACCGATGAAAACGGTCCTTTGGACCGTTCTCATCGGATGGACTGATCTTGTGTACGCGGCCTTAGGTGATCAATTCATGAACATTTGTTTACATGTTGATTTTAACTTTTTACACAGTGCTGCACTATTTTTTATAACATTGCGGTTTGATTTTGTATCACAAATTTACTGCAGGCAGCTTACAGGTATCTTACAGGCATTTCATCTGAGCTCCGAGGTTATCCCTATATTAAATGTGTGCATTGGTGGCTGGTGCCAATAAAAAATTGGGAGGGCGCAAACAAACCCCTTACCTACAAACTGAGCCCCCCAGCGGTCACGGCTCCCCTCATACCCAGCTTCCGTGTTAACCCAGTCTTCTTTCCGGTTTCCAAATTTTCAGCCTCCTGTTCTGATTGGCCGGAACAAGAAGCTGGAAACTGGAAGTGACGCAATGGCGAATATTCAGGGTACAGTGCTCTGCGCCCAAGGACAACCTAAAACAAGCCAAGTGGAGCCTCAAGCCGCATACACACGACTGTTTTTCATGACGTTAAAAATGCAATTTTTTTTAAATGTCATCAAAAACGATCGGGTGTAGGCTTTAGAGCATTTTTCTCGAAGTGAAAAATGGGCATTAAAAATTTAGAACATGCTCTAAATTTTCGCGTTGTTTTTCACATTGTCGTTTTTCACGTCGTGAAAAATGGTCGTGTGTAGGCTTTAACAATGGGAAAAAAAACATGCATGCTCAGAAACAAGTTATGAGACGGAGCACTCGTTCTGGTAAAACTAGCCTTTGTAATGGAGATAGCACATTCGTTGCGCTGTAAGTAGCACGTAAGGCGCCGTACACACGGCCGAGGTTCTCGCTGAAAATCAGCGAGAACCTCGCTGGAATGCACATTCCAGCGAGGACCTCGGCCGTGTGTACGGTCTCAGCGAGCTTCCCGTCAGGAAGCCCGTCGAGCCGAAATAGAGAGCACGCTCTCTATTTCCTCGACGGCCCGCCTGGAAGAATGGCTGGTTGCCATTCCCGACGGGCGGGTCGCCGAATTCGACGGCCGGGAGAGAACCTCGACGGGCGGAACGATGTGTTCTGCCCGTCGAGGTTCTCTGCCGTGTGTACGGCGCCTAACTGTTTCTCCTTTCATAACCAGCATTTGAGGTCTGCAGGCACCTTATGTGCCGGATCATATTACAGCGATATGAAAGTCGGCACGCCTTTGTGAGGCAACTTCGAGGCAACTTCAAGTTGCCTCCAGGACAGGCAACTTCGCCAGTGGCCAATCAAACAATAATCAGCTCTGTGGGAGGGAGGGGTTTGCCTGAGAAAACTATTTTCTCTTTCTGTAAAGTTACTTCAGTTAAGACAGTGATCCGACTTTGGAGGCAACTTCCATTTAAATCAATTGATACAATTTGCCTAGAAGTCACCTTAAAGTAGTACAGGAACCTTTTCTGAAGTCGGAGCGACTTCAGTAGTGTGCATTAAGACGGCTCTC
Organism: Rana kukunoris; assembly: GCA_029574335.1. Taxonomy (NCBI): domain Eukaryota; kingdom Metazoa; phylum Chordata; class Amphibia; order Anura; family Ranidae; genus Rana; species Rana kukunoris. The sequence continues at coordinate 70,439,995 of CM056050.1, read as the reverse complement.
ATTCACTTTAATGTAATTTCTCATGACGCTCGACGGCGACACAAGTCGGATCCCAAGTCACGGTAGTGTGAACGGGCACTAAAAGTGACATTCAATGTCTATTGTTTTTAGTCGTACTGATAAAATTGCATTAAGAAATATTAACAGTAAGCACAGTTGTACTAAATACAAGTCACGCACAGCTCGCAGCTGTACACATACACATATAAGCTTCAAGTAATATCTAAAATATTGACGCACCTTTATAAAATCATATTTAAATTAAACCAGTGGTTCAGATAGGCAGCTTTAATAATAATTTATAATCCATCCCATCTCGTTTCATTGTGTCCTTACTTTACCTCATAGTATTTTGAGCCATTGAAGTTTTTGCCATTACTGGTAAAGCCAGATTTGACTGGAAAAAAAAAAAACTCCTGTCAAGTAACTCACATCCATCTTCCTTGAAAATAAATCACATGAGCTGAAAAGAACACTCAGCTCCTGTCTGAGCCAGCTCCATCTTTTTGAAGTCCCTGCAGCCAGCACAAGCAACCTGTGGCTCCCCAGCTGTTGAACTCTTAACTGAGGAGCAGGTTATAGAGTGCCATGTAAAAAACTAAAAGCAATAAATTAAACGCACATGTGAAATTATTGCTCATGTTTACTTTCCTTGACTTACTTAATAACACAGCTGGATCAGCCCAAAAAAAAAAAAAGTAGAATATTGTACTCTAAGAGATTAATAATATCTTTTTAAATGGACACAAATGTGCTGCTGTCAGTTTGATAAATCAGGATGAAATCACTGTGTTTTCTGATGTATAACTATTAAAAGTATGAAGACACTTTGACCATACATTGAAAGGATACATGTACCTCTGTGTCTCTTGTCATAGACAAGAGATATGAATATTGGCCATACACGCTGCAGATTATGTAAGAGTTTTAACTAGACGACATCTTAAAATATGGGGGTGGGGGGAGGGATGCTATTACTACCAACTGTCACTACCAATGACCGCAAATAGTTTATAATTAGCCAGACAGCGTGTGGGCGGCTCCCCAGTTTGCCCACAAAGGGAGCATCTACAATTTTAATAATATAAAAGAGAAACATCACTTGGCCCCAATATTTGGCGGCAACTTTATCTAGATATATTTCCTGTTAAACTATCCAAAATATCAATAGCTCCAAAGTATTCCAGCACTACTTCTCCTTTGTTGGGGTGCATGGACACACCCTTTAAGCAGTTCCCTTTAAACGGTTGATTCGATATTAAACAGTGTATTTGTCTTTAGTAGGGTTGAGCGAACCCGAACTGTAAAGTTCGTATCAGACTTTTGGATTTTTGGTACCCGGACCCGAACCCGAACAATTTACTGTAAGTTCGGGTTCGAGTTCGGTGTTCGGCAATGTAATGGCGCGCTGCAGGGCAGCCAATCAACATTCGTTTAACTTGTGTGACCTAGAAGCCATCACAGCCATGCCTACTAATGGCACGGCTGTGATTGGCCAGTGCAGCATGTGACCCAGCCTCTATATAAGCTAGAGGCACATAGCACAGCACGTCACTCACGTTGTTTTAGATAGGGTAGGGAAAGGCTGGCGCTGCTGCTGCTCTGAGGGAGAGAATTAGATAGGAGTCAGACTCAGTCCTGCTTCAGAAATCAAATTACTCAGCGATCTACATAGCACAGCAAGTCACTCTGCTTTAGATACTTTAGGGAAAGGTTGTTGCTGTTTTTTTTAGGGAGAGAATTAGATAGTCAGTCAGTCCTGCTTCAGAAATCAAATTACACCAGCACTGCATATGTTACTGTGAGATACACCCTTTAGATACTTTTCTTCTATTGTGTTATTCAAAAACATCCATTTAGAGCAAAAAAATTTTTTTGCAGTTGTAGCACTGACCCCCGCAGGAGCTGCTGATTAAATTTTGGGCCTGCACTCTAACTACAACCCCAATGATAAGGCTCAGTCCCCTTTACACAGCTGTGGTGCAATACAATACAATACTGTACAATGTGATACCAGATACCTGTTTGTAACTTCAGGATCCACGAGCGGCACCTAGAGTGAATAAAGCAATACGCCACAACCCTGGTATGCTTAAACAGTAGTATTCTTTTACTGTTGATAATTGGCAAGTAAAGAAACACCAGTACATAAACTGTGCTATCCTCCTAACATGGGATGAGAGCACAATTAAAATTAAATCTATACAGCAATCAAATGGCAAACAGTATACCTGCAGGTATATGAATAAGAAAATAAAACTAAGCCTAGGAGCTCCCCCTACTTTGTAAGGTAACCGTGAGATCTCACAAAAAAAACAAAACAGTCAGTTCTTGATCTTCTTTCTTCGCTAGCTAATAATGTTTCCCAAGTAATTTGTAATCCAAACAAAACGAGTAAACTTCCTGAAAAAGAAATGTCTCCGCAATGAGTGGGTTAACTGCCTTGGCCTTCTGGAGAGCGTCCCGAACAACTAGGCCTTCAACCTTCCTAAAGGCAACCCCTCCGCTTCTTCTTGGAAGTATGTAGTGAGGCCTGTGTGTTAGTCTAATGGCGTGTGAGGCATAACAAACTGTGGGCCGTAACCCACTCACCTAATTGGACACAGGCTCCGTACAGTCTCGCGACCTCCTCCCGTGGCTCCGTCTGCTGGATCAAACACCAGGCCAACTCTGCTGGGGGACTCCCGTCCTCCGATGCTCAATGGAAATGTCCGTGGGCCTTGCTGTTCGGTCCCGTCTCCTCACAGATCCTCTCCGGCTGCCCATGCGGTTCCAAAGGGACCTAAGATGGCTGCTCCCACTCCTTATATAGCAAATCCCAGCATGCACTGCGCAAGAAATTGTTCCTGGGTCTTTGATCAACTTCCTATTTACAAAGGTCAAATCTGAGAACCAATAGTCTTTCTTCAATATTTATCAGATAGTGGAACCCCTCTTGCATTAACAACAATTGGCCACTAGATGGCTCCAAACACTCAACAATCTCAATGTCCATGAATGCCATTTAGGGAATGCAATATACACATTTATGTACTATATATATACATCAGCGCTACACACTCCCCCTACTTTGTCTCTTTTGGTCCCCCAAAGAGGTCCAAATTGCTAATCCTATCTTGCATTCTAGTTTCTATACGTTCACACAAAACGGACAGAGGAGCTTCCCACCAATTGTCATACAGTGGGAAGCTATCCTGTGCACCCACAGCTGATACTACCATGTCTGGTACAGATGTGTCAAGGGGTGAGCTGGGGCTGTCCCTTACTAAATCAAGAGTAGAGGGACTAGGCAGTTCAAAGTTTCTTCTGCTCACAAACTGTGAGGCTTCAGAGCATTCGCCCAATGTGTCATAAGTCAGTCTGCGTGGTGGGCGAATGTCTCTCTTTGCTCTGGGCACTTTTGGAGTGTCCATTCCTTCTGGGCCAAGGTCATCATTCCGTTCAATGCTTAAGGGTGGGGAATGAATGGAAGCACTGGGCTCTCCTACAGAGTGAGTGGTCGGCACAAATTCCGGGGCCTCTGCCCTAAGAGTTCCATTATCATCCTCCTCTACCTCCGAAAGGACATCAGCATCTGTTTCTGAATCTTCAGGAAGCCACAGCCAGCTCATCTCCACTCCCTCATCCTCATCTATAGAAGGTGCAGGTTGGGACCTGGTTATTGGTCTACACACATCAGTGGGTGTAGATTCCTTCTCTGTGCTTGTCCTGACTGCCTCAGTGAGAGGTAAGAGGTGATTCCGGTGCCATGTTTTTACCGGCCCAGTTTTTCCTTCTGGCTTGATCTCATACACTGGGAGCCCTGGAAGTTTCCTGCACACAACAAATGGCTGTGATTTCCAGCGATCAGCCAACTTGTGTTTGCCTGGAATGCCTAAGTTCCTCAACAAGACCCGGTCACCTGGCTGAAGATCCTGGACTCTCACTTTCAGGTCAAAGTTCCTCTTGTTCCTCTCCCCCCTGGAATCCGAGGTGGCGTGAGCCTGCTCGTAAGCTGTCTTCAGGCTCCGCCGTAGTCTGTCCACATACCCTTTATGGGAGGCCTCGGAGGTGTGGTCCAAGGAGGAACCAAACGCCAGGTCCACTGGCAATCTTGCTTCACGGCCAAACATCAGTCGGTACGGGGAATATCCAGTGGCATCACTTTTGGTACTATTATAGGCATGGACTAATGCAGCAATGTGTTTACTCCAGTGAGGTTTTTGCTCGGCAGTCAAGGTCCCCAACATGTTCAAGAGAGTCCTGTTGAACCTTTCCGGTTGGGGGTCCCCTTGTGGGTGGTAAGGAGTAGTCCTGGACTTTTGTATGCCTAACAGATCCAACAGCCTTTTGATTAGTCTGCTCTCAAAGTCCCTTCCTTGGTCTGAATGTATGCGTTGAGGCAGGCCATAGTGTACGAAGAACTTTTCCACGAGAGTCTTTGCTACTGTGGTTGCTTGCTGATCCCTAGTAGGGAAAGCTTGAGCATAACGGGTGAAGTGATCTGTCACCACTAAGATGTCACCTTGCCCACTCAGATCGGATTCCAGACAAAGAAAGTCTATGCAAACCAGGTCCATTGGGCCCTGACTCTCTAAATGGCCCATTGGGGCAGCCCTCTGGGGCAATGTCTTCCGTTGGATGCATCTGAGGCAGGAGTGACAGTAGCTCTCCACTTCTTTTCTCATGTGAGGCCAGTAGAACCTATCCCTTACTAGTTGGAGAGTTCTCTCGGCTCCCAAGTGTCCATGGTGATCATGTAAAGCAATCAGTACCGTCTCTCTGTGCTTTTCAGGCAAGAGTAACTGCCACCTTGCTTCTGGATCATCAGAGGGGCCCCTTCGGTAGACCACCCCTTGCTGCAGCTGCAAATGATCCCATTCTCTCAATAACACCTGGGCTTCCCTCTCAGGACTCTTCCGCAGTACATCAGGCTGTCGACATTCCAATGCTTCAAGCACCAGCCCACACAGTGGATCTTCCTGCTGATCTCTCCTGAGATCCTTCCTGGATAACTTGGGTAGGCCCTCCTGTGTGACCTGGGAGACGTTACAGTAGCACCTGGGTACCGCCGCTGAGGATACTCCTACTTCTTCAGCTCTGGCTCCACCTCTCTGGTACTGACTTGTGCCCTCCCATAGGGCCCTCACTCCTTCTGGAGTAAGCTGGGTCCATTCTTCCAAGGGGTCATGGGGTCTTCTTGACAGGGCATCCGCATCTCGGTTACCAACTCCTGGTCTGTACTTCAGGCTGAAGGTAAAGGCTGAGAGAGCAGCTAACCACCTGTGACCGGTGGCATCCAGCTTTGCAGTGGTGAGTAGATATGTGAGGGGGTTGTTGTCCGTCTTGACCACAAATTCAGCCCCGTAAAGGTAGTCCTTCAACTTGTCCACCACTGCCCATTTTAAAGCCAGAAATTCAAGCTTGTGAGTTGGATAGTTTCTTTCAGCAGGGGTCAGACTTCTACTCACATAGGCAACTGGCCGTAAGTGCTCTTCATGCTCCTGGTAAAGCACTCCCCCCAGCCCGTCGCGGCTGGCATCCACATGTAACTCATATGGTTTGGCAGGGTCTGCATAGGCCAACACTGGGGCAGTAGTAAGACTCCACTTCAGCCTCCTGCAGGCCTCTTCACATTCTGGAGTCCACTGATCCTGGATGGACTCTTTCTTCCTTCTAGACCCCTCTTTAGGCTTTTTCGGCTGACCCGCACTTTCACCAGCTTCTTCCTGCTTCTTTAAGAGTTCAGTGAGTGGGTGGGCTATTTTTGCGAATCCCTCTACGAATCTTCGGTAGTATGAGCAGAAACCCAAGAATGACCTGAGCTCAGTTACGTTGGTGGGCCTGGGCCAGGAAGTGACAGCTTCTAGTTTCTTGGGATCAGTTGCCACTCCTTCTTCAGACACAATGTGTCCCAGGTAACTCACCGAGGGTTGGTAGAACTGGCACTTCTCCATAGAGAGTTTCAGGCCTTCATCATGAAGTCTCTTCAAGACCTTCTCAAGGCGTTCTTCATGTTCCTCCAACGTCCTCCCAAAGACTATGACATCATCCAGGTATACCAGAACTTCAAGGAGATTCATGTCACCCACTGTCTTCTCCATCAACCTCTGGAAAGTTGCTGGGGCCCCAGTCAGGCCTTGCGGCATCCGGTTGAACTCAAAGAACCCAACTGGGGTGATGAAAGCGGTTTTTTCCTTGTCTTCAGGGCACATAGGAATCTGGTAATACCCACTCTTCAGGTCCAGTACGCTGAACCACTTTGCTCCTGACAGACTCTGTAAGGCATCCTCAATTCGGGGTGTGGTGTACTGGTCTGGGATGGTCCTCCGATTCAGGGTCCTGTAGTCAATGCACAGGCGTAGGGACCCATTCTTCTTCCTGACCACTACTATAGGGGAGGCGTAGGGACTCCTGGACTCTCGGATAATGCCCGTCCTCTTAAGTTCAGCCAATTGTTCCCTCAAGTCTTCCAGATCTCCTAGGGGGATCCGCCGGACCCTTTCCCGAAATGGCTTGTCTTCCTCCAGACGAATTCGATGGGTGGCACTCTTTGCCAATCCTACGTCAAACTCACTTTTCGAGAAGGCTGCTCTCCATCTCAGCAGTTGGGCTTTGGCCCTTTCCCGCCATGCAGGAGTAAGAGGCGTATTTTTTGGGCTGAACTCTTCTTCAGGGATTTCTGGGGCTGACCCTCCTTTCAAACCTCCTGGTTCGACTGGAACAGCCGGACTGACCTGTCCCAACAGTAGCCTGGCTGGCACTCTCACTGGCACTGTCGCTGTGTTGCGGACACTGACTGGAACTTTGCCGTGAGTTCTCTCCAATACTCTGGTGGGCAACACTTCAGTGATGAGTTCTAGTCCGTTTCTCCCCTCTTTGCGGTTTTCCAGGACAATGAAAGGGCCTGGTTTCTTCCAGCTCAATTTGACCGAGGCTTTTAGGCAGATTACTTCACCCGGCTGGACTATTTTCTCTCCTTTGTTCAGCAGCCAGATTTTTCCCACTCCCTCTTCAGGAGCCTTCTCCTCCTGTATAAGGTCTCGGTATGTCTGAGCCAACATGGGATGTATTTCAGTGGGGCGGGTATCCTTCTTAATTACCAGCGGTGCAAGTAGTCTCCTCACTAAGTCAGTGTTTGTCCCAATGATAAGAGAGCTCTTGTCAGCTCCTGGAGGACGAGGACACACTATGGCCAATGTGTCAAAGGTCTCCGTCTCTCCCACTGTACTTGGGTCGAAGGTGAGTCTGACTGGCAGGTAACCATCATATGGAAAGTTCTGAGTGCCCAAACCCCATATCTCCAACTCCTCCAATTTCCGTAGTGGCAGGTGCTTGAGATGCTTGTCATAGAAGTCCCTGTATAATAAGGTTACTTGGGCTCCAGTATCCAGCAGGGCTTTTGTGTAGATCCCTTCCACTTGGATGGGGACAATTGGGGAAGGTCCCACCAGCTTGGGAGGAAATCCACTGGTAGCTGTACCCTTAGCCTGCTTTGTGGCTCGGACTTTGGCCTTTGAGGGCCTCTTTTTCTTCTGCCCCGCCTTGTTGGTGGCTCCAGTGGGCCGTGGCACGTGAGTCGGTGTGGAGTTCGCTACTGCACCCGGGCGCCCAGTTGACTCCTTCACTGGGGCCCTCTGAAGTTTCCCTCCGACTGATGTGGGTTTTCCTCGGGTAGTGGGCTGGGGCACACTCGCCTGAAATGTCCCATCCCTCCGCATTTGAAACAGACTCTTTGTGTTTGTTTCGGAGGGCTGGTAATGGTGGTAGCTTTTGGGACCTTCCTTGGCATAACTCCTTCTGCCTTTAGTTTCACCAGCTCAGTCATCATCATGGCCATCATCTCCAGTATCTCCTTCTGGGTCTGCATAAGCCTCTCCAGCTCCGTCTGACTCGCGGGTGGGTGGTGTACAGATGAAAACCGTGATCCCTGGTCAACGGTTGCCGCCAGCACATTCAACTCCTGGGTGTCTGAGGGGACACCTACCTGCTGTATTTTAGCACTTGTGGTGTTTGAAGCTTGAAGCTTTCTCTGTTTCTGGTCTCTCTCAATCTCCATCTTATCCACTTCGTTCACTTTTTCAAGAAGGACCTCGTCTGGAGTTAAGGGATCTTCCAAGTACTGCTTCAAGTGGAGCTTGACATAGTCGCTCCTCAGCCCCGTGGTCACGGATCTCCGGAATTTCTTCTGTACCTGCTCAGCTTCAAATTGTTCCCCGCTCCCTCCCTCTCCTGAGGTAAACAGCAGGCGGTCCTTGAGTTCAATGGCCCGAAACAGAAAGTTCTGAGGAGTCTCTTTACTGTCCTGTGCAATATTTATCAGTTGGTGGAATAGCTCTGTGGCATCTTCCTCCTCATAGTAACTTTTTAGAATCCTCTTAAGCTGGTTCAAAGTCAAATCACTCTTTCTCTCTAACATGCCCCTAACACTTGAGCCTGGGCTGATGGCGTGGATCACAGCCTCTCTGATTTCCGATTCCAGATATCCTTTTTGTAGCCCCAGCTCTATTTGGTGTAGGAGGCCGGTGTAAGACAGTTTGCCCTTCTGTCCCTTTTCTCCTATCTGGCCATCAATGCGGAAATCCTTCCTAATAGTTACTTCTTGCAGATAGCCCCTGCTGCGTCTTCTTGGCTCCCTCCTTGGGTTTGGTGTCATCTGGCCAGCTCTCTTGTCTTCTGAGCCGACGCGCAGTCCATCCATGCGATCTGCTATGATGCTGGATGTCTCCTGAAACTTTTCCTGTATTTCACGGTATTGTCGCTGTAACTCAGCCAGTTGTTGTTCCGCCTGCCGCTGGGCGGCGGCTCCTGCGTTCCTGTCTAGGGGTTCTAACTGCTTTTTGCAGGGGTGTGTCAGGTGAAACACTGTCTTCTCGGACAATTTTATGGTGGCACCGTGGAAATTTTCAGGAACACCCCGTCCCCACTCTATCAGGGCATAGGTGCAATCAGTCCCAAAGTCTGGTTTCACTGCAACCACGTAGGCCTTTCTGTCTGGAGACAATGTCTGTACCACCTCTTTGATTTGCTTCTTCTCCCAGTAGCTCCCTGGGAGTTCAATGGCCACGCTTGCTTCTGAGCGTGTCCCTTCTGCTTCGCACCAACGGACTACTGTGATGGGGTCCATGGTGACCTCAAGGGGGGGGGTGGGTTTCTTGTAGAGTGACAGGATCCCGGTCCGAGCCCCCACGTGTAGCACTGACCCCCGCAGGAGCTGCTGATTAAATTTTGGGCCTGCACTCTAACTACAACCCCAATGATAAGGCTCAGTCCCCTTTACACAGCTGTGGTGCAATACAATACAATACTGTACAATGTGATACCAGATACCTGTTTGTAACTTCAGGATCCACGAGCGGCACCTAGAGTGAATAAAGCAATACGCCACAACCCTGGTATGCTTAAACAGTAGTATTCTTTTACTGTTGATAATTGGCAAGTAAAGAAACACCAGTACATAAACTGTGCTATCCTCCTAACATGGGATGAGAGCACAATTAAAATTAAATCTATACAGCAATCAAATGGCAAACAGTATACCTGCAGGTATATGAATAAGAAAATAAAACTAAGCCTAGGAGCTCCCCCTACTTTGTAAGGTAACCGTGAGATCTCACAAAAAAAACAAAACAGTCAGTTCTTGATCTTCTTTCTTCGCTAGCTAATAATGTTTCCCAAGTAATTTGTAATCCAAACAAAACGAGTAAACTTCCTGAAAAAGAAATGTCTCCGCAATGAGTGGGTTAACTGCCTTGGCCTTCTGGAGAGCGTCCCGAACAACTAGGCCTTCAACCTTCCTAAAGGCAACCCCTCCGCTTCTTCTTGGAAGTATGTAGTGAGGCCTGTGTGTTAGTCTAATGGCGTGTGAGGCATAACAAACTGTGGGCCGTAACCCACTCACCTAATTGGACACAGGCTCCGTACAGTCTCGCGACCTCCTCCCGTGGCTCCGTCTGCTGGATCAAACACCAGGCCAACTCTGCTGGGGGACTCCCGTCCTCCGATGCTCAATGGAAATGTCCGTGGGCCTTGCTGTTCGGTCCCGTCTCCTCACAGATCCTCTCCGGCTGCCCATGCGGTTCCAAAGGGACCTAAGATGGCTGCTCCCACTCCTTATATAGCAAATCCCAGCATGCACTGCGCAAGAAATTGTTCCTGGGTCTTTGATCAACTTCCTATTTACAAAGGTCAAATCTGAGAACCAATAGTCTTTCTTCAATATTTATCAGATAGTGGAACCCCTCTTGCATTAACAACAATTGGCCACTAGATGGCTCCAAACACTCAACAATCTCAATGTCCATGAATGCCATTTAGGGAATGCAATATACACATTTATGTACTATATATATACATCAGCGCTACACAGTGTTTCCACCATATCTGTACATGTGAGATACACCCTTTAGATACTGTTCTTCTATTGTGCTATTCAAAAAACACCCATTTAGGGCAAATAATTTTTTTTTTTTTTGTGTGTTTCCTGCATATCTGTACGTGTAAGATACACACTTTAGATACTGTTCTTCTATTGTGCTATTCAAACATTCAGAAATTTTAGTACTCAAAAGTTCTGGTCCCCATTCGGGTTCGGGGTCAAGTTCGGGTCCCAAACCCAGACTTTTTTTCGAAGTTCGGCCGAACCTGTCGAACCCGAACATCCAGGTATCCGCTCAACTCTAGTCTTTAATAAAACAACCACCACATTATTAATATTATTAGTATTATAAATGATCTATATAGAGCCAACAGTTTGCACAGTGCTTTACAAAATGAATGTAGACAGTACAATTACAATACAATTCAATACAAGAGGAATTAGTTCATTAGAGTTTACAATCTATGGAGGAGAGTCAAGTGATACAAGAGATTATAACTGTGGGGTAGGGATGAGTTTTATGTTTGAGTCGAACATGAGTTTGACTCAAACATTGGCTGTTCACCCGTTCGCCGAACAGCGAACCATTTGGGGTGTTCGCAGCAAATTCGAAAAGCTGTGGAACACTCTTTAAAAGTCTATGGGAGAAATCAAAAGTGCTAATTTAAATGTTAATATGCAAGTTTGGAGGCCCAGCTCCTGCACCAGGGGACATGTATCAATGCAAAAAAAAGTTTCAAAAACTGCGCTGTGTAATAGAGAAAAGGGGGGGGGGGAAATGGAGATAGATAATGTGACTATAATACACTCTCGGCCAGATTCTCGTAGATGCGCGCCTAATTATGCAGGCGTTGCGCATCTCAGATGCACTACGCCGACGTAACGCGGAGTGGCAAGTACCGTATTCCCTAAGTAAATGCGCTCCAAGATGCGCCTGCATCGCGTAAAATCATCGGCGTAATCCGGCGCAACAACAAAGTAGGAGGGAAGTGGGCGTTTTGCATTTTAATGAAGCGTGACCCCATGCAAATGCAGGCCGGGACGAACAGAGCATGCGCCGTGATGTGGATGACCCGCGCCGTGACGTGGTTGACCCACAACGTGACGTGGATGCCTTCTGCGAATGCGCAAAGCCTCCCTACGATTCCCCGGCGCAGGGTATATAATGCGGCCACACATGCGCCCGTGCAGCGCAAACGTCTCCCATTTTATTGATTGTGACGGCAGAACGTTGTGCAGGACCATGACAACTGTTGGTAAGGAGAGGAGGAAAAAAAATGTCTCCCCAGAGGAGAGGGCCATTGTTGTGAGGGCAATGGAGAAATATGATTCGCGGCTCCATGGTGCTGACAGTGCCCGGACCAGCAAGTCCTGGAGGGATCAGATCCTCATGAAGGTCGCTTGCCAAGTAAATGCCCTTTCTCATGAGGTCCGGACACCGCAGGACATTCAAAAAAAAAATGAATGACCTGTGGCGTCTCGTGAAGGGCAAGCTGGCTGCGATTGCTCGGCATGCCAGGGGCACTGGAGGGGGCCCACCCTGCACCGTCCGCCTGACTGAGGAGGAGAAGGTGGTTGCCTGCAGACGGAGCAGGTTGAGGGAGTTGGGGGCTATGAGTCCGAAAAGCCAGCCCTGAGGACAGGTAAGTGTGTTTTATATTCTATCTGTTGTGTAGCATGTGTGGGGGTGGAGGGGAACATGTGCCAAGTGTGTGGGTCCACCAACATGGGCATCTTTTGTGTCATCCACAGATGTGCAGGAGGGAGCGGGGCCATCTGTGGCTGCCAGGGCCCGTCAGGATCCATCCCCCGAGCATCCAGTCGCTCTGGCTGCCCCCCTGGAACAGGACTTGGAGGGAAGTGGGCACACGTCTACGGAGAAGGTGGTTGAGGAGGATCTCGTAGACCAGGAGCTCTACCTTGTTTTGGAGGAGGACCATGGGTTGCCCGGACCAGCCCAGGCTATCCCCCCATCTTTATCAAACCCCTCAGTGTCCCCCCCAACCTCTCCAGTCCCTCTGTTCCCCCCCCTCATCTCCAGCCCCTCAACATCCTCCCCTTATGCCCGGTCCCCTGCCACTCCCCGGAAGGCGAAGTGCAAGACCAGGGGTGTTCACAAGGTCCTGCCGGAACAGCTGGCCAGGCAGCAGGACCAGCAAAATCGGCACCTGTCAGAGGTCGTGGAGGAGATGAGGCGCCTGGCCGACAGCCTGGCCTCCTCAGGACACCTTACGGATGCCATACAAGACATTGCTGGCAACAGCGCAGCGACGCTGACCAGCCTGTTTTCTCGCGTATGTGGTTCTGTGTTTACCGCGCATCGATACGCAGGCGCACATTTACAATTACGCCGCGCATATCCATTTACGCAGGCGTAGCGCCGCTGAGAATCTGGCCCTCTATTTGCAAAAAAAAGTGTCTATATAGACTAGCAAATATTTCAGATCTCTGCCTGGATCGATAGGTGAAACAAATATCTCTGATTACAATAAAGTGAGTGCCACACTATACACAAACAAATAAATAATGCATATATATGTAGACTTAATATAATAAATAAATGTAAGAGCCAAGCAAAGTCAGCATAGAATACGTGCAAAAAAACATATTATATATAATAATATAATAAATAAATATATATATATAGGAGAGTCGTGGTCCCAAAAAACCAAGTGTAGAGAAATGAGGAGCTTCAGTGTGCAAAGGACACCTCTTGTGACTTCTTAGCAGCTTACCTCACAGCTGTTGCTCAAAAGACCTGATGATTCTCAAGGGATACACATCCGATAATATAATCAGCCAGATGGTAGGAAACCCAAATCAGTGAGTATCTAATTTAACTCTTACACCAGCTAGACTAAATGCCCAGCAGATATAGAGAGATTCTCTGAGTGGTGAATCCAGGAAACCAGCACACATGGAAAGAAAATGTTTGGACAGCCGCACTCTGGAAAAACCTTCTCGGTTGTCTTTATTTGGTAAAAGTAATCAAAACACTGCACATCACAGCAAAAATAGGGGCATACAGCTGACGTTTCGCACTATCAATCAGTGCTTACTCATAAGCCCCGTACACACGACAGGGAACCTCGACGGGCGGAACACATCGTTCCGCCCGTCGAGGTTCTCTGCCGGCCGTCAGAATCTGCGACCCACCCGTCGGGAATGGCAACCAGCCATTCATCCCGATGGGCCGTCGAGCAAATAGAGAACCTGTTCTCTATTTGCTCGACGGGTTTCCCGACGGGCGGGGCGAGCAGAGAGCGTACACACGGCCGAGGTTCTCGCTGGAATGCAGCTCCCAGCGAGGTTCTCGCTGGTTTCTGGCGAGAACCTCGGCGGGTGTGTACGGGGCCATAGTGTTGGGGGTAAAAAACTCCAAAAGTGCACACACCTCCAGTGATGCCAAGCAGCTTAACTCAAAGCTGTTTTAATGACAGCATATAGCACCTCATGTAACACAGCAGATACTGCGATAAGCTCATATGCGGTCAGGGGAATCACTCTCGGATGATACTATATGGAAAGACAAGGGATGTATATAGTATAACTATGTTACCCCAAAGTAGACTCAGATGGTAAACACACTACTGTACTCACATGGAACAGTGAATAGCGGGCTTGTCCCCACGAGCTCGCAAAAATCCTTATGTTCCTCTTAGATCTCTCCTACTCCCAGTGTACAGCAAAGCGTACTCGAAGGGTGGCAGTATGGTCAAGGAAGAAAGGAAAGAAAGAACATTGTGTAATCCCATAAAAAATGGGAAAGTGAAATATTCCTTTAAATTTCGTACCTGGGGGGTGTCTATAGTATGCCTGTAAAGTAGTGCACGTTTTCCGTGTTTCGAACTGTGTCTGCACAAAATAACATTTCTTAAGGAAAAAAATTAATTTAAAACTACTCACGGCTAGAATGAATTGTCGGGTCCCGGCAATACAGATAAAAGTAGTTGAAAAAAAACAGCATGGGTTCCCCCCTTAGTCAATTACGAGGCCCTTTGGGTCTCGTATGAATAAAAATGGGAATCCCAAACCAAAATTAAAAAAAAAAAGCTTGGGGGTCCCCCCCATATTCCATATCAGGCCCTTCGGGTCTCGTATGGATATTAAGGGGAACCCTGTGCCATTCTTTTTAAATGGCGTGGGGTTCCCCCCAAAAATCCATACAAGACTCTTCAGGTCTGGTATGGATTTTAAGGGGAACCCTGTACCAAAAAAAAGGGTGTGGGGTTCCCCCCAAAAATCCATACCAGACCCTTATACGAGCATGCAACCTGGCAGGCCGCAGGAAAAGAGTGGGGGGACAAGAGAGTGCCCCCCCCTGAACCGTACCAGGCCACATGTTGATGGGGACAAGGGCCTCATCCCCACAACCCTTGCCCAGTGGTTTCACAAAAAAAGTGTCAAAATGTTAAAAAACACAGGAGACAGGTTGACACAAATCCGTTTCAACTATGTAATCCTGCCTCGAGCGATCCAGGAAAAAAAAACCCTGCCGCTACGAACAATACCACCTCATAGGAGGTGCCCGGCCTCCTATGAGGCAGTATCGTTCGTAGCAGCAGTTTTTTTTCCTGGATCGCTCGAGACAAGATTACATTGTTGGAACCTTTTTTTTATTCATTTTTTTTCTTTTTACAGTAATAAAGGACTTGTCACAAACTGTCTCCTGTGGTTTTAAATATGTTAACACTTTTTTTTGTGAAATGGTAGGGGTACAATGTACCCGTTACCAATTCACATAGGGGGGGCTGGGATCTGGAGTTCCCGCAGACTCCCACAACCACCGGGCAAGGGTTGTGAGGATGAGGCCCTCGTCCCCATCAATATGGGAACATCCTCCACATGTTAAGGGCATGTGGCCTGGTACGGTTCAGGAGGGGGGTGCATTCTCGTCCCCCCCTCTTTTCCTATGGCCTGCCAGGTTGCCTGCTTGGATAAGGGTCTGGTATGGATTTTTGGGGGGGAACCCCACACCATTTTCTTTTTAATTTTGGTGCGGGGTTCCCCTTAAAATCCATACCAGACCCTCAAGGGTCTGGAATAGATTTTTGGGAGGAACCCCACACCATTAAAAAAAATGGCACATGGTTCCCCTTAATATCCATACCAGACCTGTTATGGAATTTGGGGGGACTCCCAAACTTTTTTGTTAATTTTGGTTTGGGGTTCCCCTTAATATTCATACCAGATCCAAAGGGCCTGGTAATGGACTAAGAGGGAACCCATGCTGTTTTTTTTTCAATTTCTTTTATCTGTATTGCCAGGTTACGACAATTGATTATAGCCACGAGTAGTTTTAAATTACATTTTTTCCTTTCGAAATTTAATTTTGTGCAGGGACTTTTCTAAGCATGGGGAAACATTACAGGCATACTATAGACACTCGCCAGGTATGAAATTTAAAGGAATATCACTTTTATTGTTTTATTGTTTCACTTTAAATATTATTAAAATCACTGCTCCCGAAAAAACAGCATATTTTAAAACTTTTTCTGCATTGATACATGTCCCCTGGGGGGAAACATTACAGGCATACTATAGACACTCGCCAGGTATGAAATTTAAAGGAATATCACTTTTATTGTTTTATTGTTTCACTTTAAATATTATTAAAATCACTGCTCCCGAAAAAACAGCAGATTTTAAAACTTTTTTTGCATTGATACATGTCCCCTGGGAACCCAGGTTCCCAAACACTTTTTACGACAATAACTTGCATATTAGCCTTTATAATTAGCACTTTTGATTTTTCATGTTCGTGTCCCATAGACTTTAACGGTGTTCGAACAATTTTTTTGCCTGTTCGGTTCATCCCTACTGTGCGGGATGAGCTGATGGAGAAAGTAAAATGACAGTTCATTAGTTAGAAGCAGGATATGCTTCTTTAACCACTTAAGGACCGCCTACTGCACATTTACGTCAGCAGAATGGCACGGCTGGGCACATCAACGTATATATACGTTGATTTTAGTACCCAGCCGTGGGTCGCGGGCGCGCGCCCGCGGGTGCGCGCTTGCGACCCCGGTCCGAAGCTCCAGGACCGGGACCGTGGGATTCACGGACCCGATTGCCGCTGCAGTGCGGCGATCCGTCCCTGGAGCGGAAGAACGGGGAGAGCCGTGTGTACACACGGCTTCCCCGTGCTTCTCTGTGGCCGTAGCATCGATCGCGTCATCCCTGTAATAGGGGGACGCGATCGATGACATCACACCTACAGCCACACCCCCCTACAGTTGTAAACACAACACATAGGTCACACATCCCCTACAGCGCCACCTGTGGTTAACTCCCAAACTGCAACTGTCATTTCCACAGTAAACAATGCAATTTAAATGCATTTTTTGCTGTGAAAATGACAATTGTCCCAAAAATGTGTCAAAATTGTCCGAAGTGTCCGCCAAATTGTCGCAGTCACGAAAAAAATCGCTGATCGCCGCTATTAGTAGTAAAAAAAAAATAATTAAAAAAAATGCAATAAAACTATCCCTTATTTTGTAAACACTATAAATTTTGCGAAAACCAACCGATAAACGCTTATTGCGATTTTTTTTACCAAAAATACGTAGAAGAATACGTATCGGCCTAAACTGAGGAAAAAAAATGTTTTTTTATATATTTTTGGGGGATATTTATTATAGCAAAAAGTAAAAAATATTGCATTTTTTTTAAAATTGTCGCTCTATTTTTGTTTATAGCGCAAAAAATAAAAACTGCAGAGGTGATCAAATACCACCAAAAGAAAGCTCTATTTGTGGGAAAAAAAGGACGCCAATTTTGTTTGGGAGCCACGTCACACGACAGCGCAATTGTCAGTTAAAACGACGCAGTGCCGAATCGCAAAAAGGGGCAAGGTCCTTTACCTGCATTTTGGTCCGGGTCTTAAGTGGTTAAAGAGATGGGTTTTCAGGGATTGCCTAAAGGTGGATTGAATAGGAGATAGTCAGACAGATTGGGGTAAGGTGTTCCGCAAGATGGCAGAAGCTCTGGAGAAGTTCTGTAGGTGAACATGAGAGAAGGAGGTGATGTGGGAGCTTGAAAGTGGAAAGTCTTGTCTTCTAAAGAAAATGGTTTATTTGGTATTTTGAGACAAGGTAAGTGAAGTAGCTAGGGGCAGAGTTGTGGATAGCTTTGTAAATTGTTGTTAGTATTTAGAATTTTATTTACTGAGCGCAAACCAGTGGAAATATTGGCAGAGACAGGTATAAATTCACACCCTGGTCTATGCATGTTAGAAAGCTTGAATAATGTCATCATAAACTAAGCAAGCATAAGTCTTTCTGCAGCAGATATGGCAGGCCTCAATCCAGTACTTTTTTGGCGAGGTCAATAGAAATCAAACCAAGTAGAGCAGTGGTTCTTAACCTTGTTGGAGGTACTGAACCCCACCAGTTTCATATGCTCATTCACCAAACCCTTCTTAATTGGAAAAATAAAATATGATTCATACAGTGGCTGCGTGTGATGGGCACAGTGGCTGCGTTTGATGGGCACAGTGGCTGCGTGTGATGGGCACAGTAGCTGTGTTTGATGGGCACAGTGGCTGCATGTGATGGGCACAGTTGCTACAATTGATGGCACAGAGGCTGCATGTGATGGCACAGTGACGACAATTGATGGCACAGAGGCTGCATGTGATGGCACAGTGACGACAATTGATGGCACAGAGGCTACATGTGATGGCACAGTGGCGACAATTGATGGCACAGACGCTGCATGTGATGGCATAGTGAGGCTGCAATTTATATATATATATATATATATATATATATATATATATATATTTTTTTTTTTTGCTAGTCAGAGAAGGCTCATTTAAAATAACACAAAAACATTTTTTTTATCTGCCATTTTATATTAATAAAGTGCTGGTCACCTCACCTCAGTCAGCCTCCTCCCCTCCCCCCAATCCAGCCATTTAAAGGGGTTGTAAAGGTAAAAGTTTTTTTACCTTAAAACATCTCACAGCACCGCCCCCCCGAGTCCCCGTTTTACTTACCTTACCGTTCGAAACTCCCGGGCGCGTTAACGTCATCCTCTTCGGTTCCCAGCCTGGCCATTGATTGGCTAGGCTGGGCAGATTGATAGCAGGCAGCCATTGGCTGGCGCTGCTGTCAATCACAGCGGATGACGCGGCGCGCCGGGGGGTGGAGCCGAGTGATACAGTCGGCGGCTATGGCCGCCGCTGTATCACGGGAGCGCGCTCGCAAAAGCTTTCCACCGTGCGAGCGCTCTCGCATGAAGATGGAAAGCTTTTGCAAGGAGGAGCCCAGACAGTCACCGAGGGACCCCAGAAGACAGCTTTCCGGGCCACTCTGTGCAAAACGAACTGCACAGTGGAGGTAAGTATAACATGTTTGTTATTTAAAAAAAAAGTCCTGACGGCATGTTGAATTGAATGTAAAGACTGGTATCAAACTATAATGGCAGAATAACACCTGACCGACGTCAAAACGACATGATCGTCACTACGCAATGCCCTATTCGCGAACAAGTTAGTAAAACGACGTAAGCGAAGGAAAAAGCCGACGCTGACCCGATGCCATACTTAACATGGCATCCGACGGCATCCGACGGGACTTCGTAAGGTTACTCCTCATAGAAGCAGGGGTAACCTTACGAGTTCGTAAACGACGTACGCGACGACAGGGCGGCGTAAAAGCGATCGGGAATCGGCGTAGTAGCCTCATTTGCATAGGCAAATGAGAAAACAACGTAAAAGCCACCTAGTGGCCGGAGTTGTCATTACAACTACGATCCGCAAGTGTAATGATATTACACTTGTCGGATGTTGAAGCGTATCTATGCCAAAGTGATGCTAAGCATCACTCGCATAGATACGAGCCAAAAAAACGGCGATACGACGGGGTATCGCCGTCGTAGCGCCGCTGAGAATCTGGCCCCTAGAATTAGTTGATAAACGCAACGAACTTAAAGATCTTCTATTTCAGGAAACAAAAAGAGAACTCCAGATAATTGCAAAAGAAAGATCTACGGGAGGTAACAAAACCAGTAAACACCCCGCAAGGATGGTACAGAAAAAGAAAGGAAGAAATTACATTGAAAAAATCAAAAACGAGCAAGGAGAGGAGGTATACATAACAAAAGATATAGCTGAAACATTCTGAGTTTATTACGAGAATCTATATGCAGTAAAACAGAAAAAATGGAAAAAAGAAGAGAAAAAAAAACAAAATTTCAGATTTCCTGCAGGAAGCGGGACTTCCAACAGTAAATCCAATAGATGCATCAGCTTTGGATAGGCCGATTACAGAAAATGAAATACAGTTAGCGTTATCAGGTACAGCATCAGGGAAAAGTCCAGGCCCCGATTGCTTTACTGCATTATATTATAAAAAAATGCAAAGACATCATCATACCACGACTATGTCAATACTTTAATGGTTTAGGAAAAGATTACACCCTGAGTAGAGAAGCCGCAGAGGCGACAATAACCGTTATACCAAAGGAAGGCAAGGATGCCAAGATTTGCTCGAGCTATCGGCCAATATCTCTGCTAAATGCAGATTTACAACTGTTTGCAAAGATACTGGCCGAGAGAATAAAACGGGAGATGGTAGGGTTGATACACCCTGACCAGAGAGGTTTTATTCAGGGCAGGGAGGGAAGAGATAATGGGGTAAGGACCCTCCTCCTGCTCCATGAAATGAGGGGAAGTGGGATCCCCGGTCTACTCCTGTCGATTGACGCTGAGAAAGCGTTCGACAGGGTAGACTGGGGATTCATGTTACAAACCCTGGAAACTATGGGATTTGGACGGAGGATGCTGGAGTGGATTGGAACCTTATATAAGGCCCCAACAGCTAGGATAAAAATAAACGGAGGCCTGTCCCACTACTTTACAATGAAAAACGGCACGAGACAAGGGTGTCCCCTTTCACCACTATTATTTGTGCTGTCCCTTGAACCTCTTCTATCTAGAATACGTAAATGCCCTGAAATAAATGGAATTAAGGTGGGTAAAGAGGAGCACAAATTGTCGGCATTTGCAGACGATGTGCTCTTTTACCTGACCAACCCTAAAACCTCTATCCCAAACCTATTACATTTATGTAGTCAATATAGGGAAATTTCTAATTTTTAATTAAATATTAATAAAACTGAAATACTAAACTCCAGTACACAAGAAAGATATGCAAACCCTTAGATCAGAATACAAATTCCCATGGGTAAAAGAGCTTAAATATCTGGGCATCCACCTGGCGAGTACGGAAAAAAAAATCTATGAAATTAATTACATCCCTTTAATAGAAGAAATTAAAAAGGAAATAACCAGAATAAAAAACAGACCAATCTCATGGCTGGGACGAATACATTTCTGTAAAATGATGTTGATACCAAAGATTCTATATAAGATCCAGATGATCCCGATAAATCTCCCAAAACAACAGCTGCGTATCCTCAAAAACTTGATTATGAATTATATCTGGGGAAATAAAAAACATAGGATATCCTTTCAGACCCTTAAACAAACAAAAAATAAGGGGGGACTTGCTGTCCCAGATCTTAAAAAATACTACGATGCAATAATTCTGTCAAGAGTAGTGGAATGGGCCAGAGCAAACACAGAAAAAAGATGGGTTAGTTTGGAGAATGCACTAGCAAAAGCGAGACTAGATAAAATAATATGCAATCCCCCACAATTCAGAGCACTTGGCACAGATACACATGCAATTACAAAGAATGCACTCAAGGTATGGGACTTAACACAAAAAAAAAAATAGATAAAAACTTCAATTCACCCCTTATTTCCCTAAAGGATAATGACTACTTCCCCCCAGGGAAAGTAGAGGTGGGGGGTAATTGGATCAAAAATGACAAGGCACAAGTAAGAGATATAACACATCAAGGACACTTATTAGCATTTAGGCAATTAGAACAAAAAGAACACTTAATAATTGGAGGTACCAACAGTTAAACCACTTTATTCAAAAACTACCCCAACCTTTAAGAACTGGGGACCAGCTCTCAGATATAGAAAACATATGTTCTTCGGAAAGTGGAAAAGGAACTATATCTAAGATGTATAAGATCTTATTACAGCTCGATGAACCATACAGCTCGATAAAAACTGGGAGAAGGAATTAGGGACACGTCGAGATAGGACCACAATAGATAGAATCTTAAAACTGACCCATACCTCGGCTATTGACAGCCGAACAGCCGAAATGAATTTTAAATGTTTATCAGGCTGGTATATAACACCAGTAAAACTTAGTAAATTTAAAATCGGCCAGTCAGCTGATTGCTGGAGGGGCTGTAGGTCCCCCGGAACAATGGCCCACCTTTGGTGGGAATGCCCAAAGGTTAAAACATACTGGGAAAAGATTCTGAGGATAATAGAAGATATCACAAAGGAAAAAATAAAAAGAGAGCCATGGATGGTGCTCTTCCATGGAGGGGGAGAAGGGATAAAAAAATATAGAAAATCATTGGTACCACACCTACTAAATGCAGCCAAAAGGTTGATACCAAGGAAGTGGCAGGAAACAGAATGTCCCACGATATGGGAATGGATAGATACCATGGAGGAAACATATATGATGGAAGACCTCATGGACAGTCTAGAAGATAATAGGGACAATACAAAATGGGAAAATTGGAGAGCCTTCAAAAGATCATGGAGCTACGTAGAAAATCTGCGGACAGGGTAACAAACTTGCTCGATAAGATAAGAGAGCATCCAATGGTGAGGTGGGGGAGGGAAGGGGGAGGAGAGGGGGGGAGGTGGGAGGGACAAAAGGGGAACAAATATATAAAATATTTATATGATATATAAATAAAAATAAAAAAAAACTTCCACAAATGATGCAAACCTGAAACAGAGACTGTGTGCAGTCAAGGCTGAACGTGGAATAATAATAAAAAAAAAAGTATTATTCAGAAATTACAAGGCTGAAGAAATTTCCATTTTACAGATTGTACATAAAGTGAAAATGTCTTGATCTTTAAAAACAAATGCAAAAACCAAGGTTCTCCCGAGTTGAGTAAAGGCCTGTCACCCCAACGGGATCTGACTGTGAACAGGTCTACTCTATTGGGCAAAACCCTAATGAGAACAATAAATGTAAATAAATACAGCCCATAAAAGGGTATCTCCTAAAGGTATAGATATATTCTACCCTACGCAATAACATTAATAACAAAAATAGGTATCAATAAAACAGATGAATCTTATCCCATTTCAGCCACTGTTAAGCTTATCAAACTTTCTTTGAAGCCTGAGGATCACATAACCATTCTCACTGAATTTTTTGTACCTTCTGCTACTTATAGGCTAAAAAAAATTCATAATGACAATGCATCATGAGCCTAGATACCACCGAAGATATACTAGGAGGAGCTGAGGCTGATCGCCAGTTTTGTGTAAGGTCGCGTACACACGATCAAATCTATCTGCTGAAAACGGTCTGACAGACCGTCTTAGCAGACAGATTAGATCGTGTGTACGGGCGAGCCGACAGATTTGGCCAGCAGACAGATTTTAAAGCCTGCTTTAAAATCTGTCTGCTGGGAACCCGTCGGACCGATATGTTTGCTGGTTAGTACGCTAACCAGCAAACATATCTGCCCGCACATGCGTCGAATGGATTCGACGCATGCGCGGCAGTGATTTACTTCCTGGTGCGGTGACGTGGCGGCGTCAACGTCATCGCCACGTCACAGCGATGTCTGCTGGCGGGGATTTTGGTTTGATCGTGTGTACAGTGATCAAACCAAAACAGCCAGCAGACAAATCTGTTCAAATCAGTCTGTCCGACCGATTTGAACAGATTCATTTGCTCGTGTGTACGGGGCCTAAGTGTAAAGCCTCGTACACATGATCAGTCCATCCGATAAGAATGGTCCGATGAAGCTGACTGATGGTCTCATGTGCCTACACACCATCGGTTAAAAAAACGATCGTGTTAGAATGTGGTGACGTAAAACACAACGACGTGCTGAAAAAAATTAAGTTCAATGCTTCCAAGCATGCGTCGACTTGATTCTGAGCATGCGTGGATTTTTAACCGATCGGTTTTGACCTATCGGTTAGGCGTCCATCGGTTAAATTTTAAAGCAAGTTGGCTTTTTTTAACCGAAGGTTAAATAACCGATGGGGTCCACACATGATCGGTTTTGACCGATGAAAACGGTCCATCAGACCTTTGTCCTATGGCTAACCTATCGTGTGTCGCGGCCTAAGTCGTGAGGCGAAAAGAATCCACAGCTCGGAATGGTAGGATAACTTTCTATTCCAAGGTTTAATAAGGCTAGGACAGACATTAAAAGAATATTAATTACAGGTACAGAGGACAAAAGGGATGAAATTAAATACCAAAATCCTCAAGGATTTTTCAATTCCATAGAATATGATAAAGGCTTCAAATTTGGTGGCAGTTTCTCCAGCATAGTGGGGGTCTCAAGGAGTGCATTTTGTTAAGCCTACAGGAAGTCAGGCTCCACCTATGAAGATTTTTTTAGAGAATTATCCCATTGACCTAGAGCTGCACGATTAATCATCAAGAATCATTATCGCAATCTTTTTCCTGTTGCGATTATTGACACAGGGTTTCACGATCTTTGGCATGCAAAGAGTTTTCTCTCTGCACTTTGGTATGCAAAGAATTTCCTCTCTGCTCTCAGCCAAAAGTCAAAGTCTGGGCAGTCTGCCAAGTTTTGAAAACATTCTATCAGTGGTATGTTGAGTCTAAACATTGTATCAGTTTGACTTTTAAACATTAAAGGAATAGACTTCTGTATGTAAATTAGGAACGTTTAACCACTTAAACACCAAGGGCTAGATTCAGAAAGGTTTACGCCGTAAGTACAAATGTGGGCCGTCGCATTTTTACGCCGATTCAGAAAGCAAGATACGCCGAAAACCATGGCTTCAGCCATCCGACGTAACTTGCCTACGCCGGTGTAGAGTGGGCGCATAGTTACGCTGGGCGCATTCGGCGTTCCCATGCTAAATATGCAAATGAGCAAGATACGCCGATTCACGAATATACGTACGTACGTCCGTCGCAGTAAGCTACGCCGTTTACGTAGGGCGTTTTTAAGGCGTAAAGATAAACCACCAAAAAGATGGCGCAGCCAATGTTAAGTATGGACGTCGGAACAGCTGTCGAATTTCACGTCGTTTACGTAGTTTGCGTAAGCCGATTCAGAATGGGGCTGGGCGTAGGTTACGTTCACGTCGAAAGCATTGACTATTTGCAACGTGATTTTGGAGCATGTGCACTAGGATAGGTCCACGGCCGATGCATGCGCTGTTCGTTTGGCACATCAATTACGTGGGGTCACGATTCATTAACATACAACACGCCCACTACCAGCCTAATTTGAATTCCGCATGGTTACGCCGGCACATTTATACTACGCCGCGGTAACTTAGGGCACAAGTTCTTTCTGAATACCGTACCTGCCGCTCTAAGTTATGTAAATGAGATACGCTACGCTGCCGTAAAGATACGAAAATGTATCTGAAAATGTATCTGAATCTGGCCCCAAACCTCTTTCTGACAGTTATTTTCAAGTTAAAATTATTATTTTTTTGCTAGAAAATTACTTGGAACCCCCAAACACATTTTCGATGCGCCACATCCCCAAAACGGGATACGCAAGAAATCTACTTTTTTTTGACCGGCGCAAAACTGCGCTAGACACACCATTGATTTGCTATTCAAATATGCAAATGAGGGAGTTACGGGGATCCACAAAAGAACGTTGGTGCAGCGCAACAGCTGCATGTCCTGTCTTAAAATTAGACCATAGAAAAGGTGGTATAAAATTAGACAATCCGTCTACATGTCAGCTAAAGCAACACTGTTAGTGAGGAGCTGAGCAGTCACACTTGCTGCACAACAAACTTTATGCCAAGATGCCTGGGGCATACTCACTCATAGCTATACTAATGACTTTAGAGGAGCAAAGAAGGAGGAGGGCACGGAGGAGGGCACGGAGGAGGGCACGGGAGAGGCACACGCATAGACCTCTTTGGCATGAGTGATTCTGAGGTGTATCGCATCTTCAGATTCACCCCTCATGCCATCCTGGAATTAACCATAACCCTGCAGAATGACATCACCAGCCGAACACACCGCTCACATGCAGTGCAGCCACTGGTCAAGGTCATGGCAACACTCCATTTCCTTGCCAGTGGCTCTTTTCAAAGAACAAGTGGAGTGGTGGCTGGGATGTCACAATCCTCCATGAGCAGATGTGTGCACCAGGTTATCCCTGCAATTCTCAGACGCATGGCCAACCAAATCATCAAACCAACCACTGAGGACCTTCGGCTGAAGGCAATGACAGATTTCTACAGAATTGCCAGATTCCAACGCACCGTGGGAGCCATTGATTGCACACTCCAGCCCCCCCATGAGACAGAGCACATATACCGCAATCGGAAGCATTGGCATTCCATCAACGTACAGATGATAGTCGATGCCCAAGGCCTCATATGGCACGTCCGTGCCAAACACCCCGGATCCAGCCATGACAGCTACATATACAATCAGAGCCCCATCCCAATGGAATTCGAACAGACAGAACGTGTATGGGGACACCTGGCTGGTTGGTGAGTGACATGGGTGGCAGGCATGACTGTCCCCCCCATGATGCACACATCACAAGGGGCACATGCATGACTAACCTCCTCCTGTCTTTTCCCTTCCTGGTGACTCTGCATATGCACTGGGACCCCATCTCATGACTCCTATCCGGAACCCCCAAACCCCAGCAGAGGAAAGATACAATGATGCCCACGCCCAAACACGTGCAGTGGTGAAGCGCACCTTTGGCCTCCTGAAGTCACGTTTCCGATGCCTGGATAAGTCTGGGGGGACCCTGTTGTATTCCCCAAACTTTGTGTGCCAGATCATCGGTCCATGTTGCATGCTGCACAACTTCGCAGTGAGAAAGGGCCTGCAGATTGACATACGTGATGACCTGACACCTGAACCAGACAATCCCCCCTAAGCGAGGCTACCCCATCTTCTAAAGGAAGAGCAGTCAGGAGACAGCTCACATTAGGCATATTTGCACGTTAAACACACACATTAATCATGGCACAATGAGAATGCATGAAATCATAAAAAAAAAAAAAAAGTCCAGAAAAAAATAAAAGTCCAGAAAAAATAAAAAAGTCCAGAAAAAAAGGGGGAAACCAAATTAATGCCGCTGGCGTAACCCACGCCTGGGACGACCACGGCCACGGCCCCGGCTCCTCAGGGGAGACTCATGGGGGGGGTAATCCGGGGAAGGAGGAGCAGACCTGGTCTCTGCCCACCTGGCGGACTGCCCTCCAAGGCCACGGCAATTCTGGTCAGGCCAGCACTTAGTGATGCCGTTTTGGCCTGGATAGCCTGGGTGAGGGCCCTCACATCCTGCCCAACGTCTGCTGTAGTAGTCTGCAGTACGTTTAGGCAGTTTGTAAGACCCAGGGAGTGGCAGTCCAGGTCCTCAAGCATATCCTTTATGGAGGACAGGCTCTCCTCCATCCGCCCCAAAGTCTGGCTGACCTGTCCCAGATGGCGGGTCTGAAGGGCCTGGTCCCTTCTCAGATTGGCGGGCAGAACCTCGGCCACCCCCCTGGTCTTCTGGGACGACTTCCTGCCTCCAGCTGATGCTTGTGGCCAGGGAGAAGGGGAGGCCCTTGGGAGGGGAGCCCTGTTGGGGGAGGAGTGGGAGGGGCTAGCCCTTATGGAGGGCTGGCTGCTGCCAGCCAGAGAGGAAGACTCCTCCAAAAACAGCAATCCACTGGCTGACATGACATTCTCCTCCTCCTCAAACTCCTCCTCCTCCAACTCCTCCTCCTCCTCCAACTCCTTCGAGGACTCTGGCCTTGTCGGGGGGGCCTCATCAGGCTGGTGTCCCGGGATGGTGCAGTCAGGCCAGATGGCCCAGCACCCTCCTGCACATCTGTGGATGACACAAAACATTCACAGGTTGGAGGATCCACACACTTGCCACATATTCCTTTCCCCCCCTCCCCCACACATGCTACACACCAGATAGGAAAAAAAACCTTACCTGGCATCACGGCTTCATGACTGGAGTCATAGCCAGGCAGGCCCTCCACTTGTTGCCTATTAAAGGTCTGGGCCACCGCACGCTCCTCCACTGTCAGCCTAACAGGGCATGGTGGGCCCCCTCCAGTGCCCCTGGCATGGGCTGCCATTTTGGCCAGCTTCTTGCGGACCACACACCAGAGGTCATTGATTTTCTTGACGATCCCCTTGCGTGTCCGGGTCTCCCCCCCCCCAATGCATTTACCTGGTCAGTAATGTTCTGCAAAATCTCCTTCTTCCTGTCCGGGGTGGTGTTGGCACTCTCCGGGCCGTGGAGGAAAGGCCCATATTGGGTAAGGGCCCGGGTAATAATTTGTTTCTCCCCCAAAGAAAAATTGCTCTTCCGCTTCCTCTCAGTCATACTCATACAAAAACTCTCTCCCAAACAATCAGCAAAAAACACTAACAAAAACAAGCAGGAAAAATCAAGCAACAAAACAAACAAACAAAATCTATCAAACAAAAAGTCTCACAACCAGTCACCAAAAAACACTATCAAATATATTCTACAAAACACTAGATCAAACAGTCAACAAATATCACATAGACAAGTCACAACGCAACAAACAACAGAACAAAAGCACCTTGCTGTATAGGGAGGCATACAAAGGGATGTACTTTTGCAATGCAAGTGCGTCTGTGTCTGTCTATTTATGCTGTCTGCGTAGTTCACTAAGTTGCCGGGGACCACTTCCAATTTCACTGATTCCCGAGTTGTGAGCATGCACACAGAGGTGCTGACCATGGTCTGCTTCATGTGCGCATGCGCGAGCCGGCCGGCCCTTCATTTGCATGGGGTCACGGCTCATTTCAATGTAACACGCCCACGTCCTTCCCAATTTGAATTACTCCGCCTTACGCCTCGGAATTAACGTTACTCCGGCGCTAATTTCTGCGCAAATACTACGAGAATAAGGTGATTGCGCCTCTACATTGTGCCAGTCTAGCGTAAAGGAGGTGCGCCAAGCCAGTCAAAAAATGCGCCAATGTACGTGAATCTGGCCCTCTGATTATAGCCTCAATGAAAACTAATAAATGATATCAATGTGCCATCATCACTTAGTCCCATTTCCTGGGATTTGGGCAGACCAGTTGGGTTTTTCTTCATTTCCATCACTCTTCTATGTTTCTATGCTTCAGTAATTTGTCGTGAACTGATTAGCTGCATTCAAATAAGTATTGCTACATCCAAGAAATGGATGCATTTGCTTTGAGTAGATGACAGGAAGCACTTTTTAAGCAGAATAGGCCAATGTCTTTTATGTCAGATTGTACATTTTAGAAAAAAGGAAGAAAGCTGGTCTTTTAGGCTGACACTCAGCTGTTTGTTTTATTCACCACCCACACATTTCTTGAAACAATATCTCTTTGAAAATGCATGCATCAGAGTTTGCATCTTTTCTGAATCCAGCTGGAACGTGCACAAAGACTAGTAAGTGTAGTACTCACATAATCAGCTCTCAGTAGCCTCACATATCAGTCAGTTTCAACCTTAGGCATAAAGAGCATTTTAGCCTTTTATAAGCCCTATTTAAAGATCGCTGTTTTATAGAGTTAGTATAGTTATTTTTGAAACTCTAAATGTATTTCTGATGCATGCTGCGAATTTCTGTGTGGTATGGCAGGGCTTCTGACATGCATGTGATATTTCTGGGAAAGCAAACACCAATGCCTTTATATTTTTATTAAAGACATAAGACTCTGTCAATTAAATTGAAGTCATAGGGGTTTATTTACTAAAGGCAAATCCACTCTGCACTACAAGTGCACTTGAAAGTGCACTTAAAGCGGTGGTTCTGCGGGAATACAATTATTTTTTTTAAATATTTTTCTTCCGCTGTTAATATAACTAATGTTGTACTCACCAGTCTTATATATGCAGCCGCGATCATTCCGATTTCCCGAAAAAGGATACTTTATAAAACCGATCAATGGATGTTTCCATCTTGTTTGTGGGCACTCCTGAAACCCACCACTGTTTATTTCCGGGATGCGGTGAATGCTGTCCCAGCATTCACCGCTCTATCCCACGCATGTGCAGTGTTCAGTGAAATGGAGATTTTGTTGCAGCCCACGTCATATGACCCGCTTGCCGAGTCACATGACATGCTTACCGAGTCACATGACACGCTTGCCGAGTCACATGACACGCTTGCCGAGTCACATGACACGCTTGCCGAGTCACGTGACCGGCGAGATATCGCAGGATTAGAGCACAGCGCTTCTCCTGGGATTGTCATGACTTACTTCCAGGAGACACAGCGCTGGTCGGGGGAAAAGGAACATACACGCCCACTCCCTGCGGGGGATTTGGATTGACAGCACAGAAATGGCAGCATTAAAAAGGTAAGGATCGAGATAAAAAAAAAAAAAACACAACGGATTATTTACTGTCTATGGCTAGCAGTTTGATTGAAAAGTGAAAATTTAGTGTGAACCTCCACTTTAAAGTGCACTTGGAAGTGCAGTCACTGTAGATCTGAGGGGAAGATCTGAAATGAGGGGAAGCTCTGCTGGATTTATAATCCAAACATGTGTAATTTAAAATGTTGGTTTTTATTTTCCTTGCATGTCCCCCTCAGATCTACAGCGAATGAACTTCCAAGTGCACTTGTAGTGCAAAGTGGATTTTCCTTTCCTAAATAGACCCCAATGTGTTTAAATCCACTTCATCCAGTTCCCAAATTAACAATGCGCTATTTTGAAACTAACTTCTCTCTTCATATATGCTTCCACCACACCAGGTGAATTGACCACCACACCACTTATGATCGCGATCACTCACGTCACCAGCTATAATTGCTGGTAATGTTATAAATCAGCAAGCAAGCGTCTTCTCTTATAGGGAGCAATCATCTGCAGAATTTCTTAGTGCGCAATCTGTGCAACCCTCTGCTAGTCTCACGGAATGTTTCAGAAGAGGAAAATCCCAACTTAGGGGAGAAAACTCAGCATAGCATAAGGCCTTTTTTTAAATGTTTCCAGTGTTATAAAAAGGGTGCACTCACATTTTTACTGGTAGTTCGCTGTTGTATTTTTGATTTTTTTGGATACTTTTTGTTTTCACTTTTTTATACAAAAATTTTTTGATACTTTTCTATGACATGAAAGACTTTTGTCAGAATATAAGGGCACTTTAAGTATGAAATAGTTACGATCATTAAATGTATAGCACTGTCACTTTATATATACTAGATTTATGTTGAGATCTTCTTAACCACTTAAGACCCGGACCAAAATGCAGGTAAATGACCAGGCCCCTTTTTGCGATTCGGCTCTGCGTCGCTTTAACTGCCAATTACGCGGTCGTGCGACGTGGCTCCCAAACAAAATTTGTGTCCTTTTCGTCCCACAAATAGAGCTTTCTTTTGGTGGTATTTGATCGCCTCTGCGATTTTTATTTTTTTGCGCTATATACAAAAATAGAGCGACATTTTTTAAATCAATATTTTTTAATTTTTGTTATAAGAAAAATCAAATAAACTAAATTTTAGTCAAACATTTAGGCCAAAATTTATTTAGCCACATGTCTTTAGTAAAAAAAAATCGCAATAAAAAAAAAAATTAGCTACCTAGCGGGAACAGCGACACTAATACAGCGATCAGAAAAATGATCGCTTAGTGACGCTGGCAATAGGGATTGAAAGGGTTAAATAGGGCAGTGATCAAGGGGTTAAAACTTTATTGGGGGGGGTATGGGGGCTACCCTGAACCTAACACTGACTGCCTGTCACACTGACACTAACTGCAGTGATCATACATATAATCACTTCATTCAGTGACACTGTGACAGGGGGGAGGGGGTGGGGGGGGGGGGGTGTCGATCGCAAGGGGTTAATGTGCCTACATGTCCTCGTGTCAGTGTAGTGTTGTGTACACTTACTGTTAGATGTGATCTCTCCTCAGCGGTGGTTGACAAAAACAAATAGCCGCCCCCTCATCCTGGATCGCTCCCAGAGCCGCAGAGACCGTCGCATGTACCGGGGGGGGGGTCCCGTTCGGACCCCCGACCCGCGTCAAGGCAGGGACGTACAGGTAAGCCAATGTGCCTGTACGTGCCATTCTGCCGACGTAAATGTAAATGCGGCGGTCCGCAAGCGGTTAATAGGATAGCAGCAGTACAGAAACAAGATTTATCATCCTCTTGGCATGGTCATCTTTGTTATTCTAAATTACATAGTGAGTCAACATAACTAAAGCGGTTATAAAGGCTTACATTTTTTTTCCTAAAATAATAAAAATTGTATACTTAGCTGCTCTGTGCAATAGTCTTTATCCGAATCTCCTCTTATGGGGCTGGCACTCTCCAATTGTAGGCAGGTCGCCTACAGTAAACTAGTTACCATGGCTACCCAAGCCAGGGGGAAGGAGTTAATTTCTTGCCGCTGTTCTGTCGCCAGGCTACTTTCACAGACTTTTTGGGTCCAAACTACTGCTACTGTAAGTCAGAAAGTCAGAGTCAAGAGAGAGTCACGAGAAGAAAATGTTGACTCTTTGGGACTCCAGCATCTGGAGATCGCCACTATGAACCTTGCTTTCTAAGTGGAGTAATGCCGCCTACACGCGATCGTGTGTGGGCCCCATCGTTTTTTTCCATAGGTGAAACTTAGAACCTGGTTTAAAATATTCATATGGTTAAAAAAAGATAGAAAAAAACGATCGTCTGTGGGGAAATCCATCGGTCAAAAATCCACGCATCCTCAGAATCAAGTCGATGCATGCTCGGAAGCATTGAACTTAATTTTTCTCTGCACGTCGTGTTTTACATCACCGCGTTGGACACTATCGGATTTTTAACTGATGGTGTGTAGGCAAGACTGATGAAAGTCAGCTTCATCAGATATCTGATGAAAAATCCATGGGTCCGTTTTCATCGGATGAACCGATTGTGTGTACAGGGCATAAAGGAATGATAGAAAAAAACATGGTATACTTACCCGCTCTGTTCAATGGTAAGTAGGGGGTATACTACCACTGAGACATGTTTTACTTAATGTACGGAACCACTTTAATAAATACATCATGGGGTTTATTTATAAAAGGCAAATCAATTTTGCTTTTAAATGTCCTTATTTCTTCTGAGAAATCCTCACTTCCTGTTCTTCTGTCTGTAACTACACACAACAATGCAAGGCTTCTCTCCTGGTGTGGAGAAAGCCTCTTGAGGGGGGAGGGGGCTAGTAGGCAAGTCAGGACACTCTCTACTTTGCAGATAGAGAAAGGAGCTGTGTGTTAGTGGGCGTCCTGACACTCCTGCTCGCCCTCCCCCTGAAGAGGCGTTCTCCACACCAGGGAGAAAGCCTTGCATTACTGTGTGTAGTTACAGACAGAAGAACAGGAAGTAAGGATTTCTCAGAAGAAATAAGGACATTTAAAAGCAAAATCGAAAGATGAGGTAAGTGAAGGAGGACTGCACTAAGGTAAAGGAAGCTATTTAGGGGGAAATAAAATTACCTTTACAACCCCTTTAAGCTGTAAACTATGAAGTTTTACCTTACTCTTATTGATGTTTCCCCATGTTTGTTATACTTTATTTTATTAAATTATTTTGTTGCCTGTGACATATTCAGTCATGTTAATTTTTTGCAGTAGCCCTTTGCATTTCAAACGTTTTTAACTATAAACTTTTTATAGAAGTTTTTCAAAGACATGAAGAGGATATCTATAACAAACTGCTAATAAAGTCACCAATCCAACAAATGTTCTGCTCTTAGTTTTTTTTCTTAACACGTTTATAGCTGACACATGCTCTTAATAAGTAATCATCCTATTTTAACTGGCCTTAAGTTCTGATTTTTTTTCATGTACTGTAGTTGTTTTGGTTACTTTGTCCCACTTGTAGTATATACATGATACCATGTATAACTGTGTATAATGAATATATATATATAATGAACACAGTCTTTCTTTCTATATATATATATATATATATATATATATATATATATATATATATATATATATATATATATATACAGTAACAGTTCATCTCTCAGTTTTCCTATTTAGAGATAAAAATAATCCCTTGCCAAAAATGGAAAATTGTAAGAGCTGATGTCCTTTATTTTAATCTACTGCTGCTTCAGCATTTTCCCTACAAATTTACAACAGATCTAAAACTTAATTAGAATAATTATAGTAATGACATTGATAAATTTTTAAGTAAAATGAATTCCCATGATAACTGTTAACACATGTTTCTGTCTTAATGCCTTGCAGTTCCCAGCTCATGTCATACAGTTTGTGTAGTTGTAGATTGAAAATAAATTGAGGTACAGCAAAAAGCTGGGGATTTGTTGAGTTGTTGGGCATTTATTTCAATTTATTATATATAAAGCAAGCAAAGATTGGAGTAAGTAAGAATGAGTAATACAATGAACCAATACAACAAATATTTTAGATTAATTAATGCAAAAAAAAAAAGAGTGTACATCCAGTGTAAAAAGTGTGAAAGCAAATCTGACACAGCAACACAAAAATAAAAAAATATAAATTTTCTTTAGTAAAGTAGGGGAATGCTCAAAATTAGGGGATGGGGAACCCCAAAGGTGAACCCAAATCGGACTTTAATGGCACAGTAAACAATTGGAAAGTACAAAAATAATTTTAATAGAAAAAAGACACATGCATGGTATACAAAAGGACAGGACGATAATGAAAATCATAAACAAAAATACAAATTGTATGATAAAAACCAGAGGGCATCAACACGTTTCGCTGTTATGCTTCTTCAGGATGCAGTTCAGAAATCAATATTAGCAAAAAAACAAAACTGTCACTGTCTTGCAAATACCCCAAATCTTGATAAGCAATAAGCTAACGAAGATACCCAATATAGAAATTGGGAGCACAGTGCTGGCAAAGAAAAGTTAGAGGGACCGGTGGTTCCTCACTGATAGGTAAAGATATCACCAAAACAGAGCTTAGCATAGGGGGAGGATAAATGTGTGAAGCCAGCAGCAGGCCCTTAAAAAAGGACTAGTGTAGTACAGAAAATGTTGCCGAAAAGTCACATCAATAGACCATGCTTTATAAAGCCATCCGAATGTGCTACACACAAAACCCTATCTGTGATTCATGAAAAATTCATAGATTTCACATCAAAAAGTGATCCCCTAGGAGAGATAAAAAAAACGTGCAGAGCAGGTGCACTGAGCGTGCTGGGTCTTGAATGTGAAAGTGACGGAAACTCGCGTATGCGTGGGGATTGTGCCAGTTCACAAGATCCAAGAAGAAGCTCCATTCGGAACTCTTCAAAACTACATTGCACAACAAAATAAAAACTCTAGAACAACATCAAACAGTGACAGAAACACTCAACGCCATCAACAAGGCTCTACTACAGACAACAGACATAGTAGCGCCGAAACGCAGAACGCACATCCGGAAAAACAACTCCAGCTGGTTTAACGACCAGCTGTCGTTGTTGAAGCAGGAGCGCAGAAGAGCGGAAGCAGCCTGGAGAAGAAGCGCTACAGAGGAAAACCACATTATTTACAAGGTAATAACTAAGAAATATCACAAAGAAATCTTCAAAGCCAAAAAAGATAATTTCTCTAATATCATCACTAAAGCCCTAAACCGCCCCCCCCAAACTCTTTAATTTAGTTGCTCAGTCCATGAACACAGCCTGCCTAGAGGCTCCGAATTTTGAATCACAAGAGTTTTGCAACGAATTATCGGATTATTTCATTAACAAAATTGAAAAAATCTGTGAAATTATTCAGCAAAATAGAACAGCCACCGACCCCCCTCTAAATCAAAAAGGTAATACTCACACAAATATGCCGCAATCACCTAAATTCACACTAAAGCCCATCTCCATCGACACCACCAATAATTTCATCTGTACTCTGCGAGACAGCACATCCCATAATGATATCATCCTGACTAAACTGTTGAAAGAATGTGCCGATATTGTGGCACCAGCTATCACGCACCTCATAAACCAATCATTCAAGGAAGGCACGGTGCCGCCCCTGGTGAAACAAGGCATAATCAAACCAATTCTAAAAAAAACACCCTTGACCCCAAAGACCCAAACCATCGTCGACCCATAACAGGCCTAAACATCTTCTCCAAGATAATGGAGAAAGCAGTTGTACAACAGCTACAACAGCATTTAGACACCCACAAACTACTGGATCCTTTCAATCAGGTTTCCGTCCAGGCCACGGTACGGAAACAGCGCTTCTCAAAATATGGGGTGACGCTCTCGAGTCGCAGACTCCGATTTACCCTGGTTCTCCTCCTTCTTGGAAAACCGATCACAGATAGTGAAACCAGATCCCTTCACTTCTGAAAAATGCATGGTATTATGCGGAGTCCCTCAAGTATCCCCCTTGTCGCCCGTACTATTCAATATCTATCTCGGTCCTCTTTGAAATCATCAATAACCAAAAGTTACTCTACCACTTCTACGCGGATGACACCCAAATCTACTTCCTCATCAGTAACAAAAGGGATCATTATCTCGGACTAGAGAAATGTCTTACTTTAATAGAACATTGGATGACATCGAGTTACCTTAAACTCAATGGCTCAAAAACAGAACTTCTTCTGTTTCACGCCAACCGAAAAAGATCTCCCACAACAACATGGACACCCCCGCTCATTCTAGGACAACCCATCGTCCCAAGCACCAAAGTAAAAAGTCTCTGGCTGCGTACACACGACCAAATAAATCCGATCAAATCAGTCTGACAGACTGATTTGATCGGATTTGTCTGCTGGTATATATTGGTTTGATCGTGTACACACAATCAAACCAAAATCCCCGCCGGCAGACAGCAGTGACTAGGGATGAGCCGAACACCCCCGCGTTCGGTTCGCACCAGAACAGTCCGATCGTTCGCACGAACATTTAGAACCCCATTGAAGTCTATGGGACTCGAACATTCGAATTCAAAAACGATCATTTTAAAGACAAATTTTCAAGTTATTGTTGGAAAACGTCTTTTAGAACCCGGGTCTTGCCCCAGGGAACATGTATCAATGGAAAAAAGTCTTAAAAACGGTCGTTTTTTCAGGAGCAGGACTCCTGAAAAAACAACGTTTTAAAAAAAAAAAAAATCCATTGATAGTAGTATCAATGGAAAACAAGTTTTAAAACGGTCGTTTTGCTTCACTCGAATTTGCCGCGAACGATCGTTTTTGTTCGAAATTCGACGAACGATCGAACGGACGATGTTCTAGTCGAACATACGTTTGTTTCGAGTATGAAGCTCATCCCTAGCGGTGACGTTGAGGCCGCCACGTCACCGCACCAGGAAGTAAAACACTTCCGCGCATGCGTCGAATCCATTCGATGTATGCACGGGCAGATATGTCTGCTGGTTAGCGTACTAACCAGCAGACATGTCGGACGGACGGGTTCCCAGCAGACAGATTTTAAAGCATGCTTTAAAATCTGACTGCTGGAAAAATCTGTCTGTCCGCCCCTACACACGATCGGACCGTTTTCAGCAGATAGATTCGATCGTGTGTATGCGGCCTTAGTGTCACTTTTGACTCAAACATGACAACAGATGCACAAATTAGTTTGGCAGTCAGTGGATCTCTCCATCTGCTGCGCCTGCTATGTAGACTCGTTCGTTCTATCCCCAAAGAAGACACGGCAGTCGTGGTGGGAACAATGATCAACTCCAGACTCGACTATGCTAACACCCTTTATATCGGACTCCCAAAATACCAAATCGCTCATTTACAAGTCGTTCAAAATACAGAGGCATGACTTGTGACTAGAAAAAAAACCTGGGAATCAATCTCTCCCTCCCTGAGATCCCTCCACTGGTTACCTGTAAAAGACAGAATTATGTTTAAAGCACTTTGTCTGACACATAAATGTGTTCAAGGAAGTGCCCCCCAATATCTATGCGAAAAATGTAAATGCCACAACCCCCATTGCGTTCTCCGTTCCACCAACCAAAAACTACTCCAGATACCCAAGGCCTGATAAAAGTCCAAAGGAGAATGAAGATTTGCGGTCCAAGGACCTGTGGAACGATCTACCAACCAGCATCCGCATGGAAGTGGATCACCAGGCCTTCAGGAAAACCCCAAAACCCATCTATTCTGAAGGCAAAATATAGGAGGAAATGGATACTAAGCGCCCTGAGGCGATTCAGTTCACATGTGTTGCGCTATACAAATTTCTCACTCACTCACTTCACTTCAGTGCAAACATCCCCTTAGTTCAAACCCCCCAGTGCAAAACACCCCCCCCAGTGCAAAACACCCCCCTCAGTGCAAACCCCCCTTAGTGCAAAACACCTCCCTCAGTGCAACCCCCCTTAGTGCAAACCCCCCTCAATGCAAACCCCCCGCCCCGTGCAAACCCCCCCTTAGTGCAAACCCCCCCAGTGCAAAACACCCCCCTCAGTGCAAATTCCCCCCTCAGTGCAGACCCCCCTCAGTGAACCCCCCCTCCCCATTCAGTACCTCAGATCAGAGCAGCGATGGCACATGAACAGAAGGAGGGGGAGGCGGCTTCACTTGGCTGTGCAATGTCAGGATAAGTGCCGAGCAGCGAGCACAGTTAACAGGACCGCTCATAGTCTGTGGCCATGAGAGGAGAGGATGGATGGTGGTACAGCGGTGTCACCCCGCAACGCCCCTCCTCTTGTATCGCGGCGCTGCCTAAAGTAAAGTCATTCCGAGTCTGCGGCGCTGGCGCTGGCGCTGTCACCGCTTCAGTCAGGGGGGGGGGGGCGGCCTGACACCCCCCAGTGTGTGGCACCCCAGTGCGACCCGTCCCCCCGCCCCCCACTTAGTACGCCACTGCCCAGTTATATTATGTACATTTAGGAAAGAATCCGACTGAGGAAGTCTATTCTACATTTTCACAGCTCTTACTGTAACTAAAGATTTACGTATTTGGAGATGAAATCTCTTTTCCTCTAGTTGTAAAGCGTGCCCCCTGTCCTCTGTGATGACCTTAAAGTGAATAATTCAACACCAAGTTCCCTAAATGAACCCATGATGTAATTTTACATGTTGATCATATCCCCCTTAATCTCCTCTTCTCAAGAGAGAATAAATTCAGTTCCTCTAATCTTTCCTCATAGCTAAACTCCTCCATGCCTCTTATCAGTTTGGTTGCCCTTCTCTATAACACTTTTAAACCTATTGCCCATGGGAATATGCTTTGCAGTGAGTTTGCATTCAGTCTTTTCAAAGAATTCCCATTTCTGTTCTGTGTTCATAGATGCCAATATTCCCTCACAGTTTTTATATTTCCTGTATGTGTTTGTTGCTTACAGCTAACATTAAATGGAATCATGTTTTGGTCACTGCTACCCAGATGTTCTCTTATAAGAATATTGGTAATAAGCTCTGCATGGTTTAAGATTACCAGGTCCAGCAGAGCATCATTTCTAGTTGGGGCCTCAAAAAACTGAACCATAAAATTGTCTCGTAACAGGCTTATAAATTTTTGCCCCTTAACTGTTTCAGCAGTGCAGTTATTCCAGTCAATTTCCGGGTAGTTAAAATCCCCCATTATCATCACTGACCCAGCCCTTGCAGCCCTTTCTATTTGTGCAAGTAGCTGAGCCCCACCTCCTCATTAACACTTGGATGTCTATAACAAACTCCAATGATAACTTTTGTAGGACTCATACCCATGTACAGTTTCACCCATAATGCTTCAGACTCATCACACTCTCCATCAACTAGGTCCTCTGAGATCACTTCTTACATAGGGACAGAGACCCCCACCCCTCTATTTTACCCTATCTTTCCGAAAGAGAGCATAAACAGGAATAGTAATAGTCCAGTCATGTGAAGAATGAAGCCAAAATTCAGCAATAGGATGCTTTAAGGTAAAAAAAAAAAAAAAAAAAAAAAAAAAACCTTATGACTTTAGAACCACTTTAGGTAAAATTATTGGCCAGCAAATTAATTCCCAGGTAATTTTTTTTAACAAGCAACCAAAAAGAAAGAACTCATTCTCATAAGATAAAATGTTGCCCTTTGTTCTCGCAATTCCCTTCTTTTTTCATTTGGTGCTGCTGTTGTGTAGTACAAGTTTTTGTAGATGTAAATAATTCCACTATAAACATTCTGGACATTTCAGATAACGCAACTGAGAAATTATGATGTAAAAGCAAACATTGACGTAAAATATAATTAATTCCTTTAAAAAATTGTCTATCTATCTATCTATCTATCTATCTATCTATCTATCTATCTATCTATCTATCTATCTATCTATCTATCTATCTATCTATCTATCTATCTATCTATTTATCTATCTGTCTATTTAGCTATCTATCTATTTATCCATCTATCTTCGGTTTGTATTATTTTTTTCAAAGTGCAACAGTGTTTTTTTTAAATCTGTCAGTCCTCTTTAAATTAAACAGACCGCTTATGGCTGTCATGATTCCCTTGTTACTGGTTCAGAACTTAAAGTTATTGTAAAGGTACAGTCATTTTTATTTAACTGCTTAATGCCCGCCGCATGTATATGTACGTCCACAGAATGGCACGTACAGGCAGATGGGCGTACTAGTACGTCCCTGCCTTCTTGCGGGTCGGGTGTCCGATCAGGACCCCTCCCCCCGCTACATGCAGTGGGAGTCTTACCTCTGGGAGCGATCCAGGATGAGGGGACAGCTGTTCGTGTTTGTCCACCCCCTTGCGATCGCTCCCAGCAAATCAGCAGAGCCCCCGCTCTGCACTTCCTCTGCCTGTGTAATGTAAACAATGGCAGAGGAAGTGATGCAGCTCTCCTCTCGGCGATATTTTAAATCCGGCGAGAGGAGAGAAGACATCACAGTAAGTCGCACCAACAGCACACTGACACCAGTACACATAGGCACATTAACCCCTTCCGATCACCCCCCCCCCCAGCCCCCTGTCACAGTGTCACTGATTGCAGTGATCATATATTTACTGATCACTGCATTTAGTGTCAGTGTGACAGTTAGTGTGACAGGCAGTTAGTGTTAGGTCCAGGGTAGCCCCATACCCCCCCTTAATAAAGGTTTAACCCCTTAATAACCGCCCTAGTTAACCCTTTCACCCCCTATTGCCAGTGTCACTAAGCGATCGGTTTTCTGATCGCTGTATTAGTGTCGCTGTTGCCGCTAGGTAGCTAATTTTTTTTCTGCGATTTTTTTTTTACTAAAGACATGTGGCTGAATACATTTTGGCCTAAATGTTTGACTAAAATTTAGTTTATTCGATTTTTCCTATAACAAAAATTAAAAAATATTGTTTCCTCTGCATTCAATTGCTACTGGTTTTAATAATAATAACAGAGTGCAGGGGTCAGGATTGTGCTAAGCATATAGTGCAGGGGTCAGGATTGCTCTACGTATATAGTGCATGGGTCAGGATTGCGCGTCAGCTTTTTCATCTGATTTTTTTGCTGTGACACGTTTGTTTTGTGACCAGTTTTATTAAAAAGGAACAACATTGTTTTTGGAGTGCGGCCATCCTAGTTTTTCTCTACAAATCTTGCAGAGAATGCATTAAGGTTAAAAAAAATAAAAATTGCCTAATTACAACTACTTTAAACTGGAATAAAGGGACGTAAAACTGTATCCAACAAGCAATGGTATAGATGTTAGAATAATCAATATTGCACGGCTCCATTTAATTATGGATGATTCCGCTGGTGAGTCTATAAGATACCATCTGTAAGTTGGATCACATGCTGCAGCCATAAGCCTTTCCCAATACAAGGTAGAAATAGCAACATCAGTAGGGGTAACTGAGCATGAACCAATGACAGGAATATCTTAGCCGGCGTACACACGATCGAATCTATCTTCTGGAAACGGTCTGACAGACCATTTCAGCAGACAGATTCGATCGTGTGTACGGGCGGACAGACAGATTTTTCCAGCAGACAGATTTTAAAGCATGCTTTAAAATCTGTCTGCTGAGAATCCGTCCGTCCAATGTGTCTGCTGGTTAGTACGCTAACCAGCAGACATATCTGTCCGCACATGCGTCGAATGGATTCGACACATGCGCGGAAGTGTTTTACTTCCTGGTGCGGTGACGTGGCGGCGTCAACGTCATCGCAACGTCAGCGCCCTGTCAGCCCAGCAGACAAATCTGATCAAATCGGTCTGTCAGACCGATTTGAACAGATTTATTTGGTTGTGTGTACGCGGCCTTACATCCTTAAAGTGTTACTAAACCCAGGACTCTGCATTCACTATATCTGCTCTCCCACAGTACACAGAACATGGAAATGCAATTATTTTTGAAAACATAAACTGCTAAATACCTTTTCTCATTAGCAGTTAGAGCAGTCTTGTGACTTCTATGTGTGACTGGTAAAGCTTGTAGGAGGAGTTTTCATTCTCCTCTGACTATCCTATGAGGCTGCAGGACCCCTGACCCTCAGTCTGGACAGTGCTGATTGGCCCTGTGCTGATCATATGCACCCTCCAAAGAAAAAAAAAAAAAAACCTCTAGCAACACACACACCAAAATGAGCATGTGAGCATGTGCAGAATGACCCCAAAGGCTCTCTACTATCAGGAGATGGATTGGACACTGTATATATATACATACACTGTATATTAACTAAGAATTTCAAATTACCCGCGTCGTATCATTAGTTTGAATCCTCAAACCATGATACGGGCTTCGATCCGACAGGCTTACGTCTTCGTACGCCGTCGGATCTACGCTGCAATCTTTTTCCGCCCGCTGGGTGGAGTTTGCGTCGTTTTCAGCGTCGGGGTATGCAAATTAGCTTTTTACGGCGATCCACAAAGTTACGATCGTCTGTCGCATTCTCTTACGGCAACTGTAGTCATCTTTTTGCTGCGTAAAGTTAGGGAAGCAAAAATGTGGTCTATAGTTAGACAGCCCATGTTAAGTATGACCGTCGTTCCCGCGTCGAATTTCAATTTTTTTTTTGTTTTTGCGTAAGTCGCCCGGGAATAGAAATGTACGTAAACGACGCTACTCAAAAAAAATCTGACGTAACAACGTAATTTCGCGCAATGCACGGCGGGAAATTTCTGAACGGAGCATGCGCAGTTTGATCGCCGCGGGGACGCGCCTAATTTAAATGCTTCACGCCCCCTAATCGCGTATTTCGATTCCACCGCGAGAAATACACTACGCCGCCGTAACTTACGGGCCGAAATCTACCTGAATTCGTCTTAGAGCCAGGTAAAATACGGCGGTGTAGTGTATCTCTGATACTCTGCGCTAGGGCAATTGTACCTGAATCTGGCCCTCCATTTCTACTGCATGATGCAGGTTAGTAATTAAAAAGGACATCAAAGGTTAACACGTAAATTTGAAGGTCCTACTTTTAATGATTGCTAGCACTCTGTTGTCCTCACAGGAGACAAAGTTCAAAAACATTAATGGCTCACAAAAGAACCCCAGCACAGTGGTGTAGTGGTTGGTACTTTCACCTAGCAGCAAAAGCGCCACTGGTTCAAATCCTGACCATGACATCTGCCTGGAGTTTGCATGTTCTCCTTGTGCCTGTGTGGGTTTCTTCCTACACTCTAAAAGACATGCTGGTAGATAATTTGGATCCTGTCTAAATTGGCCCAAGTGCATTTGGTCCCTTTGGGGTAAGACCGCTCTATATCAAGATACCACTCAACTCTCGTATGCTTGAGGTTATTGTAGCCGTTTTACAGTTTTTCTCTATTGGTTTGGCTCATTTCTTGAAACAGAAATGACATTCTCAAAACAACATGGACAAATCTCCAAACCACTTGGCAATTGTTCACAATTGAATGGCATTTCTCATTCATTTCATCAAATTGCAAATGTCTCAGTACATTTCTCAATGTCTCAGTACATTTCTCAAATGATTTAGTACACGTAACCTACATTTAGCACAATTTCCAATTAAATAGATCATGTTGATCCAAACTGATTGTCATTTCTCAGTCTAAATGGTCGTTCTC
Source organism: Rana kukunoris (assembly GCA_029574335.1). Classification (NCBI taxonomy): domain Eukaryota; kingdom Metazoa; phylum Chordata; class Amphibia; order Anura; family Ranidae; genus Rana; species Rana kukunoris. The sequence continues at coordinate 70,396,658 of CM056050.1, read as the reverse complement.
TCCAAAACGTGTCAGCGTAATTTCATTGTTTAAGTCATCACATGCACAATAGTCTGTTCAATTGTCAAAATTATTCAGGAACACAATACCATGAATAGCATTTATGAATCTCTTGGAACATTTGATAAAATCATTACAGCAATTGACAGTCAGGTAAAACTAGAACTTGAACGAAGGAGGAGTTGGTCTCAGATGACCAATCAAACAGTATGTTTAGTTACCTGACAGGTACTGTCCATTACTGTATTGTGAATGCTGCCAAACATGTATATATAGGGATTGACCATGCAGGACCAGTACAATGTCTGAACATGGAGGCACCTGGCCAAGTAGATGAACACGGACAACTGCCTGCCCGAGGAAGAGGAAGAGGAGGAAGAGTAAGGCGGCGTACACACGATCGGACATATCCGATGAAAACGGTCCGCGGACCATTTCCATCGGATATGTCCGATCGGGAGTTTGATCCGATGGCGTGTACACACCATCGGATCAAATTCCCCGCCGCCGGACGGCGCGGTGACGTGGCGGTGACGCGGCGGTGACGTTGACGCCGCCGCGTCACCGCCACGTCACCGCCACGTCACCGCACCAGGAAGTAAAACACTTCCGCGCATGCGCCGAATCCATTCGGCAGCGGCGCGGCGGCGGTGGGGGCCGACATGTCTGCTGGTAAGTGTACTAACCAGCAGACATGTCGGGCGGACAGATTCCCACCGGATAGATTTCAAAGCATGCTTTGAAATCTGTCGGGTGGAGAAATCTGTCCGCTAGCCCATACACACGAGCGGAGATGTCTGCTGAAACGGTCCATCGGACCGTTTTCAGCGGACATATCCCCTCGTGTGTACGCGGCCTAAGGGTGCGTGATGGTGGAATAGGGGGAAGAAGCTGAGGAGCACGAAGACACCATGCTGTCCCTAATGAAATTTGGGCGACAATTATAGACCATGTCATCAACCATGCCCTCACAATCAATGATGGAATTATATAATGTATAGGACAGAATACTGTGCATAGAGCAACAAATATGTTTATTTACTCATTTGCGTATTCATTTAGTGTGTGTGTGTGATAGGCCTACAGTATTACAGTATCTTACTTCAGTGGGATGTTACGTATGATACTAACCATGACAAGAAAAATATTGTAGAAAATAAACTATGAAATAGTATGGAATAGTTTATTTTCTACAATATTGATAATACAGTTTATTAGTAGTATTCCAATATTACAGTAAAAATTGCAGCTTACTGTATGATGCAATTATCATTATAATCCTTATTTTGAAGAATATAACCTACAATACAGTAAGTAAAAGGGTCAAAGAGCTGCAATTACAGTAGTGCCTCCCATGGAAATCTATCTAATAATGTTACTGTAACATTTCAGTAATTTCATAATTTTTTCCCTCCCCTTTCTGTCAAATACCCCCTGTAGTACCTCTGCATAGGGTACATGTACCCCAGGTTTGGATCCACTGGAACACTGGCCAGTAGTATATTGAACTTGTGCAGAACATAGAACATTCCTATGTAGCTGTCTGTAACTGTATTGTATGGGGATGAGGCTGGCTTCAACCTGGCCAAGGGCCAAAGACATGGCCGTAATTTTATTGGCCACTGGGCCATGGTGGATGTCCCAGGCCAGAGAGGGGGCAATATAACTATGTGTGCTGCCATTTCTTAGAAGGGTGTGGCCACTTACATGCCCAGTCTTGGCCCATACAAAACACAGAAGCTCCTCATCTTCTTAGACCACTTTCATTTGGATTTTATCCCAGAAAATGAGAGAGGTCTCATAGGGCCACACCTACCACAATATATAATTGTATGGGACAATGTGAATTTCCACCGTGGCCCGCTTATCAGGGCCTGGTTCACTGCTCACCCAAGGATGGATATTGTGTTCCTACCACCTTACTCTCCTTTCCTCAATCCTATTGAGGAGTTTTTCTGCGCTTGGAGGTGGAGAGTGTATGAGCATCAGGCACAAGATCAGAGGTCCCCGTTCCATGCAATAGACGCTGCCTGTGAGAATATTACAGGAGATCAGTGTAGGCGATGGTTGCGACATCTCCCTCGTTTCTTCCCTCAATGCATCGCAAGGGAGGATATACGCTGCAATGTTGATGGGAATCTGTGGCCAGACAGTCAGCAGCGTGTGGATGGGCAGGAGGGTGAGGACAGTACCCAGGAGAGGGAGGGTGAGGACAGCGACCAGTGAAGAGATGTTAGGGCTCTTTCACACGGGTGGCCTGTTCAGGTCCGCCTGCCAGTTTTTTAGGCGGACCTGAATGGGCACTCTGTGCTCCTCTATGGAGCTGCCGGTGTCAGGGGTGACATGCCCACTGACATCAGACCCACTCCGGTCCGCCAAAGTGTGACGGAGGAAAAACCTACTTTTCCATCCGTCTGCGGATTGGATTGGGTGAACACGGACAGATGGTCTGTGTTCATCCGATCCCCCCATAGGAGAGAGCGGATAGCTGGCAGGGCAGTCCCTGTACAGTGTGCGAGGACCTCCCTGTCATCCGCCGGCTTAGCGGGGATCAATGGAGCGATCCCCACTGAGCAAGTGGAGGTTCACGGGGCGGATCATTACTGATCCGCCCCGTGTGAAAGGGGCCTTACAGTAGTTGTGAAACTCGAGCTTTATTTACAGCATTGTAGCCTAAATTTACAGTAATTGTCCTTGTTTTTTGTTTGTGTGTTTATATTTCCATATATTATGCTGTGTACGTTTTCTTTTTAGTCTCATGTATGGAAGTTACTTTGTGTGTGAATGATAATGGTTACAATACTGTAAAGTAATTTTTCCTTGGCAGTATGAGTGCAATGTGTGATGTCAAACCTTGGAGGCTACTCTTACCCTAAAAACTTTTCTTATTTTTCAGTTTTATACACAATTGTATTCAGTTAGCTAGACAAAAACTGTACAGTAACCATTGGCAATGAAGGACTGGGCTAAGACTGAAAGGTGGACATGAGGGATATTTCAATGGTTCTCTGCCATAGAGATAAAACATCTAAACATTTTGACTTGCAGTGCTTACACAATGCCTCAGGGACCAAGCATTTTGGGGGCACTGACTATTTGAATGAAAAATAAATTTAGTTTTGACACATGAGTGAACTGTTTTGGGAAAGATATGAACTTTTGAAGGTGAACCATGGTGTTGTGCCGAACCATCCAGGTTATTTTGGCAAAAGCACCAAGAGAGCTGAGAATATCTGGTCTGTTTCAAGAAATCAGCCAAAGCAATTGAGAAGAATCTTTGCCATTTTGGAGGCACTGGGGCTGATTTACTATTGAAGCTGCGCTGCGCCGGTACATGCCTTAATTTGTGCGCTGGATGAAGCCCTAATTAGGCGCATGAACCGGCGTAGCACAGCAGCGCAATGCAATTAATAAGTAAAGCCGCCGCCGAACTCCCTGTTAAAGTCTATGGGGGAAATCTTAATTGTTATTTTTAAAGGCTAATCTGCAATTTTTGTCCTAAAAAGTGTTTGGGGACCTCAGTCCTGCCCCAGAGGACATGTACCAATGTTTTTTTTTTTTAAAAACGGACGTTTTTTCGGGAGCAGTGATTTTAATAATGCTAAAAGTGAAACAATAAAAGTGTAATTTTTCTTTAAATTTCGTACTATGGGGGGGCTCTAATGTCAGCATGTGAAAAAGCGCATGTTTCCCGTGGTTAGAAATGTCTCTGCACAAAATGACATTCTCCAAAGAAAAAAAGCCGTTTAAAATTGACTCGCGGCAATAATGAATTGTCGGCTCCCAGCAATTGCAGGAGAATTCATTCATAAAAAAAACCCCAAATTCAATAACCAGACCCTTTAGGTCTGGTATGGATATTAAGGGGAACCCCGCCGTCAATTTAAAAAAAAAATGATGTGGGGTTCCCCCCAAATATCCATAACCAGACCCTTCAGGACTGGTGTGGAATTTAAGGGGAACTCCACCCCAAATTTAAAAAAAATCCACACCAGACCCCTTATCCGAGCACGTTGACCTGGCCGGCCACATGCCCTCAACATTGGGAGGGTGTTTTGGGGTACCCCCCAAAACACCTTGTCCCCATGTTGATGAGGACAAGGGTCTCTTCCCCACAACCCTTGCCCGGTGGTTGTGGAGGTCTGCGGGCAGGAGGCTTATCGAAATCTGGAAGACCCCTTTAACAAAGGGGCCCCCCAGATCCCGCCCCCCCTGTGTGAAATGGTAATGGGGTACATTGTACCTCTACCATTTCACGGAAAAAAAAGTGTCAAGGGTTAAAAACGACAAGAGCCGGTTTTTGACAAGTCCTTTATTATCTTCTTTCTTCTTCTTTTCTTCTTTCCTTCGGGTTTCTTCCTCCATCTTCTTCTTCCTCTGCTTCTGTCTTGGGTCTTCTATTCCCGCATCTTGCCCGGAATGTTCTTCCATCTTCTTCTCCTTCCGCTGTCCTTCTCGTCCGCATCTTCTTCTGGTTCTTCTTCGCCGGAGCCGCCGCTTCCAATTGAAATCCCCACTGTCTGCCGGACCCCGCCCCCCTCTGACGCTGATGTAGCTGATGAAGAAGATGTGGACGAGAAGGACAGCGGAAGGAGAAGAAGATGGAAGAACATTCCGGTCAAGATGCGGGAATAGAAGACCCAAGACAGAAGCAGAGGAAGAAGAAGAAGGAAGAAGAAACCCGAAGGAAAGAAGAAAAGAAGAAGAAAGAAGCTAATAAAGGACTTGTCAAAAACCGGCTCTTGTCTTTTTTAACCCCTTACATTTTTTTTGGGTGAAATGGCAGGGGTACAATGTACCCCATTACCATTTCACACAGGGGGGGGCCGGGATTTGGGGGGCCCCTTTGTTAAAAGGGTCTTCCAGATTTCGATAAGCCTCCTGCCCGCAGACCCCCACAACCACCGGGCAAGGGTTGTGGGGAAGAGACCCTTGTCCTCATCAACATGGGGACAAGGTGTTTTGGGGGGTACCCCAAAACACCCTCCCAATGTTGAGGGCATGTGGCCTGGTGCGGTTCAGGAGAGGGGGGGTCGCGCTCTGTCCCCACTCTTTTCTGCGGCCGGCCAGGTCAACGTGCTCGGATAAGGGGTCTGGTGTGGATTTTAGGGGGGACTCCATGCCATTTTTTTTTAAATTTGGGGTGGAGTTCCCCTTAAATTCCACACCAGACCTGAAGGGTCTGGTTATGGATATTTGGGGGGAACCCCACATCATTTTTTTTAAAAATTGACGGCGGGGTTCCCCTTAAAATCCATACCAGACCTAAAGGGTCTAGTTATTGAATTTGGGGGGACCCCCATGCTTTTTTTTTTGGTGTTTTTTATGAATGAATTCTCCTGCAATTGCCGGGAGCTGACAATTCATTATTGCCGCGAGTCAGTTTTAAACGGCTTTTTTCCTTCAGAATGTCACTTTTCACATGCTGACATTACACCCAGGGCCGCCATCAGGGGGGTACAGGCAGTACACCTGTAAGGGGCCCGGGGGTCCGGAAGTGCCCAGATGCCTGCAGGCCCCCAGGGCCCCAGATGGTAACCCCCCCTTTTTTTTTATATCTTTTTTAATATTTTTTTTTATTATTTTTTATTAAAGGGCCAATTTTTTGTATTTATTTTTTTAGCAGTCCGGAGGTCCCCAGGGGCCCAGAGGCCCCCAGGGCCCCGGGTGGCAACCACTCATATTTTTTGTTATTAAAGGGCCAATGTTTTTTTTTAGGGGTCTGGAGGTCCCCAGTGGCCCGGAGATCCCCAGGGCTCCAGATGACAACCCCCCTTTTTTTTAACAAAAATACAAAAAATGATATATTTTTATATTTTTTTTAGTTATTTTTTTAACATATATATATATATATATATATATATATATATATATATATATATATATATATTTATAATATTATTATGAAAGGGCCCAGAGGGCCCCAGATGACAACCTTTTTGCTTATAAAAATGTTTTAAACATTTTATATTTTCTTAATTTTTTTGTAGATATAGATATATTTTTAGTAAAAGGCTCAGAGGTCCCCAGGTTGTTTTTTTTATTCTTATTTATTTTTTAAAGTGTATTTTGTGCGTGAAGTCGAGAAAGAGGAGCTGGACTGCAGGAGTTGGGAGTAGGCAGACCCTCCCCCCGGAGGCAATCGCCATCCTTCTCCATGCCCCCGGTGGCAATGGCGGGTGTGAGGGGGGCCTCCCACTCATCCCACCCTACCTGCTCCACTTGGGAGCCCGACTGGGGCCCAACGGGACAGAGGGACTCCCCCTATGAGGGAGTCTAGCCCACCCAGCCAGCCCTGTAGGTCCTTCGCCTCTTTTTATTTTAGGAGACCTCATGGCCAAAGTGCATGCGTGTTAAACCAATTTCGTGTGCGTGCAAGTGTGGTGTTTTTTTTGGGGGGGGGTGGGCATACTAAGCACAGGCATACCTTGCATAGCACACCCACCGGGAGCCGGGCTGAGACCACCAAACTCAATTCACATGTAGCTGAGATCGGGATCCGAACCCTTGGCTGCAGAGGTGAACGGCTTGTCAGCGCAGTGCCAAAGTGGCGGGCATTTTTTCGAACAAATTTCCAACGGTATTTGCGCAAAAAAATTTCTAACGCTTTTTTTTTTGGCTTACAAAAAAAAAACTATTTCATGAATGAAAAAATAAGAAAGCAGTAAAGCTAGCCCAATTTTTAGGGATAAGGTGAAAGATGATGTTACACCGAGTAAATAGATACCTAACTTGTCAGGCTTTCATATTGCGCCCACTCATGGAATGGCGCTAAACTTCGTTATTAAAAATCTCCATAGGCGACGCTTGACTTTTTTTTTCAGGTTACCAGTTTTGAGTTACAGAGGAGGTCTAGTGCTAAAATTATTGCTCTCACTCTAACGCACACTATGATACCTCACATGTGGGGTTTGAAGGGTGTTTACATATGTGGGTGGGACTTGCATGCGTCTTCGCTTCTGAGTGCGAGCTGCTAGGGACAGGGGCATTTAAATTTAGATTTTTTTTTTTTTTTAACTTAATATTTTTCTTTTTGCACTTGTTTGTCCTTTTTTTGTATTATTTTTCACTTTTCTTCCTATTACAAGGAATGTAAACATCCCTTGTAATAGGACTAGTGTGTGACAGGTCCTCTTTATGGAGAGAGGCGGGGTCAATAAGACCCCACATCTGTCCTCCAGGCTGGAAAGCATTGAATTGGAAAAAAAAACACTGATCTCTGCTTTCAGCTGTGATCATGTTCGTTCAGCACAGTGGTGTAGTTTATAGCATGTTCACCTAGCAGCAAAAGGGTTGCTGGTTCGAATCCCGCCCGTGACACCATCTGCCTGGAGTTTGCATGTTCTCCCTGTGCGGGTTTCCTCCCACAATCTAAAAACATGCTGTAAATTGGATCCTGTCTAAATAAGCCCTAATATGCAGTAGGATATTTAGGTTTTGTGCTGCCCTAGGCCAGACCAAATTTCGGCACCCCCTAATAGAAAAATGACACACCCTTCCTGTCAAGGCCACACCCTGTTTTTTTATGACCCACCCAGGAATTTTCAGGGGACACACACAAGTTCTGTGGGGGGGGGCACAGGAGTCCCTTAATTTGCCTAGTTTTTCTATCACTTCCTGTTTGGCTATGGGGCAGGAAGTGAAGGCCAATCTCCCCAAACGGACAGGGATAATACAAAATAAACTGACCGGGCTTCTAACCCTCCCCCCCCCCCAACTCTATCCAAAATGAAAGAAAACAAAAAAAAAGTGTTGATTATAGTTCCAGTTTAACCCCAAATTTCAGATCATTTTATTGAGAGGCTTAAGAAAATATAACCATGCCAATAGGCCAGGATCCAGCGTTGCTAATATGTATGAATGTGTGTTAGGAACCCCCACAAACACCAACCAATGTTAAATCAACAATTTTCTTGTTTGTTTTGGGGATGCCTGCACCCCTGATAGGGTAAAGACACCTCACAAATGTTGTCACTTTCTACTTAATTCAATAACTTCCTGCCACATAGCCAAACAGGAAGTGAGGGAAAAACCTGAGTAATGTTTTGTTGGGGACACACAGATCAATCTAAATAGTTTCCCATTTTGGAAATTGCATTTTGCTGTGTACACCCCAAATTAGTATAGATCTTGGACTTTGGGGTCCATTTACTAAAGGCAAATCCACTTTGCACTACAAGTGGACAAGCAAGGAAGAAAAATAAAAACTTGGCGGGATTGGAAGTTAAAACCATCAGTGCTTCCCTTCTGATTTTCATTGACTACGCTTCTACTGCAGAGCGGCTTTGCCTTTACTAAACCCCAAAGTAACTAATCATTTGGGGTGTACACAGCAGTGCAATTTGCTTAATGGGGACACTAGTTAGATTGATCTGTGTCCCGAAGAAAAGACCATTGGTAGGGTTTTAACCTCACTTCCTGTTCAGCTGTGTGACAGGAAGTGAAGCCAATTTTAAGAAAAGGGACACAAAGCCCAACCTAAAAACACTAGCAGGGGTTCTAACACTCAATTGGCTTCCCTCAAACAACCCACAATTAGAATAGGATTTTCTTGTGCTAGTTTCAAGCACAGCGCTGTAAATCAGCACTTCAAGCCTGTCCACCAATGCCTTGAAGGAAGAGGTTGTGTCTTTGAAGCAGCTCCTGTGAAGAACCAGACCCTGGAGGAGAGGGGAGGCTATGGCCTCATCAAGCCCAGGCCAGGGGCTTGTTCCTGGGCAAGGGGAGTTCACCTCCCGCCCGGTACCTCCGAGGACCGTGGATCTCCCGAGTTTTGGGGATTTAAATAAAGAAGAGAAGCAATTTTTGTCGGTCCAGTCCAAGCTGGCAGATTGGACTTTTCCCCAGCAAGGGGAGGATGATCAGCGAATGCTGAGAAGACGCAGCAAAACCAAAGGTTTGATTCAGAAGGCGGCACAAGCTCTCCATTCCAGGATTACAGTGCTGGCCAGTTTAAGGAACAGAAGAGATCGGGCTAGTAGCTCAAAAAGATTCGAATTCAAGGAAGCAATAGACCTGTTGAAAGAGCAGAATGGCCAGATATGGGGTCTTGTTATGTGTCTCTGTTCCAGAGGGACTGCAGAGAAGGCTTTTCTCCTTCCAATCAGGAGGGAGCTCCAACGTGCCTCTGAGGAGAGCAAGCAGGCAGCAAGGAGAGGCAAGTCAGCATTAGTAGCTGAGGGGGCTGGGGGTTCTCTGTTAGTGGAACCTCAGACCTCAGGGACTATCTCGGAGAGTACCGCTGAGGGCGCCCAGGCACCTGCCGGACCCCAACCTGTGAAGAAAGGGGGTACAACATCAAGTGGGAGGTTGTCCCACGAAGCAGGAGGTACTTGCGTGAGTGAGAGAGGTCTCAACCCCGTGGTGAGTCTTCCTCGTCTTCCGCCTGGTCTTTTGGTCACCGTGAAGAGTGTGTCTGGTTCCCAGCAAGATCAGGGTGATAAGCCTGCTCCTGGAAGCGGGGGTGCTTTGGCCTCTGTGAACCCAGCAAGTAGCCTACAGCAGGGTCAGCCGGCCGTTGTGGTGGCGACCGCTGCGGGTTTACAGGGTGAGGGGCAGGCATCTACCACGGATCCAGTTGAGATGGACTGTATGACATCTAGTATGGAAGAAGCTATGGCTAGGATAGCAATGGCTGCCGAGGGAGAGGGCACGCCACGCCATGTGGAGCCTCCTGCTTCTGGACGACCAATCAGCAGTGACTTGGAGGGCATTTCCGCTGTGCGGAAATCTCCCGTGATTGGGACGGAGCCGCGACCGGAAGTGATGTCAGCACGTGACCCGGAACCGGAAGTGACGTCAGCACGTGACCCGGAACCGGAAGTGACGCCAGCGGGTGAACCCGGAAGTGGCTGTGGTGACACCCGGAGCTCCATTTCCCGGCCAGGTCCGGTCCTCAGCTTTGGAACAGAATACCCAGGGACTTGTAAGTACTTCCCCATCTGCGGGTCTCCCTTCTGAACAGGCTCCAGTTTGGGGGGATCACCCTGCGGGACATTTAGATGATGAATGTTTGGCAATGGATTTTATTAGAAAGTTAGAAGGTTCCCAGTCTGCAGCTGTGACAGAAGTCCATGTAGGTTCCTATGGAGCCTGTGAAGAGATGGGGGACTCTGGTTTTAATATGGATGATACTCAATTGGCTCAGGTACAGGAAGTTATGTTGGGGTCGGGCCCCCTTTCGGGTCCTTCAGTAGTGAGGGGGAGGGCAGCGAGTCATGAGGAGACTGCCCAGGTTGGGTCAATGGAGGTCCTGAGGGGGGTTGGTCCATTTGATGCACCCCAACCTGCGGGAGTTATCACAACCTCTCAGGAAGAGAGCTTGCTCAATGCTTTGAGGGAGGGCAGGTCTTATGCCCAAGTGGCTGGGTTAAGTGCTCCCTTGGATCATATTTACAGCAAGTTCGGTGCCCGCAATTTCAGGGTTCCCCCTGCGCAAGAGCAGCGGGGTGAGGGGGCATGGTCCAGGGGAGGTGGTGGTACAGAACGCAGGAGGAGGAATGTGGTGCAACTAAAGTTTATTGGTGAAGGTCAGTGCCCGTCCCGAGGAGAGGTCATCGATATGGTCCTCTCTCTGGGAGTAAGGGCGTCTGACCTCTTTGCGGTTATCCATCCGGGAGGTTCAGTAGAGTTTGATTTTAGTTTTATGTCAGTCATCGTTATGGAAATGTTTTTGTTGAATTATGAACTAGTTAAAAGACAGGACCCATGGTCCAAGTTCTGTTTGACCCCCCTGTCTAGGCAGGAGGAGGTCAAAAATGTAACCATCCTGGTACGCAATGAATCCCTTCCTCCGGAAGACATTGCGACCTGGTTGACCCGTCATGGCCAGCTCCAGTGCCCCCTTTGGAAGAAGGTGGATGAAAGGGGGATCTGGACAGGGGCCTGGGGGGTTAAGATTAAGTTGAAGAGGCAGGGGAATAGCATGGCTCATATCCCTGGGAGTGCTTTCATTGGGAGAGACAGAATTTTGTTTTTTTATCCTGGACAGCCTAAAAGGTGTTTTAAGTGCGGGTCCCCCACTCACTTGAGCGCTGAATGCACTGTTGTGAAGTGCACGCGCTGTGGTGGGAGGGGTCACCTGGCGGACGGGTGTGCCCATATTAGATGTAATCTTTGTAACGAGTTAGGTCACCCTTTCAGTCGATGTCCGCAGGCTTATAGGGGTAATGTGCAAGAGGAATCTGGGGTGTCGGAGGGTTTCACCTCGGACACTGATTCTGAGATGGAGGGGGGTGGGGGGGGGGGCAGGCCGCGGGTGCTTCTAGATCTGGTGGTCGGGCTGCCCCTATGCCCCAGAGGCAAGGTTCTGTCAGGAGGAGGGCGGGGGTTGGTGCAGCTGCCCCTGATCCTCCAGGTCAGAGTGGAGTGGACATTGATTCTGAGGTAGAGGGGGGTGAGGAGCCTCAAAGGCAGGGTCTCATCAGGAGGAGGGGCGGGGGGTTAGTGCAGTAGCCCCTGACCCTCCGGGTCAGAGTGGAGTGTCAGGAGGTGGTGGGGTTTTCCTTGGGGGGCCTCCTGAGTTTTTGCTGGACTCCTCTGCCTTAGACACCGATTCTGAAGTAGAGGGGAGTGAGGAGGGTTTGGTGGTTCCCCCTGGGGGGGGGGGGGTGTTGGGGCCAGTCTGTGCTATCCTTCCCCCCACTTCCCTTTCTCTTCCTGTTGCCCCCTCCTCTCATTCTTGTTCTGTTCCCCTCCCGCTTTCTTCCCGTTTTGCCCCGCTCTCCCCCCCCCGGGTGGATTCTCATGCGTTGGGTGGTGCAGTAACCCAGGAGGATATGGAGGTGGCCCTTGGGTCACAGAAAAGACCTCAGGCCGGGTCAAGTGAAGAGCCCTCAGAGGGTATGAGTGGGGTGGGCCCAGCAGCCGGTGATACTGGTTGGGTAGTGCTTAGGAAGAATAAGAAGAAAAAGAAAAAAAGTAAAAAAGGTGTTAATGAGTGATGCGGGAGTGGGTTCTGTGCCCTGTTCTAAGCAGGATGAGGGTGCGGGTGCCGCAGAGTAATTTGTTATTTTACTAGTCGGTTAATATAGCGGGATTTTGTTTGATGTTTATGATGTATAGATATGTGGTCTGTTGATGGATTTGGCTAGCTATGACCTGGTGCAGTGGCCAGATGGGGCAGAGGCTGTAGGTTTCTGCAGTTGATGCCAATAGGCTTGCGCAGGTAGTTGGCTAATCCGCGTAAAATATGCCATATATAGTATTTTGTTATTCTTTCTTTTGTTTCTTATGGACCTTAATTATGGGTATGCACCAATAGTGACCCAAAGTGCAATGAGCCGGATAATGGAGGGTGATAAAAGTTTGCCCAACCTGATAGAGGTTAGCACTGGTGAATTGGTTGCGTGTTATTAGTCTGTGTTTTCAAGGTTTGTAAATTCAATGTTGGTTTTATAGGAGTGTTATAGTTGTTTAAATGATTATCTTGTATATGTAAATGTTTGTAAGCAGTGTGAGATTTTCTTGATGTTTCCCCGTTATTTGTAAATTTGGTACCTAATGTCGTGTCTGAATAAACAAAAAATTTCCACCAATACACCACCGCCCCCCCCCCCCCCCGCAACAGGCCATGTTTGCAGGTTTTCCTTCATCTTGCACATGTGCTTTAAAAAGTCAGTCTGGACATCAATTCTAGGAAACAATACTTACCGCTTTGTCCTTCCTTTCCTGGTGACTAAACATGACAAACATTTCATGCATACACACCAGGAAAGAGCTTAGAGACAAATCACACTTGATGGTTTAGGCCCAAACTATTTCAGCTGCAGCATGAAAAAAATATCACAAAACAAACTTCAAAATTTGAAAGTAATTTTATTGGTCCACAAAACAAGGAAAGCAAAACAAAATATTAAAAATAAACACAAAAAAAATAAAAAATACATAAAAACAAAAAATAGACCAAGGTTTATTTCACACAGTCATTGGAAAATGAATCATGCTTTTGAAATAACAGGATAGACCCACAGGATTAAAACATTAGTCATTAACATCTTGAGAAACATTTTGCAAAATTATGCAGCAGACAAAACATCAAAGTGAAAATCATTAAATCAAACAATTGCCCCCCCCCCCAAAAAAAAACTTGCTCCAAAAGATCTCTGTTTCGCTCCGCCATTCCTTCCAGCCAGCAAGTCTGCCCCCTGTCAGGGCAGCTGACATGTGCTCTATCCACGCTTTTTATAACATGTGTGCTAATAAACCAATTGGAAACACATGAAGAAATGTCAGCCTCTAGTTTGTGTGCACTTGTAACTGCTTACACCTGTCCTTAAATTACTAAGCCAAAAAACAAGTTTTCTGAGCATGCTCAGAAAGATGCATGTCATTTTCAGGCACAAACACCCAGCTTAATTTTCTAAGTGTTCGAGCATGCCCAGTTCACTCGAGATGCATTACCAGAATCAAATCTGCAATGGCAGATGAAAGCATTAGACCTCGTACACACGATCAAATCTGTCTGCTGGAAACGGTCTGCTAGACCGTTTCAGCAGACAGATTAGATCGTGTGTACGGGCAAACAGACGGATTTGGCCACCCGACAGATTTCAAAGCATGCTTTGAAATCTGTCGGCTGGGAACCCGTCCGCCCGACATGTCTGCTGGTTAGTATGCTAACCAGCAGACATGTCTTCTCGCACACGCGCCGAATGATTTTGACGCATGCGCGGAAGTGTTTTACTTCCTGGTGCGGTGACGTGGCGGCGCCAACGTCACCGCCACGTCACCGACACGTCAGCGCGCTGTCTGCTGGCGGGGATTTTGGTTTGCTCGTGTGTACACGTGAGCAAACCAAAATTCCAGCAGATAGATCTGTTCAAATCGGTCGGTCCGACCGATTTGAACAGATAGATTTGATAGTGTGTACGGGGCCTTAGAGGTGTTTTTTTTTCCCCCCTGAACTGATGCTTTACAACCTGAAGGGGAGATCTTATTGAATTTTTACGTAACAAACATAAATAATAATAATTAAAACACCCCTGTCCCTAGTAGCTCGCAGTCAGAAGTGAACACGCACCATATTTTTTTTCCGGTTACCAGTTTAGATTTACAGATGAGGTCTAGTGCTAAAAGTATTCCTCTCGCTCTTACGCACGCTATGATACCTCACATGTGTGGTTTGAAGGATGTTTCCATATGTGGGCAGGCCTTAAATGTGTAAGTCCTGCCCACATATTTAACCCCCATTCAAACCCCACATGTGAGGTATCATAGCGTATGTTAGAGCGAGAGCAATACTTTTAGCACTAGACCTCATCTGTAAATCTAAACTGGTAACCTGAAAATAAATAAAAAAGTGTTGCCTATGGGTATTTTCAAGTACTGAATTTTGGCGCCATTCCATGAGTGTGTGCAATATTAAAGCGTGACATGTTGGGTATCTATTTACTCGGTGTAACATCATCTTTCACATTATGGCCATAAATTGGGCTAACTTTAGTGTTTTCTTAATTTGTAACCACTTGAGCCCCAGACCATATTACTGGTCACTGACCGGGCCAGTTTTTGCATTTCAACACTGCGTCATTTTAACTGACAATTGCGCGGTTGTGCGACGTGTCCCCCAAACAAAATTGGCGTCCTCTTTTTCCCCCCAACAAAATTGTATTTTTTTTTGGTGGTATTTGATCACCTCTGTGTTTTTTCTTATTTTTGCTCGAACCAAAAATATAGCGACAATTTTGTAAATAAAAAGACAACTTTTTTACTGTTTGCTATAATAAATCTCCCCCAAAATATATCAAAATTTTTTTTTTGTCCTCAGTTTAGGCCGATATGTATTCTTCGACATATTTTTGGTTCCAAAAAATCGCAATAAGCGTTTGATTGGTTTGGGCAAAAGTTATAAATAGGGGTTCGTTTTATGGGTTTTTTAGGAATATATTTTTGTTTTACTAGTAATGGTGGCGATCATTGATTTTTATGGCTACTGCGACATTGTGGCGGACACATTTTTGTGAGCTTTGGCATTTTTCTGTGTGCGTGGAATAGGGGCGCTACAAAAATTAAATGAAATAAATAGGTGAATAAATACAACCTATCCCAATAGAGCATAGATCCTTAATTGCAAATAATAACATAAATTGTGCAAGGTGCATATAAATTCAAAGACAACACCTGCAATGAAACAGGTGTGCAATTATATGAGTGAATAGGATTAGACAATATACAATACACGGTGAAATATATAGTGACCATGAATAATATAAAAGTGCTCCGTGCTCAAAAAAGTCCTTGTGGTAGGTTCCATTTCACCAATGGGACACCTCAAGTGGGGATGGATGGCTCCTTACCAGATGAAGTTGACCTAAACTAAGGTCAATAGAGCCTGGGTAACACCACCTTGCGCATGGGGAATTCCAATGAAGTTGAACGGATAATGCAGATGTCATAAGAAAAAAGGAAGAACAGCTCCCATAGTGTAAAACTGTTTAATGAAATATAAAAACAAATACACAGTGCCAAGTGGCCCCTTACTTGAATGGGTGCCCGTATCCCGGCACTGAGGCTGTAGGCTTGTATGTATGGAGAGAGAAACGAAGACCGGCGTGCGTTCCACTGCTGTGCGCGAGGAAACCAGATAACCGGAAGTAGGTAATCAATGCGTGCCCAGGTACCGCCTCATAGAGATATGAAAGATTACCATGATTCAAAGGCCTACAAGTGGCAGATTAAAACTGACACTAGTAGTTCCAAAGAATCTACCATGGAGAGAGATTCAGAAGTACACAATTTGGTTACTTTAGCAACCAATAAAAATAAAGCTAAATCTTCTACCCCAAAAAAATCTAAAAAACCAACTATACCCCAAGGATCCTCACAACAGGGAGGTAGAGGACCACCACCACCACCGTACGGTGGCTATCCTACGGGACCCCCAAATAATTATTACCCCACTCCCTATATGGCACCTACTCATAATAGATATGCCCCACTGGACAATCGTCCAATGGATTACAATTACAACAATTATTACCAAGGTCCCCCACACTATACCTCTAGACCTCCTAGAGGGAAACCTAGGGGCAATCATAGAGGCAAACAACATGGACCTAACCCTGGACAGGCATCGGGGGAATGGAGGGGCTGGAACGAGCCCTACAAAATTCCCACCAATGCCCCACAACCCCAGCAAGAACATTTAGGCCCAGAGGTAAAAGAGGAGGAACCAGAAAGAAAAAGACCCAGGGACCATTAGGAGAGGGCATTTTTAACCTGGCAGGTGTTGACTTATCTCGGGCGGAGTTAACAGTACTGTCACATGGATTAAAATTTGCTCCAAACAAAAATCTAAACAAATTTGAGACCTTCATTGATGTGGAAAAATTTGTGAGGAAACTCAATATCAAAAAACATTTTTCCCAGCAACCCACATACGAACCCCAAACACAGTGGGTTAAAGAATAGTTCAGTTTTCAATCCAAAAAAGGGGACCCACCACCATGTGGAGGTTTTCAAACATATGGTACAAGGAAAAATCCAAGATTTAGATATTAAATCTTTTGACACAAAACATACCAGCAACCACAACCTGGTGTCGGATGGAATTAAAGCCTTAGAACAAAATAAAAACATAGTAGTCCGCCCTGCCGACAAAGGCGGGGGAGTGGTAATACTCAAGAAATCAGACTATTATGGAGAAATACAACGTTTGCTGAGTGCCACAGACACTTATTCTCTTCTTCCTGGGGATCCTTTGGGTAGACTCAAAATTGAGCTTACCCTCTGGGTCAAAGATGGCCTAACCCAATCTATTCTTACAGACAAAGAGGCTCAATATTTGGTCCCAAAAGTACCTCGTACACCTGTACTGTACACGATTCCAAAAATCCACAAAAACAATACTCACCCACCTGGTAGACCTATTGTTAGCGGAATAGGTTCTCTCTATTCCAGAGTGGGTGAGTATTTGGATATTTATCTCCAACCCTTGGTCATTCAAGGCATTCAAGGCAAATCCTATTTGAAGGATAGTAGAGAACTTATCAAGTCTTTACCAACATTTACAGTTTCTGAAATGTATGGTTGGTTACTGTAGATGTCGAATCTCTTTATACCAACATTCGCCAACCTGATGCCATTTCAGCTGTCCAACAAGCATTAGAACTCCAATCTGCAATACCCTTGGCTCAGATTAATTTTTTGGTTAAGGGACTCCTATTGGCCATGGGAAATAATTATTTCTGGGCCCAAAGAAATTTTTATAAACAAATCAGAGGAGTCGCTATGGGGGCTCGTTATGCACCCAGTGTGGCAAACCTGGTACTTAACAGATGGGAGGAAGAAACCATCTATAAAGACAAAGTCATCCCTCTGGTTTATTACCGGAGGTATATAGATGATATTGTACTACTATGGGAGGGCTCCCAACTCTCCTTAGAACAATTTTTAGTCCAAATGAACAACAATAATTATGGCCTCAGCTTCACCGCCGAATTTAATAAGACCTCAATTCACTATTTGGACCTCATCTTAACCAAACAAGGTAACCAGATCCACACTATGACTTACTTTAAGCCAACTGACCGTAATGGGTATGTACCAACCTCCAGTTGCCATCATCCCAAATGGTTGGGTGCCATACCAAAGGGCCAATTTATGCGAATTCGGAGAAATTGTAATGATATAGTGGATTATGTTCAACAGTCAGAGGTACTTACCAATAAATTTATAGAAAAGGGTTATTGCCCAAACCAATTACGGAAGGCCCAAAAAGAAGTTTTGGATATGGACAGACAAGCCTTATTAGTAAGTAAGGTTAAACCTCCAAGAAAAGAAGACGTGCCTTTTTTGTCTGGATATCATAGGCAACATAGGAATATAGAAAAAATTATTAAAGAGTATTGGCCAATCCTACTCAAGGATATTGATTTGGCCAAGATTCTACCTGCATGTCCTACCTTTATATACCGGCGAGCACCAGGGCTGCGAAATATGGTGGCAGCTAATGTCCCAGATCCTCCGGCAAAACCCCTTACCTTTCTTGATGGGTCTAGTTTCCATTATTGTACCCGATGCAGATCATGCAAAAAAACAAAAAGGCAAGGAAAAAAGGTTAACAAATTCAAATCTAGTGTAACCAACCGCGAATACACCATCAAACCATTGATCACGTGTCATTCGAAGTTTGTTACCTATGTACTGGTATGTCCCTGTAACCTCCAATATGTTGGCCGCACTACCCGAGAACTCAAAATTAGAATCAATGAACATGTGGCCAACATTATAAAAGGATATTCTGATCATAGTGTGTCCAAACATTTTGACCTTTACCATAACAGGGATCCTAGCCTACTTACTTTCTATGGGATAGATAGAATTACTAATCATTGGCGTGGAACCGACATGACTAAGGCGGTATCCCAGAATGAAACCCAGTGGATCCATCGCCTTAGGACGATGAGGCCCCTGGGCCTCAATATTGAGCTGGATCTCAATTGTTTTTTGACCGATGAATAATGGAAGTTTTTTAATTTTAATTTAATATAAATGATTAGTTTTTTAAAATTTCATTTATATTTATTTTTTATTTTAATTTAATATGTATTTTTTCTGTCCATAAAAATATATATTTTAATATAATTTTATATAATTTTAAATAATATATCTTATATTTAGTTGGTTTTAAATAATACAATAATTGATATGCCAATGATATATTATTGGCATACATGTAATGGTTTTGTCTCTATCTTGATTGAGGATGGCATCACCCAGTTAATATTTATGCATTTTTTATTTACATGGATATGCATATTTGTTTTATTGCAACTGAGGTTTGGAGATTGACATTACTCATTTGTATCTGCGGATTGTTATATTTTTTATCTGTAGATATGTTTGCCACTTGAGTATGTTTTTTTCATCTCGAATCTGTAGTTACGTTTGTAAACTGCAAATGGTTGCGAACGCACTGTTTACTTTTTGTGTTACGATTGTATTGAATGGCTGCCATAACCGGAACAGAGGCTGTTGCAGTATTGCATTGCCCCCCCCTCTCCCCATCCGGTGATTGACAGGCCTATAATACCAGCCCTTAGCGTGCGCCAGGTACGCTTCCTGATGACGATCATATCGAAACATATGTCAAAAAAGAGGCGGTACCTGGGCACGCATTGATTACCTACTTCCGGTTATCTGGTTTCCTCGCGCACAGCAGTGGAACGCACGCCGGTCTTCGTTTCTCTCTCCATACATACAAGCCTACAGCCTCAGTGCCGGGATACGGGCACCCATTCAAGTAAGGGGCCACTTGGCACTGTGTATTTGTTTTTATATTTCATTAAACAGTTTTACACTATGGGAGCTGTTCTTCCTTTTTTCTTATGACATCTGCATTATCCGTTCAACTTCATTGGAATTCCCCATGCGCAAGGTGGTGTTACCCAGGCTCTATTGACCTTAGTTTAGGCCAACTTCATCTGGTAAGGAGCCATCCATCCCCACTTGAGGTGTCCCATTGGTGAAGGTGGAACCTACCACAAGGACTTTTTTGAGCACGGAGCACTTTTATATTATTCATGGTCACTATATATTTCACCGTGTATTGTATATTGTCTAATCCTATTCACTCATATAATTGCACACCTGTTTCATTGCAGGTGTTGTCTTTGAATTTATATGCACCTTGCACAATTTATGTTATTATTTGCAATTAAGGATCTATGCTCTATTGGGATAGGTTGTATTTATTCACCTATTTATTTCATTTAATTTTTGTAGCGCCCCTATTCCACGCACACAATTATTATATTTCAATCCATTTGATTTATTCAGGGAGCAGCTTTTCTAATATATATATATTTTTTTCACCCCTCCCCCACATTGGCGCGAGATTTTCCACCCAAATACCTCTTTGGCATTTTTCTAGCGACCAATGGTATACAAATGCATTGCTTACTATAAAAATGTCACTGGCAGGGAAGGGGTTAACACTAGGGGCGAGGAAGGGGTTGATTATGTTACCTGGGTGTGTTCTAACTGTAAAGGGGGTGGGACTGACTAGGGAAAATGACAGATCACTGTTCATACATTGTATGGACAGACGAGCAGGCATTCCCCCCCCTGACAGGACCGGGATAAAGGGGAACTCCACACCAAATTTAAAAAAAAAAAAACGGCGTGGGGGGTCCCCATCCAGGTGCACAACAGGCTCTTAGATATGGTCTGGAACATAAGGGGTTAAACCCACGCCAAAAACGGCGTGGGGTTCCCCCTCAGATCCAGACCAAACCCTTATCCCAGGCACACAGTCTGACCGGACAGGAATGGGGGTGGGGACGAGCGAGCGCCCCCCCCCCTCCTGAGCCGTACCAGACCGCATGCCCTCGACATGGGGGGGTGTGTGCTTTGGGGTAGGGGGGCACTGCTCGTCGCTGTGTCGCCGTCTTCGACGTTTTCTGCCTGGATGAGGGTCGCACATCCCATCCCGGACTTTGACGTGGCGGGCTTCTCGTCGCTGTGTCGCCGTCTTCCACCGCCGCCCCCTTCACCACGAAGCTGCCGTGCTTGTGGGGGAGGGCAGCGGGCTTCGAAGTTTTCGGCCGGGGTGAGGGTCGCACATCCCACCCCGGTCTTCTAGTCGTTTTCGCCGCCGCCCCCTTCACCACGAAGCTTCCTGCTTATGGGGGAGGGCGGCGGGCCTCTCGTCGCTGTCTTCCGCCGTGGGGTGACACTCGCAGGCTTCTTCGGCAACCTCTGCTTCTGCCTGGTTCCTCCGCTGGGGCCAGGGCTTGTCTCCGCTGTGTTCTTCCATTCGATGTTGACACGGCGAGGTCCCGCGCTGAACTGCCGACAGAGCGGTGGGCACCGACTTATATTGGCATACGGCGTGGGCGTGGTTATGCCACAATGTGACCTTAACCCATGTGACATCACATTCCCATCATGCCCTGTGATGTCACATGGGTTAAGGTCACATGGTGGCGTAACCACGCCCACACCCTATAAGTCGGTTCCCGCCGCTCTGTCGGCATTTCAGTGCCGGACCTCGCTGTGTCAACATCGAATGGAAGAACACAGCGGAGAGAAGCCCTGGCCCCAGCGGAGGAGCCAGGCAGAAGCGGAGGTCACCGAAGAAGCCCGCGAGTGTCACCCCGTGGCGGAAGACAGCAACGAGAAGCCCGCCGCCCTCCTCCATAAGCAGGAAGCTTCGTGGTGAAGGGGGCGGCGACGGAAGATGGCGACACAGCGACGAGAAGCCCTGGCCCCCGCGGAAGAGCCAGGCAGAAGAGGCTATCGAGAGCCCCCCGGCAGAAAACTACGAAGCCCGCGGCCCTCCCCATAAGCAGGAAGCTTCGTGGTGAAGGGGGCCACGGCGGAAGACGACTAGAAGACCGGGGTGGGATGTGCGACCCTCACCCCGGCCGAAAACTTCGAAGCCCGCTGCCCTCCCCCACAAGCACGGGAGCTTCGTGGTGAAGGGGGCGGCGGCGGAAGATGGCGACACAGCGACGAGAAGCCCTGGCCCCCGCGGAAGAGCCAGGCAGAAGAGGCTATCGAGAGCCCCCCGGCAGAAAACTACGAAGCCCGCGGCCCTCCCCATAAGCAGGAAGCTTCGTGGTGAAGGGGGCCGCGGCGGAAGACGACTAGAAGACCGGGGTGGGATGTGCGACCCTCACCCCGGCCGAAAACTTCGAAGCCCGCTGCCCTCCCCCACAAGCACGGGAGCTTCGTGGTGAAGGGGGCGGCGGCGGAAGATGGCGACACAGCGACGAGAAGCCCTGGCCCCCGCGGAAGAGCCAGGCAGAAGAGGCTATCGAGAGCCCCCCCGGCAGAAAACTACGAAGCCCGCGGCCCTCCCCATAAGCAGGAAGCTTCGTGGTGAAGGGGGCCGCGGCGGAAGACGACTAGAAGACCGGGGGGGGATGTGCGACCCTCACCCCGGCCGAAAACTTCGAAGCCCGCTGCCCTCCCCCACAAGCACGGAGCTTCGTGGTGAGGGGGCGGCGGCGGAAGACTGCGGCGGCGAAGACTGGGGTGGGTTGGCGGAAGACCCCCGGAGCTGACTGATAAATTATTTTATTCTGTGTGGTTTATTTGTGTTTACACTTTTTTCACCAGGTGAATGGGTACAATGTACCCCATACTCATTCACATAGGGTGGGGAACCGGAATCTGGGGGCCGCCTTATTAAAGGGGCTCCCAGATTCTAATTGGCTCCCGCCCGCATACCCCGACAACCAACGGCCAGGGTTGTCGGGAAGAGGCTCTTGTCCCTATCGACATGGGGACAAGAGTGCTTTGGGGTGGGGGGGCAGTGCCCCCCTCCCCCAAAGCGCACACTCCCCCATGTCGAGGGCATGCGGTTTGGTACGGCTCAGGAAGGGGGGGGCGCTTGTTCGTCCCCACCCCCATTCCTGTCCGGCCAGACTGCATGCCTGGGATGAGGCTTGGAACGG
Organism: Rana kukunoris; assembly: GCA_029574335.1. NCBI lineage: Eukaryota > Metazoa > Chordata > Amphibia > Anura > Ranidae > Rana > Rana kukunoris. Next base: position 70,374,255 of record CM056050.1, on the reverse strand, counting down.
ATCGGGGGGAACCCCACGCCGTTTTCGGCTTGGGTTAACCCCTCACGTTCCGGACCAAGCCGAAGAGCCTATTGTACCCCTGGGGGGAACCTGCGCCGGTTTCAAATTTGAAATTTGGCGCGGAGTTCCCCTTCAGTGTCAGCGCAGCCCGAGAACAGCTCGGAGATTGCCCTCCCTTCATAAACTCCCACCCAAATCCCCGATGTTTACATCACTAAATGCCGTACGCCAGCTCTGTACTGGCGTGCTGTGCCCCCTCTCCTGGGCGTATTAGGCAGTTTAGTAAATGAGGAAATACACTGCACTGGCAGTGTATCTCTTTTGTAAATGTCAAAAACACATTTACTCCTGCTTGTGCACCATGAGTCATGGCGCACAGGCTTGGTAAATCAGCCCCACTGACTCTTTATATGGGAAATGAATATGGTTTTGAAGCAAGAGTGAACAGTTTTGGGAAAGATATGAGCTTTTGCAAGTGAGTAATAGTGTTGTGCTGAACTGTAATGCCGCGTACACACGGCAGAGAAACTCGACGGGCGGAACACATCGTTCCGCCCGTCGAGGTTCTCTGCCGGCCGTCAGAATCTGTGACCCGCCCGTCGGGAATGGCAACCAGCCATTCATCCCGACGGGCCGTCGAGCAAATAGAGAACCTGTTCTCTATTTGCTCAATGGGTTTCCCGACGGGCGGGGCGAGCAGAGAGCGTACACACGGCCGAGGTTCTCGCTGGAATGCAGCTCCCAGCGAGGTTCTCGCTGGTTTCTGGTGAGAACCTCGGCCGTGTGTACGGGGCTTAAGACTGTTTTGCCAAATGATCTTAGAGTTTTGAGAATGTCATTTCTGTTTCAAGAAATGAGCCAAAACAATAGAGAAAAACTGTAATGCACTTGTTACAAAAACAACTACATACTATCTGTGATACTTTTTCTATTTGCACTAACATCTATATTTTCAGGACAAGCTTTTGTGGTGTACCCCCTTCTTCAAGATCCAAGCAGTACTAATAAACATAGGCCTTATGCATATAGAATGTTTATTTTAACGCTCCTAGAAGCCGGCAACGTTTCTGCAGAAAAAAAACGCCTGACACAGCAGAAGTGTCTAAAGCTTTTACAAGCTCTTAGGGACTTCATTCAAACTCACATTTCTCCGGTTTGATGAAGAGTTGATTCTTTCCTAATCTTTCAAAGACAGTGCACACATGCTTGCAATGCTCCTTCAGGTTATCATAAATGATGAGAACATCATCCAGATAAGCAATCACAAACTGGTCCAACAGATCTTGAAAAACATTTTTGATAAAGTGTTGAAAAATTGCAAGAGCATTGCAAAGGCCAAAAGGCATAACCAAGGATTTGAAATGTCCTAATCTAGTTTATTCTATTCTGTTCTATTGTTTTCTATTATTTTACATTCTATTTTAATCTTTTCTATTCTGTTCTATTGTTTTTCTAGTCTATTGTATTCTACTCTATTCTAATCTTTTCTATTCAAATTTGTATAGAATGAATTCAAATTTAAATACAAATGATTAGTATAGAAAATAGAAAAGGATACACTAGAAAAACATATATTTTATTCTATTCTGTTCTATTGTTTTTCTATTCTATTCTTTTCTATTCTATACTAATCTTTTCTATTCTAATTCAAAATTATTCATATACGAAATTTGAATTCCGGAAAATGGTTATGTATATAAATATTAGGGTTAGGGCTAGCCCTAACCCATATATATATATATATATATATATATATATAAATAAATATATATATATATATATATATATATTTATATATATACAGCCCTCAAAATTTCCACTCGCCTACTAGCATTTGGCGAGTGGATTTAAGCTGGGGGCGAGTGATGACAGAGATGCATGACCAATCTCCCTCCAATCTGTGCCTACGCTTAGAGTCCCGATGAGATTGGCGGCTGAAGAGGGAAGGTGCATGCTCGGGAAAAGTAGTCTGGTGAGCCGCGCACAGGCAGAGCAATACACAGGTGCTCTCCTTACAATCCTCATTAAGCCATGGGACCTAACAGTATGACCTCTCTGAGCCTGCCCCCCTCCCCCCGACCAATGTAGCTGGAGAGCAGAAAGTACTGAGTGAGGTGGAGGATTGCGAAAATTACCACTCCGGTGCAGTGCTCACTGAAAGTTGCCCTGACATGAGAGCAGCAGCCTTCCAGTTTGTGCAGTTTTCTTCTCCTTGTGCTCTATGTAAGTGTCCAGCAGTTCAGCCTGAGCCCTGTGAACAGACTGGTCTCAATGTGTGCTGTGCAGTGTCAGTGTGCGCTGTGCTATGGTGTCAATGGCTGTGCAGTTGTGTGGATCTCAGCGCTGGATTGTACTCCCTCCCGCTGTGCTGCAGCTCCTCTCCTCACTACCAGCCTAAATGAAAGGGGGAAGTGGGGACATGCAAGTGTGGAGCCGCACACACAGGCTCCTGATGATGAGATGAATAGGAGAGGGAGAGAGAGAGAGAGAGAGAGAGAGAGGATGGATGGGAGTTGCAGAGGAGACAGCAAGAGAATGGGGAAGAGACCCAGTTCTAGTGCCCTGTCCCTCTGGTCTGCCCCCAGTGCCCTGTCCCTCTGGTCTGCCCCCAGTGCCCTGTTCCATTTTGTTAAAGTTGTGGTTGGTAATATTTAATTGTGTAACTTGATTCTGCCTAAAACATTTAACAGTGTCATTCTATGAGATAATCTACGAGGGCGTGTTTACAGGTGCAATTAGGCGCAGGGCAGTGTATGAATTAGGTGGGGCAACTGGTGGCGAGTAACTCTTAAGGCCTGGCTAGTAGCTCAGGACTTGAAATTTTGAGCCCTGTATATATATATATATATATATATATATATAATATATATATATATATATATATAAAATATATATATATATATATATATATATATATATATATATATATATATATATATATATATATATATATATATATATATATATAAAAGAAAAGAAAAGAATAGAAAAGATTAGAATAGAATAGAAAAGAATAAAGTAGAAAAACATATATTATATTTTATTCTATTTTGTTCTATTGTTTTTCTGGTCTATTCTTTTGTACTCTATTCTAATCTTCTCTATTCAAATTCATTGTATATGAAATTTGAATTGCGGAAGATGTTTTTATAAGTTCTGTTCTATTGTTTTTCTATTATTTTAGATTCTATTCTAATCTTTTCTATCCAAATTCATTCTACAGTATATGAAATTCGAATTTTGGAAAATGTTAGAAAAATTTCGAATTTTGCATATAATGATTTCGAATATGAATACAAAAGATTAGTATAGAAAAGAATAAACTAAGAAGAAAGAAAGAAAAACAAATTACATTTTATTCTATTCTGTTCTATTGTTTTTCTATTCTATATCATATATACAGTTATATATATATATATATATATATATATATATATATATATATATATATATATATATATATATATATATATATATATATATATATATATATTTATATATATATATATATTTATTTATTTATTAGAAAAACAATAAAACAGAATATAATGAAATATAATATGTTATATTTTATTCTATTCTGTTCTATTGTTTTTCTAGTCTATTATTTTTCTATTCAAATTTAAGTTCATTCTATATAAAATTAGAATTTAATATTAATATATAATGCTGTTCTATTTTTCTATTTTATTCTAATATTTTCTATTCGAATGTGAATTCATTCTATACGAAATTCTAATTTTGGAAGATCATAGAAAAAAATATAATGTAATATATATATATATAAAACCTCTTTTGAAATTCGAATTTCATATAGAGTAAAATCAAATTTGAATAGAAATGATTAGAATAATATATTTTTTTCTATTCCGTTCTATTGTTTTTCTATGCTATTCTTTTCTATTATTTTCTATTATTTTATTCAAATTCATTCTATACATAATTATAATTTCATAAGTAGAACATAATAGAAAAAAAAGTGTGTGTGTATATATATATATATATATATATATATATATATATATATATATATATATATATAAACCATCTTCCGAAATTCAAATTTGGTACAGAATGAATTTTAATTGAAAAGATTAGAATAGAATATATTATATTTTTTTCTATTCTGTTCTATTGTTTTTCTATGCTTTTCTTTTATATTATTTTCTATTCTATTCCAATCTTTTCTATTGGAATTCAATTTCATTCTATACGAAATTCGAATTTCAGAAGATGTTATATATAAATATATATATATCTGTATATATAGAGATATATCAAATATTTTGGTTTCTGTTATGTGCTATTGTTTTTCTATACTATTCTTTTCTATTTTTTTTCAATTCTAATTTAATCTTTTCTATTCAAATTCAATTTCATTCCATACGATTTTCAAATTTCAGGAAATGGTTATATATATTTTTGTTTAAATGTGGTAGCATTATTTTTTCGAATTTGATAGTTTTTTTCGAATTCGTTAGATTTGTTTTTTAATGCGTTAGAATTATTTCGAATTTTTATAGATTGATTGTTGTGTCCCTGGATGACAATCAACATCCTTAGTAATATAAATGCCACGTCCTACTAGTTTGAGAGATTGTTTGTGGAAAGGAAATGGACTTTGTAGGCATCAAATATAGAAAATTGAAAAAAATAATTTTAATTGAATATAAAAATGGTATAAATAACTACAAGTCATCAACACCACACATGTTGATGTATCATGTAGATCTAAAACAACATATTCTAATTTATACAGAAAAAAGCAGTGTCAAGACAATACATAACACAATTGATTTGTACTGAGATAGCCAATACAACGCAGATAGAAAGGGAGTTTTTTTCCAAACCAAGAGAATAACTGCTGTGTGTATCGGAAAAAGATGTTTTTTTCAGGTCTTGACATTCATACGCTTCCTTTCAAAAAGCTCTACATGTTTCATGGTATAGACCACTTCATCGGGAGCATGAGGAAGATGAACTGCATAAATGAAACACAGATTATAATAGACAAAATAACATACAATGTACTATATATATAAAAAAGCGCATTATACTTCCATCATTGGATGGGAGAGTAATGTGCTTGGTAGACTTACCAAAAAATAAAATTTAATGGTATGTATCAAGAACCAGGGGAAATAAGAATTGAGGCTACCCAGTAGAGACCATAGAGAGCCGTAGATGTCTCCTTGTGTGGGATGTCCACCGTTGCTGTAAGGATCGAGCGGGCTGGGTATCGCGGACAGCCCAGAAAATTATTCCGAGATGGCAGTAAGCTCCACCAGACGGGGTGCTATGAAACCTACACAGTGATTGAAGAATTGTTTTATGTAATTGGCAGATATTTAAAGTATTTATTATAGTAATAAAATTGATTAAATGTAATCTAGTAAAGATGTCACAAGGGGGCGCAATAAATAACAGTAACAGTACTATTATAGTGAGTTTATACAGAAAATAAATAAACAACTTGTGAATGATTTGTTAGTGGTAATTAGAAAAAACCCAGAAACATTATATGGTACATTGATATTTATTACTAGGACTAGAAAGTTTTTGCACGCTTATTAAAGAGGGGATGTGTGTATATATAGTAAAGCACAACACTAGGTTAAGTTACCTTGCCTAGGGAATGCTGGACTCTCCCTTGGTATGTGGATTTAAATGCATCCAGACGTATTGCCAAAAGAAAAATTCTCTGCAAGGAGATAGCCATAGTATGAACTGTACTGATATAGCTTGTGCCTATTTTGGCGGACAAACTAGTGGATATAGTTTTGGGCGAAGAAAGCTTACCTTGCTTGTCTTGAGCTATGAAAAAATATGGCAGCACTGGTCTTGCATCGACCATAAGGGGCTGCCTTGGGTTTTATATGCTCCCCCGAGTCGCGCGCGTCGGACGTCTGACGTGACGCATACGGACCGCGCGGACTGCCGCACATGGCGCAATGGGCATGCGAAGGGCGGAATCCAAAATGGGCAAAGGGCGGAAGGACGGCCATTGGAGGACGGACCAACTGAGGGCACGCCCGTCCATCTATCAATGGCTTACGTGGCCCGCAGGTGGGGCTTGGTAACTGTCACTCGGAATAGGAAAGTGAAGGAAGGGGAGGGAGGGAAAGGGGGACAAAAAGGGGGGGGACGGCAAGGGGGAGGGGGGGGGGGGGGGGCCGCCGCCGCTCAAGCCATACCACTCCACCCATAGAGCAACAACGGACATGAACTAAGTATGTCACAGGCAATACAGCTCAAAACGGAGTAGCCTCAAGAAATTAACCCCTGTTAGTAAAGTAACAGCAAGATTTACAAGTAAATTCAATGCAAATGGGTGCAGTTGCTATCTGTGATCACCCACTAAGTTTAGTGCTCGGTTATACTTAGCAAATAACATCGAATACTTATTGAACCATAATATACATATTGAATAACAAAACATGTATAAAAAAGCATATATATATATGAGAGAAAAGGTATGAAAAGCATGTAAAAAAGAAATGATAATCATAATCATAAATGTTTATGGATGTATATGGTGCATGGGTGATTCCCTTGTGTATCCTATTGAAGGGGAAGGGGGAGATATAGCCTGCTGATGGTAATAGTAAAATGCCCTCATGAGAAAAAAAGCCTGCTTTGCAGGCATGATTATCATGTGTATAGCAAGAATGTGCCCAAAATGCCAAAAACTTATTTAATCCCCAGGATGTCAAGTGGAAACTGGGTGATTAAGAGGATGTTTACAAAAAAGGTCGATACGTCAGTATTTCATTGATACCAGGTGGAAAGGTGGCTCCTAATCTTTCTATCCAGAAAGTTTCTTTTTGCAGAATCCTCTTATCCCAGTTACCGCCTCTTGGATCCTTGGGGACAACTTCTAATACCATGAATTTGATAAACGAAGTATCAAATCTATGGTATAATCCCAGGTGCCTACTGATTGGTGTGATCATTTTGGCATATTGGGAATAGTATATGTGATCGTATATTCGTTGTTTTAATTGACGAATAGTTTTTCCTACATAGAAGGCTTTACATTTGCATTGCATAAGATATATTACACCTTCTGTGTTACATGTGGCGTGGAATTTTGGTTTGAAAATTTCGCCATTTGGGAGATGGAAGGAGGTACCCGATTGTATCCATGGACAATAAGAGCATTGCCCACAGATTTCCAATCCTCTACGAAAATCTCTGTCTTCGTCTGGTGGTTTGTATTCACTTCTTGTGAGTTTATTGCCTATGGATGGGCATCTGCGAAATATGATCTCTGGAGTTTCCCTGACGTATTTCTTGAGGATTGGATCCTCCTTTAGGAGGTGCCAATGTTTGGCGAGACAGTTTCGGAGTGTACCATGTTGAGCTGCATATTTTGTGATGAATTTGGTGGTGTTATTTAGGAGTTCTCTGCTAGTTTTGTTTTTCTTATTATATATAAGAGACACCCTATCTTGATTTAGCGATTTATTATATGCTTTTCTTAGCAAGCTTTTGCTGTAACCTCTTTGTAATAGCCTGATTTTGAGTTCATAGGCCTGTTGTTTGAAATCTTCATCATAGGTGCAGTTTCTCCGTAGTCTCAAGTACTGAGCATAGGGGATGCTCTGGACTAGAGAGAGGGGGTGGGCACTGCTAGCGTGGAGAAGCGTATTGCCTGCTGTGCTTTTACGAAATAATTTGGTACTGATATTATCATCTGAGTCTCTATATATTGTGACATCAAGGAAGGGCACTGAATCTTGCTGCCAATTATATGTGAATTTGAGGTTAAATTCGTTTGAATTTAAAAGAACCAAAAATTCATGCAACTTAGGGATGGGGCCTGTCCAGATGATAAACACGTCATCAATGTAACGGTACCAACACAACACACAACTCAAGAAGGACTGGTATTGAGGATCAGAAAATATCATGCGCTCCCACCCCCCCAGGCACAGGTTAGCGTATGCCGGGGCACAGCAGGTGCCCATGGCAACGCCCTGTACCTGGAGGTAGTGGGAGCCCATGAACGAAAAATAGTTATGTTTTAGGATAAATGATAATAGGGATATGATTAGATCCCCAAATTTCCACTGCCTATGATCCTCCTCCATGAGGAAAGTTTTGATAACCTGAAGGCCCTTATCGTGTGGAATACTCGAATAGAGCGCTTCCACATCGATGGTAACTAGGTGAGCTTCGGTGGGAATTGTCAATCCATCCAATTTTCTGAGTAAGTCTAGAGTATCTTTGATATATGATGGTAATCTTGTAACGTGGGGCATCAGAAAGAAATCTACAAATCGACTACAGTTCTCTGTAAGAGAACCGATCCCAGATATAATAGGTCGTCCGGGAGGGACTTCTTTATTTTTGTGGATCTTAGGGATTGCGTAAAAGATCGGCTCTCTTGGGAAGGGAACATTGAAGAATTCATATATCGGTTTGTCGATTAGTGCCTCAGTGTATGCTGTATAAATAAGCATCTTAAACTCTAGTTTAAATTGTGCAGTGACATCCACCGTGATTGGGGAGTACCATTCCTCGTTCTGCAAGATTTTTTGACACATTGTTTCGTATTGTTTGCATGTAAGCAAAACAATATTTCCCCCCTTGTCGGAGGACTTGATGACGGTGTCCTTTCTTGTTTGTAATCCCTCTAGGGCTTTAGTTTGTTGCTTGGATAAGTTGGATGGTATTGACATTAATGGCATATTTTTTATTTCATAGATAGTGGCAATCAAAAACGCCATGATTTGTGGGTTGGTGTTCAAATCTGGAAATTGGTCCGATTTTTTCTTAAATTTGGATCTTAGTTTGTTTTCCTGCTCTTGTTGTGGGTTTGCAATTTGTGTGGTTGGACAGCTGGTATTTTCGTCTAGGAGGAGCATAAGATCTTTAAGTGCTCGAAACTCTCTCATTGTATACTTTTTGATTTGTTCTGATAATTCCTTTTCCTCCTTAGCTCTCCTTCTATCGGGGTCAAAAATAAATTTATAGGTTAATTTGCGTGCAAACAAATAGAGGTCTTTAATGACCTCATATTTGTCAAGGTTGGCGTATGGGCAGAAACTCAGTCCTAGCTTAAGGACTGTGAGTTCTACCTCTGAGAGTGGATAGGGGGTCAAATTAACAATACTTAGTTCATCCTTAGGGGGGTTTTTGTCGTCGATTCCCCTAAAGGGACACTCTGATTGAAACTTGATCTGGGGGGCTGTTGGCTAGGTCCCTGTGATGTTTGTATACCTCCCTCCGCTCCTCGTGGTGGATGGGGGGCTCCCATATTGCCACCATTTTGTGCTTGTAGTTGCTGTACTGCTTGGGCAGCTATGGGGCCCATATATGCAAATTGGGAAAGATCGACTCCTAGTGCTGTCCCATCACCTCTACTTGGCCCACCACGGTTGTGAGTTTGGGGGGGGTCTAAAACCATTGGTATTTGTGGGTTTCTTTTTATTGGTCGGTGTATATGATTGCCCACCACCAAAATGACCCCGCTTACGTGACCCGTTCGGAGTGTAGCTTGGTTCGACGCCTTGGCTTTGATGTACCTGTGAAAGAGAGAGAGAGGATGAAGCGGAGGAATCAGATTCACTACCTCTTTCTGAGGTATAATTATTACGTTCTTTAACATTACTATAGGGACGATTAGGTGGACCTCGTCCTCTACCTTTTGTTGTATTGTCCCACCTGTAGGCGTATCCTTCTAGGAAAGCCATCTTATCCTTATCAAATTTGATTTGTTTTTTTGAGATTATGGATTTGTTTAGTTTGTCGAGAAAGACTTTTAGTTCACAACTTTTTTCTTCGAATTTTTCATGAATTAAAATAGTGTTGTATTTAGAATGTAAGGCAGCTAGTTCTTGGTCTAGGACTGCCGTATCTAGGGAGTATTGCGTTAATAGAAGTTGCATGCAATCTTGACTGCATTTAGTGAGGATTGTTTCCCAAGAAGTTTTTAGATCCGATGATATATCTTTGATGGTAGGAAAAAGTTGAACTCTAAGGCCTATTGGACATATGTTTTCTCTTATATACTGTTTAAAAAATTCCATATGCCAATGGAGGTTGGATTTTCTTTTAAGTAATTTTTTTAATTTTTCAAAGTATATTTTTAGATCATCTGTTTCTTTATTAGAGCCATTGTAGGACGTTTGAAAGCCCTCCATTAGCCCTGACCATGCTGACCCCACAAAGTCCATTGCCTTTCCACAACACAAAACCCAGCCAGAAGCAAGGTAAAAGTATAGTCACAGGCTCAAGCCAATTGGGGGAATATTTTCCAGAAACACCTAGATGCCCTATTCGGAGTATATTTGCACACACATACGCTGAGGGAATTAACCAGAGGAATATATAGCCCCAGGCAAACCTTCAAACATGGATCCCACATGGGGTATACACGTCAGTTTTATGTATTCATATACGGTTTTGTATTTATATCAAAAAAGATAAAATTATATAAAGAATATAACAAAAAAAAGAAAACAATTTTTTGAGGTAAAGGGAAGGGTTTTCACAAAGGATGTGACCCTATTTGGTGCTACCACCTAATTAAGAGTTTTTATAGATTGATTGTTGTGTCCCTGGATGACAATCAACATCCTTAGTAATATAAATGCCACGTCCTACTAGTTTGAGAGATTGTTTGTGGAAAGGAAATGGACTTTGTAGGCATCAAATATAGAAAATTGAAAAAAATAATTTTAATTGAATATAAAAATGGTATAAATAACTACAAGTCATCAACACCACACATGTTGATGTATCATGTAGATCTAAAACAACATATTCTAATTTATACAGAAAAAAGCAGTGTCAAGACAATACATAACACAATTGATTTGTACTGAGATAGCCAATACAACGCAGATAGAAAGGGAGTTTTTTTCCAAACCAAGAGAATAACTGCTGTGTGTATCGGAAAAAGATGTTTTTTTCAGGTCTTGACATTCATACGCTTCCTTTCAAAAAGCTCTACATGTTTCATGGTATAGACCACTTCATCGGGAGCATGAGGAAGATGAACTGCATAAATGAAACACAGATTATAATAGACAAAATAACATACAATGTACTATATATATAAAAAAGCGCATTATACTTCCATCATTGGATGGGCAGAGTAATGTGCTTGGTAGACTTACCAAAAAATAAAATTTAATGGTATGTATCAAGAACCAGGGGAAATAAGAATTGAGGCTACCCAGTAGAGACCATAGAGAGCCGTAGATGTCTCCTTGTGTGGGAGCACCGTTGCTGTAAGGATCGAGCGGGGCTGGGTATCGCGGACAGCCCAGAAAATTATTCCGAGATGGCAGTAAGCTCCACCAGACGGGGTGCTATGAAACCTACACAGTGATTGAAGAATTGTTTTATGTAATTGGCAGATATTTAAAGTATTTATTATAGTAATAAAAATTGATTAAATGTAATCTAGTAAAGATGTCACAAGGGGGCGCTCAATACTAACAGTACTATTATAGTGAGTTTATACAGATAAATAAATAAACAACTTGTGAATGATTTGTTAGTGGGTAATTAGAAAAAACCCCAGAAACATTATATGGTACATTGATATTTATTACTAGGACTAGAAAGTTTTTGCACGCTTATTAAAGAGGGGATGTGTGTATATATAGTAAAGCACAACACTAGGTTAAGTTACCTTGCCTAGGGAATGCTGGACTCTCCCTTGGTATGTGGATTTAAATGCATCCAGACGTATTGCCAAAAGAAAAATTCTCTGCAAGGAGATAGCCATAGTATGAATCTGTACTGATATAGCTTGTGCCTATTTTGGCGGACAAACTAGTGGATATAGTTTTGGGCGAAGAAATGCTTACCTTGCTTGTCTTGAGCTATGAAAAAAGCTGCTCCCGTGCTGTGTATGGCAGCACCTGGTCTTGCATCGACCATAAGGGGCTGCCTTGGGTTTTATATGCTCCCCCGAGTCGCGCGCGTCAGAACGTCTGACGTCACGCATACGGACCGCGCGGACTGCCGCACATACGCAGTGGCGCCGATCACGCCGCCCAAAAGAAAGATGGCGCAATGGGCATGCGAAGGGCGGAAGTCCAAAAAATTCAGCCATTGGAGGACGGACCAGGGCCTCCCTCTAGAACGTGAGGGCACGCCCGTCCATCCCTATCAATGGCTTACGTGGCCCGCAGGTGGGGCTTGGTAACTGTCACTCGGAATAGGAAAGTGAAGGAAGGGGGAGGGAGGGGAAGGGGGACAAAAAGGGGGGGACGGCAAGGGGGAGGGGGGGGGGGGGGGGGGGCCGCCGCCGCTCAAGCCATACCACTCCACCCATAGAGCAACAACGGACATGAACTAAGTATGTCACAGGCAATACAGCTCAAAACGGAGTAGCCTCAAGAAATTAACCCCTGTTAGTAAAGTAACAGCAAGATTTACAAGTAAATTCAATGCAAATGGGTGCAGTTGCTATCTGTGATCACCCACTAAGTTTAGTGCTCGGTTATACTTAGCAAATAACATCGAATACTTATTGAACCATAATATACATATTGAATAACAAAACATGTATAAAAAAGCATATATATATATGAGAGAAAAGGTATGAAAAGCATGTAAAAAAGAAATGATAATCATAATCATAAATGTTTATGGATGTATATGGTGCATGGGTGATTCCCTTGTGTATCCTATTGAAGGGGAAGGGGGAGATATAGCCTGCTGATGGTAATAGTAAAATGCCCTCATGAGAAAAAAAGCCTGCTTTGCAGGCATGATTATCATGTGTATAGCAAGAATGTGCCCAAAATGCCAAAAACTTATTTAATCCCCAGGATGTCAAGTGGAAACTGGGTGATTAAGAGGATGTTTACAAAAAAGGTCGATACGTCAGTATTTCATTGATACCAGGTGGAAAGGTGGCTCCTAATCTTTCTATCCAGAAAGTTTCTTTTTGCAGAATCCTCTTATCCCAGTTACCGCCTCTTGGATCCTTGGGGACAACTTCTAATACCATGAATTTGATAAACGAAGTATCAAATCTATGGTATAATCCCAGGTGCCTACTGATTGGTGTGATCATTTTGGCATATTGGGAATAGTATATGTGATCGTATATTCGTTGTTTTAATTGACGAATAGTTTTTCCTACATAGAAGGCTTTACATTTGCATTGCATAAGATATATTACACCTTCTGTGTTACATGTGGCGTGGAATTTTGGTTTGAAAATTTCGCCATTTGGGAGATGGAAGGAGGTACCCGATTGTATCCATGGACAATAAGAGCATTGCCCACAGATTTCCAATCCTCTACGAAAATCTCTGTCTTCGTCTGGTGGTTTGTATTCACTTCTTGTGAGTTTATTGCCTATGGATGGGCATCTGCGAAATATGATCTCTGGAGTTTCCCTGACGTATTTCTTGAGGATTGGATCCTCCTTTAGGAGGTGCCAATGTTTGGCGAGACAGTTTCGGAGTGTACCATGTTGAGCTGCATATTTTGTGATGAATTTGGTGGTGTTATTTAGGAGTTCTCTGCTAGTTTTGTTTTTCTTATTATATATAAGAGACACCCTATCTTGATTTAGCGATTTATTATATGCTTTTCTTAGCAAGCTTTTGCTGTAACCTCTTTGTAATAGCCTGATTTTGAGTTCATAGGCCTGTTGTTTGAAATCTTCATCATAGGTGCAGTTTCTCCGTAGTCTCAAGTACTGAGCATAGGGGATGCTCTGGACTAGAGAGAGGGGGTGGGCACTGCTAGCGTGGAGAAGCGTATTGCCTGCTGTGCTTTTACGAAATAATTTGGTACTGATATTATCATCTGAGTCTCTATATATTGTGACATCAAGGAAGGGCACTGAATCTTGCTGCCAATTATATGTGAATTTGAGGTTAAATTCGTTTGAATTTAAAAGAACCAAAAATTCATGCAACTTAGGGATGGGGCCTGTCCAGATGATAAACACGTCATCAATGTAACGGTACCAACACAACACAACAACTCAAGAAGGACTGGTATTGAGGATCAGAAAATATCATGCGCTCCCACCCCCCCAGGCACAGGTTAGCGTATGCCGGGGCACAGCAGGTGCCCATGGCAACGCCCTGTACCTGGAGGTAGTGGGAGCCCATGAACGAAAAAATAGTTATGTTTTAGGATAAATGATAATAGGGATATGATTAGATCCCCAAATTTCCACTGCCTATGATCCTCCTCCATGAGGAAAGTTTTGATAACCTGAAGGCCCTTATCGTGTGGAATACTCGAATAGAGCGCTTCCACATCGATGGTAACTAGGTGAGCTTCGGTGGGAATTGTCAATCCATCCAATTTTCTGAGTAAGTCTAGAGTATCTTTGATATATGATGGTAATCTTGTAACGTGGGGCATCAGAAAGAAATCTACAAATCGACTACAGTTCTCTGTAAGAGAACCGATCCCAGATATAATAGGTCGTCCGGGAGGGACTTCTTTATTTTTGTGGATCTTAGGGATTGCGTAAAAGATCGGCTCTCTTGGGAAGGGAACATTGAAGAATTCATATATCGGTTTGTCGATTAGTGCCTCAGTGTATGCTGTATAAATAAGCATCTTAAACTCTAGTTTAAATTGTGCAGTGACATCCACCGTGATTGGGGAGTACCATTCCTCGTTCTGCAAGATTTTTTGACACACTGTTTCGTATTGTTTGCATGTAAGCAAAACAATATTTCCCCCCTTGTCGGAGGACTTGATGACGGTGTCCTTTCTTGTTTGTAATCCCTCTAGGGCTTTAGTTTGTTGCTTGGATAAGTTGGATGGTATTGACATTAATGGCATATTTTTTATTTCATAGATAGTGGCAATCAAAAACGCCATGATTTGTGGGTTGGTGTTCAAATCTGGAAATTGGTCCGATTTTTTCTTAAATTTGGATCTTAGTTTGTTTTCCTGCTCTTGTTGTGGGTTTGCAATTTGTGTGGTTGGACAGCTGGTATTTTCGTCTAGGAGGAGCATAAGATCTTTAAGTGCTCGAAACTCTCTCATTGTATACTTTTTGATTTGTTCTGATAATTCCTTTTCCTCCTTAGCTCTCCTTCTATCGGGGTCAAAAATAAATTTATAGGTTAATTTGCGTGCAAACAAATAGAGGTCTTTAATGACCTCATATTTGTCAAGGTTGGCGTATGGGCAGAAACTCAGTCCTAGCTTAAGGACTGTGAGTTCTACCTCTGAGAGTGGATAGGGGGTCAAATTAACAATACTTAGTTCATCCTTAGGGGGGTTTTTGTCGTCGATTCCCCTAAAGGGACACTCTGATTGAAACTTGATCTGGGGGGCTGTTGGCTAGGTCCCTGTGATGTTTGTATACCTCCCTCCGCTCCTCGTGGTGGATGGGGGGCTCCCATATTGCCACCATTTTGTGCTTGTAGTTGCTGTACTGCTTGGGCAGCTATGGGGCCCATATATGCAAATTGGGAAAGATCGACTCCTAGTGCTGTCCCATCACCTCTACTTGGCCCACCACGGTTGTGAGTTTGGGGGGGTCTAAAACCATTGGTATTTGTGGGTTTCTTTTTATTGGTCGGTGTATATGATTGCCCACCACCAAAATGACCCCGCTTACGTGACCCGTTCGGAGTGTAGCTTGGTTCGACGCCTTGGCTTTGATGTACCTGTGAAAGAGAGAGAGAGGATGAAGCGGAGGAATCAGATTCACTACCTCTTTCTGAGGTATAATTATTACGTTCTTTAACATTACTATAGGGACGATTAGGTGGACCTCGTCCTCTACCTTTTGTTGTATTGTCCCACCTGTAGGCGTATCCTTCTAGGAAAGCCATCTTATCCTTATCAAATTTGATTTGTTTTTTTGAGATTATGGATTTGTTTAGTTTGTCGAGAAAGACTTTTAGTTCACAACTTTTTTCTTCGAATTTTTCATGAATTAAAATAGTGTTGTATTTAGAATGTAAGGCAGCTAGTTCTTGGTCTAGGACTGCCGTATCTAGGGAGTATTGCGTTAATAGAAGTTGCATGCAATCTTGACTGCATTTAGTGAGGATTGTTTCCCAAGAAGTTTTTAGATCCGATGATATATCTTTGATGGTAGGAAAAAGTTGAACTCTAAGGCCTATTGGACATATGTTTTCTCTTATATACTGTTTAAAAAATTCCATATGCCAATGGAGGTTGGATTTTCTTTTAAGTAATTTTTTTAATTTTTCAAAGTATATTTTTAGATCATCTGTTTCTTTATTAGAGCCATTGTAGGACGTTTGAAAGCCCTCCATTAGCCCTGACCATGCTGACCCCACAAAGTCCATTGCCTTTCCACAACACAAAACCCAGCCAGAAGCAAGGTAAAAGTATAGTCACAGGCTCAAGCCAATTGGGGGAATATTTTCCAGAAACACCTAGATGCCCTATTCGGAGTATATTTGCACACACATACGCTGAGGGAATTAACCAGAGGAATATATAGCCCCAGGCAAACCTTCAAACATGGATCCCACATGGGGTATACACGTCAGTTTTATGTATTCATATACGGTTTTGTATTTATATCAAAAAAGATAAAATTATATAAAGAATATAACAAAAAAAAGAAAACAATTTTTTGAGGTAAAGGGAAGGGTTTTCACAAAGGATGTGACCCTATTTGGTGCTACCACCTAATTAAGAGTTTTTATAGATTGATTGTTGTGTCCCTGGATGACAATCAACATCCTTAGTAATATAAATGCCACGTCCTACTAGTTTGAGAGATTGTTTGTGGAAAGGAAATGGACTTTGTAGGCATCAAATATAGAAAATTGAAAAAAATAATTTTAATTGAATATAAAAATGGTATAAATAACTACAAGTCATCAACACCACACATGTTGATGTATCATGTAGATCTAAAACAACATATTCTAATTTATACAGAAAAAAGCAGTGTCAAGACAATACATAACACAATTGATTTGTACTGAGATAGCCAATACAACGCAGATAGAAAGGGAGTTTTTTTCCAAACCAAGAGAATAACTGCTGTGTGTATCGGAAAAAGATGTTTTTTTCAGGTCTTGACATTCATACGCTTCCTTTCAAAAAGCTCTACATGTTTCATGGTATAGACCACTTCATCGGGAGCATGAGGAAGATGAACTGCATAAATGAAACACAGATTATAATAGACAAAATAACATACAATGTACTATATATATAAAAAAGCGCATTATACTTCCATCATTGGATGGGCAGAGTAATGTGCTTGGTAGACTTACCAAAAAATAAAATTTAATGGTATGTATCAAGAACCAGGGGAAATAAGAATTGAGGCTACCCAGTAGAGACCATAGAGAGCCGTAGATGTCTCCTTGTGTGGGAGCACCGTTGCTGTAAGGATCGAGCGGGCTGGGTATCGCGGACAGCCCAGAAAATTATTCCGAGATGGCAGTAAGCTCCACCAGACGGGGTGCTATGAAACCTACACAGTGATTGAAGAATTGTTTTATGTAATTGGCAGATATTTAAAGTATTTATTATAGTAATAAAAATTGATTAAATGTAATCTAGTAAAGATGTCACAAGGGGGCGCTCAATACTAACAGTACTATTATAGTGAGTTTATACAGATAAATAAATAAACAACTTGTGAATGATTTGTTAGTGGGTAATTAGAAAAAACCCCAGAAACATTATATGGTACATTGATATTTATTACTAGGACTAGAAAGTTTTTGCACGCTTATTAAAGAGGGGATGTGTGTATATATAGTAAAGCACAACACTAGGTTAAGTTACCTTGCCTAGGGAATGCTGGACTCTCCCTTGGTATGTGGATTTAAATGCATCCAGACGTATTGCCAAAAGAAAAATTCTCTGCAAGGAGATAGCCATAGTATGAATCTGTACTGATATAGCTTGTGCCTATTTTGGCGGACAAACTAGTGGATATAGTTTTGGGCGAAGAAATGCTTACCTTGCTTGTCTTGAGCTATGAAAAAAGCTGCTCCCGTGCTGTGTATGGCAGCACCTGGTCTTGCATCGACCATAAGGGGCTGCCTTGGGTTTTATATGCTCCCCCGAGTCGCGCGCGTCAGAACGTCTGACGTCACGCATACGGACCGCGCGGACTGCCGCACATACGCAGTGGCGCCGATCACGCCGCCCAAAAGAAAGATGGCGCAATGGGCATGCGAAGGGCGGAAGTCCAAAAAATTCAGCCATTGGAGGACGGACCAGGGCCTCCCTCTAGAACGTGAGGGCACGCCCGTCCATCCCTATCAATGGCTTACGTGGCCCGCAGGTGGGGCTTGGTAACTGTCACTCGGAATAGGAAAGTGAAGGAAGGGGGAGGGAGGGGAAGGGGGACAAAAAGGGGGGGGACGGCAAGGGGGAGGGGGGGGGGGGGGGCCGCCGCCGCTCAAGCCATACCACTCCACCCATAGAGCAACAACGGACATGAACTAAGTATGTCACAGGCAATACAGCTCAAAACGGAGTAGCCTCAAGAAATTAACCCCTGTTAGTAAAGTAACAGCAAGATTTACAAGTAAATTCAATGCAAATGGGTGCAGTTGCTATCTGTGATCACCCACTAAGTTTAGTGCTCGGTTATACTTAGCAAATAACATCGAATACTTATTGAACCATAATATACATATTGAATAACAAAACATGTATAAAAAAGCATATATATATATGAGAGAAAAGGTATGAAAAGCATGTAAAAAAGAAATGATAATCATAATCATAAATGTTTATGGATGTATATGGTGCATGGGTGATTCCCTTGTGTATCCTATTGAAGGGGAAGGGGGAGATATAGCCTGCTGATGGTAATAGTAAAATGCCCTCATGAGAAAAAAAGCCTGCTTTGCAGGCATGATTATCATGTGTATAGCAAGAATGTGCCCAAAATGCCAAAAACTTATTTAATCCCCAGGATGTCAAGTGGAAACTGGGTGATTAAGAGGATGTTTACAAAAAAGGTCGATACGTCAGTATTTCATTGATACCAGGTGGAAAGGTGGCTCCTAATCTTTCTATCCAGAAAGTTTCTTTTTGCAGAATCCTCTTATCCCAGTTACCGCCTCTTGGATCCTTGGGGACAACTTCTAATACCATGAATTTGATAAACGAAGTATCAAATCTATGGTATAATCCCAGGTGCCTACTGATTGGTGTGATCATTTTGGCATATTGGGAATAGTATATGTGATCGTATATTCGTTGTTTTAATTGACGAATAGTTTTTCCTACATAGAAGGCTTTACATTTGCATTGCATAAGATATATTACACCTTCTGTGTTACATGTGGCGTGGAATTTTGGTTTGAAAATTTCGCCATTTGGGAGATGGAAGGAGGTACCCGATTGTATCCATGGACAATAAGAGCATTGCCCACAGATTTCCAATCCTCTACGAAAATCTCTGTCTTCGTCTGGTGGTTTGTATTCACTTCTTGTGAGTTTATTGCCTATGGATGGGCATCTGCGAAATATGATCTCTGGAGTTTCCCTGACGTATTTCTTGAGGATTGGATCCTCCTTTAGGAGGTGCCAATGTTTGGCGAGACAGTTTCGGAGTGTACCATGTTGAGCTGCATATTTTGTGATGAATTTGGTGGTGTTATTTAGGAGTTCTCTGCTAGTTTTGTTTTTCTTATTATATATAAGAGACACCCTATCTTGATTTAGCGATTTATTATATGCTTTTCTTAGCAAGCTTTTGCTGTAACCTCTTTGTAATAGCCTGATTTTGAGTTCATAGGCCTGTTGTTTGAAATCTTCATCATAGGTGCAGTTTCTCCGTAGTCTCAAGTACTGAGCATAGGGGATGCTCTGGACTAGAGAGAGGGGGTGGGCACTGCTAGCGTGGAGAAGCGTATTGCCTGCTGTGCTTTTACGAAATAATTTGGTACTGATATTATCATCTGAGTCTCTATATATTGTGACATCAAGGAAGGGCACTGAATCTTGCTGCCAATTATATGTGAATTTGAGGTTAAATTCGTTTGAATTTAAAAGAACCAAAAATTCATGCAACTTAGGGATGGGGCCTGTCCAGATGATAAACACGTCATCAATGTAACGGTACCAACACAACACACAACTCAAGAAGGACTGGTATTGAGGATCAGAAAATATCATGCGCTCCCACCCCCCCAGGCACAGGTTAGCGTATGCCGGGGCACAGCAGGTGCCCATGGCAACGCCCTGTACCTGGAGGTAGTGGGAGCCCATGAACGAAAAATAGTTATGTTTTAGGATAAATGATAATAGGGATATGATTAGATCCCCAAATTTCCACTGCCTATGATCCTCCTCCATGAGGAAAGTTTTGATAACCTGAAGGCCCTTATCGTGTGGAATACTCGAATAGAGCGCTTCCACATCGATGGTAACTAGGTGAGCTTCGGTGGGAATTGTCAATCCATCCAATTTTCTGAGTAAGTCTAGAGTATCTTTGATATATGATGGTAATCTTGTAACGTGGGGCATCAGAAAGAAATCTACAAATCGACTACAGTTCTCTGTAAGAGAACCGATCCCAGATATAATAGGTCGTCCGGGAGGGACTTCTTTATTTTTGTGGATCTTAGGGATTGCGTAAAAGATCGGCTCTCTTGGGAAGGGAACATTGAAGAATTCATATATCGGTTTGTCGATTAGTGCCTCAGTGTATGCTGTATAAATAAGCATCTTAAACTCTAGTTTAAATTGTGCAGTGACATCCACCGTGATTGGGGAGTACCATTCCTCGTTCTGCAAGATTTTTTGACACACTGTTTCGTATTGTTTGCATGTAAGCAAAACAATATTTCCCCCCTTGTCGGAGGACTTGATGACGGTGTCCTTTCTTGTTTGTAATCCCTCTAGGGCTTTAGTTTGTTGCTTGGATAAGTTGGATGGTATTGACATTAATGGCATATTTTTTATTTCATAGATAGTGGCAATCAAAAACGCCATGATTTGTGGGTTGGTGTTCAAATCTGGAAATTGGTCCGATTTTTTCTTAAATTTGGATCTTAGTTTGTTTTCCTGCTCTTGTTGTGGGTTTGCAATTTGTGTGGTTGGACAGCTGGTATTTTCGTCTAGGAGGAGCATAAGATCTTTAAGTGCTCGAAACTCTCTCATTGTATACTTTTTGATTTGTTCTGATAATTCCTTTTCCTCCTTAGCTCTCCTTCTATCGGGGTCAAAAATAAATTTATAGGTTAATTTGCGTGCAAACAAATAGAGGTCTTTAATGACCTCATATTTGTCAAGGTTGGCGTATGGGCAGAAACTCAGTCCTAGCTTAAGGACTGTGAGTTCTACCTCTGAGAGTGGATAGGGGGTCAAATTAACAATACTTAGTTCATCCTTAGGGGGGTTTTTGTCGTCGATTCCCCTAAAGGGACACTCTGATTGAAACTTGATCTGGGGGGCTGTTGGCTAGGTCCCTGTGATGTTTGTATACCTCCCTCCGCTCCTCGTGGTGGATGGGGGGCTCCCATATTGCCACCATTTTGTGCTTGTAGTTGCTGTACTGCTTGGGCAGCTATGGGGCCCATATATGCAAATTGGGAAAGATCGACTCCTAGTGCTGTCCCATCACCTCTACTTGGCCCACCACGGTTGTGAGTTTGGGGGGGTCTAAAACCATTGGTATTTGTGGGTTTCTTTTTATTGGTCGGTGTATATGATTGCCCACCACCAAAATGACCCCGCTTACGTGACCCGTTCGGAGTGTAGCTTGGTTCGACGCCTTGGCTTTGATGTACCTGTGAAAGAGAGAGAGAGGATGAAGCGGAGGAATCAGATTCACTACCTCTTTCTGAGGTATAATTATTACGTTCTTTAACATTACTATAGGGACGATTAGGTGGACCTCGTCCTCTACCTTTTGTTGTATTGTCCCACCTGTAGGCGTATCCTTCTAGGAAAGCCATCTTATCCTTATCAAATTTGATTTGTTTTTTTGAGATTATGGATTTGTTTAGTTTGTCGAGAAAGACTTTTAGTTCACAACTTTTTTCTTCGAATTTTTCATGAATTAAAATAGTGTTGTATTTAGAATGTAAGGCAGCTAGTTCTTGGTCTAGGACTGCCGTATCTAGGGAGTATTGCGTTAATAGAAGTTGCATGCAATCTTGACTGCATTTAGTGAGGATTGTTTCCCAAGAAGTTTTTAGATCCGATGATATATCTTTGATGGTAGGAAAAAGTTGAACTCTAAGGCCTATTGGACATATGTTTTCTCTTATATACTGTTTAAAAAATTCCATATGCCAATGGAGGTTGGATTTTCTTTTAAGTAATTTTTTTAATTTTTCAAAGTATATTTTTAGATCATCTGTTTCTTTATTAGAGCCATTGTAGGACGTTTGAAAGCCCTCCATTAGCCCTGACCATGCTGACCCCACAAAGTCCATTGCCTTTCCACAACACAAAACCCAGCCAGAAGCAAGGTAAAAGTATAGTCACAGGCTCAAGCCAATTGGGGGAATATTTTCCAGAAACACCTAGATGCCCTATTCGGAGTATATTTGCACACACATACGCTGAGGGAATTAACCAGAGGAATATATAGCCCCAGGCAAACCTTCAAACATGGATCCCACATGGGGTATACACGTCAGTTTTATGTATTCATATACGGTTTTGTATTTATATCAAAAGAGATAAAATTATATAAAGAATATAACAAAAAAAAAGAAAACAATTTTTTGAGGTAAAGGGAAGGGTTTTCACAAAGGATGTGACCCTATTTGGTGCTACCACCTAATTAAGAGTTTTTATAGATTGATTGTTGTGTCCCTGGATGACAATCAACATCCTTAGTAATATAAATGCCACGTCCTACTAGTTTGAGAGATTGTTTGTGGAAAGGAAATGGACTTTGTAGGCATCAAATATAGAAAATTGAAAAAAATAATTTTAATTGAATATAAAAATGGTATAAATAACTACAAGTCATCAACACCACACATGTTGATGTATCATGTAGATCTAAAACAACATATTCTAATTTATACAGAAAAAAGCAGTGTCAAGACAATACATAACACAATTGATTTGTACTGAGATAGCCAATACAACGCAGATAGAAAGGGAGTTTTTTTCCAAACCAAGAGAATAACTGCTGTGTGTATCGGAAAAAGATGTTTTTTTCAGGTCTTGACATTCATACGCTTCCTTTCAAAAAGCTCTACATGTTTCATGGTATAGACCACTTCATCGGGAGCATGAGGAAGATGAACTGCATAAATGAAACACAGATTATAATAGACAAAATAACATACAATGTACTATATATATAAAAAAGCGCATTATACTTCCATCATTGGATGGGCAGAGTAATGTGCTTGGTAGACTTACCAAAAAATAAAATTTAATGGTATGTATCAAGAACCAGGGGAAATAAGAATTGAGGCTACCCAGTAGAGACCATAGAGAGCCGTAGATGTCTCCTTGTGTGGGAGCACCGTTGCTGTAAGGATCGAGCGGGCTGGGTATCGCGGACAGCCCAGAAAATTATTCCGAGATGGCAGTAAGCTCCACCAGACGGGGTGCTATGAAACCTACACAGTGATTGAAGAATTGTTTTATGTAATTGGCAGATATTTAAAGTATTTATTATAGTAATAAAAATTGATTAAATGTAATCTAGTAAAGATGTCACAAGGGGGCGCTCAATACTAACAGTACTATTATAGTGAGTTTATACAGATAAATAAATAAACAACTTGTGAATGATTTGTTAGTGGGTAATTAGAAAAAACCCCAGAAACATTATATGGTACATTGATATTTATTACTAGGACTAGAAAGTTTTTGCACGCTTATTAAAGAGGGGATGTGTGTATATATAGTAAAGCACAACACTAGGTTAAGTTACCTTGCCTAGGGAATGCTGGACTCTCCCTTGGTATGTGGATTTAAATGCATCCAGACGTATTGCCAAAAGAAAAATTCTCTGCAAGGAGATAGCCATAGTATGAATCTGTACTGATATAGCTTGTGCCTATTTTGGCGGACAAACTAGTGGATATAGTTTTGGGCGAAGAAATGCTTACCTTGCTTGTCTTGAGCTATGAAAAAAGCTGCTCCCGTGCTGTGTATGGCAGCACCTGGTCTTGCATCGACCATAAGGGGCTGCCTTGGGTTTTATATGCTCCCCCGAGTCGCGCGCGTCAGAACGTCTGACGTCACGCATACGGACCGCGCGGACTGCCGCACATACGCAGTGGCGCCGATCACGCCGCCCAAAAGAAAGATGGCGCAATGGGCATGCGAAGGGCGGAAGTCCAAAAAATTCAGCCATTGGAGGACGGACCAGGGCCTCCCTCTAGAACGTGAGGGCACGCCCGTCCATCCCTATCAATGGCTTACGTGGCCCGCAGGTGGGGCTTGGTAACTGTCACTCGGAATAGGAAAGTGAAGGAAGGGGGAGGGAGGGGAGGGGACAAAAAGGGGGGGACGGCAAGGGGGAGGGGGGGGGGGGGGGGGGGGGGGGGGGGCCGCCGCCGCTCAAGCCATACCACTCCACCCATAGAGCAACAACGGACATGAACTAAGTATGTCACAGGCAATACAGCTCAAAACGGAGTAGCCTCAAGAAATTAACCCCTGTTAGTAAAGTAACAGCAAGATTTACAAGTAAATTCAATGCAAATGGGTGCAGTTGCTATCTGTGATCAGCCACTAAGTTTAGTGCTCGGTTATACTTAGCAAATAACATCGAATACTTATTGAACCATAATATACATATTGAATAACAAAACATGTATAAAAAAGCATATATATATATGAGAGAAAAGGTATGAAAAGCATGTAAAAAAGAAATGATAATCATAATCATAAATGTTTATGGATATATATGGTGCATGGGTGATTCCCTTGTGTATCCTATTGAAGGGGAAGGGGGAGATATAGCCTGCTGATGGTAATAGTAAAATGCCCTCATGAGAAAAAAAAGCCTGCTTTGCAGGCATGATTATCATGTGTATAGCAAGAATGTGCCCAAAATGCCAAAAACTTATTTAATCCCCAGGATGTCAAGTGGAAACTGGGTGATTAAGAGGATGTTTACAAAAAAGGTCGATACGTCAGTATTTCATTGATACCAGGTGGAAAGGTGGCTCCTAATCTTTCTATCCAGAAAGTTTCTTTTTGCAGAATCCTCTTATCCCAGTTACCGCCTCTTGGATCCTTGGGGACAACTTCTAATACCATGAATTTGATAAACGAAGTATCAAATCTATGGTATAATCCCAGGTGCCTACTGATTGGTGTGATCATTTTGGCATATTGGGAATAGTATATGTGATCGTATATTCGTTGTTTTAATTGACGAATAGTTTTTCCTACATAGAAGGCTTTACATTTGCATTGCATAAGATATATTACACCTTCTGTGTTACATGTGGCGTGGAATTTTGGTTTGAAAATTTCGCCATTTGGGAGATGGAAGGAGGTACCCGATTGTATCCATGGACAATAAGAGCATTGCCCACAGATTTCCAATCCTCTACGAAAATCTCTGTCTTCGTCTGGTGGTTTGTATTCACTTCTTGTGAGTTTATTGCCTATGGATGGGCATCTGCGAAATATGATCTCTGGAGTTTCCCTGACGTATTTCTTGAAGTATTTCTAAGTATTTCTAAGTATTGTTAATTTGACCCCCTATCCACTCTCAGAGGTAGAACTCACAGTCCTTAAGCTAGGACTGAGTTTCTGCCCATACGCCAACCTTGACAAATATGAGGTCATTAAAGACCTCTATTTGTTTGCACGCAAATTAACCTATAAATTTATTTTTGACCCCGATAGAAGGAGAGCTAAGGAGGAAAAGGAATTATCAGAACAAATCAAAAAGCATACAATGAGAGAGTTTCGAGCACTTAAAGATCTTATGCTCCTCCTAGACGAAAATACCAGCTGTCCAACCACACAAATTGCAAACCCACAACAAGAGCAGGAAAACAAACTAAGATCCAAATTTAAGAAAAAATCGGACCAATTTCCAGATTTGAACACCAACCCACAAATCATGGCGTTTTTGATTGCCACTATCTATGAAATAAAAAATATGCCATTAATGTCAATACCATCCAACTTATCCAAGCAACAAACTAAAGCCCTAGAGGGATTACAAACAAGAAAGGACACCGTCATCAAGTCCTCCGACAAGGGGGGAAATATTGTTTTGCTTACATGCAAACAATACGAAACAATGTGTCAAAAAATCTTGCAGAACGAGGAATGGTACTCCCCAATCACGGTGGATGTCACTGCACAATTTAAACTAGAGTTTAAGATGCTTATTTATACAGCATACACTGAGGCACTAATCGACAAACCGATATATGAATTCTTCAATGTTCCCTTCCCAAGAGAGCCGATCTTTTACGCAATCCCTAAGGTCCACAAAAATAAAGAAGTCCCTCCCGGACGACCTATTATATCTGGGATCGGTTCTCTTACAGAGAACTGTAGTCGATTTGTAGATTTCTTTCTGATGCCCCACGTTACAAGATTACCATCATATATCAAAGATACTCTAGACTTACTCAGAAAATTGGATGGATTGACAATTCCCACCGAAGCTCACCTAGTTACCATCGATGTGGAAGCGCTCTATTCGAGTTTTCCACACGATAAGGGCCTTCAGGTTATCAAAACTTTCCTCATGGAGGAGGATCATAGGCAGTGGAAATTTGGGGATCTAATCATATCCCTATTATCATTTATCCTAAAACATAACTATTTTTCGTTCATGGGCTCCCACTACCTCCAGGTACAGGGCGTTGCCATGGGCACCTGCTGTGCCCCGGCATACGCTAACCTGTGCCTGGGGGGGTGGGAGCGCATGATATTTTCTGATCCTCAATACCAGTCCTTCTTGAGTTGTGTGTTGTGTTGGTACCGTTACATTGATGACGTGTTTATCATCTGGACAGGCCCCATCCCTAAGTTGCATGAATTTTTGGTTCTTTTAAATTCAAACGAATTTAACCTCAAATTCACATATAATTGGCAGCAAGATTCAGTGCCCTTCCTTGATGTCACAATATATAGAGACTCAGATGATAATATCAGTACCAAATTATTTCGTAAAAGCACAGCAGGCAATACGCTTCTCCACGCTAGCAGTGCCCACCCCCTCTCTCTAGTCCATAGCATCCCCTATGCTCAGTACTTGAGACTACGGAGAAACTGCACCTATGATGAAGATTTCAAACAACAGGCCTATGAACTCAAAATCAGGCTATTACAAAGAGGTTACAGCAAAAGCTTGCTAAGAAAAGCATATAATAAATCGCTAAATCAAGATAGGGTGTCTCTTATATATAATAAGAAAAACAAAACTAGCAGAGAACTCCTAAATAACACCACCAAATTCATCACAAAATATGCAGCTCAACATGGTACACTCCGAAACTGTCTCGCCAAACATTGGCACCTCCTAAAGGAGGATCCAATCCTCAAGAAATACGTCAGGGAAACTCCAGAGATCATATTTCGCAGATGCCCATCCATAGGCAATAAACTCACAAGAAGTGAATACAAACCACCAGACGAAGACAGAGATTTTCGTAGAGGATTGGAAATCTGTGGGCAATGCTCTTATTGTCCATGGATACAATCGGGTACCTCCTTCCATCTCCCAAATGGCGAAATTTTCAAACCAAAATTCCACGCCACATGTAACACAGAAGGTGTAATATATCTTATGCAATGCAAATGTAAAGCCTTCTATGTAGGAAAAACTATTCGTCAATTAAAACAACGAATATACGATCACATATACTATTCCCAATATGCCAAAATGATCACACCAATCAGTAGGCACCTGGGATTATACCATAGATTTGATACTTCGTTTATCAAATTCATGGTATTAGAAGTTGTCCCCAAGGATCCAAGAGGCGGTAACTGGGATAAGAGGATTCTGCAAAAAGAAACTTTCTGGATAGAAAGATTAGGAGCCACCTTTCCACCTGGTATCAATGAAATACTGACGTATCGACCTTTTTTGTAAACATCCTCTTAATCACCCAGTTTCCACTTGACATCCTGGGGATTAAATAAGTTTTTGGCATTTTGGGCACATTCTTGCTATACACATGATAATCATGCCTGCAAAGCAGGCTTTTTTTCTCATGAGGGCATTTTACTATTACCATCAGCAGGCTATATCTCCCCCTTCCCCTTCAATAGGATACACAAGGGAATCACCCATGCACCATATATATCCATAAACATTTATGATTATGATTATCATTTCTTTTTTACATGCTTTTCATACCTTTTCTCTCATATATATATATGCTTTTTTATACATGTTTTGTTATTCAATATGTATATTATGGTTCAATAAGTATTCGATGTTATTTGCTAAGTATAACCGAGCACTAAACTTAGTGGGTGATCACAGATAGCAACTGCACCCATTTGCATTGAATTTACTTGTAAATCTTGCTGTTACTTTACTAACAGGGGTTAATTTCTTGAGGCTACTCCGTTTTGAGCTGTATTGCCTGTGACATACTTAGTTCATGTCCGTTGTTGCTCTATGGGTGGAGTGGTATGGCTTGAGCGGCGGCGCCCCCCCCCCCCCCCTCCCCCTTGCCGTCCCCCCCCTTTTTGTCCCCCTTCCCCTCCCTCCCCCTTCCTTCACTTTCCTATTCCGAGTGACAGTTACCAAGCCCCACCTGCGGGCCACGTAAGCCATTAATAGGGATGGACGGGCGTGCCCTCACGTTCTAGAGGGAGGCCCTGGTCCGTCCTCCAATGGCTGAATTTTTTGGACTTCCGCCCTTCGCATGCCCATTGCGCCATCTTTCTTTTGGGCGGCGTGATCGGCGCCACTGCGTATGTGCGGCAGTCCGCGCGGTCCGTATGCGTGACGTCAGACGTTCTGACGCGCGCGCGACTCGGGGGAGCATATAAAACCCAAGGCAGCCCCTTATGGTCGATGCAAGACCAGGTGCTGCCATACACAGCACGGGAGCAGCTTTTTTCATAGCTCAAGACAAGCAAGGTAAGCATTTCTTCGCCCAAAACTATATCCACTAGTTTGTCCGCCAAAATAGGCACAAGCTATATCAGTACAGATTCATACTATGGCTATCTCCTTGCAGAGAATTTTTCTTTTGGCAATACGTCTGGATGCATTTAAATCCACATACCAAGGGAGAGTCCAGCATTCCCTAGGCAAGGTAACTTAACCTAGTGTTGTGCTTTACTATATATACACACATCCCCTCTTTAATAAGCGTGCAAAAACTTTCTAGTCCTAGTAATAAATATCAATGTACCATATAATGTTTCTGGGGTTTTTTCTAATTACCCACTAACAAATCATTCACAAGTTGTTTATTTATTTATCTGTATAAACTCACTATAATAGTACTGTTAGTATTGAGCGCCCCCTTGTGACATCTTTACTAGATTACATTTAATCAATTTTTATTACTATAATAAATACTTTAAATATCTGCCAATTACATAAAACAATTCTTCAATCACTGTGTAGGTTTCATAGCACCCCGTCTGGTGGAGCTTACTGCCATCTCGGAATAATTTTCTGGGCTGTCCGCGATACCCAGCCCGCTCGATCCTTACAGCAACGGTGCTCCCACACAAGGAGACATCTACGGCTCTCTATGGTCTCTACTGGGTAGCCTCAATTCTTATTTCCCCTGGTTCTTGATACATACCATTAAATTTTATTTTTTGGTAAGTCTACCAAGCACATTACTCTGCCCATCCAATGATGGAAGTATAATGCGCTTTTTTATATATATAGTACATTGTATGTTATTTTGTCTATTATAATCTGTGTTTCATTTATGCAGTTCATCTTCCTCATGCTCCCGATGAAGTGGTCTATACCATGAAACATGTAGAGCTTTTTGAAAGGAAGCGTATGAATGTCAAGACCTGAAAAAAACATCTTTTTCCGATACACACAGCAGTTATTCTCTTGGTTTGGAAAAAAACTCCCTTTCTATCTGCGTTGTATTGGCTATCTCAGTACAAATCAATTGTGTTATGTATTGTCTTGACACTGCTTTTTTCTGTATAAATTAGAATATGTTGTTTTAGATCTACATGATACATCAACATGTGTGGTGTTGATGACTTGTAGTTATTTATACCATTTTTATATTCAATTAAAATTATTTTTTTCAATTTTCTATATTTGATGCCTACAAAGTCCATTTCCTTTCCACAAACAATCTCTCAGAATTATTTCGAATGCGTTAGAATTATTTCAAATGCGGTAGAGTTTTTTTCGAATGCGTTAGAATTTTTTCGAATACGAAATGAATCCCGAAAACGAATGTAATGAATGCAACAAACTTAACTAAACAAATTTATTAAATAACGAATTGAAACAAAACGAAACACATTTTTGCATCCTGCACATGTCTAGTAGATAATCATTTTTAACAGTGATTTTAATTAAATCCATGTAATCGATGCATGGACTTAAAGAGGAGCCCTTTCTTTCAACAAAAAAGAGGGCTGCCTCTACAGGAGACATTGAGTGCCTAATAAGCCCTTCTCTAATTTCTCATCCACCCACTCGCTTAGCACCTTTAATTCAGGTTCAGACAGATTCAAGGTTTTTCTGCCCCTGGGATCAGTTCAATGGGACAATCATATGGTTGAGGATGAGGTAATTGATCAGCATTCATTTAATCACTGTAAACCCGGAACACACTGAATTTTGTAGGCAGGTTGTCCTATGACTGGGTAGTTACTGCATCAACTTGTGATTCCTTGGTCAGTGGAGAACTTGTTAAGCAAGGTTCTCTACAATGTTCTTCGCAATGGGGAGATGTAAAATGTATCATCCACGCTACCCAGTTGATGGAGAGATTATAGGTAGAAAACCAAAGAATGCCCAGGATGACAGGAAACGTTGGTATCGTAATCAGCTGAAAGCTGATAGTCTTATGATGGTCAGCCTCCAATTGGAGTACCAGAGGAACCGTTTTATGGATAACAGGTCCTGACGATGAAGGTGAACCATCAACTGTTCCCATATCGATAGTGGCAAATGTATTTATTGTTTGAATATTAGTGCTGTGTGCAAATTTTATGTTCATAAAGTTCCTGCTTCCCCCCGGAGTCCCGCATAGCAGAGCAAAGCATTTCATGGCTCTCAGTGATAAGTTTGATAGGGGTAACAAAAAGAGACAGAGAATTAACTTTATTTTCTTCATAGATCAATGGGTAATAGAGTTTATTTGTTTATTATGTATAAATTCAGATACATAATTGGAGCTTGAAGCTTTGTGATCATTAGCAGTCTCTACTCTGGTGAGCTCATCTTTTACTTGTTCAGAGAGCCCTTGGTGTAAATTACTCTTTTGCACTGCTGGGTTCCAAGTGGTATCTGAAATCTAACGTCACAACATACTCAGCAACAGAGCGTCTACCCTGACGCAAACAATGCAACTTTGCTTCGGCAGTAACGTAGCGGTTGGGATCATCAAAAATCGTATTCATCATAGTCATAAAAGTCTCTAAATTATTCAGAATGATGCTGTCTTGTTCTACATAAGGGCATGCCCAAGCTAGGGCTTCCTCAGTCGAGGGGTTGATAACAAGTAATAAAAAACGGGGTGAACAGATATCTGCGCTACCTTAAGAACACAATAGTATTAGTACAAAGTGGCTAGCACAGTTTGTAGATAAAGCAAACAAAAATAATAAAGTCCAATAGTGCAGCAC
Source organism: Rana kukunoris (assembly GCA_029574335.1). Lineage (NCBI taxonomy): Eukaryota > Metazoa > Chordata > Amphibia > Anura > Ranidae > Rana > Rana kukunoris. The sequence goes on along the minus strand of CM056050.1, from coordinate 70,342,581 downwards.
TCCAGTGGATAAAAAAATAATAATATGAATATTAAAGTCCATATAAGTATGATCATCAATGAAGTTGAAATAAAGGACCTCCAACAAGACTTCAGTGTGCAGACAAAGAAGCACACCGCACCACCGTGCAATCAATCTGCTTACCAGAAAGACATCATTATGGGCATGAAAATCAAATAATGCATAGGTCAGTGGCAGTCCCGCTCCCAACAGGATGTATGGCTGAAAACGATTGTTCACAAACCGCATCAATGGTAAAGAACGTCCAGAACTCACAAGGACCCAAAGGTGTACATTGCGTTCATCAGCAGGAGTATGACCAAAATTGCAGAGAGGAAATAGCAATAGTGAAGCACGTAGGTAAAAGCATCACACAGTTTATTGTATGGTACTTACAGGAACAAACAGGTAAACAGGCATCAAAAAATATAAGAACTCTGTGGCTCATAGCGTACTTGTATCAGCCAGCCTAACATGTTTCATCCTATGTGGATATCATCAGAGGCGCCTCTGATGATATCCACATAGGATGAAACATGTTAGTCTGGCCGATACAAGTATGCTATGAGCCGTGGAGTTCTTATATATTATACAATACACCAAACTTCACAGAGACAAGTCTCAAACTCAAAATTAATTTGGAGAGGAGTCAACAAGGTCTATGATGAAAGGTACACCATTTCTACTGTAAAACACAGAGGTGGATCACTGATGTTTTGGGGATGTGTGAGCTACAAAGGCACAGGAAATTTGGTCAAAAGTGTTGGCAAGATGAATGCATCTTATCAAAAAATAGTGGAGGAACATTTGCATTCATCAGCCAGGAAGCTGCGCATGGGACGTTCTTGGACATTCCAACATGACAATGATCCAACACACAAGGCCAAGTCGACCTGTCATTGGCTACAGCAGAATAAAGTGAAGGTTCTGGAGTGGCCATCTCAGTCTCCTGACCTCAATATCATTGAGCCATTCTGGGGAGATCTCAGACGTGCAGTTCATGCAAGCCAGCCCAAGAATTTAATGGGCAGCTTTACCATCTGAGAAGATAAAGAGCCTCATCCACAAATACCACAAAAGACTTCAAGCTGTCATTGACGTTAAAGGGGCATACACGGTAATAAGAACTGGGTTATGTAAACTTTTTATTAGGGTCATTTGGATAGTTTCCGTTGCCATTATAATTTAAAGTTGACTAATAATAAATGGCTTCAGCCAAACACTAGCCATGAGTGTAAGAAAAGTTTTTGTGTTATCATTAATATTCTTTGAAAAATGGCCAAGAAATCTTAAATTCTGACAGGGTATGTAAACTTATGAACACAACTATATATAAGCATCAAATGATGTAGGTGTAAACAGCCCTGACCTCTCTAGGAGGCCTTACTCCATGCTTGACAGTGAAACAATTCCCACACAAAAAAGCTCCTGAATTTTGTCTCAGGGGACTAAATACAAGAGAATTTGTGGTAAAACAGTCTGGAAAAGCATTTATGTCTGTAAACTGCAGATAAAATGATGGGACCAGATGTGTCTTTCGGGCCACTGACTGGTTGTGAACCTTATTTGGAAAAACATGAAAGGAGCTTAAGGGAAATACATAACAAAACAGTCTAAAGCTTAAATGCTTTGAAGCTTTCTGTATAAATAATCTTGTAGTTATTTTATTTTTATTGTTTGAGGACTTCTTCTTAGATTTTATAATTATTTCACTTCATTTAAGTATGATTTTTAAAGTGTGTTGCTAAATTTATTGACTTGAACAAATGTCAGTAGTTAAAATCAGTATACAGTTGATTTGGGGTCTTTAAAGTCAGCACTGGGATTAAGTATACTGCATCTGATTCATTGAGATTCTGTATTTTATTTTGTTTTTGGAGAGCAGACAATTCCATGGCATTTTACAGAGAACTTAAGCCATTCACAGTAGTTCCTGCCATGGAAGAAATTTACAAGCTATTGACCCTCCCATAGTCATACGCACTATAGCCAATTTAAATGGGAACTGATTAATCTACCAAAGCAATTGTCAAGAGTTAACTAAAAACCCTGGGGGAAATCCACAGAGAGAGCTTACAAGTTTGATCCATTTCAGTATCTGGGGTAGGAATTTAACCATTCTCACAGCATGGCAAAAATAGAAATCACTTATGCCCTGTACACACGATCAGATATCTGATGGAATCTAATCCAATGGATTTTTTCATCAGATATCCGATGAAGATGACTTTCATCAGTCTTGCCTACACACCATCAGTCAAAAATCAGTTCGTGTTAGAACGTGGTGACGTAAAACACTACGACGTGCTGAGAAAAATGAGGTTCAATGCTTCCGAACATGCGTCGACTTGATTCTGAGCAGACGATCTATTTTTCTGTCGGTTTTTTAACCATAAGAAAAATTTAAAACAGGTTCTATTTTTTTTTACCGATGGGAAAAAAACGATGGGGCCCACACAGGATCGGTTCGTTCGATGGAAACGGTCTATTGTCCGTTTTCATCAGACGTACCGATCGTGTGTACAGGGCATTTGCCTCTGTTCCATTTATTTGCTTAATTTCAAGTGGGAACTATGGTGTTCAAGTGCACTAACCCAATGCAAACACTCAAAAGAGAAAATCTTGGTAGTATGTTGCAGAATGTATTTTCATAATAATATATTTTTTATTATAAACTTGTCACAAAGACAAAAGTGATAGCATCTTGCTTCCAAGTCCCACTCAGAATATAGCAACGATTGAAGAAGGAAGTTCTGAGAAGTATATTTAAGAAATAAATTCAAATACATGTGAGTTACATTATTTTTATTTGATTTAGGGGGAACAAAATTACTTTAGTACCACTTTAAACTTGTCACTAACACGGACAATTCGAAGTCCTTGCCCTTCAAAGCTCTGTAGCCTCCCAGTAGTAAGTAAGACTGCCAGTTACAGGACCAATAGGGAGACTTAAACTGGATCTTCACTGCATCTGAGAATCACAAACCCCAAAAAACGATTTAATACATTTTTAATATTTAACTGCTTGCCGACCGCCCGCCGTCATATTACTGCGGGACGGTGGCACTGATTCACGAGAGCACGTAGCTCTACGTCCTCTCTTTTTCGGCCACTAGGGGGCGCGCGCGTGCCCGGCGGGTACGATTGCCGCCGGGCACCCGCGATTGCTCGTTACAGAGCGGGGAACGGGAGCTATGTGTGTAAACACATAGCTCTCGTTCCTGTCAGCGGGGGAAACGCTGATTTTCTGTTCATACAATGTATGAACAGAAGATCAGTGATTTCCCCTAGTGAGTCCACCCCCCATACAGTTAGAACACAAATAGGAACACACTTAACCCCTTCCCTGCCCCCTAGTGTTAACCCCTTCACTGCCAATGGCATTTTTATAGTAATACAATGCATTTTTATAGCACTGATCGCTATAAAAATGCCAATGGTCCCAAAAATTTGTCAAAAGTGTCCAATGTGTCCGCCATAATATCGCAGTACCGAAAAAAAACGCTGATCGCCGCCATTACTAGTAAAAAAAAAATATTAATAAAAATGCCATAAAACTACCCCCTTTTTTGTAAACGCTATAAATTTTGCGCTAACCAATCAATAAACGCTAATTGCGATTTTTTTTATGAAAAATATGTAGAAGAATACGTATCGGCCTAAACTGAGGGAAATTTTTTTTTTATATCTTTTTTGGGGATATTTATTATACCAAAATGTAAAAAATATTGCATTTTTTTCAAAATAGTTGCTCTATTTTTGTTTATAGCCCAAAAAATAAAAACCGCAGAGATGATCAAATACCACCAAGAGAAAGCTCTATTTGTGGGAAAAAAAGGACGCCAATTTTGTTTGGAAGCCACGTCGCACGACCGCGCAATTGTCAGTTAAAGCGACGCAGTGCCGAATCACAAAAAGTGCTCTGGTCTTTGGACAGCAATATGGTCCGGGGCTAAAGTGGTTAAAGGAAATTCCTCTATCCATCTATGTCTCTGTGCTTTATCATGTTGAAAAATCAATTTAAGAAAACCCCACAAGCATTTCTGGCCATGGCCATCTTGAATAAAGGCAAATGATTAATGTAGCATTGACTTCCTGGAATACATCTTCCCTTAGTTCAGTGTTTCTCAATTCCAGTCCTCACGCCCCCCCAACAGGTCAGGTTTTCAGGATTTCCATTATTTTGCACAGGGGATTTGATCAGTTTCACTGCCTTAGTAATTCCCACAGCCTTTTCATCTGAGGGAAATCCTGAAAACATGACCTGTTGGGGGGGCGTGAGGACTGGAATTGAGAAACACTGCCTTAGTTCAAGCATGCATGCAGGAGAGTATGCTTAGCTGAGAAAACCCTCTTCCTTTTCTCCCCTGAAGATTCATGGAATGTATGACATCAGTTGCCTAGGCAAGAAACCAGAAAGTAACTGAAGAAATGTAAGTAAAAAAAAGTTTAAAACAAGTAAATGTGATATACTTGCCTACCTTTTTACCAGTGCTATAATCAACTTTTTTTGGTAGAGTAACGTTCTACTTTAGGAAGTAGGAGAAGAAATGACCATGTTTTACTTTTACAGAAAAGCTTCAATTTTGAATGGGATTTTTGATAAGTAAGATATTATAGTAAGAAAATATAAGTGTAGCACTACCCCCAAAGGAGCTGCTGGTTTAGATTTAGGCCTGTACTCTGCCTGTCAACCCCCAGAATTTGTCTCGATCCCTCCCTGGCACAAATGGACAACAATGTGATTGGGATCCTCAGTTGGCGATAGGGGACCTCAATGATAACATACAACAGTAGATGTAGTAAAAAAGTTGTTACCTTGTTGTTGTTTACCTGCTACACAGCCACAAAAGATAGAATCCAACACAAGATGTAGCTTAACCAGTGGTAAGATGTTTACTTGGTAAAAGAATGAACAATGGTTATACAGTAAACATTCAACACATACAGCTCCCTGCATAAGTTAGTGGTGTACTACTGATCTGGAACGTCCCTACAGTCAGGCCTTAGTAATGTAACCTGAATGAGAGTGTGGTGAAGGGATCTTTCATTGTGCTGACACCAGTACTGTCTCCACCAAGTCTTGCATGAACAACAGAAGACACAATGCAATGCAATCAAGTGTAACAATCACATAAGCTCATAACGATATTGCTCCCCCTAGAGAACAGCTCCACTGATACCTGTCCTGTATAAACCAAGTGCGGGAATGAACTAACAGATGACTGTCCCTTTAAGAGTCAGTAGATCTTCAGCTAGCCACGTTACGTTGGTGCACTTAATTATTTTGTAATCCAATAACAAGGTGGAGAAAGCTAAAGCGTTATTCCTCCCAAATCGTTGTACTGTTTTCAGATGTAGTGTATCCCTGCGTGTGTCTACAAATGTCAGTGTGTGTGGGTGGAACTCTAAACAGGCCCACCTTCCTGGGACTCAGTTAACTATGTGGTTAGGCAAGTGCCCTCTCGCTAAATAAAGCCTTGTTTCGCTGGACATCTCCGCATGGATCCCGCTCGGCTCTCGGCCTCTCCGGAACTCATGATACTCGGTTCTCCGTGTAGCGGCTCACAAGGTATCATGGACAGATGGCTCCGGATGTTGTGGAATGTGAACTGGTCCCTCTCCAGTCTGATCAGTGAGGCTGTAATAAGGATCCCTCTCTGACTAGGTGATCCACTCGCAGTTACTGCAGGCCCAGACTCCTTGGGCCTAGGAAACTTTCAGCAGGCCTCAGCACAGGCCTCCTGCCGGCTTGAAGATGGCATCCCAAGTGACAGAAAAAACCCACCCTTCTCCTTTTATTTGCTTACCCAGCAGGCTGTTCAGTAATACTTTGCACTGTGGGTAGATGAATTGGGCATTGTGGATAGGTAGTTTACTGACGAAGTCTTAGCATACGAGTCACTTCCTCCTTCACTACATTTCCCATCGTGCTTTGTTTTTTATGGCTTAAGGGAGTTGTGAAGGAAAACATTTTTTTGCCTAAAATTAATGTCTGCAAGGTAGACAGACAGAATAGTGTAATGATTCTGTTAAAAAAAAAACAAGTAAATACCTATTAAATTCCTTCATGTATATCACCTCCGGTGTTCTAGTTTCTGTTCTCTCATTCACTTCCTGGTTTGCAAAACTTGTACAAAACTTGTACATGTAAGAACTACATTTCCCAGTATGAATTGCGGCATGCCCAGTAATTCACACCTCCTTGAAGTCTCTAACATGTAGAGAGCGTCCTGCCACACAGATGTAGTTCCCAGGAGGGGGCGAGCACGTCACTGACCACCGCAGTAAAGCCTCCCTTCACGGTGGTCAGTAAAATCAGACAAGCAGGAAGTGAACAGAACAGAGAAGAAATAGAGCAACTTCTGAGCAAAAATGAACAATGAGGAAGTGAAAAGAGGAATGTCTGCGGGTAAAGGATTCTTATTATGATTTTTTTTTTCCCCTTTACAACCCCTTTTAATGAAACCAAACAAAAGTCTTAATAACATTAAATACAATGGACACTAGAGGGAGCCAAACTCTTATTCAAATTACATCATACATTTACATAGTAAATTAGGTGGCAAAAACTCCTGAGCTACATAAATATATAAGAGTAGTAAGAATGCTTTCATATATATATATATATATATATATATATATATATATATATATATATATATATATATTAATTGTTTATTTTTATCAATTTACAAAAAAGTGAGTGAACAGAAGAAACATCTAAATCAACTCAATTTCCTTTGGCTTCAAACCAGCATCAATTCTTGCACTTGCACACTTTTAAAACTTGCACAAAGTCAGGGATTTTGTAGGAATAGAGTTTGGTTTAGGATTATTCAATTATACCAAACAGGTACTAACGATCTTCAATTTTATATGTAGGTTGAAACATGAGTCATTAACTGAAACAGAAACAGCTGTGTATGAGGCTTAAAACTGGGGGAGGAACAGCCAAACTCTGATACTAAGATGAGGTTGTGGAAAACAGTTTCATGTCACAGGTCTTACGCCATGGCAAGACTGAGCACAACAAGACACAAATTAGTTATACTTATCTCTTCCAGGCAAAGATTTCAGAACAGACTGGTGTTTCAAAATGTGCTGTTCAAGCTCTTTTGAAGAAGCACAAAGAAACAGGCAATGTTGAGCACTGTAGACACTAGGGCTGCGCATCTTCACCGGTCTCACGATTCAATGCAATTACGATTATCAAGGCCACGATTTAATTCGATTCCGCAATGCATCACGATGCATCACGATTGCAGCGCAAGTGCGCATGGCTTTCATCAAAAAAAAAATGTTAGTACTCCATTTTTTTTCTATCTGTTCTTAAAAAAACAAAAACAAAAAAACAACACACAATACCACTTCCTGCATGAAGCAAAGTCTAAACACAGCAGACATGCTACAGGAGATGGTCAGAGACTGCGGACATGCTACAGGAGATGGTCAGAGACTGCGGACATGCTCCAAGAGATGGTCAGAGACTGCAGACATGATACAAGAGATGGTCAGAGACTGCAGACATGATACAGGAGATAGTCAGAGACTGCGGACATGCTACAAGAGATGGTCAGAGACTGCAGACATGCTACAAGAGATGGTCAGAGACTGCGGACATGCTACAAGAGATGGTCAGAGACTGTGGACATGCTACAGGAGATGGTCAGAGACTGCGGACATGCTACAGGAGATGGTCAGAGACTGCGGACATGCTCCAAGAGATGGTCAGAGACTGCAGACATGATACAAGAGATGTCAGAGACTGCAGACATGATACAGGAGATAGTCAGAGACTGCAGACATGCTACAAGAGATGGTCAGAGACTGCAGACATGCTACAAGAGATGGTCAGAGACTGCGGACATGCTACAAGAGAAGGTTAAGAGACTGCGGACATGCTTCAGGAGATGGTCAGAGACTGCGGACATGCTACAGGAGATGGTCAGAGACTGCGGACATGCTACAGGAGATGGTCAGAGACTGCGGACATGCTGCAGGAGATGGTCAGAGACTGCGGACATGCTACAGGAGATGGTCAGAGACTGCGGACATAGTACAGGAGATGGTCAGAGACTGCGGACATAGTACAGGAGATGGTCTATATTTCTCCTCCATACAGCCCAGTCCCTGCCTGCAGTGACAATGACTTGTCACAGGTGACATTACATCAGATTGCACTACATGCCCATACCCCGTGTCCCCGGATCACAGCACCCCCTCCTCCTCTGTACTTACGTGCTGCTCTGCACAGAGGATGATTAGAGGGAACTTGCAGCCTTGTAGTGAGATGGGTGATCTGCCAGCTCACCATCCCCCGATCTCCATTCCAGCTCTTCATTCTCTCTCTTCACTGTCAGCCGGGAATTCTCAGCGTTTGTATATAGCCGCGCCCACGCTAATGTGACTGACTGACTGCCCGCCTCTCTCCAGTCTCCACTCTGGTCTCCGTCGGCCCCGCTCACTGACTAGAACTTTAGATTAGTAGAGGATAGTGTTTGTATATGCCGCGCTAACGTGACTGACTGCACGGCTCGCCTCTGTCCACTCTGCTCTTACGTCTCTCCTAGGGTCAGCCCCTCCTGCCTTTCTACTGATCCAATCGTTAGGCAGTGGGCGGGGCTGACGCCAGGAGAGACGTAAGAGCAGAGTGGACATAGGAGATAGGCGAGCCGTGCAGTCAGTCAGTGTGGCATATACAGACACTATCCTCTACTAATCTGAAGTTCTAGTCAGTGGGCGGGGCTGACGCCAGGAGAGACGTAAGACCATAGTGAACCGTAGGAGAGAGGCGGGCCGGGCAGTCACACGAGCGCTGTAAACAAAGGTACCATAGAACGGAGCACTCTCCCGGGAGGGGCGGGGACGGAGGCGGGGCTAGGCATCGATTATCACGGTCGCATGCATCGGTATCGCATCGGGTACACCCGAATCGCGATGCACCAATGCAGCGATTAAATTTGACACCCCTATACCACAGTGGTCAGCCAAGGAAACTTAATGCAGCAGATGAAAGACACATCATGCTTACTTCCCTTTGATATCGGAATTTGTCCAGCACAGAACTGGTGGAAACTAGTGGGACCCAGGTACACGCATCTAATGTCTGTAGAAGTGTGGCCAGAATAGGTCTTCATGGAAGAATTGAGGCCAAAAAGCTATACCTCTGACGTGGAAGGCTAAGCGACTCAACTATGCATGAAAACAGAAGAACTGTGTTGAGAAAGAAAGTTTACCGTTCAGAGGTCCCAGGGAACTGCAAGATGGAGTCCAAGGCCCAAATTCACAGAGCGATTACGCCTGCGCAACAGGAGATGCGCATGCGCAAGTCTAAATGTGCGCGTGCGTTTCGATGCACGGCATCCCCAAAACGAGATACGCAATGAATCTACTTTCTTTGGTCCAGTGTAATTTCGTTAGACAGGCGCATCCGTCCGCGCAAAACTGCGCTAGACAGACCATTGATTTGCTAGTCAAATATGCTAATGAGGGACTTACGGGGATCCACAAAAGAACGTTGGGGCAGCGCAGGATTTGCACGTTAAACACACACATTAATCATGGCACAATGAGAATGCATGCATGCACACCACTGTGGTCCCTAGCACAGACACATCACACTCTCATCACATTGGATTGGCACAAGCCCACCATGCAGGACTTGTGAGTAACAAAGCCATGCCACGGCTCCAATTATGTCACTGTACATTCATACACCATTTACACAGACCTGGGGATCACTTCTCCACCACAAATGAGGGTGACACCCCTTTTCCCGCAGGAATATCACCCCCACATTCCAAAATCATACACAAACAGAACCAAAAAAATTAAATAAATGACGAGCAAAAATAAAAAATGCCCAGCAAAAATATAATTTAAACAAAATAACAACAAAGAAAACACATAAAAGACAAAAATCACTCTGCAAAACAGTCCCCAAATATCTCAAAGACACGTCACAAACAAACAAACAAACGCTAATAGAACAAAAGCACCTTGCTGTATAGGAAGGGATACAAAGGGATGTACTTTTGCAAAGGAAGTGCATTTGTGTCTGTCTATTTATGCTGTTTGCGTAGTTCACTAAGTTGCCCTAGTCCACTTCCAATTTCACTGATTGCGCCGTTCCCGAGTTGTGAGCATGCGCACAGAGGTGCTGACCATGGTCTGCTTCAAGCACGCATGCGCGAGCCGGCCGGCCCTTCATTTGCATGGGGTCACGGCTCATTTCAATGTAACACGCCCACGTCCTTCCCAATTTGTATTACTCCGCCTTACGCCTCTGAAATAACGTTACGCATGCGCAATTTTCTGCGCAAAAGCTACGAGAATAGGGTGATTACGCGGCTACATTTCGCAAGTCTAACGTAAAGGCGGTGCGCTACGCCGGTCCAATAATGCGCAGATGTACCTGAATCTGTCCCCAAATGCCTGGGTGCAGGCACTGCAATAGTATGCAAAAATGTATGGAGAAAAACCGGGATGGCCGCACTCCAAAAAAATGGTTCCTTTTAATAAAACTGGTCACAACATGAACATATCACAGCAAAAAATCAGGAGAAAAGCTGACGCGTTTCACACTATCATACAGTGCTTATTCATATGAATAAGCACTGTATGATAGTGTGAAACGTGTCCGATTTTCTCCTGATTTTTTGCTGTGATATGTTCATGTTGTGACCAGTTTTATTAAAAGGAACCATTTTTTTGGAGTGCGGCCATCCTGGTTTTTCTCCATACAGAAGAACTGTGTTGTAGAAAAATGGCAGCAGTGCACACGCCTATGCTTTAGGTATTGGATATGTACTTTCCTTACCTGCTCACTGCCACTGGCTCACAAACGAGACTCCATGGGTCCTTGTAAGGGGATAAGTCCCCCGAAGACAGAATGCGGAGAGGGGAAATTTCCACCAGGGATTGAAAGCTAGAATAATAGAATAAAGTAAGTGCTGAAGTCTAAAGTTTATTTTTTTTTGTAATTAGGGTTCAGTGTCACTTTATTGCTAGTGACAGACTTCATTTTTTTGCTTTGCCTATTGTTTGACTTTAACATTCTTTATGGATAAGTAACAATTTTTCATCTTGTAAAGTCGACCAGCTATTGTTAGGTACCTTATTCAATCTGGAACATTTGTTATTTTACATATTCAGATACAATCTTCCACAAGAAAGACCCCTGATAACAATAAATGGATTTTAGCTTTTCAGGTTAGGTGTTGTTTTCCTAAATGCCACTACAGATATCATGATAATATTTTCACTATGATTTTAGGCCATTTGACTTTTATCTTCAGAATGGCCTATGCTATTTTCCACTAAACAAATAAGCTTTTATAGCACCATTTCCTTTTGAACCAAAAATAGCCTTAAAAGGACCAGCGTCCGAAAATACACTAAAATGTTATCATAATTCTTTACAAACTTTAGCAGGACTCAGCCAAGCACATATCATAAGGAATTTAATGAAAAAGATACACACACTTTGCCTCTCACATAATCATGGGACTCTGAAACTGTCTCAAGGGGTACTTCTAACATGAGAAGGAAAATTCATAGTTCAGAGCCTGTGGTTTCAATTTGCTGCCACCTGGTTTAAATTAGACATATATTTATTAAGTCTGTTAAATGTTCAGATTAACTCGAGGAAGAAGGTCATTCAAGTTTAAAGAAATCATGTTTAGTGCTTTACTTAGCTATGAGTTAATTATGCTGTAAAATGCTGAGTAAATCGTACAAACAAATGTCAACAGCGTTCTATGGGATGAAATCACTTGAGTTTTTTCTGAGCTTTAATACGTAAGGAGGAAAATTGATAATTGTCTGCCTCCTGGGTATAGAATCTCAGTAAATTCGGTAGACCTAAGCAGTTTTCTATTCAAAATTTACAGTGCCCTTGAAAAGCAAGTGATGGAAGATATATGGAAGATATATGGTGAACTTTATTACTATTTACTTTAGAAACAGGTAAAAACATGATCTTGCCAAGCTTTGGCTATTTATTTCTATGTCAGGAGTACTATATTGAAGACTATATGGATGCGGTTGGGTGATCACTACTTTGAAGATCCACTTGTGTGCTCCTGAGCTTAGTGTGTCCTAAATAAGAACTGTCAGAGATAATAATATCCACCAATCAGATTTGGATCAGAGCTTTTTATTCTTTTTAAAAGTATATAAGAATAAAATATGTGTATGCAGAGCTACACCCGTGGAACCACAGGATTTCTGTCCAGGTCTTCCTAATCGGTTTTGCCCCACAGCCAGGAGCTTCAGCCCGGAGTCCAAGGCCGAAACCGGGGGGGGGGGGGGTTAGTGGTGTTGTAGGTGGCGTAGCATATCGTTTTTTTGGGGTGGGGCGGTGGGGTTGTGTGACTTACCAGTGCCCATCAAAGCTGACCACTGACCTGCCTGCACTGACCTACCTGCACTGACCTACCTGCACTGACATACCTGCACTGACCTACCTGCACTGACCTACCTACACTGACCTACCTACACTGACCTACCCATGCCGAGGAGGAGGAGAGGAACTGCCATGCCTAGAAGGAGAGGGAGGAGAGCCGTCCGCCCGAGCAGGGATATTGTTCAGCGGTGGCTGCATTTGAAATTCCCGCCTTCTGGAGATTCTACAGGCTATGATAGACGCACGTCACACGTCCCATGGTCCTCTGGCATTGGCGCTGCAGGCTCCAGAAGGTGGGACCCATGACACTCGGCTGAACTCGACCACACTCGGCCCCAGCCTCACTCGACCACACTCGGCCCCAGCCGCACTCGGCCGCACTCGGCCACAGCCGCGATCAGATCGGTCCCGGACCCCGACGCTCGGGGCCAAAATACAAATCATTGTTCAATAGATTTGGGGCTTTTCAGGGTCCCTTTCGGGGGTCCAGCCCCCCAAGCCCGGGCCTAACTACGCCCCCGGTCTTCCAGCATGCCATCAGAGCCAGAGCTGTATTATTATTCATCATGCCATCTGCTTAGCTCCACACGTATGATCCAGAAACTTCTCAAATTCTCTAGATGCAGAGGAAGATATTAGACCAGATTGGCAGCAGCTGAGCACACTGAACAGACCTAACTAATTAATTACCGCTTTGCTTAGAACAGTGAGCAAACAATGCTTTTACCTACTCTATATAAAGCATACCCATACCTACTGCTGCAACTCTGATCAAGGCTGGTGACCCTGCAAACATCTGTGACTTTTCCCTGAAGCAGCATTCTATCCTAGGCCCTTTAAAATGATGGTAATCTACTGCTCAGGCACCAAGCACTGCATTGTTACAGAACAGGAGAGTGTGCATATTTTTCCCATAACCACAAGTACTAACAATTTCAGGACACTGGTGGCATTCAGAGAACTGGGCAAGAGCTGGATTAGTAAGTATATGTATAGGTGGAGGTTTTGGATGGAAATTGGAGGCAGTTAATTACAGGTGTGAATTAATATGCATATTTTTGTTAATGCACGTTAATTTAAAAAGCTTGGGCTAGATTCAGGTAGATGGGCGTAAAAGTATGTTGGTGTAGCGTATCCCATTTACGCTACACCTCCACAACTTTTACGGGCAAGTGCTGTATTCACAAAGCACTTGCCTGTAAAGTTGCGGTGGCGTAGCGTAAATGTCCCGGCCTAATTCAAATTCGGCGGTTAGGGGGCGTGTATCATTTAAATGAAGCGCGTCCCCGCGCCGAATAAAAACTGCCCATGCGCCGGGCCTGACTGTAGCCCAGTGCGCATGCTCCAAATCACATCGGAAATAGTCAATGAAAATGACGTGAACGTCACTTACGCAAAGCCCTATTCGCGAACGTTTTACGCAAACGACAGGAAAAATTACACCGGCACACCGTCCATACTTAACATTGGCTGCGCCTCATACAGCAGAGGTAACATTACGCTGGACCTACGCTAACGTAAACAACGTAAAACAAATGCGCAGGCCGGGCGTACGTTCGGGAATCGACGTATTACGCTCATTTGGATATTTTACATGGGAAAGCCACCTAGCGGCCAGCGTAAATATGCAAGTTAGATACAACGGCATAAGAGACTTACGCCAGTCGGATCTAATAGAAATCTATGCGTAACTGATTGTATGAATCAGGCGCATAGATAGGAGGGCTCAGAGGCAGAGATACGACGGCGTGTCTGGAGAGACGCCGTCGTATCTCCTACCTAAATCTAGCCCCTTGTTTCTAAGTATATTTTGTAGTTTCATTACTTGCAATGGGTAGTAAATTTGATGAGCACTGCTGCAGAATGCTTTACTGCTAGCACTGTTTCTCAATTGCTATACATAAAAATCTTCTAGCGTTTGACACTTAAAAATTCACACTAAGGACTAATTATCCATTCTACTGATGCTTTAGTCTTGATTTAACTGCAATAGCTGGACAACAATTTACCATGTAAGAGTTCCCATGGGGCAAATAATGAGTGCCTTTTGCTTGTCCTAGCAGGACAATGACCCAATGACAGTTGTTCCTTTTATCCTAATGATTTTCTTTTCTGTGAAGTAAAGGGGAGAAGAATATTTGGGTTGTTTTACTAAAGGAAAATTCACTATTTAATTTTCCAGGGAAGTTGCTCTTTGCAGTTCAGTAAATGAGGTGACACTGTGTGCTGCCTTCCATCATCCAATCACGTTAAAGCAAAAATTACAGATTTTTTTTTTTTTTTTTTTTTTACACGTGATTGGGTATTTTTTGCAAAGTGACATTTTACCACAATCACTAAGCTGTGGGTAAAAATTTCACCTGCAAGGGAGCTGTGGTGGCTCAACGTGATTGGCACTGCGCTGACAAGCCATTCACCTCTGCAGCCAAGTGTTCGGATCCCGGTCTTGGCTACATGTGAATTGAGTTTGGTGGTCTCAGCCCGGCTCCCGGTGGGTGTGCTATGCAAGGTACGCCTGTGCTTAGTACGCCCACCCCCCCACAAAAACCACCACACTTGCACGCACACGAAATTGGTTTAAAACACACGCACTTTGGCCATGCGGTCTCCTAAAATAAAGAGAGGTGAAGGACCTACGGGGCTGGCTGGGTGGGCTAGGCCCCCTCACTCCCTCATAGGGGGAGTCCCTCTGCCCCATTGGGGTCCCGTTGGGCTCCCAAGAGGAGCAGGTAGGGCGGGGTGAGTGGGAGGCCCCCCTTCACACCCGCCATTGCCACCAGGGGCATGGAGAAGGATGGCGATTGCCTCCGGGGGGAGGGTCTGCCTACTCCCAACTCCTGCAGTCCGGCTCCTCTCTCTCGAGTTCACGCACAAAAATACACTTTAAGAAAAAAAAAAAAAAAAAAATTTCACCTGCAAAGTTCAACTTCACTTGCAAATTTGCCTTTAGCAAATTAACCCCTTTGTGTATGAGCAGCAACTGTCAGCCTAGCTAAGAAGAATGCTGGAGCAGGTAGGTCAGTGTGATCCCTACCTGTCACGTCCATAAGATGAAGAAACATTTTTTTGATCGTGGGCACACCAACTTTATTTTAGCACCACATCCCTAGATTAGATAGATGAACGAGGGAGATGTTTTGGGATTTTTTAGGTGCAGAAATAATATTATTTAAAAATCATTAAAAAATGTAAAAAAAAACAACACAGTTTGCAAGCACAGTGTATAACAGTTTTAGCAGGACAGCACTGTAGGATGGATTTCCCAACATGTTTTGCCCATATGTCGAGCTTTTTCAGGGGGGGTTGGCGGTCCAGTTTTGAAGTACAAGCCTTCTGTATTGCCTAAAATGGATCCAAATGTAACCACGCTTTCAAGACGGCTATCTGCGCCAAAGGGACCATATGTAACCAGCGGCCACAGGGGGAATAGTAGGACCAGAAATACAAATTCTGCAATGGGCTTAATTCCAAGGGAGTTAAAATGCTGTCAGTAACCTCAGGTGTTGGTCTCCAAAACTGATCTTAACTGACAGCATAGTGTATCCCAGGGGCTCCATTCCACTTCAAAACGAGACAGCCCCCCTGAAGAAGCCGACACATATGGGGGAAACATGTTGGGAAATCCACCCTACATCCTACAGTGTCCTGCTAATACTGTGATATACTGTACTTGCCAACTGTTTTATTTTTAATACATTTTTTATTTTGTTTTTCAAAATAAAAAATAAATGATTTTTAAATAATATATTTGATATTATTTCTGCACCTAAATATATCCCCAAACATCTCCATCATTGTCCATAAGATATCTACTTGTCTATAGATAGCTTTCTTCGGCCAAAAACTCACTGAAAATGGTACATAAGTATGTTTTTCAAACCGAAAGGTTACTTTGGGGTGAGTGGGAGGGCTGAGGACTGGTTTGCTGGTTAAGGCGGGTAATTTGGAGTAGGGCTCTAAAGGCAATACACTTTTTGTGTGGTTTATGCTTTTTCTCTGCCATTGCTTAATATAGATATTCACTAAACCTTCTAAGCTAAATGGCACTAGATAAAGAAATGACAAATCCATCTGTCTAGAGCAGTAATAGAAATATGACACAGTGAGTCACATAAAAATATGACCTTTAGATTAATTATTGAGTGCTGATATGACAGTTTCGATGACATGTGTTGAGTTGAAGAACCCACAAACTCCTTTTGTCTTGTAAGTGTTAAGATCTGTGTGCAGAGTTGGCACTAGACTGACTAGAGAAGAGGAATTGTAACATGAAAAATGGACGCCATGACCTTGAAAGAGGCAAAAGCAAATGCAATATACACTATATTATCAAAAGTATTGGGACACCTGCCTTTACACGCACATGAACTTTAATGGCATCCCAATCTTAGTCCACAGGGTTCACCAGTTTCAACTCTTCTGGGAAGGCTGTCCGCAAGGTTTAGGAGTGTGTCTATGGGAATGTTTGACCATTTTTCCAGAAGTGCCATCAGGAATTATGGGCCCCTTACACAGCTTCAGGCATGGGCCCCCTGGAGCAGAGAACCGAGGGGGGGGGGGTGCTGCCGCCTGAAATTGAGATGCGTGCAGGGCTCCCGCGGGGGCGCCCTTTACAAAAAAAAGAAGAAATAAAGAAAAATATATATTAAAAAAGGGAGGTAGCCATCCGGGGACCTGGGGACCTCTGGGCCCTTTAATAAAAAGAAAAAAAGAAAAAAATATATATATAAAAAATATATATTTTTTAAAAAAAAAGGGGGTTGCCATATATGGCCCTGGGGACCTCTGGGCCCTTTGATAATTTTTTTTTATAAAAAGAAATTACAAAAAAGAAGGGGTTGCCATCTGGGACCTCTGCGCCCTTTAATAAAAAAAAATATATATATATATATAAACCAAAAGAAACATTTATAAAAAAAAAAGGGGTTTGCCACATGGGGCCCTGGGGACATCTGAGCCCTTTAATTATATATATATATATATATATATATATATATATATATATATATATATATATATATATATATATATATATATATATATATATAAAAATAAATAAAAAGAGAAAAAAAGAAATAAAATAAAATCATTTTTATTTATTTTTTATAAAAAAGGGGGGTTGCCACCCAGGACCCTGGGGACCTCTGGGCCCTTTAAAGCGGAGGTTCACCCAAAAATCAACTTTCTGACATTAGATCCAGCATACTGCTAACATCTGCAGTATGCTGGGGGTTTTAATTTTTTTTTGTACTTATCGTTTTATGAGCCGTTGTTATCCGGCTCCGAGCGGGGAATCCTGCGGGGAATGGGCGTTCCTAAGCCAAGAGGAGTTGATTGACGGGCTGCAGAGGCGCGTCACGCCTTCCGAAAATACCCGAAGTGACTCCCGGGTTTTTTCAGAAGGCGTGACTGGATCTAATGGCAGAGAGTTGATTTTTGAGTGAAACTCTGCTTTAATAATAATAATAAAAAATATTTTTTTTTTATAAAAAAAGGGTGGTTGTCATCCGGGGCCCTGGGGATCTCCGGTCCCCTGGGGACATCCAGACCTTCATATTTTTTATGTTTCATATTTGTATTACCCTATATTATTACCCTATATTACCCTATATTATTAATACTTTTGGTAATATAGTGTATGTGGCATTGTTCAGCTTGAACACATTAAGCATAGAATATACTATTTACCTGAATAGCTAATTGACTATCAAACAATGTGAACTAAATGCAGAATTCTTCTTCTACTGTAAATCCAGAAAACGCTAACTGTGCACTTACTGGACTTTGGTTCACTACTGGCTGAAAGATATGCTGTGTCTGGCCCGCCATCCAGACAAACCATTTCTAGACAGCATCAAACCTGGCCCTGTCATTTTCTTAAAGGCTGGTGCAGCGCATAATTGTTGAGGTCTAGGTCTACAACCAGTATCATTTTCATAATGTATCCCTGAAAAAATAGCTTACATCTCTACTACTATCCCCAGTGTTACTTTGCAGTGGCTTAATTACCAGTGTTCTAGTGGCTTAGAATTCACAGTCTGCTTAAATTAATAACAAACAAAAAATTAAATCTTACCAAGTTTTTATTGAGCACACCATGTAAACTATCACAGTGCAGGTGGAAAAAGTATGTGAACCCCTAGACTAATGACATCTCCAATAGCTAATTGGAGTGAGGTGTCAGCCAACTGGAGTCCAATTAATGAGATGAGATTGGAGGTGTTGGTTACAGCTGCCCTGCCCTATAAAAAAAACACACACCAGTTCCGATTTTGCTTTTCACAAGAAGCATAGCCTGATGTGAATGATGCCTCACACAAAAGAGCTCTTAGAAGACCTATAATTAAGAATTGTTGACTTGCATAAAGCTGGAAAGAGTTATAAAAGTATCTCCAAAAGCCTTGCTGTTCATCAGTCCACGGTAAGACAAATTTTCTATAAATGGAGAAAGTTCAGCACTGCTGCTACTCTCCCTAGGAGTGGCCATCCTGTAAAGATGACTGCAAGAGCACAGCGCAGACTGCTCAATGAGGTGAAGAAGAATCCTAGAGTGTCAGCTAAAGACTTACAAAAGTCTTTGGCATATGCTAACATTCCTGTTAGCGAATCTACCATATGTAAACCACTAAACATGAATGGATTTCATGGGAGGATACCACAGAGGAAGCCACTGCTGTCCAAAAAAAACATTGTTTCACGTTTACAGTTTGCACAAGAGCACCTGGATGTTCCACAGCAGTACTGGCAAAATATTCTGTGGACAGATGAAACCAAAGTTGAGTTGTTTGGAAGAAATACACAACACTATGTGTGGAGAAAAAAAGGCACAGTACACCAACATCAAAATCTCATCCCAACTGGGAAGTATGGTGGTGGGGGCATGGTTTGGGGATGCTTTGCTGCGTCAGGGCCTGGACGGATTGCTATTATCGAAGGAAAATGAATTCCCAAGTTTATCAAGACATTTTGCAGGAGAACTTAAGGCCATCTGTCCACCAGCTGAAGCTCAACAGAAGATGGGTGTTGCAACAGGACAACGACCCAAAGCATAGAAGTAAATCAACAACAGAATGGCTTAAACAGAAGAAAATACGCCTTCTGGAGTGGCCCAGTCAGAGTCCTGACCTCAACCCGATTGAGATGCTGTGGCATGACCTCAAGAAAGCGATTCACACCAGACATCCCAAGAATATTGCTGAACTGAAACAGTTCTGTAAAGAGGAATGGTCAAGAATTTCTCCTGACCGTTGTGCATGTCTGATCTGCAACTACAGGAAACGTTTGGTTGAAGTTATTGCTGCCAAAGGAGGTTCAACCAGTTATTAAATCCAAGGGTTCACATACTTTTTCCACCGGCACTATGAATGTTTACATGGTGTGTTCAATAAAAACATGGTAACATTTAATTCTTTGTGTTTATTAGTTTAAACAGACTGTGGTTGTCTATTGTTGTGACTTAGATGAAGATCAGATCACATTTTATGACCAATTTGTGCAGAAATCCATGTCATTCTTGCAACTGTATATATATATATATATATATATATATATACTGTATATATATATATATATATATATATATATATATATATATATATATATATATATATATATATATATATAAAAGAATAAATTACTGCATCGTCCAAATAACATAATTTATAGCTATCAACTGTCCCTGATTTCGAGGGACTGTCCCTGATTTGGAATAATGTCCCTCTGTCCCTCTTTCCTCCTCATGTGTCCCTTATTTTGGTCTGATCTATATAGATCTATATAAAAAGCACCTTTTAACTTTTAAAATAGTGTTTCCCAGGGCTAAACATTTCATCCAATTTCTAAATTGCTGCATTTATAAATTTCAAAAGCCAATATAAAGGAATAGTTAAAAAAAAAAAAGAGTTGTGGGCTTAAAGGAGTTATAAAGGAATTTTTTTTTTTTTTTTGCTGAACTTACTGTTTACAGGGTATAGATACATAATAGTTAACGGATTCCTTTTAAAAATGATTAAAAACAGATAAAAATCAATCATATAATTTACCTGCAGTTTCAGTTTCGTTTTTGCTGTTGTTTCCTGTCTCTCTGATGTACAGAGTCACAGAGCCAATAGAGGGCAGTGATGGTTTGTAAAACAAAAGTGATTGGTCCTGAGGGGTTTTAGACACACAGTAATCTCACTTCCTTGATTAGTGACCACAGAGAGAAAGCTCCTAGTACTGTGGTGATCAGGAAACAGACAACAAGGAAGTGTGGAGATCAGAGAAGGATTACAGCAACTTGAGAGCAAAAATGAACAATGTGGACATGAAAACAGCACTGCATTAAGGTAAAGGAAGCTATTAAGAAAAAAAATCCTTTACAAACCCTTTAACTAATAATTTGATTGTATAATTCTCCTTTCAATGGGCATGGCAGGGGGTATGTCCTATGCCTACATACTTTTGCTGATAGATGTTCCTCGTTCCCATTTCAAAAAGTTGGGAGGTAGGCATATTTGGCCTGCTGGTGTATAACACAGTATGGCGCTATTTGATGATGTCTGCATGACTGTAATTGTCTGTCTTGGGGAACAAATAAAAACCAAATGATGGGTCCTTTTTATTTTCCACAGCACACCAGTTACTATTTGTTTACTTGGGGCTCCATGGAGATAATATCAGCTAAGCATTAGTGTGACTAAAAATGGCCAGTGAGTGGATAATCAATTGCAAAGTGTCTGCTAGGATAGAAACAAACTGTCCATTCTAATGAATTCCCATTAAACAATGCGGCTTTGGTTCTAGGGGAGATCCCAGAGAACAGCCTCTTGTGAATAGCTCTTAGAGATAGTCTGCTCATGCTAATGTGAAGAGCACAGTAGAAGCAGTGTATTGAAGACTTCAGCTTCACACAGAATCAATCAATTTGATATACTAAAATGATCCTTGACACGTTACATGTAACTTGGGAGAAATGCGTTAAAACCGTTAAACATTTACTGAGATTATTTATAAGAGCAAGAAAGTCATAGTCAAGAGCATACTCAGCTTATGCTCCAATATAAAACAGGCCATTACATTACTATTGTACCATCTATACCACCGAATAATGCAGAAAGGTAGAAATTTAATTAACACTTTTAATTGTCTAACCTGAAGTTGAACTGTATTCTCCTAAAGTATACTAGGTGAGAATGATGTGTCCTGCTTCCACTGCCCCCTGGCATCCAACATCCCATATATCAGAAGGCTACAAGAGCTGGATCTCACAGTGTCCATTGGATGGGCCTGGCAACTCGCTATTGAATGAATGAATGAATGAATGAAAACTTATATAGCGCGGCACATGCGAACTGAATCGCTATTGGTGGGTGCAGTGCCGATCCTGACCTCCCTAGGGCCCTAAGCAAATTCTGCTAAGGGGCCCTCTACCTGACCCGTGATGCCGTCACCCATAACTCCTCACCAATCCCCTTGGATAGCACCCGACCACATAAGAGGGACAGACCTAGAGTGGTCATAGGGTGACCTGTGGCCCCCAGATTTTAGTTTCAGCTCACCAGGATTCAGGACTCGTACCACAGTACGAGTACACAATGCTCTGCCTGGGGCCCAAATCACATAAAGCAGTGTCGTTCCTGACCCCCCTGGGGCCCTAAGCAAAATGACATGTCACATTAAAGTCAAGAACCGGGCAGGGGGGGGCGAAAATGACATCTTACATTAAAGTGAGAAGTGGGGGTGCTGACCTCTTACCTCTGCAGCCAGCGAGTTGCCAAAGAGGAGGGCAGAAAATTACTTCTCACTAGATGGGGCCTCTAGTAATTTGGGGGGCCCTTTGCAGGGCCCTAAGCGGCTTGCATAGTGAGCCTATAGGGCGGATCGGCCCTGGGTGGGTGTGGCTCCAAGAACCCAAAAGAGGCAGCCAGTTCCCGATGACTGAGGAGGCCCAAGATGGCAGCACAGGTCCTGGGCTGTAGCAGCAGATTGGCGGCAGGACAATGCTGGATTTGATGGGAAGGCGAGTTAGTGCATCAAGGACAACACAGCATAACAGGCAAGAGGAGTTGAAAAAAAGAGGGGGGAAGGAACGACGACAGAGGAAATCCTAGGCTTGCCACTTTTTCTTCTAGCCAAACCCAAACACTTTCGCAGGGCATAGCTAACATTTTTTTTCTAGTATACACTATAAGATTGTAACAGACCTGGGACACCTTTCGGTGCTCCAAAGAGAATAGTAATGTGGCACACATAGTGCCCCCTCACCCTCTTGTCAGGCCCTTTTCTGGGCAACACTCCTGTCTGAATACTGTGTGTGGGTTCCAGGTGGAGTGAAACCCGGACACATGATTCAAAACCGGGAACTGTCCAGGTAAATTGGCAACCCTATGAAATTTGCAGAATTTCCAGAATGGCCTCTGGAAGGTATTATCCCCTTCATGAGCAGGCCATTTTTTGCAATACGACACTGCGTTATTTTAACTGAAAATTGCGTGGTCATGCGATGTTGTACCTAAATGAAATTGATGTCCATTTTTCCCCACAAATAGAGCTTTCTTTTGATGGTATTTGATCTCCTCCGTGGTTTTTATTTCTTGCTCTATAAGCAAGAAAATACAGACAATTTTGATTTTTGGCGGGCCGCCACTGAGCGGGTCGTGTTTCGGAACTGCTAATTGTTTTTTTCTTCAGCCAATGTCTATATCATTGGCTGAAGAAGGAACCAATTAGCAGTTCCGAAACACGTCCCTTTCTGATGACACACTTCCTGTTTGTGTTCCATGCTGGTTTTCGTCAGCACTATTGTGATTCCAGATCCTGCAGCCTCCACCGGCTGTTGTTTCCTGGGTCTTACTGGAAGTATTACATACTGGGACCTTCCTGCACTTACTACATGCTCCTTCTAATTCTCCATCTTGTAAATGTTTTTTAATCCTCTTGGGGATATTAAAAAGTTTTTATTTTTGCACATAGAGGCGCCTTTGTTTTGTTTTTCTGTGCGGCCTGAAGTGTTTGAAGATGCCTATCCATTCCAAAACTATCCATTCCAAAAAATGTTGTAGCTCCTTTTTTACAACTACAGAATGATTTGTTTTTATTTTGTATGTAGCGCTACCCCCGCAGGAGCCACTGGTTAGATTTGGGTCGGCCTGTTACCTCTATAGCTTCGATGTCTAGGGTAGTTGAAATGAGAGCAGCAGAGATGGAATGTCCAAACAGTGAATGTCTTTTCTTGTGCTTTATTTCACCAACATGGCAAACAATAAACTTGAGATAAATAGGAGGAGTTGGGTGAAAAGAAGAGAATAGCAGATTCAAGCCTGAGAGAATGACAGGAGCAATCCCACTTCAGACGACACTTTAACTTCGACGCCACTCCGACTATAATGAGCGCAGCACACCTGGACAGGCCTCTCACACCGACCTGGCAGCCAGGGCATCACATAAAACTTGTGGGAAAACAGGCCTCTGCCACAGACCCGTCCCTAGAATGTAGATCATGAGGTAGAACCTCCTCGAAGAATTTAGTGTCTGAATCTGACCTTGGGTAATTGGTTTAGTTGGTCATCGACTGACGGGTTGCTAACATCCGACCCATCAGTGTCGATCACCTGGATCCCCGATGGTTCGCTCCAGTGCTGTTGGATCACCGAATCTCACTGGTGGTCCTCAACCGGACTCCCCACCGAACAGCATCAACTTGCTTGGGATCCGTCAAAGATAGGACCCCAGTCAATCACTAAGGTCCGTCACAATTTTGGTTGCTCCGGGCCAATAGAGAGTGGAAACAGGAGCTCCACGTTGCACCCACGCGCCGGCCAGGTAGGCCAAAACGCTTGGGGCACGGTGATGTACAGCCACCCTGAAGGTGGGTGCCGCACCCGGAACCAGAAGAGAGGAATGACCCGCGCAGATGGCGCAGTTTTCTTGTTGAGAATCCTGAAAGCCTCATACATACGCTCGATTTACTCAGCAAGAAAAAGCTATGTCCTTACTCCACTGTCCGCGACCAACCTCCCTTGCTGGCAAACGTTGACGTGAGTTAGAGAAAAAAAAAAAACGCTGCCTCCTGCGATAAATTTCTGTCCTAGAAGGAAGTGCAAATGGTGTGGAGCACATCACTCACCTATGTGAGTTACAACAGAAACTGGAAGTAAGCTATATAAGATATATTTTTTTGGCAGCAAATTAAAATTTTACTTTCAAAAGTTGAAAAAACAAGGTCAGAAGATTTAATAGAAAGAAAGATTAAAAAATGACTCAAAGTCTGCTTTAACCACTTGAGATCCGCGCTATAGACAAAAGACTTCTGCAGCGTGGCTCTCAAGTGCCAAGTTGACGTCTTTGGACGTCATTTAAAGTGCATTACCCGCGCACTGTCACACTGTCCCAGCGCATCGCTGAAGAGCCGATGCGTGTACCTGGCGGCCGCGATGTCCGCCGGGTACACGGGATCGGCTGTGACACAGCAGGTGACAGCAGGGACCTGGAGCTCTGTGTGTAAACAAAATAAAAACCGCAGAGGTGATCAAATACCACCAAAATAAAGCTCTATTTGTGAGGAAAAAAAGGACGTCAATTGTGTTTGGGAGCCACGTCGCACGGCCGCACAATTATCAGTATGGAAGCTGAAATTTCGCCTGGGCACAAAGGGGGTTTATGTGCCCAGTAAGCAAGTGGTTAAGCTATCAAATAAATTATCAATATATATAAGTTCGCAAAAATGTAATATATCAAAAAAAAAAATTGTTCTAGGAGCGGTCCATTCCTGATGTGGTGGTTGCATTTGTTTTCCTTTTTTTTCCATGCTAGTATCATTTTCTGTAAGTACAGAAAATATCTGTGCTTAGTGCTATATAACTATATACAGGTTTATTTTTCAGGGGCAATTTTGGGGAATGTAGTTCTGGCACCTCCAGCAATGTATGTATGTAATGGCAAGAGGTGCTGGATGGTCTATTAATGATGGCCTCCAGGGGATCTATTATCACTGGTGGGCATCTATTTTTGCGTGGGGGTTTGTTGTTACTGTGGAGGTCTATTGTTGCTGGTGGAGGATCTATTGTTGCTGAGAGGAGTCTTATATTCCCGAGGGGACAGTTGTTGCTGAGAGGAATCTACTGTTGGGAGAGAGGTCTATTGTTACTGGTTGCTGGAGTGTTGATTGATGCTGGCTGCTGGGAGATCTGTTGTTGCTGCTGCATTTTGTTTTTGAGGTATCTATTGTCTCCGGGGCTCTGTTGTTGCTGTCTGCAGGGGATCTATTTAGCTGTTTTTGTTATAACTAACAAAATCTATACAAATTACCTAGCACCTCAAATGATACTTGGTTCTTTTTTTTCTAAAAGGAGGCAGTACTGGGGGGTGGGTAGTGGGGGAACCAAGGGACAGTGTTAGGAGATGGGTAAGTTGCAGGGACAAGGAGTGACTCAGAAGGGGGAGTTCCTGTACCTATTCTCAGAAAAGCCCTGACTATATACAGGTACATTTAAAAAAATTAAATATCATCAAAAATATATATCTTATTTCAGTAATTTAATTCAAAAAGTAAAACTCATATATTATATATACAGTAGATTCATTACACACAATATTGCAAGTATTTTAATTTTGATGATTATGGCTTACAGCTAGTGAAAACCCCCAAATTCAGTATCTCAGAAAATTTGAATATTACATAAAACCAATAAAAAAAGGATTTTTAATACAGAAATGTTGGCTTGCTGAAAAGTATGTCCATGTACAGCGGAGGGAAGCATGAAGTGCTCTAGAATTTCCTGGTAGACGGCTGCACTGACTTTGGACTTGATTAAACACAGTGGACCAACACCAGGAGATGACAGGACCCTCAAATCATCATTGACACTGATCATCAAAACTTTGGACTTCATGCAACTTGGATTCTGTGCCTCACCACTCTTCCTCCAGGCTCTAAAACCTTGATTTCCAAATGAAATACAAAATGTACTTTCATCTGAAAATAGGACTTTGGACCACTGAGCAGCAATCCAGTCCTTTTTTTCCTTAGCCCAGGTAAGACACTTCTGATGTTGTCTCTGCTTCAGTGGCTTGACACAAGGAATGCAACAATCGTGGCCCATGTCCTGTATACGTCTGTGTGGTGGCTCTTGAAACACTGACACACCCCAGTTGTTCACTCCTTGTGAATCTCCCACAAATTCTTGAATGCCATTTGCTTCACAATCCTCTCAAGGCTGCGGTTATCCCTGTTGCTTGTGCACCATTTTCTACCACACTTTTTCCTTCCACTCAACATTCCAGTAATATGCTTGGATACAGCACTCTGTGAATAGCCAGCTTCTATAGCAATGACCCTCCTTGTGTCAATGACTGTCTTCTGGACAACTGTCAAGTGAACAGTCTTCCCCATGATTGTGTAACCTGCTGAGAGACCATTTAACCACTTAAGGACCGCCTAATGCCGATATACGTAGAATGGCACAGCTGGGCACAGGCACGTACCTCTACGTCGCCTTTAAAAACCCAGCCGTGGGTCCGAAGCTCCGTGACCGCGCCTGCAGGACCCGCGGACTCGATCGCCGCCAGTGTCCCGCGATCGGGTTACAGGAGCTGAAGAACGGCGAGAGGTGTGTGCAAACACACCTTCCCCGTTTTTCTGTGTGGCAGTGTCACTGATCGTCTGTTCCCTGATATAGGGAACGACGATCAGTGACGTCACACCTACAGTAAGAATCACTCCCTTAGGGCACACTTAACCCCTTAGCACCCCCCCTAGTGATTAACCCCTTCACTGCCATTGTCATTTTCACAGTAATCAGTGCATTTTTATAGCACTTTTCACTGTGAAAATGACAAATGCTCCCAAAAATGTGTCAAAAGTGTCCGCCATAATGTCGCAGTCACGAAAAAAAAAAAAAAACGCAGATCACCAGCCATTACTAGTAAAAAAAAAATATTAATAAAAATCTCCTGTTTTGTAAACACTATAACTTTTGCGCAAACCAATCAATAAACGATTATTGCAATTTTTTTTTACCAAAAATAAGTAGAAGAATACGTATCGGCCTAAACTAAGGGGGAAAACATTTTTTTTTATATATATTTTTGGGGGATATTTATTATAGCAAAAAGTAAAACATATTGCATCTTTTTCAAAAAAGAAAAAAACGCAGAGGTGATCAGATACCACCAAAAGAAAGCTTTATTTGTGGGGAAAAAAAGGACGTCAGTTTTGTTTGGGATCCACGTTCCACGACCGCGCAATTGTCAGTTAAAGTGACACAGTGCGGAATCGCAAAAAGGGACAAGGTCCTTAACCTGCATATTGGTCCGGGGGTTAAGTGGTTAAAGGCTCGTGTGCAGTGGCGTAACTAGAACCTTCATGGCCCCGATGCAAGAAACCATGAAGGGCCCCCCCTGACCCCCAGATAGGGCTCTTTTCTCCGAGCCCGGTGGCGTTACAGGACACGGTCGCAAGTAGGCGGCTGCATATAAATGAACCGATTTCTCCAGTTCCCCTTGCTTTTTTTCCCTCTCCCTACCGCAGGCATTCAGCGGCTGCAGGAGGAAAATGGAGAGTGACCTCGGAAGGATGGAAGGCTGAGTGGACCCCGCCGGGATCAAACCTGCGACCCTGAGGGTTCAGATGATCACAGTTTGCTGCAACGGAGCATTAGCCTGCTGAGCCATCTTACCGACGATTGGTCCCAAGCTGTACTGCTGTTCGGTAGGGAGTCAGTCTGAGGAGCGCCACTGAGAGGCTGGCGGTCCAAAAGGACTTGGACAAACCACCAGGGATCAAGCTAGCCGGACACTGAGGGATTGATCACCTGTCAGTCGGTACCTGGGCGACATTAAGAAGGAGATCCAGACGTAACTCATCTAAGAAGGGATATCTCCAAGAATTCAATCCAGAGGGGGCCTGTGGCAGAGGTACCTTTCTGAGACTCACTGAGTGGGGTCTGTGGCAGAGACTTTCTCCCAAGTTCAAGTTCACCAAGGAGGGTCTGTGGCAGAGACTTTATCCTACAATTGTCTGAGTGATACTCTACCTGCCAGGTCAGTGAGAGAGGCCTGTCCGGGTACACTAAACCCACTTTGGCAGGAGTGGCGCACAGAAGTGTTACGTTTGGGAGCAGGACAGTTTCCTATCATTACACCTGAATCTGCTATTCTCCTTTCTTCTTCAACTTTACTTTCCTCACCACAAGTTTACTGTTTTTACCCGGCTGGGTAATAAAGAGCACAGCAAAGAGCACAGAAAAGAGCACCTGTCGTGGACATTCCTTTACTTCTACTATATGCAACACGCATCATTCACCCCTAGGAATTTCGGAGAAGCCATGAGGTAACATGCCGCCCAAAAATCCAGCAGCTCCTCCGGGGGTAGTGCTATACACATAGGGCCAGATTCGGGTAGCTTTACGCCGGCGTATCTCCAGATACGCCGTTGTAAGTACAAATGTGCGCCGTCATACTTTTACGCAGATTCACGAAGCTAGATATGCCTTAAAACAAGGCTTCAGCCGCCCAACGTAACTTGCCTACGCCGGCGTATCTTGAGCGCATTGTTACGCTGAACGCAATCAGCGTTCCCATGTTAAATATGCAAATGAGTAAGATACGCCGATTTAGGAACGTAGATGCGCCAGGCGGAAAAGATACGTGGTTTGCGTAAGGGTTACGTCCGGCGTAAAGTTATTCCACCATATAGGTGGCGCAACCCATTCAAAGGTATGGACGTCGTAACAGCCGGTGTCTTTTACATCGTTCACGTAGTACTATGTGAAAAGGGCATGGCGTAGGTTACGTTCACGTCGTAGGCATTGAGCCGACGTATTTTAGGGAGTATATGCGACGTGATTCTGAGCATGCACGCGCATGCGCCGTTTAATCGGCCATTCATTTGCATCGGATAACGCTTAATTTAAATAGATGACGCCCCCCTTCTTCCTACTTTACGCCGGCCAATTTATGCTACGCCGCCACAACTTACAGAATGCTTTGTGAACACTGCACTTGCCTCTCTAAGTTACGTTGACGTAGCGTATTTGAGATGCGCTACGCCACTCTAAAGATACTACGCCCCCTACGTGAATCCGGGCCATAGTGTGACTTAACAAGTCATCACACCAAGCATAGTTTTTGAATAATAAATTGTAGGGGCTCATAAACAAATCAATAAAAAAAAATGCATACAAATATTGACCAGGAAAGCATAAATGTGTACTGTGAATATATGCATAATAAGATGAATATGTTTTATAAAATTGCTAGATCTTGGAAGTTTGAATCTTTTAATGTGACAGTCAAACACCTACAGTGTCATGATTAAAGATGCATATTCCTCAAATAGCACCTTAAGATGTTTCCAAATTTAGAAGTGCACTCCGAATCTGACGCATCTTCTGAGACCTTGCTGCACATCCCCAAAATAGACCAGTGTGGGTGTTTGCATTGAATTCAAATTCCTTTAGGATAGAAATCTCAGCAAATGTAATTATCTTTTATCAGAACCCATGCAGAACAAGACTAATACAGCATGAAACAATGGGGGGTTCACTAGAGTAATTATATTTTATACTTAGTCAAGAAAAGCAGCGCTCATTTTGAATACTCATCTGTGTGCAGGGAAGTTGAAAACAGAATTCGAAACAAACAGCTTGGACAGACATCAATGCGATACGCAAATGTCTCTCAGCCCTAGGAGCGTCCTAGTCTTGTCCTGAGATGCTTACATGCCTCTATGGTATTGCTCACGTGCCGGCTTTGATTTTGATAGCTAGGTCCTCTTCTGTTTCAGGAGTGCTGTAGAACTCAAGTATCTTTTTTTTTTTACTTTTATTTTAAGCCAGCGGTAGGTTCACAAAAAAAAAACCTGAACACCGAGTGAACCAAAAACATACACGAAAACATACACTGGTTTTATGCTGAAGAGGTTGGGCCTCCCTGACCCTCAGGGGCACAAGAAACCTGATGGGGCAAAGCACTCTTGTCTGTCTATCCAAAAGGCATGACATACCCCTCTCCTTGTGGCTAGCCAAAGTTGACCACTGAATACTAGGTTAGGAGCTCTTCCAAAGAGAGACCTCAAGACGGGGATGCAGGAACCTAAGAGTCAGGTCTCGTACACACGACCGTTTTCCTCGGCAAAATCCATTAAGAAAAATGCTGGCAGAGCATTTTTGCCAAGAAAAACGGTGTATGTTTTTCGTCGAGAAAACTGTCGTGGATCTCGACGAGAGAAAAGAGAACATGTTCTCTTTTTTCTCATCAGGAGTCTCAATTTCCTCGTCGTGTTTCTTGTCGGGCTGGTTTACGAGAAACACGTTCGTGTGTATGCTTAGAAACCCGCGCATGCTCAGAATAAAGTATGAGACGGGAGCGCACCTTCAGTAAAAGTAGCGTTCGTAATGGAGATAGCACATTCGTCACGCTGTAACAGACTGAAAACCACGAATCGTCTCTCACCAAAATGTTACTTAAAACGCAGTAACATGAGATTAGCAAAAGCAGCCCCAAGGATTGTGCCAGTGGATTCGAGCCTTCCCTGTATAGTGCCGTCGTACGTGTTGTATGTCACCGCGTTTGAGAACGACAAGATTTTGTCTTGACAGTGTGTATGCAAAGAAAGCTTGACAAGATTCTCGACAAGCCTGACAAGAACCTCGTCGAGGAAAACGACGTTTCATTTATTAAGAGTTCCTCGGTCGTGTGTACGAGGCCTCACACATCCTCTCCCTAAACATCAGGAGTGGCCCAAAAACCTGCACCCTACCATCCTTAGTAAGCAGTACAATTGCTACTCACCCCCCCTCACTGCCACTCATCCCCCCAGGACTGACACTGATCCCATCTTCCCCAGCACTGACACTCATCCCTCTCCCCAGCGCTGACACTGATCCCATCCCCCGACACTGACACTCATCCCCCCCACACCACTGACACTCATCCCCCCACCACTGACACTCACCTCCCCCACCACTGCCACTCATCCCACCTCCCCAGCACTGTCACTCACCCCCCCAACACTGTCACTCATCCCATCCCATCAGCAGGGGCATATGTACAGGAATCACAGGGGTCACAATTGCATGCTCCAGATTTCCCGTGCAGCCCCCTGTACAGCTGAATAGGAGGGGTGGCATATAGACGAACCAATCCCCTTCATTTTCCTCCTGCAGTCTTTCAGCTGCTGCAGGAGGAAAATGAAGGGGAGCCGTTCCTCTATAAACAGCCCCCCTCTATCCACCACCTAGTGCCCCAAGCTCCTGTGTTTGGCCCTCCTCACCCCCCACAATGCTGCCAGGTTCTCCCATCCCCTCTCCTTCCCGGCTGCTGTGAGGGATTATTCCTGGATGGAAAGTGGGGAAGGGGCTGGTAATGTGTAATTTACCAGCTCCTCCCTTGTCCTAATGAACAGAGTCAGTGATCCACAGGGATCACTGACCCAGTTCATTTATAACTGAGGCATAGCAAACTGTGTTTACTATGCTTCAGTTTGTGAATGAACATGAAGCTCTGTATGCAGCTATTTATGTCCATTCATTCTGTGCAGCTGAGGCTACAGAGATGGAGATTGTGGCCTCAATCTAATTTCTCTGTTTAAGCCCAGGTTCACACTGGGTACGATTTAGTTCGATTTGAGATGCGATTTCACATGTGAAATCGCATCTGAAATCGGCAGCAATTGCCGGCAATGACACCGTCCCAATCGGTGCGACGCCGCATCTGCGGCGCTGCACCGATTTCAAAAAGTAGTTCCTGTACTACTTTTTGCGATTTCAGGACGCGATTTACATTGACATCTGTGCAGAACCATGCACAAATGTCTCCTAAATCGCGCCAAAATCGGGACTGCCAGATGGAGTGAAATCGCGTGAGTTCAGCTGAAATCGCGCAATTTCACTCCCGCAGCCCAGTGTGAACCAGGGCTCAAAGATGAAACATCAGAGGTCTGTTTAGACCCCTGATATCACATCCACAGTCCATATTCCCATCGCACACACATTCCTGGAATGAGCTCTTAAGGTACTTAATGCTGTAGTGACTGCCAGCTGGATACTGTCTTATCACATGCCTGACAAGGGGGTCCTGCGCGGCTCCGAAAAGTTACACTACATTGTTTTGTGATGTGAGCTTTCTTGAATAAAAAAGGTTTGGACGAAATTAACCATCCTTGGTGTGCTGGCGAAAATCTACATATGATATCTCACCCAAGCTCCACCCCCCACTGCCAAAATAATAAAAACGAATTGAGAAAAAATAATTAAATAAAATGGTAACAAATAAAATAACTAAAATAAAAAAATACTGACACCAGCACCACAGGAGGTACTAACAGTCCGGATGGACTGGCAGCAATAGAAAGGCAGACTTGATGTCTGTGTTTGTCATGAATGCCCCTGGACTCATCTTCCTGACTAATGGGACAGCTTCATCAAAGGATGCCTTCACCAGCTTGCTCAGCTGCTCATCATTACCAACATTAACTAAAACGTCCTTCCTGTACGGCAGATAGTGTATTAAATGAAACTTACCTGCTTCTTTGTTTGGGCCAACGCTAAGACCCCTT
Source organism: Rana kukunoris (assembly GCA_029574335.1). NCBI lineage: Eukaryota > Metazoa > Chordata > Amphibia > Anura > Ranidae > Rana > Rana kukunoris. Next base: position 70,309,636 of record CM056050.1, on the reverse strand, counting down.
TCACACTGAGAGCATTTTACAGGCGCTATAGCGTTAAAAATAGCGCCTGCAAAGCCCAAGAACTTTCACACTGGAGTGGTGCGCTGGCAGGGCGTCAGAAAAAGTCCTGCCAGCAGCTTCTTGGGAGTGCATTAGGAGCGGTGAACTAACCGCTCCTAATGCGTTCCTGCCCATTGAAATCATTGGGCAGTGCTGTCGTACCGCTGGCAAAATGCTGCATTGCGGGCAGTTGTAACCCTTTTTTGTCTGCTAGCGGGGGTTAAAAGCACTCAAAAATGAGGTATGGAGAAAATCGAAATGGCCCACTCATCCTACTCAGTTTGACTTCCCTGCCTTACCTCCTTAACCGCTTGCCGACCAGCCGCCGCAGTAATACGGCGGCAGGTCGGCACTGGTGCGCGAGAGCCCGTAGCTCTACGTCGCCACCTTCGACGGCCACTAGGGGGCGCGTGCGCGCCGCCGGCGGCCCAAGCGCGCGCCCCCCGCTCGCCCCCGAGTCCCGTGCGTGTGCCCGGCGGGCACGATCGCCGCCGGGCACTCGTTACAGAGCGGGGAACGGGAGCTGTGTGTGTAAACACACAGCGCTCGTTCCTGTCAGCGGGGGAAACACTGATTTTCTGTTCATACAATGTATGAACGGAAGATCAGTGATTCCCCCTAGTAAGTCCACCCCCCCATACAGTTAGAACACAAATAGGAACACACTTAACCCCTTCCCCGCCCCCTAGTGTTAACCCCTTCACTGCCAATGGCATTTTTATAGTAATCCAATGCATTTTTATAGCATTGATCGCTAAAAAAATGCCAATGGTCCCAAAAATCTGTCAAAAGTGTCCGAAGTGTCCGCCATAATGTCGCAGTACTGAAAAAAAACGCTGATCGCCGCCATTACTAGTAAAAAAAATAATAATAATAAAAATGCCATAAAACTACCCCCTATTTTGTAAACGCTATAACTTTTGCGCAAACCAATCAATAAACGCTAATTGCGATTTTTTTAATGAAAAATATGTAGAAGAATACGTATCGGCCTAAACTGAGGAAAACATTTTTTTTTTATATATTTTTGGGGCATATTTATTACAGAAAAAAGTAAAAAATATTGCATTTTTTTCAAAATAGTCGCTCTGTTTTTGTTTATAGCGCAAAAAATAAAACCCGCAGAGATGATCAAATACCACCAAAAGAAAGCTCTATTTGTGGGGAAAAAAGGACGCCAATTTTGTTTGGGAGCCACGTCGCATGACCGTGCAATTGTCAGTTAAAGCGACGCAGTGCCGAATCGCAAAAAGTGCTCTGGTCTTTGGACAGCAATATGGTCCGGGGCTAAATACCAGATTTTTTTTCTCCCCTAAAAAAAGTCCAGTAAAGGGGCTGCTGTGCTCTTGTCTGGGTACTCAATTCGCCATGGTTTCACCCCACCTAGTCTTACTGGCCTCTTCCTATTTATCAAAAGGCTGATTTGTCCTAGACCTGTTTCCCCTTGCTTCTGGAATTCCATCCTCATTCTCTACATCCTAAGCACTCATGTTGGAATTTTAAGGATGCTGTCCACTGTACACTTCCCCTCTACGGACCATTAATTAGGCATGTGCGGTTCGTTTAGTTCCGAGTTAATATTCAGACACATTTTTCTTTATTCGGAGATTGGGATATATTGGAATTGCGGAATTACAATATAAACACATTTTATGCTCCAAATAACGTAGCGAAATTCGTCCAAATTTCAGAAATTCGGACTAAGATTTGAATAGAATTTTACATTGAACTCCAGTCGAATTCCCAGTACACATATTGCTAAAGACAAAGGCCCAGATTCACGTAGATCGGCGCATTATCGGTCCGGCGTAGCGCACCACTTTTCCGTTAGACTTGCGCAATCTAGCCGCGTAATCCCGCGATTCACGTAGCTTTTGCGCAAGAGATTGCGCAAGCGTAAGGTTTTTTCCGGAGGCGTAAGGAGGAGTAATACAAATTGGGAGGGACGTGGGCGTGTTACATTGAAATGAGCCGTGACCCCATGCAAATGAAGGGCCGGCCGACTCGCGCATGCGCGCGTGAAGGAAACCATGTCAGCTCCGTTGTGCGCATGCTCACAACTCGGGAGCGGCGCAATCAGTGAAATTGGAAATGGACTAGGGCAACGTTGTGAACTACGCAGACAGCATAAATAGACACACACAAACGCACTTCCATTGCAAAAGTACATCCCTTTGTGTCCCTTCCCATTTAACCTAGTGCTTTTGCTCTGTTGTTCGTTAGAGTGTGTTTTGTAGTTGTCAGATTAGTGTTCTGTGTGATCTAGTGCTTGTTGGTAGTTTTGTGAAAGTGAGTTTTGATAAGTGTTTGAGACTGTTTGTTTGATTGATATATTTCTGAGCGTCTGTTTTCTTGCTTTATTTTTTCATCTGATTTTTTTGTGACTGTTTCTTGCTGAGTGCTAGTGTGATTTTTGGGTGTTCTTTTTCTCTTTGTGTGTGTTCTTGCCTGATTGGTTGTGCTTGTATTTGTGACAGATTTTTGGTGACTGCTAGTGAGTTTGTTTGGAAGTATGACAGAGAGAAAAAGAAAGCTTAATTTTACTGTGGGGGAAAAAAGAATTCTTGCCCGGGCCATTACCGACTATGGGCGTTACCTCCACGGCCCGCAGAGTGCCACCACCACCCCGGCCAGGAGGAGGGAGATATTGGATATGATCACGGAGCAGGTCAATTCATCGGGGGAGGGGGAGACACGGACCCGGTCTGGGATTGACAAGAAAATAAACGACCTCCGGCGTCAGGTGAAAAAAAAACTGGCCGCAATAAATGCCCATGCCAGGGGCAAAGGAGGGGGCCCACCATGCCGGATTAGATTTACAGCGACGGAGCGTGTGGTGGCCCTGACCTTTCACCGTCATGAAGTGGAGGGCCTGCCAGGCTTTGACACAAGTCCGGTCCCCGCGGTGCCAGGTAAGGTTTTTATTTATTTCTCTCAGGTGTGTAGCATGTGTGGGGGAGGGGGTGAAAGGGAATATGTGGCAAGTGTGTGGATCCTCCAACCTGTGAATGGTTTGTGTCATCCACAGCTGTGCAGGAGGGTGCAGGGCCATCTGGCCTGACCGCTCCAACGCCAGGACAGCAGCCTAATGAGGCCCCCCCAACAAGGCCAGAGTCCGCGGAGGAGGAACAAGAGGAGGAGGATGATCATGCGGAGGACGATCATGAGGAGGAGGAGAATCATGAGGAGGAGGAGTCCATGGCAGGCACTGGACGTTTGGTTTCTGCGGACTCTTCCCCTCTGGCTGCAAGAAGCCTGCCCTCCCTAAGGGGGAGCCCCCCCCCTCCTCCCCCAACATGGCTCCCCTCACAAGGGCCTCCCCTTCTCCCCGGCCACAACCATCAGCTGGAGCCAGGAGGTCATCCCAGAGCACTAGGGGGGCGCCCAATCTCCTTCCCGCCTGTCTGAGAAGGAACCTGGCCATCCAGACCCGCCTTCTGAGACAGCTCTGCCAGACTATGGGGCGGGTGGATCAGAGCCTGTCCTCCATCAACGATAGGCTGGGTAACCTGGACTCCCACTCCCGGGCCTCCACAACCTGCCTAAATGACCTGCAAACTACATCAGCAGGCGTTGGGCAGGATGTGAGGGCCCTTACCCAGGCTATCCAGGGCAACACGGCAACACTTGGTGCTGCCCTGGACAGAATAGCCGTGGCCTTGGAGGGCAGGCCGCCAGGTGGGCAGATCTCAGGGGCTGCTCCTCCTTCCCCGGCTTTTCCCCTCCCCCATGAGTCTCCCCTGAGGGGCAGGGGCCGTGGCCGGGGGCGCCCCAGGCGTGGCTCACGCAGAGGGCATTAATTTTTTTTCCCCCCTTTTTTTGGTTTGAAAGCATTTTTTTTTTCTCTGCATTTTTTTTTTGTTTTGCTGACTTTTTTTGCATATTTTGGGTTGTGAATGCTGTTTGAATGTGGGGGTGACATTTCTGCTGGAAAAGGGGTGTCATCCTCAATTTTGGTGGAGAAGGGTTCCCCAGGACCAGGGAGAAGTGATTCCCAGGTCCGTGTGAATGGTGTATGAATGTACAGTGACATAATTGGAGCCTTGACGTGGCGTTACTGCTCACCAGTCTTGCATGGTGGACTGGTGCCAATCCAATTTGATGAGGATGTGGGGTGTGTGTGCTAGGGACCATAGTGGTGTGCATGCATGCATTCTCATTGTGCCATGATTAATGTGTGTGTTTAACGTGCAAAGATGCATAATGTGAGCTGGCATGAGATGGGGTCATGAGATGGGGTACCAGTGCATATGCAGAGTCACCTTGAAGGGAAAAGACAGGAGGATGTTAGTCATGCATGTGCCACTTGTGAGGTGTGCATCACGGGAGGGGATAGTCATGCCTGACTCCCATGTCACTCACCAACCAGCCAGCTGTCCCCATACATGTTCTGTTCGAAATCTGTGGGGATGGGGCTCTGATTGTATATGTAGCTGTCATGGGTGTCATGGGTGGTGCCATGTGTTGGGCTGCTGATGTCCTCCTGCAAGGTTGTGGTAATTCCATGATGGCATGAGGGGTGAATCTGAAGATGCGAGACACCTCAGAATCACTCATGCCAAAGATGTCTATGCGTGTGTGATATATCAAGTGAAGAGTGAGGGGCTTGTATCAGATAAGAATATTGTATTAGATTAAATTGTAAATTTTATATAAGCAAATAAAAAAAAAAAAAAAAACATCTCCCGTGCCCTCCTTAGTGCCATCCTCCGTGCCCTCCTCCTTCTTTGTTCATCTAAAGTCAGTAGTATAGCTATGCGCGACGATGCCCCTGGCATGTTGGCATACAGATTGTTGGGCAACACGTGTGACTGCTGAACTCCTCACTAACAGTGTTGCTTTATCTGACAATTAGACTTTTTTTCAAAATTTAGACCAGCTTTTAGGTCCTCTAACTTTAGACAGAACATTTTGCTGTTGCGCACATCGCGTAGCCTGCGCAGCAACTGCGTTTTTTTGTGAATCCCCGTAACTCCCTCATTAGCATATTTGACTAGCAAATCAATGGTGTGTCTAGCGCAGTTTTGCGCGAAGGGAAGCGAATGTCTAACTCAATTACGCCGGACCAAAAAACGTAGATTTCTGGCGTATATTGTTTTGTGAATCGCGTGCAACTATACGCACGCGCACATTTAGACTTACGCACGCGCAACAGCAGTTGCGCACGCGTAATCGCTCTGTGAATCTGGGCCAAAGAGTGTGTGTGTGTGTTATTAAAGTACCATTTCGAAATAATGCTGTTTGTTTGTTTGTCCACTTTGCTGCATTTAAATCGAAAACTATATAACAATTTCATTTTGACCGATTTGAAAATTTATCAATTTGATCGCCTCGAATCAAAAAATCTATAAATTCAAAGAAAATTAGAAAATTATGAATACGAATTCCGAACACAAATTCTAAAAACAAATTGAACAATTGTGGCTGTATTTGATGGGTGCTGATGAGGCTGCATTGATGGGCGCTGGTGGTTTGCATTTGATGGATGATTCATTAAAAAGGTGGGATATACATAGGCAGGTACAAGTGGGTGAAGTCAGGGGTGGAGCCAGGGGGTGGGGCTGAAAAATTAGGTTTTGCCTAAGGTGTCAAAAATCCTTGCACCAGCCCTGGGTAGATGACTATATAGTTGGGGGGGGGGGGGGAAGGGCTACCAAGTTTCAGGTATCAATAATTATGGCAGTGCAACATAGTGATATGAGATTCTGTTTTTAATATTAGTACATACTGTAAGCACTGACGTTGTCCTTGTCCAAATGATGCCCTCCCGTGACCCCTACTAACAGCAGGAGATCCCAAAGGCCTCTACAAGAACATGAACAATACATAAAATTGTGAGGAAATGGCCTGTAGAATGGGGTCCCAGTGTGGGAGGGGGCTCATGCAGTCTCAGGACCACTCTGTGGTTCTGACACTGATTAGTACTCACAGCTAGGCTAATGTCTGAACTTCATATCTACTAACAATCTCTATAATTATAGTAAAATGAAACTTTTTTTACTCTTCAATGCAATCCCGAGTGTGGCTCGGGGTTACCGCTAACAGTTCTGAAATTTAACCCAGAGCCACACTTGGGAATACCGCCAGAAGGGTTAAAGTGGTTATAAACTCTTTCTAAAAAAAAAAAAAAAAAACGGCAAGACACCGATGTGAGTTTTTTACATGTTCGCAGGCTTCGGCGCTGTTATTGGCCGATGTCACAATGACATCAGTCCTGCGCATAAGCACGGGATCCGACGGTCACGGCACAGCTACTGAAGAAACTACCTCTACTAACAGCAGGAGATCCAAGAGGCCTCCACAAGAACATGAACATTACATAGAATTGTCAGGAAATGGCCTGTAGAATGGGGTCTCAGTGGGGGAGGGGGCTCATGCAGTCTCAGGACCCCTTTATGGGTCTGCCACTGGTTAGTACTCACAGCTAGGCTAATGTTTGAACTCCATATCCACTAACAATCTCTATAATTATAGTAAAATGCAGAGGTATACCTATTATGGCTACAGTGATTCTGAGATAGGAGGACAGTTTGCCATAATATCTTGTAATAAATAATAAATACGATAACTTGTATGGTTTTATCTCAACCAGCACCACGTTGCATGCAGTAACAGCATCTGAAGTACAGATGTCACTGTTGCATCGTCTGTCCATGGAAATCTCTGAACAAAGATGAATGGATTTACACAAGCAGAACATCTGAGAACACCTGTATGACTTTTATCACTGTATGAGAAACAAGGACGTCTTCAATCAGCGTTGTCACTAATAATAGCAGCTACAAAACTTGTAAATTCCAATAACAAATACTGAAATATCCTTGCTTGCTTACATATTGGGGTTGATTTACCAAAGGCAAATATACTTTGCACTTTGCAAGTGTGGTTGTACTAATTTAACTAGGAAATGTAAAATGGTGAAGCTTCACTTTGTAAAGAATACCCAATCGGGTGCAAGAAAAACATAAAAAACATTTTGTTTGCACATAATTGGATGATAGAAATCAGCAGAGCTTAACCACTTTTACTAAGGTCTGGGGAAAATGACTGCAAATGCAGAACTGCAGAGTACAGAATGTTAGGGATGAGCCTGATGTTTGAGTCGAATGTAAGTTCGACTCGAACATTGGGTATTTGCCTGTTTGCCGTACAGCGAATATTTGCAACAAGTTCAAAAGCCACAGAATACCCTTTAAAAGTCTATGGGAGAAATCAAAAGTGCTAATTTTAACCAGTTGCCGACCGCCCGCCGTCATATTACTGCGGGACGGTGGCACTGCTGGGCGAGAGCCCGTAGCTATACGTCCGCATCAAAGCGGCCACTAGGGGGCCTGCGGCGCGCACGTCCCCGCTCGCCCCCGAGTCCCGTGCGCGTGGGTACAATCGCCGCCGGGCACACGCGATCGCTCGTTTCAGAGCGGGGAGCGGGAGCTATGTGTGTAAACACATAGCTCCCGGTCCTGTCAGCGGGGGAAACGCTGATCTCCTGTTCATACAATGTATGAACCGAAGATCAGTGATTTCCCTCAGTGAGTCCACCCCCCCCATACAGTTAGAACACACCCAGGAACACACTTAACCCCTTCCCCGCCCCCTAGTGTTAACCCCTTCACTGCCAATGGCATTTTTATAGTAATCCAATGCATTTTTATAGCATTGATCGCTAAAAAAATGGCAATGGTCCCAAAAATGTGTCAAAAGTGTCCGAAGTGCCCGCCATAATGTCGCAGTACTGAAAAAAAACGCTGATCGCCGCCATTACTAGTAAAAAAAAATATTAATAAAAATGCCATAAAACTACCCCCTATTTTGTAAACGCTATAACTTTTGCGCAAACCAATCAATAAACGCTTATTATGATTTTTTTTTTACGAAAAATATGTGCCAGAATACGTATTGGCCTAAACTGAGGAAAAAATATGTTTTTTATATATTTTTGGGGGATATTTATTATAGCAAAAAGTAAAAAATATTGCATTTTTTTCAAAATTGTCGCTCTATTTTTGTTTATAGAGCAAAAAATAAAAACCGCAGAGATGATCAAATACCACCAAAAGAAAGCTCTATTTGTGGGAAAAATAGGACACCAATTTTGTTTGAGAGCCACGTCGCACGACCGCGCAATTGTCAGTTAAAGCGACGCAGTGCCGAATCGCAAAAAGTGCTCTGGTCAGGAAGGGGGTGAATTCCTCCGGGGCTGAAGTGGTTAAAGGCTTATATGCATAGTATTGTTATATAAAGTAGTGTTTGGGGACCTGGTCCTGCTCCACAGGACATGTATCAATGCAATTTTTTTTACCGGGGGGGGGGGGGTGTCTATAGTATGTCTGTAAAGTGGCGCATTTTTCCTGTGTTTAGAACAGTCCCTGCACAAAATGAAATTTCTAAAGGAAAAATGTAATTTAAAACTACTGGCAGCTATAATGAATTGTCAGGTCCCAGCAATACAGATAAAAGTCATTGAAAAAACAGGAATGGGTTCCTCCCCCAGTCCATTACCAGGCCCTTTGAGTCTGGTATGACCATTAAGGGGAACCCCGGAGCCAAATTTTTTTTAAAAAATTGCGTGGGGGTCCCCCAATTTCCATATCCTTAAATATGTGGCTCCCTGGGTGCCGCTTAAAGTAATAAAGCTTACCTGTAGGTACCGTCAATATCTCCTAAATTTCTACCTTTAAGGAGATAATTACTGAATCCGCATGTGTCGACGTCATCGGCACATGCACACCGAAGAAACAGCTTACTCATGCCGTTTCTTCAGTAGCTGTGCCGTGACCGGCCATTTCCTGACAATTCTATGTATTGTTTATGTTCTTGTAGATGCCTTTGGGATCTCCTGCTGTTAGTAGGGGTCATAGGAAGGCATCATTTGGACAAGGACAATTTCAGTGCTTACAGTACTAATATTAAAAACAGAATTTCATATCACTATGTTACACTGCCATAATTATTGATACCTGAAACTTGGTAGCCCTTTTTTTCCCAACTATATAGTCACTCACCCAGTGCTGGTGCAAGAATTTTTTGACACCTTAGGCGAAACCTCATTTTGCAGCCCCCCTAACTCCACCCTCTTTGCCCTGCCCATGTATACCCCACCTTTTTAATGAAATGCCCATCAAATGCAATCCACCAGCGCCCATCAATGCAGCCTCACCAGCGTCACCAGCCTCACCAGCGCCTATCATTGCAGCCTCATTCTACAGGCCATTTCCTGACAATTCTATGTATTGTTCATGTTCTTGTAGAGGCCTCTGGGATCTCCTGCTGTTAGTAGGGGTCACGGGAAGGCATCATTTGTACAAGGACAACTTTGACTTCAGTTCTTACAGCATACCTCCCAACTTTTGGGGATGGGAACAAAAGTTGGGAGGTATGTTGGCATAGGACACACCCCATATAATTTGAGGTCACACCTAAACCTGTATGCAATCAGGCAGACCCTTGCAATACATAGTTGAAGGTAATTCTAAAGGAAATTGAATACAAAAATGGTATAATGTATGACCAGCTTTAGACATAAACAAATGCAGTGCCTAAATAAGCAAACATTCATGTAAAGCATATTGATTCATTCTGCTCAATACAACCTTTCAAACATAATGTTAGAAGTACTCTTATGCCGCGTACACACGGTCGTTTTTTGCGATGAAAAAAAACGACGTTTTGCCCACACACGATCAATTTAAATGACGTTTTAAAAAACGTCGTTTTTTTTCATCGCAAAAAACGACCGTGTGTACGCGGCATTAGAATGCTAGGAACTTATGCTGAGTGCCATTCTTGTATTCGAGGCACAAAAATTATATAATTGAAAGAATCTACTGATATAGTACAGTTCCTAAATGAATTAAACCACATTATTATTTTTAAATCTGATTGAACTGGAGTTAGAATTGTCTGCATTCTTCTAATTTAGACCACCCAGTCAAGTATGATGAACCCAGAATATACAAGAAAAATATGACTAATACTAAAGGCTGATACAGTAACTGCATTGTACAATGTTAATGAGTAATCATTTTTCTGTATCCAGATGGAGGGTCCTTGCTCTGTTCTATTAAAAAGTTTATGAAATAGTTTATGATTTTGGGATGATCTAGGGATTAGTTTATGAAACCGTTTATGGCCCAGGGATTACTACACATTTGTAGAGTTACAGTAATCTTTATTTATTTTTATTTTTTTACATCATACACATTTAGCTTCTAATCTACAATCTGAAAAAAAATGTTGTTTTACATGTACAGAATAGGCTTTAATACAGTGGGGAGCCACAAGCTATAGGGGTTGATTGACTAAAGGCAAATAGACCTGTACGTGAATTTGCACTTCTGGGTCCTGGACATGCAAACCACTTTCGACCCGCTCCCCCCTGTGATCGGACACAGCGGGAGCCAATCAGGGTGTCCGGAGAATAAGATGTCCTCCGGACCCGCTGATAATTCCCAACAAAGACAGAATGGCAGTCAGCCGATGTAAAGAAGGCAGATCGCCCTTCTGTGAGAAGGGGAGGTATTGAATCTGTGTTTCTGCTAAGCAGGAACACAGATCTGTGCCTTTCCACAGTACAAGCACCTCCCACACAATTAGCATGCACTCCCTAGGAACACATATATCCCTTTGATCGCCCCTAATGTTAACCCCTTCCATACCAGTGTCATTAATACAGTGACAGTTAATTTTTTTAACATTGATCACTGTATTGGTGTCACTGGTTCCTGCAAAGTGTCACTTAGTGTCGGATTTGTCCTTCGTAATGACTCAGTCGCGCTGCAAGTCACTGATCGCCGCCATTACTAGTAAAAAAAAAACATTCCATAAATATATTTCATAGTTTATTGACACTATAACTTTTGCACAAGCCAATTAATATACACTTATTGGGATATATTTTTTACTAAAAACATGAAGCAGAATACATATTGCCCTAAACTGATGAAAAAATGTAATAAAAAAAAAAAAAAATTGTTTTATAACATAACGTAAGAAATATTGTTTTTTCCCCCCAAATTGTTGATCTTTTGGGGTTTATAGCGCAAAAAATAAAAACCGCAAAGCTAATCAAATACTACCACAAGAAAGCTCTATTTGTAGGAAAAAAAAGGACATCAATTTAGGGTACAGTGTCCCATGATCGTTCAATTGTCAGTTAAAGTAACGCAGTGCCGTATAGCAAAAAATTTCCTAGTCATGAAGGAGGGTAAACTTTCTGGAGGGCAAGTGGTTACGTTTGTATCCACTTAGGGGTTTGGAAAAAACTGACACTAACTCCAACAGCTGTATAGTAATGGCCCGGAGCAGAAAGTGCAACTTGGAGGAGGGCCAGCATGACTGGGGTGGTCAGTGAGGCAGAGAAAAAGCTGAAGTTAAAGGGGGGGTTATAATGCCACTGACCAGGATTGGTGGGTCTCGAGTTTGGGGGATTGGCCTAGGGATGTAAAGGGGCGTAGTTTCCACCAGTCCTCAGTCAGAGCTTTTTCACAGAGGAAGGAAGGTTTCTCCCACCAACCCTCCCCTTTTTTTGGTTTGTTGTTTTTGGGGGTCACCTTTGTAGTTTTTTATGTCTGTACCAGGTAGGATGGTCTCCACCTGGTGGGGCGGGTCCTATGGGGGTATGGGTTACCTTAATTGTTCATGTCAGAGGTGTGTTAATGTTCTTTTATTGATAGTTGTAGTAGCAACGGGAGGTCTATGGGCACTTTGAAGGAGGTGCTGGAAAAAATAATGGAGGATTAAGATGGGCCCATCTGGAGGTATGTGTGTCCCTTCCCTTACTAACAATACAATGTTAACAATGGTTTGTAGTTGGTTGCATCTGGAAGCAGGGCTGTCTTAATGAGAGGGCACACCTGGGCACTGCCCAGGGGCCCCAGCTGCATGGGGGGCCCCTGCACTTTCCCCAAAGCAGCTGCTCCTTAAGCCCACGCTGCCCCAAAATTGGGGGCCTCCATGTTGGCACGGAGAGTGATGGATACACAGGGGAGGCAGTCTGCCTCCTACCTACTTGATGTCTGTTTACCTTCACCGTCATCATTGTAGGGGCCCCAGAGCATTACTTTGCCCAGGGGCCCATTATGCTATTAAGAGGGCCTTGTCTGGAAGGAAGTAACTGGTAATTGTCCCTGAGCTGGCGTAATATGCGGCGGGGGGCCTTTATGGGGTGACAGATACAACTAGTTGGTCGAGAAAATTGCCCGTCAAACACCTTAGACTGAGTAGGTCTAAGCTGAGTTTTCTTAGGTTTTATGGTTATGTAAAAATGTATTATATGCATTACTTTGTATGTTATGTTTTTATATTTCATTTTGTTGTAATAAAAAGGCTGCTATGGCCATTCGACTCCAAAAATAAATGTGTCGTCTGGTCAATCCTTGGGTTTAACCACTTCGTTTCTGGTTCACGTCCAAAGACGTGAACAGCGCAAACCTGAGGCGCCGGGTTGACGTCTTTGGACGTGACAGCCTTTCCCCGCTCCCTGCGCGTCCTCGCGAGCGCGCATCGGGGAAAAACTGTGTTGGCCGTGTCCCTTGGACACAGCCAATCACAGATCGTGCTGAATGGCCAATCGCAGAGGCCATTCAGCACTCGATCCCGCTGTCCAATGAGAGATGATCTCAATTGTAAACAAATGAGATCATCTCTCATCGCCGGCTTTCTCTCCTCACACACAGCGTGTGAGGAGAGAAAGAGAGTGACAGCAAGAGTAACAGCAATTACAGTGAGTGTAAAAAAAAAAAGTTAAAAACAGCTCCAGTGTCTCTGCCAGTGCCACCTGCCAGTGCAAACAGCCTGTGCCACCTGCCAGTGCAAACAGCCTGTGCCACCTGTCCCTGCCATCAGTGCCACCTGCCCCCAGTGCCATCTGCCCCTGCCATCAGTGCCATCTGCCCCTGACATCAGTGCCATCTGCCCCTGCCATCAGTGCCACCTGCCCCTGCCATCAGTGCCACTTGCCATCTGCCGTAAGTGCCATCTGCCATCAGTGCAATCTGCCATCAGTGTCACCTGCCAGTGCAATCTACCATCAGTGCCACCTGCCAGTGCAATCTACCATCAGTGCCACCTGCCAGTGCCACCTGCCTGTGCCATCTGCCCGTGCCACCTGCCATCAGTGCTATCTGCCCGTGCCACCTGCCCGTGCCATCTGCCATCAGTGCCATCTGTCATCAGTGCTATCTGCCCGTGCCATCTGCCCGTGCCATCGGTGCCATCTGCCATCCGTGCCATCGGTGCCATCTGCCATTAGTGCTACCTGCAATTAGTGTAATTTGCCATCAGTGTCACCTGCCAGTGCAATCTCCCATCAGTGCCACCTGCCAGTGCAATCTACCATCAGTGCCACCTGCCTGTGCCATCTGCCTGTGCCACCTGCCATCAGTGCTATCTGCCCGTGCCATCTGCCCGTGCCATCTGCCATCAGTGCATCTGTCATCAGTGCCATCTGTCATCAGTGCTATCTGTCATCAGTGCTATCTGCCCGTGCCAGCTGCCATTAGTGCTACCTGCCATTAGTGCTACCTGCCATCTGCCATCAGTCCGTGCCATTTGCCGTCAGTGCCACCTGTCAGTGTCATCAGTGCCAACAATGGCTAAAAGATCCTTTTCGCTCGAGGAGGCATATGAAATTATGGCGGCTGACGAGAGCAACGGGGAGCTCTGCGATTCAGATTCCACTGAAAATTCCGACAATGAATCTGACATCACCTATGAGCCTATAGTTAGCAGTTGGAGAATAGACATTCGAGGAGGAGGAGGAGGAGGAGGAAGAAGAAGAGGAGGAAGAGGAAGAAGAAGAAGAAGAAGAAGAAGAAGAAGAAGAGGAGGAGGGTCCACCCGCCAGAAGAAGGCGTATTGCTAAGCAGGCAGTGCCATCCACCAGCACCGCTGTGCCATCCACCAGTACCGCAATACCTCAGCAAGCAAGGTCACGTACCAGTGGGGTGTCACCTCAGTCCCAAAGGGTTAGGTCCCATGCCAGCCTTCCCTATTCCCTTCAGAACCCCCTGTGGCTTCCTCCTAATTCAGGAGAAGCCAACATTCCCCCTTTCACTGCCCAGCCAGGAGTCCAGGTGGACACAGAAAATTTTGCCCCGATTAATTTTTTTAATTTAATTTTCACCGACAACATGCTTGCCTCAATTGTTACCCAGTGCAATCTTTATGCAGAACAATTTATTTCCAGTAACCCACATCCCATTATGCCCGTCCCTTCGAGTGGAGAGCCCTAACAGTGGAAGAGTTTAAAAAATTTTTGGGCCTCATATTCTGTATGGGACTAAACCACAAAAACCAGCTACGTGCCTATTGGTCAAACCGCCCCATCTACCACATGCCCATCTTTTCCTCAAAAATGCCCAGGACCAGATATCAATTGATAATGAGATTCCTACACTACAACGATAATACCCAGTGCCCTCCCCGAAATGACCCAAGTTTTGATAAACTTTATAAAATTCGGCCACTACTTAATTATTTTTCCGAAATTTTCCCCCAGTTGTTTACCCCGGACCAACAAATATGTGTAGACGAATCCTTAGTAAAATTTTCTGGCAGGCTGGGCATAAAACAATTCACTCCCAGTAAAAGGGCCCGCTATGGGGTGAAGCTCTATAAATTGTGTGACCGAGCCACGGGGTATACGTATGCCTTCAACGTATACGAAGGAAAGGACAGCCAGCTACACCCCCCTAATTGTCCAGACTACGTAGGAACCAGCGGGAAAATTGTTTGGCAACTCCTGAACCCACTCCTGGAGAAAGGATACCACTTGTATGTGGACAATTTCTACACAAGTTTGCCCCTGTTCCGAAACCTTTTCCAAAAAAAAAACCCCAGCATGCGGCACCGTGCGATCGAACCGGAAGGGCTTTCCTCAAAGTCTTGTCATCAAAAAATTAGAAAAAGGGGAGACGGCGAGTTTACGTACAGAGGAAGTTCTGGCTGTGAAATGGAGGGACAAAAGGGATGTGTTCGTGCTTTCTACCATCCACAACAACACATTCGTTGAGACCAGAACGAGAAATGGGCTAATCCAGAAACCAAAATGTATTCATGACTACAATAAGTTCATGGGGGGTGTCGATTTGAACGACCAGATGCTGGAACCCTACCTTTCTACAAGAAGATCATACCAGTGGTATAAAAAAGTTTCAATTTATTTGTTCAATTTGGCCGCGTACAACACATATGTGATATATCGGAAATCCACTCCAAGACCCAAACCCTACCTTTTCTACCTGGAGGAAATCACCACTGCCCTTTTATACCCCAGCAACCCACCAGCATACATTCGATCCGATGTGGTTAGCCGACTCAACGAGCGCCACTTTCCAGATAAATTCCCTCCCAGACCAACAGGCCATAAATGCCAAAAAAGATGCAAGGTGTGCTCCAAAGCAGGAGTGAGAAGCGACACCATTTATTATTGTCCTAAATGCCCTTCCCAACCAGCCCTCTGCGTAGTTGGTTGTTTCGCCCGTTACCATACCTCACTAAATTATTATCCACTTTCTGCCATTTACCTTCACACCCCTTATACCTCTGCTTATGACCCCGGCTTGTTATTTGACCACGATTCTGCCTCCCGATTCTGTTTATACCTCTGCCTGATCTGGAACTGACCCTGGACTGTTATTTGACCACGATTATGCCTACCGATTCTGTTTATACCTCTGCCTGATCTGGAACTGACCCTGGACTGTTTGACCATTCTTTTTGCCTGCCTCTTGGACTGATCTTTTACCCTGCCAGTGGACTAGTGGGATTCATAGCACAGGGGTCTCACATATGTGAGGGGCTCCAGAATTTGTTTTTCTGGATGAAGAAAACAATTGTTTTTGTTTTCTCATTCTAGATTAGGGTCTGGTTGCCCGGAGGCTTCAAAGAGATTTGGGTGGGAGAAGCCTCCACCCCTGTCCCCATTCTGTCCTGAATGAGGCCCTACTTCTGCCTGTAGGACCTATGCCATCATGCCTCTGCCTGTTGCATGAACTGACCACCTGCACTAACCCTGACGGGACAGTATCCCTGCCTGGACAATTGTGTATGCCGTTGCTGACCAAGTCCCTGCCTGCTGCCTGGACCAGTGCTATCCTGCTGTGTAGAACTGCGCTACTATTACCACAGGTAATCTTTTGTTTACGCTTTGCTCAGCATAATGTATTTTGGGGTGTAACTCTTGGTATGTGCATGCTATGTGTCTCTGGAACACCGGACCGTGTTCCTTGCATGTTTGATCTCTGTATGTGGTCAGGCTGTGTAGAAGTCTCACACATGGGGTATCGTTTTACTCAGGAGGAGTAGCAGAATGTATTTTGGGGTGTCATTTTTGCTATCTAAATGCTATGTGTTGGAAATATCTTAGAAACGGACAACTTTGTGTAAAAAAAAATGCGTTTTCATTTTTTTTCCACGTGTTCCAAAAACTTCTGGCAAACAATGAACCGTTCAAAAGACTCATTATGCCTCATAGATTATACGTTGGGGTGTTAGCTTTCCAAAATGGGGTCATTTTGTGGGTAATTTCATTATCCTGGTGTTCCAGGGCCTTCAAAAGGGTAATAGGTAGTCAACTAGTTAGATGTGCAATTTATGCTCCTAAAACCCCTGATGGCGCTTCCTGCATGTTGGGCCTCCGTATGTGGCCAGGCAGTGAAAAAGTCTCACACATGGGGTATCGTTTTACTCAGGAGGAGTAGCAGAATGTATTTTGGGGTGTCATCTGTGGTTTGCACATGCCATGTGAGAGAAATAAGCTATTACAATGACAATTTTGAGAACATTTTTAAATAAAAAATAAAAATCTTAATTTTGCAAAGTATTGTGGGAAAAAATTACAACTTCAAATACCTCACCATGCCTCTTAATAAATACCTTGGAATGTTTACTTTCCAAAATGGGGTTATTTGGGGGGAATTTGTACTTTCCTGGCTTGTTGGGGTCTCAAGAAATGAGATAGGCCTTCAGTACATCAGGTGTAATCAGATGTGATAATTTTTTATGATTTGCACTATAGCTTGTAGACTCTAAAATTTTCACACAGACCAAATAATTTCGAAAAATTTTGGGTTATTTTTATCAAAGACATGTGGCAGTATAAATTGTGGCCAAAATTTATGAAGAAAAATTAATAATTTGCAAAATTTTATCACAGAAACTAAAAAAAAATCTTTTTTTTTCAAAATTTTCGGTCTTTTTTTTATTAATAGCGCAAAAAATAAAAAACCCAGAGATGATCAAATACCACCAAAAGAAAGCTCTATTTGTGGGAAGAAAAGGACAAAAAAATAATTTAGGTATAGTGTTGCATGACTGAGTAATTATCATTCAAAGTGTGAGAGTGCTGAAAGCTGAAAATTGCTCTGGGCAGGAAGGGTGTTTAAGTGCCCAGTAAGCAAGTGGTTAATGAATGTGGGTTGGTTGCAGGAAATGAGAGCCTCAGTACTCTGCACATCCCTTAGCCAAGGTAAGGGCAAATCCTCAGCCCAACTAAACCTGTCACTATATATGTAAATTGTACATTCATTGAATAATATATAATAAACTGTATATTTAACAGAAAAATATGACTTTGTACTGACACACGGATATTGTGAGATATGACATTTATTCGTAGATCCTTTCAACTATGTTGGATGCCTTTCATGTCATATTGTATGAACAAAATGAATCACTTCTTTTAAAAAAGCTACTTGTTTCCCCCAACTTAATCAGCTCAGTACTGCATGATGTCATCTCTATTTCTGCAATAACTACCTAATTCCAATATAAAACGTATGGCAAGCAGCGAGCTGGCTTCCATGATTGCTTTTACTATGAAATATTGGTGTGGTGATTTTCTGTCACTAATTTATGGCCGTAAATCTCTCTGATAGCGTGTAGCAATTTGGATTCAATATATAATGCTTAGGTTTAAATAATTCTGTGATTCTTAAAGATTTTCTTACTCACAATGAGTTCCAGTTAGAGTCACATTTTGACCTTTACCCTGCAAAATATGTGTTTGTGTATCCTGCGCTACAGAAATGATTGATTCTTCTTATATCAGGAGGGGATCATTTTGGTTCCAGTTGTTGATACCTTTATGGGAACAGCAGATCTGTTGTTTGGAGATGAAGTGATTCTATTGTGCCAGATGACATATGGAAGTTGAACAAATTTGAAGTCAGTATTATAATCTGTTTCGACCACTGGGGCAAATGTGTGATTGATAGCTTTATTAAGGAACATTTGGTATATACAGGTTTATATAGAGTCAAGAACAGTGTGTATTAACCTGCAAGGCCCAATCAGGAAAAAAAACTTTTGTTCTTATGAATTTTTCAGTTCTGTATAAGACTAAAATCAGATTTGCATTGTCTTTACAGTGAAATAGTTATGCTTTGCATGCTGGTTTATTCTTCAAGTAGTTCGGTCTGAGACCTAAAAAGAATCCTTCCTTAGCTCTGGCTCATTAAATTGTGTAGGTAAATTTCATCTTGTATTATTGAGCACTGTAAAAAACATTTTTTTCCAGCAAAGGGACATTAAAGTGGAGTACAACCTCAAAGTGGAACTTCCACTTATCTGATTCCATCCCCCCCCCTCCGGTGCCACATTTGGCAACTTTCGGGGGACAGGGAGAGCGTGCTTCACACATGCACAGTAGGGACCCAGCTGTGAAGCCGCAAGGCAATGGCGCCGGCAGCATGTAGCTGTCAACTTTACATTTTTGGAGGGGGGCGGAACTCTGCTTTATGTAGAACTAAAGGCAAAACTTTGTACATCGATCTGTGTCCCATAGGGGACTTCATTCAAATACTGTCACATATGCAAAACAGGAAGGGAGAGAACATTCCTCCAAAGCAAGGGAATCCCTGCATGTCACCAAGTTAACCAGAACTATTGTCCCCTATTGGAGGATTTCCCCAGTATTTCTGTTTTGTGGGAAAAAAAATAAATTGTGATTTTCTTTCACTTTCGGTGATAACGGTAAACATGACAATTAGAGAGGGTGAACCTTTCTAAAGGGATCACAGACAACAATAACAACTTTTTATGTGTTCTAATTCTACAGAGAACACTCCAAAGGATACTGCAGAATAAATACAGCATTCTGCATTTTAAGTTGCTCACATAGTGTTGATTTACTAAAGGGAAAAATACTGTGCACTTTGCAAAGTCCAGTTGTACTCTGTGAGAGCAGTTGCTCCAGAGCTTAGAAAATGAGCAGAAACTCTGCTGACTTCCATCATCCAATCATGTGAAAGCAAAAATACTGTTTTTATTTTTTTTCTTGCACGTGATTGGGTACTCTTTGCAAAGTGAAGCCTCACCTCATTTACTAAGCTCTGGTGCACTTTCACTTGCAGAGGGCAACCTCACTTTGCAAAGTCTATTTGATTTAGTAAATCAACCCTGTAATGTTAAACGAGTCTACAGAATTATGTGGAATTTTGATTTAAAAAATAAAAAACATTGGATTTCTTGGTTAAACCCTGCCTGCAGACTCCCATTAAAACTGCAGTATTGAACAGAAGTGCTATGTCAGTACAATTTTTTTTGCATTTTTTTTTTGCAAAATAATAATGTAAATTAAATTTCTTGATAATCAACCTGCATGTTTCTTCCCTATTAAACAATGGCATACTAAAGCAATGCCCACTGTGGCCATGTACCAAACAAAATTCTGTCTCTAATTTATCACCTGCCTGGCTTCTCCTTCCTAAACTGTGGTCTTACATTGCTTACATAATATGCATCTAATCTATGCAGTAAGGTTGGATTTTTTTCACTGAAATAATATACTGTAATTTTGTTTTCTTAAAGTGCTACTAAACCCACAGCAGTAACATCAGTCTGTTTATTTAGTAAAACATTGCAGAACCTAAGGGGTTAATAATCTGCATTGTGTAAAAAGACTGTTAGATCCTGTCTTCTCTGATCCTCCCCCTCTTACACATTTCCCAATTCATGTCCTGAAAGAACAGAGGCTAGGGGACAAGCTGTACATGCTCAGTTTGGTGTGTATTGTTAGAGATTTTTTTTTCTTGGGAGAATGCATGTGATCAGCACAGGGCCAATCAGCACTGCCCAGGCAGAGAGTCAGGGGTCCTGCAGGCTCATAGGACAATCAGAGTAGAACAAAAAACCCCTCCTACATGCTTTAACCAGACACAGATAGAAGTCAAAAGACTGCTCTAACTGCTGATGAGAAAAGGTATTTAGCTGTTTATATTTACTAAAACTATTGCATTTCCATGTTCTGTGTACTGTGAGAGACCAGATATAGTGAGGTACTAAGTTTAGTAAGGCGTTAAGTAAAGTCCTGCTTTGAAATTATGGCCTTGTAAAATGGCCTACATTAAGCGGAGAATGTCTGTACAATATTTCTGGCTGTTGTCCTTGAAATAATACACTGTAATTGTTATTTAATTTCATTGCCACTGCACTGATCCCTGTTGGCTAGGTTAAAGTGGGGGTTCACCCTAAATCAACTATCTACCATTAGATCCAGCATACTGCTGACATCTGCAGTATGCTGGTCCCCCCCCCCCCGCTGTACTTACCGTTTTATTGGTGTTCTCATCCGGCTCTGAGCTGATTCCCCGTGCGGAGTAGGCGTTCCTAAGACAAGACGTAGATGATTGACGTGCTGGTAAAGCGCGTCATGCCTTCCGAAAATAGACGAAGTGTGACTCGGCTTTTTACGGCGCCTGCGCAGTCAGTTCTACACAGCAGGCGCAGGCGCCATAAAGCCGAGTCACACTTTGTTTATTTTTGGAAGGCGTGACGCGCTTTACCAGCATGTCAATCATCTACATCTTGTCTTAGGAACGCCTACACCCCGCGGGGAATCAGCTTGGAGCCGGATGAGAACAACGATAAAACGGTAAGTACAGCAAAAAAAAAAACAGCATACTGCAGATGTCAGCAATATGCTGGATCTAATGGCAGATAGTTAATTTTCAGAGTGAACCTCCGCTTTAAGTGGATATGTAAATATATTCCATTCATTATAAGAGTATTTACCTAAGTACACCTAAATCTGAAGAGGAGGAGCACAATCTCTCTTAGCATAGAAGATGATCAAATCATACATATTGTATATGTAAGTGTGAAACTGCTAAGAAATGTGGGATAGATTACAAAAGATGCATGAAAGAGCTAATCTCAGAAACAAACTGTATTTGATTAGAGAGCTATACCAAACCAAGCTGATGAAAGGCCAGGATATGCAGGATTACATAAGGCACACATTGGAAATGGTTGAACGCCTGAGAGGTATAGGAGAATAAAAATATGTTTTTCAATCCAAAAGTTACATCTTATCTTTGCAGGCATGGTGTGTTGATTCAGGAGCTACGAGTCACATGGCAAATAATAGAAATTTCTTTATTCACCTGGACCAAAGTAAAACAAAAACAAAATCACCACAGCTAATGGGCAGATAATGGAATCAGAAGGAATAAGAGACCGTTTTCTTTGGTGTCCTTTTTCCCAGAGTGTCACCAGAAAGATATCTCTGAAAAATGTTCTCTATGTCCCTGCACTTGAAACTAATCTTTTAGCAGTGAAGAAGCTCACAAAACAAGGCAATGTGTTGACCTTCCAAGATGACAGTGGTGTCGTCAAAAAAGGGGATATCTTTTTTGCAAATGCTAAAGATACAGATGAAATTTTGGTGTGTTCAAAATTGTGCTTTTACGTTTCCCCTTTTTCTTTTCTGTTCCCCTTGAAAAATTCTACAATAAAAACTATTGATTGAAAAAAAAAAAAATTTCATGAACCAACACAAACGCTTCAAGGGACTAAGGGAAATTCCACATCAGTCACAAAAATCATCAAGTGCAAGTAAATGCACTTGATGATTTTTTGAATTTCATTGCTTCCTTTCATTCACACAGGTGCACTCTGATTTTGCCACAGCTGAAGCATTGCCTCTACTCATAGGCTCTCCTCCACTAGTGGCCAATTCGGGTCACATGTCTTTTGTTAGCACTATTTATTTTGTGTGTGTTTTAGTTGTACGTAGGCCATGAATAAGCATTAATCAAGTGTGAAACGCGTCGGCAGTTTTTTTATTCTTGCTGTGTATCTGTGGTGCCTGCTTATGCTTTTTCAATAAAGACAACTCAAGAGTTTTCCGGTGTGCGGCCGTCCATCCGTTCTTTATTATTTCTATTGCCTAATGCATTGCCAGCACCCGAGTATACCTTGACTAGTGTAGATTAAATAGTCCAACCTTTTTCTCCCCACCTTTAGAACCCCCCAAATTCTTTAAACATTTTTCCATTTACCCATTAACGAGATAGACACAGGAGTTGGAGTAAACTCGGCCACGACAGCCTATTTATTTTTTCAAACCAAATTAAATATTTAAATCCAATTAACTAATTCCAAGTAAACAAAACTTTATTCATTAACATTTAACCCAAATAACTTTATTAACACCCGTCCAATTTGGTCTTTGACAGCAACCCCACTTAAACCTTTTTATTTTCCATTACACTGCGTTACCATTACCATATCCGGCCCCCAGCCGACTCCAGCTCGGAGACACCCCCTTTTTACACCGCAGTGTACCATAACCGTATTCCAGCGGACACCGTTCCACTGGAATAACACCATACGGGGGCCATCCCACCGATGAGCCCCCCCACCATTTCCATTCCATCTGTTAACTGTCACCATCAAAGACCAAAGGACACCGCCAACACTGTCATGACAACCTTTCTTCAGAACCTGAAAGAAAAGAAAACAGACGCACAACACCAAAATACCACAAAACGGGAGGTTGGGTAGCACCCCCACGTAAACCTTTTTTATTTTCCGTTACACCGCGTTATCATTACCATCTCCGCCCCCAGCCGACTCCAGCTCGGAGACACCCCCTTTTTACCAGTGTACCATAACCATATTCCAGCGGACACCGTTCCACTGGAATAACACCATAAAGGGGGCCATCCCACCGATGAGCCCCCCCCCCACCATTTCCATTCCATCTGTTAACCGCCACCATCCAAAACCGAAGGACACCGCCAACACTGTCGTGATGACCCCTCTTCCGAATCTGAAAGAAAAGAAAACAGACGCACAACACCAAACATACCACAAAAACAGGGAGGGTGGGTGGGAAAACCTGCCTCCCAGCGTGCTACACTTCCTTGAATGTCCCACGTGTGCCCCCACCCCCCTTTATAAAGGGGGTTCCTCCTACCCAGTCACCAGAGCTCCTACAGCCACTCCTTCCTTCCTTAACCCTGTGTTGCACTACTCCTCACACAGTCATGCCCAGCCCTCTGTTATTTGTCTTTTTTGTCATGTCACTCCGGGCTTTCCTTGACTAGTGTAGATTAAATAGTCCAACCTTTTTCTCCCCACCTTTAGAACCCCCCAAATTCTTTAAACATTTTTCCATTTACCCATTAACGAGATAGACACAGGAGTTGGAGTAAACTCGGCCACGACAGCCTATTTATTTTTTCAAACCAAATTAAATATTTAAATCCAATTAACTAATTCCAAGTAAACAAAACTTTATTCATTAACATTTAACCCAAATAACTTTATTAACACCCGTCCAATTTGGTCTTTGACAGCAACCCCACTTAAACCTTTTTATTTTCCATTACACTGCGTTACCATTACCATATCCGGCCCCCAGCCGACTCCAGCTCGGAGACACCCCCTTTTTACACCGCAGTGTACCATAACCGTATTCCAGCGGACACCGTTCCACTGGAATAACACCATACGGGGGACATCCCACCGATGAGCCCCCCCACCATTTCCATTCCATCTGTTAACTGTCACCATCAAAGACCAAAGGACACCGCCACAGGCCGGAAGGGGAACCCCCTTTCCCTTACGGACCCCTCCACACCCGCAGGGCCCTCTAGATCCCCTCCTGTAACCTAGTACCCACAAATCCATACCCACAACGGTTAGGTGAACACCATCTACAAGCAGGTACAGACCCACATTAACCTCCAACTCCGTGTAACGAACAACCAACCCCCCGTGCTTAGCCACAAACCTCCCCACCACCTTGTTCCTCTTGCTAGCCACTGACCTTGCCATGCACCATGTGGTCCGAGCTACTATGTCAGGCCACACCCGCAACATCCCTGGAAAAGCTGCCCTGAACATGAGTATGTCCGCCTTAACAGCGGAGATAAAATCCCCCATCGACCGAACCCCCAAGGTCATTGCCCCACACGTGTAAAACTGACACGTCGGGCAGCCGGTCGAGCCGGGCATAGCGCTGCACCTCCGGCAGCACCCTGCCCTACCTCATCCCAGGAAACCGCCAGCCAACGAATTCTCACCTCCCGCCTGGAAATCCTCAACTGTCTACATCCGGGCCTAGCATCCACTCTCCTTGCCCCCCCTTGCAAACAGAATAATGCCCCATGATCCACACGCGGTGTGAGTGACCTCCCTCTGAAAACAAATAACAACAGTGATAATCATGCCACGACCCTCCGGAATATCATGAACCCACCTCCTCCAGTCCATACCTCACCACCACACCTCAATCCAGCGCCATGTGTTGGCACACACAAGAACGAAATCTTCTAGATTCCCCACCACCCGATCCTTTTTGACCGCCACCTCATCCAACCCGCACCTGGCCGCCCCGATGCGGAAGGCGTGTGAGGTAAATTGTAACTCAGCAAACCCAGCCGTTGTCAGACATTTCTTACACACCTGTCCCAACTGAAACCGTGACACAAACGAACCATCCCCATGCATAAAGAAGGGCCCCTCCAACCCAGGGCGTATCGTTAAAAAACTCCTGCACCGTCCGCAGAGGGCAGACCCCCCGAACCCAGCAAAGGATACAAACGCATCCACCCCCTTTTTCCTCTCTGATCCGTTTTGGACCCACAAAAACGAAAACCACGCTGTCCTCCACCAACTCCACATCCTCTACCATTAGACCTCCCGCCACCTATCTGGAAGGGCTAACCAACTCACCCACCCTAAAATTTTGAAAAAACGCCACCACAAAACCGTATGGAGTAAAAATAACTGGATGTCCCCCAAAACGCCACAAATCTTCCGCAAAATCGAAAATTCACCGTCCCCGTCCCCGCCGTTCCCTAAGAACGTGACTTTTCTGTAATCCTTACCCGCCTGTTTTACCCCCCCTTTTTTCCATCTGTCCAGCCGCAAAATACACCACCAACCAACCCAGCTCCACCTCCCCCAGCTCGGCATCCATCCGCCGTTTTAACACAGACCATTCGTCCCTTACCTTCGCGTACGCCGGCCATATCGGCCCACTCACCGTCCTCCTAAGCCAGCTTGTGGCGACCCCAACGCAATGCCCCACATCCCCCCCGGGCCTGGGGCCCCTCCTCTGTCTTCCTGCATAGCCAGCTCTCTGACTTGTCCCACTGAAAAACCGAGCTGTAGCGAGTCTGTTGTCTACACCCCGGAATGTGCCCAGCGTACAGAAAGATGTTCCAGTGTAAACAGCGCAACACGAGGTGGCGCAGCAACCGAACCACCGGCAACGAGGATCCGGAAACTCGGTTGATAACTTCCACCAACCCCATATTGCCACAGCTCGATCACTACCACCACATGACAGAGCTCCAGCAGCACCAGGTTCCTTTTAAAAACCCGCCGCCACCCAGGACTCCGGTCACGCCTCCCCGCTCCATTGTCCCCTGAAGAAAGCCCCCGTAACCCATGGAGCCCGCCACGTCCCTGACGATCTACCAATCAAAGTTCCTCACCGGCCCCGACATACAAAACGCCCGCCCATTGTACTCTTCCCAGAAGGTGTTCCACACCTGCAGATCCACCTTACATTCCCCTGACCAGCGAATGGAAGGCGTCGGGGGCCCTGTCCCCACTGTAGCTGCCGACAGCCGTCCGCAGAACACCCTGCCCATGGGAATGATACGGCAGGCGAAGGTCAACTTACCTAGCAGTGACTGCAACTCCCTTAGCTGAACCTCATTCCACCCCAACATCCCCCCGGAACACCAGCCGGAGGTCCTCCACCTTGTCCCCCAGCAGCATACCCTCCATTGCCCCCGAGTGAATCACGATCCCCCTGCACCTTCGACAAAGAACAGGGAATGACAAATCCCTCGGATAAACTCCTCCACGAGCAGCGGCGCGCGCGCCGCCGCCGTCTGGGTATCTACGCGAAAAAGGTCCCCTCCTTTCCCCCCTCACTGGCGTTGTTCCCCCAACACACCCCCCATTTTTTTCCCGGCCGGCGATCCAGAAGTGGGCGTACCCTTGGCCCCGCCCTGAAAAACTGAGGATTAGATAGCTGGGGCGCGGACATCATCCGTATCCACAAACTGATATCTTTGTGGTCCCATCGCAGCGTAGGGCGCCCAGCCCGCCGCTGATGAAACTGCTCGTCATACTTTAACCCCCCATATACCCGATAAGCTTCCCACATAGCGTCCATATAGCAGAAAAACGCAGAACAGTGCTCCGGGCTCTTCTCCCCAAGGCGCTGCAACCAATCGCCGAACGTACTAGGAATCACCCCTACCTTCTCTTCACCTCGTCATCCTTTTCCAAAAACTGTCTGGCTTCACCCTATCCAAATTAAACTTCTCCAAAAGCAACAGGGAAAGAATCTCCGCATACTCACCTTTTTCAATTTTTCCCCTGACCTCCTGCTTCAGATGAGCCCCCCAGCGGCCCCCCCAAGCATACATATATAAAACTCACCTTCGGCCGCATCAGCCATCCGTACCACGTCCGTCCTGACCCCCCCCGTCTTCTCACGCCCCGTGTCACGTCAGGAACTACTGTCCTGCACCACCCACGTACCTCCCCCCCACTGGGGGAGGTACCCCAACAGCCACAGGAACCCCCCCAAGCCGATCCCCTAACCCAGGGTGCCGCCTGAGATGGTGTCCCCCCCCCTGGCAACGCTGTACCAGGTAATTAACACACCAACAAGGGGTAACCCCCCCCCAGGGTCCCCTGGGCACTTCAATCACCAACCCCCAGGGGCCCCTGGTTGTCGGCAAACATTACCCCCCCCACATTTCCCCAATTACAGGGGGACCCCCACCCCCCACCAGCGAACACCCTGCAGTAACAAAAATTCCCCAAAAGTATTGTTAGTGGACTCACCAGGCTGGCCGGGAACGTCCCCCACAGCCGTCACCGGCAACTCCACCGCAGGCGATTCATCCATGCGACCCTCTTCCTACGATCCTGATGCCTCCCCCTCCAAACGATCTTCCGAGGCCGGCGTCCTCGCTGACATCTGCCTCCAGGCACGGAAGGCCTGGAGGCCGAAGATCCCAGCCTCCCGGCGGATCGTCCTCTACCACTCGACCCCGGCCGTGGACGTCTCCGTTCCGCTGCTCCCACCGACGGACCACCGCTCGACCTCCCTTCTCCGATCCGGGGACTCCGGCCTCCCCACTGCCCTGGAACCGGTGGGTCGCGATCCTGAACGACCCCCCGGCTGTTCCTCCGCGTGGCGAGGATCGGGCGCCATTCCGGCCCGAAGCCCCGCCTACCGGGCTCAGACTAAGCGGCGGATTGCGTCCGCCATACTCCCCGGCCGAAAAATGCGTTCCTCTGCCCGTGGGGGGGGGGTGGGTTTGCAACAGGCTGTAACCATGTGGACGAGGATCGGGCGCCATTACTGCCCAACGCACCGCCCAATGCACCCAGGCGCTAGGCCGGCGGGGGCAGAGGATCCACCTGGGGGCTCCTGTACATCCGCCGTGTTTGTGGCCTGGGCCTTGGGAAGCAACAATAAAAACCCGCGGCCGCCGAGCGCGTGGGGACCCCAACGTGGTTGTACCCGACCCTCCCCCCCCGCCTCGTCCCATACAGCCACCCACCTGTGAATCAAGCCCTCCGGGGGTGTTGTGAAGCAGACGCCGCCTAAGGCCGGGCTCAAACCTATGCGAATTGGTTGCGGCTTAAACCGCATCTAATACGCAGAACATTTTGTTCTGCGTTGTGGAGGCCTTGCAGTGCGGCTCAGGTGCGAATTCAGTCCCATTATCTTCTATATGGTACACAGCTGATTCTCAGATGTGTTCAGTTCTCTACAGGAATTTCTCTCATTCAGCTCAATACACTTCTCCCCCACTCTCCTCTCACTCAGAACTTCCCCCAGGTCTCCAAATTCTCAGCAAAAGGAGCTAATCTGCTGAACACTTCCCTTATCTATCTGCAGAGATAAAAAGCTGAAATACACACCTCACAAGTGTGAACCCAGCCTTAAAGTACCCAATCTGTCTTCTCAATGAAAAGCTGGGAGCAGGGAAAAACCTGCCTCCCAGCTTGCTACACTTCCTTGAATCAAAACCTGCCTCCCAGCGTGCTACACTTCCTTGAATGTCCCACGTGTACCCCCACCCCCCTTTATAAAGGGGGTTCCTCCTACCCAGTCACCAGAGCTCCTACAGCCACTCCTTCCTTCCTTAACCCTGTGTTGCACTACTCCTCACACAGTCATGCCCAGCCCTCCGTTATTTGTCTTTTTTGTCATGTCACTCCGGGCTTTCCTGGACTGATCCACGAGTGCACTTGGGATTTCCCTGGAGCGGTGAGACCCACTTCGCTAAGGATGTATCAAACTTGATAACAAGATCAATGCAAAAACAAAGCATATTGACGTCAGACATCATTACATTCATGAGCTGGTTGAACAAAATGTATTTGTGCTTATGTATTGTGGAACTAATAACACGATTACAGATGTTTTGACAAAACTGCTTACAAGAAACAGATTTAAAGAACTGAGATCCGAATGGGACTAATATATAGAGTAGTTTATAGCTGATCTCTGTGGTAAACTATGTCTTATCTCTGTATAATAATTTTTTTTCCTGTCTGCAGTTAAGCAGCAAAGCCCATCTTTCTGTTCTGTAGGGAACCTGTGTGATGTGCTGAAACATGCATCACACTACCTCTTACTGCAGTTCACTACAGCCGAATTAACAGTTGCCCACACACTGAACCGCTCCAGTTTAGTGTGTGGACAGTTTGAAAGAAGCCTAGTGTTTACAGTATGTACTCTGCAGCAGGCACAGGTTATGCACATGCAGCTAGAAAAGGTTGAGAGGGTTCTGCAGGTAACCAAAATCCTATGAATTTCTTTGCAAAGTAAAGAGGAGACCCCAGGGATTACCTGGTGTGCAGTCTGGATCAGTGGCTATAGCTTGAACATTATACCTTTACTTTTAGTTCACATTAAAAACTGTTTGTTCTTTACCTTTAAAAATGGCCTACACAAGTCTCTTACATGGTGTACAATGGCATGTTGATTTTTTATATTTAAAAATTGCTGTTGGGGATCCTGTTCTAAATGTGGCCATGTGCCATGAATTCCATACTGAGCAAGTAGACAAAAAATTGTTGTCTTATTTTAATAAAATGAACTGATATTGTTGATTTCTAGATTTTACAATAGGTAACAGGGTCCTGCTCAACATAGAAC
Source organism: Rana kukunoris (assembly GCA_029574335.1). NCBI lineage: Eukaryota > Metazoa > Chordata > Amphibia > Anura > Ranidae > Rana > Rana kukunoris. The sequence continues at coordinate 70,280,163 of CM056050.1, read as the reverse complement.
AACATAGAACCTAGAAAAAGTTGCAAATACTTGGCAGGTAGGTACAACAATATCATGTGGACTTTTTTCTATGACAATATTAAACACCAATTGATTTCTTATTGGAAAAATGGCCGGTAGGGGTCCTGTTCAAAAAGAAGCCTAGTACAAGATATTCATTAATAAATACATAAGCATTACAACAGTTTTGAGGCTTCTTTTTCCAGTGAAATAAATACTCTGTAATATTTGATTAAGCTGATACATGTTTAAAATGTGGCCTTGTGCTTAAATACTGTGCATGGGGTCACAACAACATTTTGTTGGCTTTTTCATTTAAATAAATACACTCTATTCTTGATTTTTGGATAAGGATTTGATTTGTGTCTCTACTTAATAAAAATGCAGCCTAGTAATGTGCATGAAGGTAGAACAACATGCATGCTTTTTTTTTAATGCGAAAAAATACTTTACAATTTTCGATTTATTTTTAAAACCTCCCTTGTGCCTCTCTCTGAAACCATGGTTTACTAAGGCTGCTTTTCTAGTCTGAAATGTGTCTGTACAATATTTCTGTCTCTTTTTTGTAAAGCAAAAAAATTCAATACACCCACCTAGGCTTTTCGCTCTAAACTGCGGCCTAATTAAACTGCTTGCATAGTGTTCTGCCCTAGAGGGCATGCAGCTTGATAAATGCCAATGTTTGTTCACAATTGTGAATTACAATTCTTGCATAGTTTCTGTTATGAATGGGCCAGCGCCCTCTAGTGACCAAGTGGAATAGTGTAGTTTATACCTTTTGCTTAGTCCAACGGTCAAAGGAAACAAAGATTTCCGGGTAAATGTCATCCACCATCTTAGATTCTTCTTCAGACTACAAGGAAAGAAACACGTGTCTGCATCTCTCTTCCTTGTGAAAGGTTCGCAGGTAGAAGCTCTCCTTTTTTCTACCTTTTTCCCTGATACTGAATTTTATGACTATCATAGACTGAGTTCCTGTTTTGCTAGCCAGCTGCAGATAAATATCTCGGGGCAGATTCACGTAGATCGGCGCATTATCATTCCGGCGTAGCGCACCACTTTTCCGTTAGACTTGCGCAATCTAGCCGCGTAATCCGGCGATTCACGTAGCTTTTACGCAAGAGCTTGCGCAAACGTAAGGTTTTTTCCGTAGGCGTAAGGAGGAGTAATACAAATTGGGAGGGACGTGGGCGTGTTACATTGAAATGAGCCGTGACCCCATGCAAATGAAGGGCCGGCCGACTCGCGCATGCGCGCGTGAAGGAAACCATGTCAGCTCCGTTGTGCGCATGCTCACAACTCGGGAGCGGCGCAATCATTGAAATTGGAAATGGACTAGGGCAATGTTGTGAACTACGCAGACAGCATAAATAGACACACACAAACGCCCTTCCATTGCAAAAGTACATCCCTTTGTGTCCCTTCCCATTGAATCAAGTGCTTTTGCTCTGTTGTTCGTTAGAGTGTGTTTTGTAGTTGTGAGATTAGTGTTCTGTGTGATCTTGTGCTTGTTGGTAGTTTTGTGAAAGTGTATTTTGATAAGTGTTTGAGACTGTTTGTTTGATTGATAGATTTCTGAGCGTTTGTTTTCTTGCTTTATTTTTTCATCTGATTTTTTTGTGTGTGTTTCTTGCTGAGTGCTAGTGTGATTTTTGGCTGTTCTTTTTCTCTTTGTGTGTGTTCTTGTCTGATTGGTTGTGCTTGTATTTGTGACAGATTTTTGGTGACTGCTAGTGAGTTTGTTTGGAAGTATGACTGAGAGAGAAAAAAAGAAAGCTCAATTTTACTGTGGGGGAAAAAAGAATTCTTGCCCGGGCCATTACCGACTATGGGCGTTTTCTCCACGGCCCGCAGAGTGCCACCACCACCCCGGCCAGGAGGAGGGAGATATTGGATATAATCACGGAGCAGGTCAATTCATCGGGGGAGGGGGAGACACGGACCCGCTCTGGGATAGAAAAGAAAATAAATGACCTCCGGCGTGAGGTGAAAAAAAAACTGGCCGCAATAAATGCCCATGCCAGGGGCACAGGAGGGGGCCCACCATGCCGGGTTAGATTTTCAGAGACGGAGCGTGTGGTGGCCCTGACCTTTCACCGGCATGAAGTGGAGGGCCTGCCAGGCTTTGACACAAGTCCGGTCCCCGCGGTGCCAGGTAAGGTTTTTATTTCTCTCAGGTGTGTAGCATGTGTGGGGGAGGGGGTGAAAGGGAATATGTGGCAAGTGTGTGGATCCTCCAACCTGTGAATGTTTTGTGTCATCCACAGCTGTGCAGGAGGGTGCAGGGCCATCTGGACTGACCGCTCCAACCCCAGGACAGCAGCCTAATGAGGCCCCCCCAACAAGGCCAGAGTCCGCAGAGGAGGAACAAGAGGAGGGGGAGGATCATGCGGAGGACGATCATGAGGAGGAGCAGAATCATGAGGAGGAGGAGTCCATGGAAGGCACTGGCCCTTTGGTTTCTGCGGACTCTTCCCCTCTGGCTGCAAGAAGCCTGCCCTCCCTAAGGGTCAGCCCCCCCCCCTCCTCCCCCAACATGGCTCCCCTCACAAGGGCCTCCCCTTCTCCCCGGCCACAACCATCAGCTGGAGCCAGGAGGTCATCCCCAAGCACCAGGGGGGCGCCCAATCTCATGCCCGCCTGTCTGAGAAGGAACCTGGCCACCCAGACCCGCCTTCTGAGACAGCTCTGCCAGACTATGGGGCGGGTGGATCAGAGCCTGTCCTCCATTAATGATAGCCTGGGTAACCTGGACTCCCACTCCCGGGCCTCCACAACCTGCCTAAATGACCTGCAAACTACAGCAGCAGGCGTTGGGCAGGATGTGAGGGCCCTTACCCAGGCTATCCAGGGCAACACGGCAACACTTGGTGCTGCCCTGGACAGAATAGCCGTGGCCTTGGAGGGCAGGCCGCCAGGTGGGCAGATCTCAGGGGCTGCTCCTCCTTCCCCGGCTTTTCCCCTCCCCCATGCGTCTCCCCTGAGGGTCCGGGGCCGTGGCCGGGGGCGCCCCAGGCGTGGCTCAGGCAGAGGGCAATAATTTTTTTTTCCACCTTTTGTTTGTTTTGAAAGCTTTTTTATTTTTGTTCTCTGCTTTTTTTTGTTTTTTCTAAGCATTTTTTTTTTACTATGCATTTTTTGTTTCTATGCATTTTTGTTTGTTTGACTTTTTTGGCATATTTTGGGTTGTGAATGATGTTTGAATGTGGGGGTGACATTCCTGCTGGAAAAGGGGTGTCACCCTCAATTTTGGTGGAGAAGGGTTCCCCAGGACCAGGGAGAAGTGATTCCCAGGTCCGTGTGAATGGTGTATGAATGTACAGTGACATAATTGGAGCCTTGACGTGGCGTTACTGCTCACCAGTCTTGCATGGTGGACTGGTGCCAATCCAATTTGATGAGGATGTGGGGTGTGTGTGCTAGGGACCATAGTGGTGTGCATGCATGCATTCTCATTGTGCCATGATTAATGTGTGTGTTTAACGTGCAAAGATGCCCAATATGAGCTGCCTCCTGACTGCTCTTCCCTCAGAAGACGGGGTATCCTCGGTTAGGGGTTGATTTTCTGGTTGGGGGGTCAGATCATCACGTAGCTCAACCTGCAGGCCCTTCCTCACTGCGAGATTGTGTAGCATGCAACATGCAGCAATGATATGGCACACGAAGTTTGGGGAATACAACAGTGTACCCCCAGACTTATCCAGGCATCGGAAACGTGACTTCAGGAGGCCAAAGGTGCGCTCCACCACTGCACGGGTTTTGATGTGTGCTTCATTGTATCGTTCCTCTCCTGGGGTTTGGGGGTTCCGGATAGGAGTCATGAGATGGGGTCCCAGTGCATATGCAGAGTCACCTGTAAAGGAAAAGACAGGAGAATGTTAGTCATCATGCATGTGCCACTTCTGTTGTGCATCACGGGAGGGGATAGTCATGCCTGACTCCCATGTCACTCACCAACCAGCCAGGTGTTCCCATACACGTTCTGTTCGAATTCTGTTCGGATGTGGCTTTGATTGTAGATGTAGCTGTCATGGCTGGACCCTGGGTGTTTGGCACGGACGTGCCATATGAGGCCTTGGGCATCAACTATCACCTGTACGTTGATGGAGTGCCAATTCTTCCGATTGCGGTACATGTGCTCTGTCTCATGGGGGGGCTGGAGTGCCACATGTGTGCAATCTATGGCCCCGATGGTGCGTGGGAATCTGGCAATTCGGTAGAAATCTGCCATTGCCTTGATTCGAAGCTCCTCAGTGGTGGGTTTGATGATTTGGTTGGCCAAGCGTGTGAGGATTGCAGGGACAACCTGGTGCACACATCTGCTCATGGAGGATTGTGACATCCCAGCCACCACTCCACTTGTACGCTGAAAAGAGCCACTGGCAAGGACATGGAGTGTTGCCAGGACCTTGACCAGTGGCTGCACTGCATGTGAGCGTTGTGTTGGGCTGGTGATGTCCTCCTGCAAGGTTGTGGTTAATTCCAGGATGGCATGAGGGGGGAATCTGAAGATGCGAAAGACCTCTGAATCATTCATGCCAAACAGGTGTATGCGGGTGCGGTATACCCTCTCCCGTGCCATCCTCCGTGCCCTCCTCCTTCTTTGGTCATCTATATTCACTAGTGCAGCTATGAGCGACGATGCCCCTAGCATGTTGGCAGTCAAATTGTAGTGCAACACGTGTGTGTGGTCTGCTCCTCAATAACGGTGTTGCTTTATCTGACAATTAGACTTTTTTTCAAAAGTTAGATCAGCTTTTATGTGCTCTAACTTTAGACAGGACATTTTGCAGTTGCGCACATCGCGTAGCCTGCGCAGCAACTGCGTTTTTTTGTGGATCCCCATAACTCCCTCATTAGCATATTTGACTAGCAAATCAATGGTGTGTCTAGCGCAGTTTTGCGCGAAGGGAAGCGAATGTCTAACTCAATTACGCCGGACCAAAAAACGTAGATTTCTGGCGTATATTGTTTTGTGAATCGCGTCCAACTATACGCACGCGCACATTTAGACTTACGCACGCGCAACAGCAGTTGCGCACGCGTAATCGCTCTGTGAATCTGCCCCCTCATGTCCAGCCTAGCCTTATGACAACTCATATATTAGTGCATTGTACTATACTGTTTATTTTACATGTTTGTGCCATGTTGTATATACTTTTTATATTGTTTGTAGTTTTACACCACCCCTTCCACATTTAATACACTTCAGACTCCATCATAGTCTTGATTATTTATAGTAGGGGAGGAGTTTATACTGTTTGTGAGGCTGCTAGATCTGGTATACATTAACCAGTAATGAAGCAAATTTCTTTAAAATAATACATTCTAGTTTGGGGTTCTTGAATAAAAAATTCCTGCAGACTCAATGCACACTAGAGTTTATGGTTATAAATAATTTGCATATCAATTCGCCTAATGAAAGTGCATGTACAAATTGGGAAAAATCAAATGTTATTAGACTATTTCCTGTTTAAATGTTTTTGATTGATTTAAAATGGAAAATACCACATTTGGCCACAGGAAGCAACTAAATATCATAGATCAATCCATCTATAAATACATCGCTATGTTAACTGCTAGAACTAAAGCCTATTAAAAGTGCTTACATACTTCCATGGAGTCACTACAGTATTTCAAGATTTGTTCTGTGAAATAAACATGTAAATTGGACCTCTTGATTATAAGCCTGCCTGTTATCTCCCTGGTATACTGCAGCCTACCAAAAGCAATTCACATCATGGGCATGCACCAATCCATTTCCTATTTAAAAACCTGCCTGGTGTCTCCCCTGGAAATTGTTGCCTTGAAAAAGTATCTAAATACATTGATAATCATAATCACCTCTAAATAAGTGCCTGAGATGTTTGATCAATGTATTGTTGACCAACATTAAAGGGTCACTAAAGGAAAACATTTTTTTTGCTGAAATGACTGTTTACAGGGTATAGAGATATAAAAGTTAACTGATTCCTATTCAAAATGATTAAAAATAGATACAAATCAATCATATAATGTGCCTGCAGGTTAGTTTCACTTTTGAACTGACTTCATGTTTCTGCAAAGTAGAAATAGACACACAGAACAAAAACAAACAAATCCAGGGCAGTGTTTTGTTTTTAAAATGAATCTGATTGGTTCTGGGAAGTTTTAGACACACAGTAATGACAGCTTAAACCATTGTGAGAAAGCTCCCAGCACTGTGGTTATAAGGAAACAGACACGCAGGAAGTGTGGAGAACAGAGCAAGATTACAGCAACTTTAAAACAAAAACGAACAATAAGGACATGAAACCAGTACTACAGTAAGGTAAAGGAAGCTATTTAGCAATAAAAAAAAAATTCCTTTAGTGATCCTTTTGTAGTTGAATATGTTGTGAAGCTCTTGGCCCATCCTTTTTTTTTTTACATGGTGGATATGTTATATTTGCATGTTATGTTTAGTCAATAATGTACATATAATATATTATATAATATGCAACGTAATATGCTACCCAGCAATAAATGTTTCATACATATTCTTGTATATGATTACAGTATTTATGAATAGGATCTGAGGTTTGCCCGCAAAATGTGTCAGCCAACTAATCGGATCCCAAGGCCAGGATAAACATCACTGTGGTTGGCTAAATTGTGGGTTTGTTTTTAAGATAATTTTTTAATATCTGTGATATCTTTAATAAAGTTTTTATATTTTTATATACTTTATGAGCCTGTGTCTATTACATCCAAGGAGGTGCATTTAAATTCCCACACATTTTTGGGTTCTAGTATTTATCGTATTGAGGATTGGGGCCTCCTGAGGGTGGATATTCCATAACACTCTATCCCCACACACAAAACTTGGACTAGTTACTGAACCAGTTTATCCAAAACTGACCAGTGTGTTTCTTTAGAGTGTTTCATACACAAATAGTGTAACTTACAAGAAGAAATGAAACGCGTTGGTAAGGACTAATGTCCATGATGTAATTTCAGGTGATATCACTTACAGTCAGTGGAGCGCATGCTGGAATGAAAATAGGAAGTAGGGCAAGTGGCCTTTGGGTACACAGGCAGCGAGACCTTATATTCATGTTTAATGCTGGTATGTTATATTTTAATGTGAGTGCACATTTTTTGTGTGGCTTTAAAGCACAATCTTAATAAACAATCTTAACCTCCCTGGCGGTATGATTATTTCAGATTTTAGGTGCTGAAAGTGGTACCATTATTTTGCATGGAAATTTGGCGTTTTACATTGTAGGCCTGTAATTCTTAGGATTAACTCACTTAAATCTGTCCAAACAAGAGTCTAGTAGACATCCCGGGTATGATAAAGTTTGAAAAACAAAATCATAAATTATAATATAATAAATAATTATAAATAATTATAACAAATAATAATGTAATTATAATAAAAAATATTCAATAATGCAATCAAATCAAAACACTACATTTTTTTCAGTTGCAGAATTGTCGCGGTCATTACTTTTATGGTTTGATGACGAATTTCCCCACAAATCGCTATCGCTCAATTCTGCAAGTGATTCTAATTTATTATTGCTGTTTTCTAGTTGGTCTAAAACCACTTTTGATGTAAAGGGACACTTTTGGTTGCTATGGACAATCTCCAGTTTCCAGGCAGAAAGAACAGTTTTTATTATATAAAAGTGCATGTAGGAAACTGGGCAGACCACTAGGGACAAAGGGGGTGTGTATTTATTTCATACAGTACTGTAATCTATAAGATTACAGTATACTGTATGTATTATGTGTATTTACGTTTTTGAATTTGGAGCAGCGGAGAGACATCGCAGGATCCAGGGACAAGATAAGTAATTCCCTGCCTGTGGACACTGTGAGGCGATCCCGAGTCTGGCCCGGGGGTTAACGCTTTTGGTTCTGAAATTCTACCCCGAGCCAGACTCGGGAATACCGCCAGGGGGGTTAATAAACAATACTACACTATAATACATTTCTGTTGTTTATCTCTTGGTAAAATGGAGAGGAATACAGTAGAATAAATGGGGCCTGTAAAGTAAAGAAGTAAAGTAAAAATCCTAGCTGCCCTAGGATACTATATAGAAAAATACAACAAGTAAATTTTGCGCAAAAATCAAAGAAAAATATATATATATCCCAACAGCGTGATATAAACCAGGGTCCAATAAAAGGTCCAAGTAAAAATTATTATTAAAAATAAAATAAAAATAAAAATAAAAACAGTTCAGGCTGTTTAGAATAAATTGTTATTAAGTTGATGGAGATATACACTCAGGGCTGCCATCAGTGGGGAACAGAAACCAAGTTCCAAATCTAGAAGGGCAAACAAGGAGAGAGGCGCCTCTGGGTGTAGTATGTTAAACAAATTTAATCACAAAGCCAAAGATAAGAAAACCACTCACATTTTGGTGGTGATATACAGGCATATCAAAGTTTCTCCAGAAGGGAGGGGTGGCTGTCATCTGGTGCGCTCGTTCATCCACTTTGTGTCCACTGGTGTAGCGCTGTGTGGTGAGGAGTCAGTCCTGTTTCCCTTGATGTTATGAGTGGGTGCAATGGATGAGACAGTCCTCAAAGAGCACAGCGCCGTGCAGCAGGAGCAGCGGGCGATGGATGGTGACGTCACCAGGCAAGCGACGCGTTTCCGAATGCTAAGGCAGAGAATGACACGACTGCCGCATTCCTTTCTCAAGCTGATCTTTATAGAAAAATACGTCTTTTACCTACTTATTCAGTTATGAAGTCAAATAAATCTAGTGATTGTATCCCTTGGTGGAGGTTTTGGTAGCACTTTGTGTGAAGGAGGTGGAGATGTTCTGTATTTAAAGCGCACGTATTTCACAGCTGAATTTAGGTTTCATAATCTCACAATTCAATTTGTCTCTTGATGGTAAAGACTACACAAAGTTTGGAGGAAATTCACCTTATTTGCTTGGACACTCTAGCTCTGGAGCAACTGCACTTCACAGTCACTGGGGTTGATTTACTATAGGCAAATAGACTGTGCACTTTTGGAAGTGCAGTTGCACTCTGCAAGAGCAGTTGCCCCAGAGCTTAGTAAATAAGGTAAAGGTTCACTTTGCAAAGAACAACCAATCCCATGCAAGGAAAATAGAAAAAACTGTTCTCCCTCATCTACTGTACTAATCTCTGGAGCAACTGTTCTTGCAGAGTGCAACTGCACTTTCAAAATTGCACAGTCTATTTGCCTTTAGTAAATCAACCCCAGTGACTGTGAACTTTGCAAAGTGCAGTTGCTCCAGAGCTTAGTAAATGAGCAGAAGCTCTGCTGACTTCTGTCATCCAACCATGTTCAAGCAAAAATGCATTTTAATTTAACTTCCTTGCACATGTTTGGATATGCTTTGCAAAATAAAGCTTTACCTCATTTACTAGCTCTGGAGCAACTGCACTCTGCAAAGTGCACAGTCTATTTACTTTAAGTAAATCAACCCCTTTATGTGCTTTGGAGTTTTTGGGGGAGATTTACTAAACCTGGTGCACACAGAATCTGGTGCAACTGTGCATAATAACCAAGCAGCTTCTAACTTCAGCTTGTCCAAATAAACTTTGACAATAAGCCCTCGTTCACACCAAGCGTTGGTTTAAAATCATGCAAGTTCAGCTGATCTCGCACAATTTCAGTGCGAGTTTGCAGGTGATTGGAAAGACATCTGTGCGGGTTCATGCACAGATGTCTATTGAAATCACCCCTTAAGTCACCAAAAGTAGAGCAGGAACCACAAAGTCAGAGTCGTACCAATTGGGACAGTACCCTTAGTACCCTTAGTAGCAATAGGCTGCCATTTGACATGTCAATTTGCATGTCAAATCACACTGATGTGAATGGGGACAAAAACCTGGAAGCTGATTGGGTGCACAGCAGCACCAGATCCTGTGTGCATCAGTTTTAGTAAATCTCTCCCTATATCTAAATTATTTGGACAATATATATACCGTATTTTTCGGACTAGAAGACGCACTTTTTTTCTCCAAATGTATGGAGAAAAAAGTCTCTGCGTCTTATGGTACGAATACTAAATTGACAGCCCCCCCGTCACCGCCATTTAACTTACCGGTACCTGGGAAAGCAGACAGACAGGCAGACAGCGAGCGGGCGCCGTCAGCAGGCTCACACGATCAAGCCGGTCCATGTTGTTTGATGGCAGATGACTGCGGCATGTCGGCAAGTGAAGCGGGCCAACGAGAATCCCCAGGAAGCATTGTGCCTTTTCCAGTGCACGGAGCTACACCCACACAGCGTCACTACGTATTGCTCCGTGCACTCAGTGCTCTCCTGAGTCAGCAACCAATTAGGTTACACTATTATGGTCAGCTGACCCCTGAGTCAGCTGACCATAATAGTGTAACCTAATTGGTTGCTCCCTCAGCATCTGAACAGCATGCACCTGCATTCCGGAATACAGTAGAAGTGACATTCGGAATACAGTACAAGTTCAAGTGACATTTACGAAAAAAAAAAAATCGGAATTTACAGTAATAAGATTTACAACTGAATACTGGTAACACTGACCAGGTGCCAGCCACCCAGTTTAGGGACCAGGTGCCAGCCACCCAGTTTAGAGACCAGGTGCCAGCCACCCAGTTTAGGGACCAGGTGACAGCCACCCAGAATCTTTTTTTTCAAATTTTTCTCCTCTAAAATCTAGGTGCGTCTTATGGCCAGGTGCGTCTTATGGTCCGAAAAATACGATATATATATGTGACGGTAGTAGAACATATCCCCGTCATCCATTCCCTTCTGAATTAAAAGAAAATCACCCAATATTCCACGAGTAGGAATATCCCTGGAATCGCTGAATAATCCACACATGAGCCAAAGCTTAATGCTGGATGTAAACAGGACACCTTTTATTGAAAGTACACAGCACACTTTTATACAGGATTTGGAACATCCCGCCCCCAACAACCGCTTTCTTATTGGTCCTTTTTAAAGTCCAGGCAGTTTCCCATCAGGTCCTCCTTAACCATGCAAATGAGGACTTGAAAATGACACAGCAAAGATTGGTCAGAAAGGTTTGAATAGAAAGACTGCCATGTGTATTGAGACAAAAGCCCCAGGGGGGCAATCAATGTACACAATAGCCAGCCACAGAACAATGGAACCGTCTGGAGAGTTGAGACAGGGCAGAAGACATTTACACCTGATAATCAAAAGGCTTTAGATAGGGTTATCACACAATGGACAATGAGTATATCTTCTGAGTCTATTGACCTGGTTGGGGTTCAGAATAAAATCTCCTGTAATATCTCAAGACATCCTGGAATATGAACTATCCGTAATGTCCCATCTTCTGTAATACATGAATTAGGATTTCACGTAGAAACACTTCAGTATTTCATGGTCCATGACATTACTCCCCCTGGGAAATAGTTCAACATCCACAGTGGGACCCAAACGGGTCACTCGAGGATGTTGGGCAAGTAGTCTTAAGGTTCCAGGACTGCCTGCCGGGATGAACCATCCGCATTCCTGGTTTGAGGCCTTGGCCCATAATCGGACGGCAAGAGGCTCGCATTCAGTCCTCTCCAAAAGCCCCTGTCCCGGCTAGGTCTGGCACACAGCTCCCCTTTTGGCAGGAGACTAACACAGTAGGAGACACCAGATGTGTTGACTCTGAACTTAGTCAGTAGTTCCAGTCCCCCAATGACGGTATCCATACAGTAACCCAAATAACTTGCTCCAGACATAGCATTACTCACCCCGCCGTCCTCTGCCTCTCTCAGGGAACACGTCTGCCGCTGGGGAGAGGCCTGGACTGGCCCTTCTCCCTGGAGTCCTTTCAGCCGCTGGAGAGATGACAGGGTGGCTGGGCTCAGTCCATCATGCTGTTGGGGATCTGGGCCAACTGGCCACCATTTATGGGGTATACCAGTGGAGACTGAAGTCCCATCCACTGGTGTGAGGTGAAAATCCCCCGGTGCTTGCAAAGCAAAGCCGACATCCTCCTGTCTCAGAGCTGCACCATTTTCTGGGGTTGTGTCAGTGGAGATCGAAGTCCCATCCACTACCACAGGAACCCCCTCTTCTGTTAGTTGAGAGCAGAGGTCTGTGACCCTCTGTTCTGTTGCCAGCTCTTCCGCTAGGTTGCTGTGAGTGGAGACCACAGTCCCATCCACTACCACAGGGTCCCCCTCTTCTGTTAGTGAAGAGTAGAGGCCCATGACACTCTGCTCTGTGGCCAGTGATTCAGCTGGGGGTAAAAGCTTTACCACCTCAGCTTGTTGCTGGAGAGAGGGGCCAACCGCCCGGCTCCCTGGAACTCCACACCATCCGCTTCGGCTTTAGGGATGGCAATCTCCATATTTTCCACTGCCGATTCATCAGCCAGGATTTCACAGTTGTCATCTGACCTTTCCTCATAGTTGCAGGCAACGGGAGCCCCACCCTGCTGCTGAGCCGAGTCTAGCAGCTGTCTGTAGGCGATTTCCAAATCCCATTCTTGAATGGCCAGAAATTCCAAATCTTCCTGTAACCAGTGGCCTCCCGAGATATTAAATTTTTCCTCTCTGTGCTCCCATTTGTCCTCCAAGCGCCACTCCCGATCATCCCCAAAGTCGGGATCACTGGACATCCTCCAATACAACAATCCCAGGCCATCATAGTCATAGCCTTCTGTGGGGCTGTCATCCGCTGACCATGGGCACTCTTGGGCTACATACCACCGGAGGGCTCTGTAGCTCCCGTCTAGCTGCATCTCTGCCCGGATCACCCTGCTTAACTCTGCTGTCCACTCTTGCTTCGGTTGTTCCCCCAACAATGGCATTCTTACTTCATACTGTGACCAGTACCTTACATGGATGGAGGGGAGAGCTTTTCCCTGGTGTCGCTGCTCGAGAGCTAGCGCTTCCTTCCAGAGTACGCAGAGGATCGAATCAGACCATCCAAGCAGGACCTTCTCTGATACTGGTCCTCTGTGCTGTATCTGCTTCTCTCGCAACCTCCTTCTAAATTGCTCTTCCATGGTTACTGGTATCTGTACCTCTCCTCGTCTTTCATTTGATGCTGCTTCTTTAGGCGTTGTCACCGATCGTCGTATTTCTGCAATTCTCAGCTCATGTTGCCGCTCTCGTTCTTTCTCATCAAAAGCTTTAAAAGCACTAAACGGAATCTTCCTTGTGTCTGCTGTGCTGTACTCACTGTTTGGAGAATGTGCGGCTGCTTGTTGGACTGCTGCCAATTTTAACTGTAGCTCTGCGTCTCTTATTTGTTTAGTCTCCTTCACTAACAGGTCCATCACATTCAGCACCACATCCGCCGTTGGGTTCGGACCGAACCATGCTAGTTTCTCTCTTATTAGCTTGTTGGCTGGTGATTCCTCCTCCTGAATCACTGGTGTCTCCATCTCTTGTACTGCTGGCGTTGCTGCAACCGAGTTCTCCTGGTCTAGCTCCATTAATTCTGCTATGATGACCCGCTTGGTTTTGTCGCTAGGAATCCTTCCACGAACTTCCAGTAGTTCTTTCAGTGTATTTCTTTTAAGCCGGGTGTACCAGCCTTCCATTCACTGTTCCCAGTGTCTGCTTGGAATCCTGGTCTAAAGGAAAGTAGAAGGGAAAATCCCGCTGCTGCCAACCAGTTGTGACGGTAGTAGAACATATCCCCGTCATCCATTCCCTTCTTCTGAATTAAAAGAAAATCACCCAATATTCCACGAGTAGGAATATCCCTGGAATCGCTGAATAATCCACACATGAGCCAAAGCTTAATGCTGGATGTAAACAGTACACCCTTTATTGAAAACACAGCACACTTTTATACAGGATTTGGAACATCCCGCCCCCAACAACCGCTTTCTTATTGGTCTTTTTTAAAGTTCAGGCAGTCTCCCATCAGGTCCTCCTTAACCATGCAAATGAGGACTTGAAAATGACACAGCAGAGATTGGTCAGAAAGGTTTGAATAGAAAGACTGTTATGTGTATTGAGACAAACGCCCCAGGGGGTCAATCAATGTACACAATAGCCAGCCACAGAATAATGAAACCGTCTGTAGAGTTGAGACAGGGCAGAAGACATTTACACCTGTTAATCAAAAGGCTTTAGATAGGGTTATCACACAATGGACAATGAGTATATCTTCTGAGTCTATTGACCTGGTTGGGGTTCAGAATAAAATCTCCTGTAATATCTCAAGACATCCTGGAATATGAACTATCCGTAATGTCCCATCTTCTGTAATACATGAATTAGGATTTCACGTAGAAACACTTCAGTATTTCATGGTCCATGACAATATATATATATATATATAGTATATATTTATATATATATATATATATATATATATATATATATATATATATATAGTACATATATATATTGTAAAATTATTCAAATCTGAGATGGGCCTCCTTGACATGACATATGCAGCAGGACAGTATAGTACCTAAATAGCATGTAGGGTCAACTCCCAGCATTGGTCCAATCTCAACAGCCAAAAGATATTAAATGTTATATCTTAAAAATGTCTTATTCAAAGCTCTCCCTGCCTAAAATGTTTGCTTTCCTTGACAGGACCTAATGAAGAAAAAATTACCCAAACAATCTTTCATCATAACAATTAAAAAAGATAAACAGAAACTAAACTTGAAATATTCTTCCAAAGAAAAAACATAACAAAATACTGTTAAAATACTTTTGGCAGTAGATAAAATGGGCCTGGGACACTGTTTTGCTCTTAGCGCTATTAAAGGTCATGTTTATATCCCTTTCTATGTTTTCTCTTTGAATAAAAAAAATTTTTATAAAAATATAGAGCAAAAAAGATTAACAAGATTAAATCAGCATTTTTTGCTAGAAAATTCTTTTAAACCCCCAAACATATATTTTTTTTAGCAGACCCTCTAGAGAATAAAATGGCGATCGTTGCAATTTTTTATGTCACATAATATTTGCGCAGTGTTTTTTCAAAAAAATATGAAAGATGATGTTACGCCGAGTAAATAGATACCTAAGATGTCACGCTTTAAGATTGCGCCCACTCGTGGAATGGCGACAAATTAACCACTTAAGGACCGCCTAACGCCGATATACGTCGGCAGAATGGCATGGCTGGGCACAATCACGTACCTGATATAAAGTAATGTGAATGTCACCGGCGCAAAGGAGTTTTATATATATATATATATATATATATATATATATATATATATATATATATATATATATATGAGTGATCTGCTGCGGTACTGTATGTGCCTCCAAACAAGGAGGTAAGAAATATATATATGCAAAAAATGTGTTACTGCGCTAATCAAAGACAAAATTGATTGCAATTAAGAAAAATTCAATTCATGAGATACTATTAGACTAAGTGCTAAATTATGTGCAAATAACGTGCTAGATTAAGTGCAAAGTTGCTAATAAATATGCTAAATGGATAACGCAATAACTGCGAAACGTGTAGAAGCTGTGAGGAAACACACAGAGTGGAAGTGCGTCGCGCGTTAAGATTGGCTGTCAAAACGCAGGGCAATAGAAGCGTGGAATGCAAGCCGCTCGATGAGCAAAAAACGAATGCTGGTGAGCGGCTATAACACTCAACACTGCCAAGGGAACTCAGTGCCAGTTAAAGGCACTTTTCTTGTAAGTGTACCACTGTTTTTATTATTTTTATTAAAATCCTTTTGACATACTACACCATGATGAGCCCCTTGTTTTTGAGACATTAAGGAATCCGTTGTGAGAGGGAGAAGGAGGACTAATCCAGTGGCTATCAAAAAAGCAATAATTTGGGGCCTTTTACTGTGCAGGGTCTGGTGAGTGTTCAATCCAGCAGTTGGTTATGGTGGCACGTCTTTATCGGGTGGAAGAAACAGTTGCACCTTTAATAACCTAATTAAGGAGAACTACCAGCAGTGGACATTTTTTTCATATTGAAACGCATTGCGAATTAATTTTTTTTTCTTTGCTGTTCCATATTTTTAATTGTTTGCTGTTTCATATTGAAATTTTGAAGGTTTTTTTTTTTTCTCACATTGCACGTCCTTTTGGAGCACCGCTAGCAGTGGACTTTTCACTATTGGAACACTTTGTGAATTGATTTCTTCTTTGCTGTTCCATATTGACAATTGTTTGCTGTTTCATATTGAAATTCCTAGTATTTTGCATATTGCACATCTAAGGTGTTTTGATAGCATTTATATTCTAATGTTTTTTTGTATTTACACATAGGTGTACACATATATATTTTTTCTTGATTGTTTATCCATTTAGCATATTTATTAGCAACTTTGCACTTAATCTAGCACGTTATTTGCAGCATTTGCACATAATTTAGCACTAAGGCCGCGTACACACGACCGGTTTCCTCAACAGAATCCATCAAGAAACTTGCAGAGGAAACCGGTCGTGTGTATGCTTTTCATCGAGAAAACTGTCGAGGAACTCGACGAGAATAAAAGAGAGCAAGTTCTCTTTTTCCTCAACGGGAGTCTCAATTTCCTCATTGTGTTCCTCGTCAGGCTGGTTTTCGACAAGAAACACGTTGGTGTGTATGCTTAGAAACCCGCGCACCTTCAGTAAAAGTAGCGTTTGTAATGGAAATAGCACATTTGTCACGCTGTTAAGCCGTGTACACACGGCAGAGAACCTCGACGGGCAGAACACATCGTTCCGCCCGTCGAGGTTCTCTGCCGGCCGTCGAAATCGGCGACCCGCCCGTCGGGAATGGCAACCAGCCATTCATCCAGGCGGGCCGTCGAGCAAAAAGAGAGCGTGCTCTCTATTCGCTCGACGGGATTCCCGACGGGTGGGGATTGGCGAGCCAGGAGGCGTGGGCGAGGTACCGACGTACACGGCCGAGGTTCTCGCTGGAATGCAGCTTCCAGCGAGGTTCTCGCTGGTTTCCAGCGAGAACCTCGGTCGTGTGTGCGCCGCCTAACAGACTGAAAAGTGCAAATGTCTCATACCAAACTTTTACCTAACACTCAGTAATATGAGATTAGCAAAGGGTTGTGCCAGTGGAATTGAACTTCCCCTGCCGTAGTACGTGTTGAAGTCACTGAGTTTGAGAACGAGGAGATTTGGTCTTGACAGTGTGTACGCAAAGACAGCTTGCCAAGTTTCTCGACAAGCCTAACAAGGAACTCGTACAGGAAAACGATGTGTCTTTTCCGACGAGGTTCTCGGTCGTGTGTACGAGGCCTGAGTCTAATAGTATCTCATGAATTGCATTTTTCTTAATAGCCATCAATTTTGTCTTTGATCAGCGCAGTAACACATTTTTTGCATATATACAATCACGTACCTGTATGTGATTGTTAAATGCCTGGCCGTGGGTCGCAGGCGCACGTCCACGGCGCGTGCCTGCGACCCGGTCCGAAGCTCCCTGACCGCGGCCGTGGGACAAGCGGACACGATCGCCTCCAGAGTCCCGCGATCGGTCCCTGGAGCTGAAGAACGGGGAGAGGTGTGTGCAAACACACCTTCCCCGTTCTTCTCAGTGGCGCTGTCATTGATTGTCTGTTCCCTGATATAGGAAAAGGCGATCAATTACATCACACATCCAGCCCCGCCCCTCCTACAGTTAGAAATACTTATGAGGTCACACTTAACCCCTTCAGCGACCCCTTGTGGTTAACTCCCAAACTGCAATTGTCATTTTCACAGTAAACAATGCATTTTTATAGCATTTTTTGCTGTGAAAATGACAATGGTCACAAAAATGTGTCAAAATTGTCCGATGTGTCCGCCATAATGTCACAGTCATGAAAAAAAAAATCGCTGATCGCCACCATTAGTAGTAAAAAAAAAATATTAACAAAAATGCAATAAAACTATCCCCTCTTTTGTAAACGCTATAAATTTTGCGCAAACCAATCGATAAACGCTTATTGCGATTTTTTTTTTACCAAAAATATGAGCAAGATTACGGTTCGGCCTAAACTGAGGAAAAAATTGTTTTTTTTTTATATATATTTTTTGGGGGTATTTATTATAGCAAAAAGTAAAAAATATTGCATTTTTTTCAAAATTGACGCTCTATTTTTATTTATAGCGCACAAAATAAAAACCACAGAGGTGATCAAATACCACCAAAAGAAAGCTCTATTTGTGGGAAAAAAAGGACGCCAATTTTGTTTAGGAGCCACGTCGCGTGGAGGGAGCTGAAGGTTCAAGTTATCAAAGAAACGTCTGACCTCTGATTGCCAACAAGGGTTTTATCACCAAGTACTAAGTCATGTTTTGTGAAATACTTACGGTATTTCACTCATTAAAATCCAAATCAACTGTTAACTTTTTATAAATGCGTTTTTATGGAATTTTTTGTTGTTATTCAGTCTCACACTGTTAAAATAAACCTACCATTAAAACATTTCTTTGTCAGTGGGCAAACATTCAAAATCAGGAGATCAAATACTTTTCCCCCCACTGTATGTTCCCATGAAAATATCCCTATTTGGGCACAGATTGGGGGAGGGATTACCTTTGTGTGGATGAAATACCTGCCTATACTACTGGATTATCATTTATCTCTTTATGTTTAGGAGTTGATTTCTGTTTTCTTTGAATATAAATATATTTTTATAAATATTAGTTTTCATCTTAGTACGGTACACTGGATATGGTCATATGTAAAAGTAAATAGGTGTATAGGGGGGATGGTTAATGAATTATTCTACTGTTACTTATGATATTTTGTTGTTTTTAATGTATGATAAAATGTTTGAATGAGTGCACCATTTATTTACAATTGTCATTCATACTCTAGTGTGAGGTCACTAATTAATGGCCGCAGCAGCTGTTTACAATAATATATAGGGAGGATTTTTTTTCATCACATACATAGCGGTGCACAAATACTTTAAACCCAATGGGACAGATTCACAGAGCCCTTACTCTGGTCTATCTCGCGTTAGACCGGAGTACTTTCAAATTACGCGTGTTGTTTCATTAGTCTGAATCCTCAAAGCATGATACGACGGCTTCGGGCTTCAATCCGACTGGCTTACGTGTTCGTACGCCTTCGGATCTACACTGCAATAATTTTGCGGCCGCTGGGTGGAGTTCCCGTCGTTTTCCGTGTCGGGGTATGCAAATGAGCTTTTTCCGACGATCCACGAAGTTACGAGCGTCCTTCGCAATCTCTTACGGCATCTGTAGTCATCTTTTTGCTGCGTAAAGTTATTCCAGCTATTAGCTGGTCTATAGTTAGACGGCCCATGTTAAGTATGGCCGTCGTTCCCGCGTCGAATTTCAAAGTTTTATTTTTATTTTTTACGTAAGTCGTCCAGGAATAGGAATGTACGTAAACGACGCTACTCAAACAAAAAATGACGTAACGACGTTATTTCGCGCAATGCACGGCGGGAAATTTCTGAACGGAGCATGCACAGTTCGATCGCCGCGGGGACGCGCCTAATTTAAATGCTTCACGCCCCCTAATCGCGTATTTTGATTCCGCCGCGAGAAATACACTACGCCGCCGTACCTTACGGGCTGAAATGTACCCAAATTCGTCCTAGAGCCAGGTAAAATACGGCGGCGTAGTGTATCTCTGATACTCTGCGCCAATGTAATTCTACCTGAATCTGGCCCAATACTTTCAACAAAATTGTGAGCTGGTGTACTTTGCCTGAGCTGTTTTTTTTATTTTTTTATTCATGGTCTGGCCCATTTGTCCATACGGAAAGCCACATTTCACATTTCCTGCACACAGATAAGCCAGGCAAAACTGCCAAACCAAAAACACCAAAGGCTCCAAGCATGTGGAGTATGTCAGCGCTTCATAAATTAATACAATAAATAAGTGAGAGAGAGCTACTAACTTACTAGCCAGTGTGATCAAATATTGTAAAAATGATTTCACTGTAATTTCAGTGTAATTCTGGCAAAAAAAATTTCCCTGGCCTATGTACTTACACAATTACATTGCATGTTTTTAATGACAGATTTCCATAATGAGAAACATAAGTAATCAATTAAAGTAGCTAAACCAACTGAACCAATAAAATAGCAAAAAGAAAATTGACACAGTTTGTGTGTTTGTCACCATCGGTGAATGACAGTCAGGGTGTAGCAAATCATCGGTAGAACGTCTAGTAGGGCTTGTAAAACCCAGCAACACCTTTGGGGGTCATTGCTACACCTACTTTACAGGTCAGGTCTGCCAAAGTTTTTTTAGCATTACGAATTCAAAGACACAGGAAAAAAGTTACTGAAAATAAATGGGGCATCTCAGGGTGCCATATTAAAACGTCATCACTAGTGAAATGAAATATTATCTACAGTACATCAATTTTTGTTAATTTTTCTAGTCACTTTTTCTACTTTATCCACAAAAGCTTTAAAAGATAATTTTTTTTATGGCTTCCACTTCTGACATCTCATTTGGCAAATGTTAATTTCCTAGCTATAATGCTGACCGGCTAGCTGTAATAGTTTGAGCTACGGAGCCCAAACAAGTATGCAAGAATGGACTTCTAATTTACGTGATTTGCATACTTGTTTAGGCTTAAGACGTAGGCTCCATTCACATTTGGTGATCCCAAATCACACTGCAATTGCAAAATGTATGTTTGGGTTGCATTCATTTCCAATGACATCTAAAACACTACAATGAATCGCACGGCAATCGTGAAGAAGCTTGTTGCTCAAGAAGGAGTGGGCACAACATTAAGTATACCGCACCCATACTGTATATATACTGCACCAACAGTGCCCCTTTGTTGCGCTTTGACTGCACCTATACTGCATGCTGATTTACCAACATTGTTATTAAGTGAATCAACTCTCAACAGCTGGCAGAAAAACAGCATAAATGACTGTCCCTTCCATAAACCCATCCTGCAAGTCCTCTTTGTTCCCTTCTCCCCTTTCCTTTATTTCTATGGACAGTGCACATCCAGACGGTCTAGACCAGGTGTGCCCAACCAGTGGCCCGGGGGCCACATGTGGCCCGCGGAGCCCTCTGATGTGGCCCACGACCTCCTGCTCTGGGATATAATAAAATAGAATAGAATACTGTTATTAAAAGTACATTATTATTACTAAAATCACAGTGTGTGTATACATGGGAATACAGTATCTGTTCTGCAGTGGTTACTGGACTGCTTTCAAACTGATCCACAGGTGCCGAAAAGTGCACCTGCGAGTTACCTGCACTGAGCCATAGACTTCTATTACCTGCTAATTTGGTGTGCTGAGAGTAGAGTGGGTTCTATAGAGCAGAGTGTGCTGCCATCTACCCACTCCACTCATTGTGGCCCGCGACCGGTTACCAAGTCACTTAAGTGGCCCTTGCTCTTCAAAAGGTTGGGCAACTCTGGTCTAGACCTAGCATAGTTGCCATTAATGCACTTTGGCATTATAGTTCCTGTGCCTGGTACATCAAGCTTTATTACTGCTTACTGCTGCACTTTAGGTGACCTTGCTTCTGTTAATGCTGATTTAGTTGCCAAGTGTCACCTTATGCCTAGGTCTTATTACTAATCACCTTGCATGCTAAATCGTGCTATTACCATTGTTAATCCATTAATATGCCTATTTTGTTACCACACATCAGGTGACAATATAAGTTTGCATTTACTAACTGGCTTAGTGCCTGTTTCTTTGATTTAGTGCTACTACTGGGTAATAAGTATAACCTAGTACAGTGATGGTGAACCTTGATACCCCAGATGTTTTGTAACTACATTTCCCATGATGCTCATGCACTCTGCAGTGTACTAGAGCATCATGGGAAATATAGTTCCAAAACATCTGGGGTGCCAAGGTTTGCCATCACTGACCTAGTATATCTAAGGGGCTGAAGCTCCCAAAGAGGTTGAGACAAAGAATGGAGGACCCATCTTTACCCGCGGCTCCTACAATAACATGCTTGTTCTAACTCTGTGACTCAAATATATTAAGGCCAGACAAACCCAGACAACTATCTTGCAGTTCCAATAGCAATGGCAGCTCCATACTTTTCCCATGAAAGTGTCACTTAAACAAAGTTTACATATGCCTGTGCAACTTACTTCTGTGTTCACTTCTGCGTGCAAGCATTTTAATTTTTTTTATTTACATTTTTTTTATTTTTACACAATTTTATTTTTAGCACTTTTGTTCCTATTACAAGAATAACATCCAATGTCATAGAAATAGGGGATGACAGGTCCTCTTTATGCAGAGATCTGGGGTCTATAAGACCCCAAGTTTCTCCTCTACCTTTGAAAGCAAACGATTAAAAAAAAGAAAAAATCATCTTGCCTCGGGCCCTGTGCCCAGTTACTTATCCCCACCTGGTTCTACTACTCACTTTAAATTATTGGAAACGTGTTTTGTTTGTATTCACAAGTGATTTGAGGTTTGTTCCCCTGCGTGGAAACATCTTGCTTTCTTCATCTTAGGCCTGTAAATTGGCTTTGTTAAACCAAATAAAAACAATTTTAGCGGAAAAAAAGAAAAAAAAAGTCTGTGGATTCTGGATAAGGGTATACAATTCTTTCTACTCGTTAAATGGCACAAAACTTAAAAAACCTTAAAAAGAATCCACAAGAGGCCCTACTGGGTCGTCCAATTTTAGAAGCTTCACAATACACATGGAAATTTACCTCCTTTTTGGCGGCTAGCATCACAATAGCTAAGTCGTGGAGGTCCCCCATGATACTGTTCAACCTGATTAATCCATGCTATCCTGGATAATGATCAAAAAGAAACTGTCAGTTATCCTCAATGATAAAATTGCACAGTCCATAAAGATTTAGGAACCTTGGATTAAGTATTATAGGGCACTTGTAGAGTCTGAAAGCGCTTCTGGAGTCCAAGCTTGAAGTATCATCATTGCACCAAACACCGACCTAACTTACCCTTTACTTTACCTTTTTCTTTTATTTTTCTTCTTCCTCGTCGGTACCCCCAGACTGGTTACTTTGAGCCTGGAAATTCTTCTATTTGGGGGGGGGGTCCTCTTTTTGTTTTGAATGTTATCATTGGTTGATCTTGACAGATAATCATTCTCTCTATTAGACATTAGACATTTGTATTTGTTTGATAATATGCATTATATATTTTCAGCAGACATCACAGAGCTGGTCCAGGCTCGGGAAGGGTCACGATGATATGGTCAGGATCCACCAACATACCTGGACTGGCACCTGGCTCACCCTCTCAGCGAGTCCCTGAGAGCCCGAACCACTCACTCCCTCCCCCTCCACAGCGCAGCAGTACAGTGTCAAAAAATTAAATAAAAAACAGTACACAGGTTTTTAAAAAAGTCCTTTATTAAAAAAAGCTCCAATGGGTCTTTTCCCTCCTCTGGTTGTTCTCCCTTCACTGCCAATGTCTTCTACCTCCTCCCGTTTCTTCTCTATCTGCTGCCAATGTCTCCTTCCTCTGGTTCTTCTCCCTCTGCTGCTGATGTTTTCTTCCACGGCTCTTCTGCTGGTTCTTCTGCCAACCGTAGCTCCCACATTTGTGCCAGCTCCTGCATTTGTGCCAGCTCCACTCTCTGATGATTCGTTTATAGACATGGGGCATAGCCACCCTGAGACTCTGCCCCCTTATGATGTCACACCTGTGGCATGATGGGGCCTTTTTTTTACCATCAGACAAAGATACTACAACTTAATATATATTTTCATGTAAGAAGATTTCTGCTGATGTCTTCTTCCTCTGGTTCTTCTGCTGGTTCTTCTCCCAATGCTAGCTTCCACAGTTGGGCCACCTCTACTCTCTGCCAGTTCTTTTATAGACATGGGGCGTGGCCTCTGGTGACGTCATTCGGAATACTCCACCCCCTTATGGCATCACCACATGGGGCATGATGGGGGGCATTGTTGTTTTAATCAGACAAAGATACTGTCACGTACCTGGTACAGAGAGGTACTCTTGCTCCTCTGACTCTGGAACCCCTGGTAGAGTAGACAGGGAGCACTGGAGTTCAGAGTCGCACTAGCGCCTGGCAAGGATGCTGTGCAGGAACTGCGGTGGTCTCCTGTAGTCTCCAGGAAGATGTCGGTGATGCTGGGACAGCAGGACAGTAGACAGCTGGAGCTTGGTGCAGGTGACCGGGATCAGCAAGATGACAGGTAGCAGGAGCTTGGTGCAGATAACTAGAGCAGTCAGCAGGAGGGAGGTGTACTGTAGTACTGGTACAGGCAGGGTCAGGCGGGCCGGGTCGGACACAAGCAGGCGGATCAGGTACAAGGAGGAAGCAGTAGCGGAGTCGTGGTTCAAGCCGGATCAGCAACGGGCGGGCAGCAACCAGTTTGGAGGATAAGGCAGGAGCAGCTTCAGACAAGCCAGAGGTCAGGGCAGGCAGAGGTCAGAAGGGTCAGAGACAAGCCGGGTTCACGGGAACAGAAGTCAATCAGGTAACGGGTATCGGGTGGGTAACAGGAACGCTGAAGACGAGCCCCATTAAATAGCCTGAACTGGCGCCAAAATGGCGTCAGCACGTGCCCGCGCGCCGCTGCCGCGATTGTGCGTGCCCGTGCGCGCCGATGTGCGTGAACGCACGCTCCCGTGCGCGTTGGTGCGCCATTACCGCTATTACGCATACCCGTGCGTGCCGCTGTGCCGTTAGCGCCACCTAGTGGTCTACCACGTCTATGACAGATACAACAACTTACACAACAGGTATCAACTCTACAGGTATTAACTCTACATTTATATGACCCTACAGTAGGAAACCAATTTATTTTATAATGTGAATGGGTTACAGTAGGGCTAGGAGAAGGCAAAAACCTTAGGGTGAGACGCTTCTGCCTAAAAAAGACACCCTTCTTTGTCATACAAGCAGCTATCAGAAAATAGCATAGGTACAATTGGTTCCACAATCCGTGTTATATCTCTATAGTGTTGACAAGTGAAATGTTGATGAAAATTTTAATGCATAGAGTCAATGAGAAAGGCAAAATATTTATGTGTCTGAGATGGAAACAATAGGCACATGATAACCATGCCCTTTCTAGACCTGTCAATCATGTGCCTCTTTATTTTAAACAGACTTATTTGTAAACAATGTAATGTGATCACCTTGGTGTCATTTGGCTCTCTAAACTAGAGCACAATACAAGCATTGGTTTGTGGCTCCACCCCCTCAACCTGATAGGACACTATCTCTAGGTTTTTAGTCAAACTTAAGTATTGTCTAGTAACAGCAATAGTGGTCATTAGTGATGAGCGGAATACGCCATATTCGATTTCGCGATATTTCGCGAATATATAGAAGAATATTCGCGAATATTCGTTAATATCGAATATTTGTGATATTTTATATAAAAAAAATGCGAAATTTCGCTAGTGCGAATGCAAAATTGATTGCGAAATTCTCGTCAACACGCGAAAACGGAGATCATTTCCTGGATTGCTAAACTAATATGCACTAAACACTAACTCTACTTACACAAACTTATATGACTAAACTAAAGCTAATTTATTTATTTTTTTATACACAAAACACAGAAGGGCAGAGAACGTATTCTCGAATATTCGTTAATATCGAATATTCGTGATATTTTATCCAAAAAAAAATAGCGAAATTTCGCTAGTGCGAATGCGAAATTGATTGCGAAATTCTCGTCAACACGCGAAAACGGAGATCATTTCCTGGATTACTAAACTAATAGGCACTAAACACTAACTCTACTTACACAAACTTATATGACTAAACTAAAGCTAATTTTTTTTTTTTTATACACAAAACACAGAAGGGCAGAGAACGCATTCGCGAATATTCGTAATACGAATATTCGCATTGCGAATATTCGGCAACATAAAAGGATCGCCTCAGCTACTCGGCCCACGGTCTCTAATCATACCAGCAATGCTTTTAGGCCGCGTACACACCATCGGACATATCCGATGAAAACGGTCCGCGGACCATTTCCATCGGATATGTCCGATCGGGAGTTTGATCCGATGGCGTGTACACACCATCGGATCAAATTCCCCGCCGCCAGCGGGCGCGGTGACGTGGCGGTGACGCGGCGGTGACGTTGACGCCGCCGCGTCACCGCCACGTCACCGCACCAGGAAGTAAAACACTTCCGCGCATGCGCCGAATCCATTCGGCGGCGGCGCGGCGGCGGTGGGGGACGACATGTCTGCTGGTAAGTGTACTAACCAGCAGACATGTCGGGCGGACAGATTCCCACCGGATGGATTTCAAAGCATGCTTTGAAATCTGTCGGGTGGAGAAATCTGTCCGCTAGCCCATACACACGAGCGGAGATGTCTGCTGAAACGGTCCATCGGACCGTTTTCAGCGGACATATCCCCTCGTGTGTACGCGGCCTTAGACGTCCATGGAGATCACTAGGATGTGATCTGTTTTAAAAATAAATTTGAAAAAATACGAATATTCGCGATAGCGAATATTCACCGCGATATTCGATTTATTCGCGAATACTCTAATATGCAATATTAGTAACGAATATTCGCAATGCGAATATTCGTGAGCAACACTAGTGGTCATACATTTTTCGCTGAGAAGACTAGCATTGAGCCACTAATGACACGTCCAATAACATTGGACCTGTTGTCTTGGGGAAATTACTCCATCCGGGCTCCTGAGAGTTTACATATGATGGCTTGGAGGTTGAAAGGAGGACATTGTAAGACCAGAGGTGTTCTTTAGTAGTAGTTTCTACCAAGAAAACTTCTTCAAACAAAACTTATCTTAAAATATGGTTGAATTTTGTATACTTTGCGGAATATAGGTTCTACGTCTCTTCCATCCTGGCCTCAACAAAGGCCTGGGTTCTAGCACACTTAAACTGTAAGTCTCATTCATATAAGCACTGACAGGTATCAAGTGGGAACTGAACTTACTAGTTATCCAACTCTTGAAAGCTTGTGTCGAAATAAGGCCACCAAGAAAACTTTCCTTTGTCAAATGGGATTTTTCATGGTCCTTGAGGCTCTTGCAAAACCAACTTTCTTCTATACCGAGTTGACTACTTTGTGGAATTTGATGTTGAATGCATCTTTCTTTGTAGCCATAACTTCTGTGTCGGAATTTGTCCACACAGAACATCATTTAATCTTCTACCCAGACTGAGTGGTTTTGAGGTCATCAGAACTATTTATTCAAAAGTATCACCTTACCTTCACTTTAACCAAGAAGTTATTTTGGGACTACATCCCTGCGGGGAGACACTGTGTTGACTGCGTCTCCCCGCTGAGATGTAGTCCCAAGGGAAGGGGCGAGCATGCTGACTAACCCCCAGCCAGAACGGCTCGGAAGATGGGGACAAGCTTATTGAGGAGGAACAGGAAGTGAGAAATTCAGACAAAGAAAAAAAACATTTAGAAGGGAAATTGAAGGAAAATAGGTAAGTGAACCAACAATGCACTAGCTTAAAGGAACCTATTTAGAAAATAAAAAACAAACCTTTACAACCCCTTTAAGTTTCTTCTGAGACAATCAGTAAGGTGGTAATATGATCTTCAAAGAACACCTTAATTTCACATTACAGGGTGAATCCGGCTCAATTGATAACTAGGGGTGGAACGGATCAAAAAACTCACGGTTTGGATCGTTCCTCCGATCAGAGTCACGGATTGAATAATTTTTCGCATCACCACCATATAAAGTCCACCACTGTAATGTCCACATCTCCCCCACTGTAATTGTGGATGTGAAAATTATTGCGCTATCCCAGAACAAAAACTAAAAACCCTAGAAAGGGGGGGGGGGGGAGAAGGGTGTAGCAGCTGCACTAGAATGTGACATTATTCAAAAGGGAGTGTGGGTAAATGTGTAGCGCTACATGTAAGTGAAATATGAAAAAAACACCAAATGATGTATACTCTACAGAGTATAACTATAACATAAAAATTTGCAGTCCATGTAGAAATTGTGATAAATTGTCCACTGTGTGTGGATAACATGTTAAAGATATCATGAGATTGAATAAACCATCCCAACGATAATATTCAGATGAGAGATGTAATTGAGACTGTGCTTACCAGAACCGTTGAACTCGACTGTCGTACAACAACAGGTCAATCGAGCGTAAGGTATCCAACCAGCTGTGCAATGGGGCTATCAACGAGGATCCAAGAAGAAGTGGGGTGCACCTCCCTAGTGTCCAGAAGATGTCAACTCGAGGTAAGATCAATAGGCCCGATGTTCCTCAGCCAGAGGTGACTCCAATGGAAGTGTCAAAACCATGGAGCTGTTGGAAAAACCGTGGAGATCCACCAACCATCTGAAAACTGTAAATAAAATAAAAAATAGGGGCTCCGACGGTCAACAAAAGAAGGTTTTAATAAAAAAAAAAACAACATACAAGTTTAAAAGGTGATCGCAGTTCAAAAATTCATAAAAGCAATATGGGGAGCGGTGTACCTGGCCCGACGCATTTCGTTCTAAGAAGGACTTCTACTGGGGCATCTACTGTCGTACGACAGTCGGGTCCAACGGTTCTGGTAAGCACAGTCTCAATTAAATATCTCATCTGAAGACTATCGTTGGGATGGTTTATTCAATCTCATGTTTTTTTCATATTCCACTTACACGTATCACTACACATTTACCCCCACTGTAATGTCCACATTTCCCCCACTGTAATATCCACATCTCCCCCACTGTAATGTCCACATCCTCTTCTCACTGTAATGTACACGTCATCTCATCACTGTAATATCCACATCATCTCCCCCACTGTAATATCCATGTCATCTTCCCCACTGTAATATCTACGTCATCTCACCCACTGTAATGTCCACATCTCCCCCACTGTAATGTCCACATCTCCCCCACTGTAATGTCCACATTTCCCCCACTGTAATGTCCATGTCATCTCCCCACTGTAATGTCCACGTCATCTCCCCACTGTAATGTTCACGTCATCTCCACACTGTAATGTCCACGTCATCTCCGCACTGTAATGTCCACGTCATCTCCACACAATAATGTCCACGTCATCTCCGCACTGTAATGTCTACGTCATCTCCGCACTGTAATATCCACATCATCTCTGCACTTTAATATTCACGTCATCTCTGCACTGTAATATCCACATCATCGCCGTACTGTAATGTCCACATCTCCCCCACTGTAGTGTCCACATATCCCCAACTGTAATGTCCACATCTCCCCCACTGTAATGTCCACGTCATCCCCATACTGTAATGTCCACATCTCCCCACCTCCACTGTAACATCCACATCTCCCCTATCAGTTTGCCGTTTTGGGGAGCTCACCTAGGCCGCCAGGTGTACCAAGATGGCCGCCGCTCCGGAGCTTGGCCGAAGCCGCTGCCTTTTCTATGGCCGCAATCCGCAGATTGCGTGGTGTGCAGATCCGAACGTGGCGACCCGTTCTGATGATGGATCAATGATGATCTGTTGCACCCCTATTGATAACAGTAGATTTGGAAAGTCCATAATGCAGCATTGTTCTTTTGCTTCTGTTCATTAAACTTGTTAATTGCACCCTCCTGATCTTGCAAATTATCCAGTCCTATCAGATTAAGAGACAAAGTCACAACCCAGTGTATACTGCCATGAAGATTCTCCACAAAAGGAAAACTATTAAAAGGAGAATATGCCATTTTGTGTTTTGAAAGTGTATTGAGGGGTGGCCCAATGTTAGGTCTGCAACAAATGTAATTTTGCCCTTTTGTTCAAATGATCCTGTGTTATGTAGGTATTTGTAGACAAATCACAGGGCTGCAATTTTTCTATGACCGTTGGGCACAATTTCCTCCGCATCACCCCATCCTAACTTTTCTAGGGTTTTCCTCAAGTCAGCTTCCCATTCAATGACATATGGCTATAAAACTCATGCCCAGTTAAAGTTTTATTTTCCACTGTTGCTAGAGCATGAATACAGTATATATACTCAAGTCATTTATACAGGCTGCCTTGTGCAAGTGCAGAATTTATTGAACGTTTTAAGTTTTCATTTCTTATTACAACACATGGATAGAATAATCTTTACATTGGTCATCATCACTCTGAAGCGCCCTGTACCTGTGGCCACAAAATTGCTGAGCTAGCTTTGGTTGGGTTTTGTGGTGAGCTTTTAGCTTGTTTAACTTCATGCAGATTCAGCACTTTAATGTTCATGAACAAGAAGAAATGTACAGGTCACGCTGGCACCAGTACAGTTAAATAGAACACAAGTGAATCGAAAAATGAAATAAATTATTGGAATTTTGCCACGACTATGACCAAAGCCTTTAGTGAATTTTTTATTTTTTAACATACAGAAATCAGCCTTTTAAAGTGAAAATTCACCTTTAAACTAAAAAATCTCTCCATTTCAGTTACATACTATTAAATGGCACTCCCCTTTCATGGAATATAAATATAGCAAATAAAAAAAAAATCATATATTATAAATAATTGCATTAAGAGACATAAAATGCTTCAAGAGACATTAAATGTTATTAACCACTTCAGTGGCGTAACCAGAGTTATGGGCGCCCGGGGCAGAATTTTTTTTCGCCCCCCCTTGTATAATCATCCACTCTGGTTATAAGGATCTGTAATGTATCCCTCTCAGGGCTTTCAGCATGTAAGGGGTAAATTATTGCAGGATTAATCATTTAACCCCTTACTGTAAGGGATTAACAGAATGACCCCCCCCCCACAACCACAGATCCCCCATCATAGACTGAACCCCCCCCACAATCACAGATCCCCCATCACAGACTGACCCCCCCACAATCACAGATCCCCCATCACAGACTGACCCCCTAAATAACAGACCTCTCATCACAGATGGATCCCCCCAATCACAGATAGACCCCCCACAATCACAGACCCCCTATTTAACAGACCTCAGACAGTAACCCCCACCATAGTGCAGACCTCAGACAGTAACCCCCAATAGTGCAGACCTCAGACAGTAACCCCCAGTAGTGCAGACCTCAGACAGTAACCCCCACAATAGTGCAGACCTCAGACAGTAACCCCCAGTGGTGCAGACCTCAGACAGTAACCCCCAGTAGTGCAGACCTCAGACAGTAACCCCCACAATAGTGCAGACCTCAGACAGTAACCCCCAGTAGTGCAGACCTCAGACAGTAACCCCCAGTAGTGCAGACCTCAGACAGTAACCCCCAGTAGTGCAGACCTCAGACAGTAACCACCAGTAGTGCAGACCTCAGACAGTAACCCCCCATAATAGTGCAGACCTCAGACAGTAACCCCCACAATAGTGCAGACCTCAGACAGTAACCCCCATAATAGTGCAGACCTCAGACAGTAACCCCCATAATAGTGCATACCTCAGACAGTAACCCCCAGTAGTGCAGACCTCAGACAGTAACCCCCAATAGTGCAGACCTCAGACAGTAACCCCCAATAGTGCAGACCTCAGACATTAACCCCCAATAGTGCAGACCTCAGACAATAACCCCCAGTAGTGCAGACCTCAGACAATAACCCCCAGTAGTGCAGACCTCAGACAATAACCCCCAGTAGTGCAGACCTCAGACAGTAACCCCCAGTAGTGCAGACCTCAGACCTCAGACAGCGGCGTGTGTGGTTTCCCTCAAGCGCGGGCTCCTCCTCCTCTGTGGGTGTGAACAGAGAGGAGGGCCGCCGCCGGGTGTACCAAGATGGCCGCCGCTCCGGAGCTAGGCCGAAGCCGGGGACTTTCCTAGGCCGAGGCTCCGGAGCGCTCCGCGGAGCCGGTGGATGGATTCGCCCCCCCCATTTTTCGCCCGGTGCGACAGCCCCCCCTGCCCCCCCCCGCTACGCCAGTGAACCACTTAAGACCCGGACCAAAATGCAGGTAAAGGACCTTGCCCCTTTTTGCGATTCGGCACTGCGCCGTTTTAACTGACAATTGCGCGGTCGTGCGACGTGGCTCCCAAACAAAATTGGCGTCCTTTTTTCCCCACAAATAGAGCTTTCTTTTGGTGGTATTTGATCACCTCTGCGGTTTTTATTTTTTGCGCTATAAACAAAAATAGAGCGTACATTTTTAAAAAAATGCAATATTTTTTACTTTTTGCTATAATAAATATCCCCCAAAAATATATAAAAAAACATTTTTTTTCCTCAGTTTAGGCCGATACGTATTCTTCTACATATTTTTGGTAAAAAAAAATCGCAATAAGCGTTTATCGGTTGGTTTTCGCAAAATTTATACTGTTTACAAAATAAGGGATAGTTTTAATGCATTTTTATAAAAAAAATTTTTTTTACTACTAATAGAGGCGATCAGCGATTTTTTTCGTGACTGCGACATTATGGCGGACACTTCGGACAATTTTGACACATTTTTGGGACAATTGTCATTTTCACAGCAAAAAATGCATTTAAATTGCATTGTTTACTGTGGAAATAACAGTTGCAGTTTGGGAGTTAACCACAGGGGGCGCTGTGACTTTGAGTGTTCCCTGTGTGTGTGTTTACAACTGTAGGGGGGTGTGGCTGTAGGTGTGACGTCATTGATCGCGTCCCCCTATAACAGGGATGACGCGATCGATGCTGCGGCCACAGAGAAGCACGGGGAAGCCGGGTTTACACACGGCTCTCCCCGTTCTTCAGCTCCAGGAACGGATCGCCGCACTGCAGCGGCGATCGGGTCCGCGAGTCCCGCCCCCGGTCCTGGAGCTTCGGACCGGGTCACGGAAGCGCGCCGCGGGCACGCGCCCGTGACCCACAGCTGGGTACTAAAACCAACGTATATATACGTTGATGTGCCCAGCCGTGCCATTCTGCCGACGTATATGTGCAGTAGGCGGTCCTTAAGTGGTTAAAAAATTACCTTTCCATTTCAATCTAAAGTACTGCCATTTTCTGTAAAATTCAATGAAATATGGCAACCAGCAGACATTTTAGTTAGTGTACAGATCGCCTCTAAAAATCAAACATTTTCTTCTTGTGTGATTGGTTCACTGATTTTCCCAGAAGTAAGATACAAATCAAATGCTAGGCATCCCATGGAACAGAAATTTGATTTTTGGTGGGATATTTTCTATGGGTTAAATACATGCTTCTAAAGGGATGCAGACACTGCAACGTTTCTTTTCAGAACATTGAGAGTGCACCGGGTTATTGTAATGAACCAGACCCCCCATTCAGAATCAGTCTGCACTAGACATGGTCAAGTAAATGACTATTTCTTCAGAGAAGAAACAAGTATGAATCTGCAATAGAGTTTGTTTAATCCCTGCACTGTACAATGAATGCCCAGATGGGACTGTTTTTACTCAACAAAAGTGGAATTACTCTTTAACCACTTTGCGCAAATCTCCAAACCTGGATGTTGTTACTTTGACGCCAGGGGTTATTTGCCTTTCGTAAATAACCCCTATTGTTTTATAGTAAAAATATAGGTTATAAGCATTTTGTTAGATTGGAATTGGGTCTAATAACAAAAGGTAAATAGACTTGTCTAGGACAAGTTCTGCTAGAATTACCATTCATCAGTACTTATGGACACAGTGGGCATGAGGCTTATACAGTAGTAGCTTATACAGTAGTAGTTAAAAAGGCCACACAGTGGGCATGAGGCTTATACAGTAGTAGCTTATACAGTAGTAGTTAAAAAGGCCGAACCTCTGCTTGTTTGCCTCAAACAGAATCTGTAGTAAGCAGATCAGGGCTGTAAGAATTTATGTACAGTGTTTTGATAGCAAGGGATAGTTTATATGGGATTATAAGATCTGCCCCCCTCTCCCAAACACACAGCCAAGTATGCTACCAACTAAGACTGTTACATCTGCCCCCCCCCCCCCCCCCCAAAAAAAAAAATAATAATAATAAGACCATATACCATTGAAATGGTCAAATTGCTTGTTAAAATTAACATATGGCCTCCCTTATTATTGTGTCAGGCAAATATAAGAACATTTACTGGCAGATCAAATTCTCACCAGCCTCTGAAGCAGCTGGCTGAGATTGGCGAAACGGGTCAGGATTCTTGCCATTCTCTACCTCTCCTTGATGACTCAGTAACACGGTATGGGACGGATTTACCCTACAATACATCCTGCATTGCATATTATCTCAACCAACCATAGGAGATTTAACAACGATTGGATTTGATAAGTATACTTTACTTTCTTGGATATGGGACTTTAATTTCTTGATATCATGTTCTTCATGGATTACAATTATCTCTGGAACTGTGCCTGAAGTGTTATATAGACCATTGTGTGCTCCACCAGTGTGGTTAACTGTACAGTGCGATGGAGGGAGTCAAGGCATAAAGATTTTTTTAATAGTTATATCTAAGTACTGCGACTCAGATCATACTGAACTGTTCCTTTGCAGGACTATCCATCCAAACACAGTATTAAACCCTGCGTATATTATATATCCTTATCTACTGGCAACAAGCTGGACTCAAAAGACACTTTTGCTAAAATAAGTTAAAAACTATTAATTGTGTCTGTGTTATTAGCAGAAGCCAGTTATCATTGTCAGCAATCATTAGTTATTTTCTATTGGCAGGAACGTTGGCAGTGGTACAAATAATAACTGGGTACTGCTGCTACTGTCACTAGCACAGACACAACTGGAAGAGATTTTACCTGTACAGATTGTTATAGCAAAGTGTATTTCTGAGTCCATGTAAAGTTCATACTACATCTTAAAGGGGTAATTCCCCCAAAAACCTTTTTTTAACATTGATTGAGGCTCGTTATGTCAAGGGGAATCGGGTGGTTTTTTATTAGAAACGAAGCAGTACTTACCGTTTTACAGATGCATCGTCTCCGTCGCTTCCGGGTATGATCGTCTGGTCTGGGCGTGCCTATTTGATTGACAGGCTTCCGACGGTCGCATACATCGCGTCACGAGTAGCCGAAAGAAGCCGAGCGGCGGTGCGGCTCTATACTGCGCCTGCGCACCGTCGTTCGGCTACTTTCGGAAAATCGTGACGCGATGTATCCGACCTCGGAAGCCTGTCAATCAAATAGGAACGCCTAGACCCGGAGACCATACCCGGAAGCGTCGGAGACGATGCATCTCTAAAACGGTAAGTACGGCTTCATTTCTAAAAAAAACCCACCCGATTCCCCTTGACATAACGAGCCTCAATCAATGTTAAAAAAAAGGTTTTTGGGGGAACTACCCCTTTAAGCCCAGATGAAGGGAAAGGATCTAGCCCCTGAAACACATTGGCTGTTTAACTGTTGTTCTGGATATTTTATAGATAGGCATCTCCTATCCTCATAATAATTAGTGGTTCCAAATTAATAGTAACTACTTCAGTAGGAAACAGACATAAAAGATACACTCAGCATCTTTCAAAAATAACTTCTGTTTATTGTGACGAAAATGCAGGTATTTATCCATATGATTACGTATATATCACATTAATATTACAATTGTACTTTTATGGTAACAAGGGTCGTAACATAGGCAGGCTAATATTCAGGACTCGAAAAAATGAAAACATGTAATGAAAATTATTAATGCCATGTGCAATACATACAAAATAGAATACAATATATAGAACTTACAAATTTCCTTTACAATCTCCTCTCTTTTGATTAATATTTTTATCATTAACCATACCTGCTACCACCTTTAACATGGATCCCTCACATCCTTAGATGGAGGTAGTCCTGGCCAAACAGGCAAAACTCCATTGAGGAGAATTTATTAGCTGAGCAGCTTTTTCATTACAAAATTACTTTTCATTGTAAAAACAAATGATTGGTTAGAAATATTTAGAGTATTGGCTGTACACTCCTGTGGCCAGGTTGGCCTTCTAGATTGATTGTGGAAATGCTTACTTATCAACATACATAAACACAGACAATTCTACATAAAATGGAAGACGTATAAATGACAAATATGACTTCAACATGGCTAGATTACTTTTTAAATCACATTAAATATATACCTAACCTAAAACCTAAACTATTAAAATTCATTGGATTTTTTTTACGATTCTGGTTTTGTGCCCCTTCTGTTTGGTTTATGCTTTCAAAGTCTTTCTGGGTAGGCCTGTTTGTTTACGAGCTCCCTAAACACAGACAGTGAGTTTTTGAAATTATATTTATTTGTACAGAGCAGTGAAGGGAAAACTATTGAATTTACAGCACCTCTTGGAGGTATCCCTATTGAACCTATCTGAAAGGAAATCACTGTCAGTATCACTGTCCCTATTTGAGACACCATAATTGTTCCCATTTAAAACACCAAGTACCATTGTCCCTATTTTTGATGCATTCCTTCTCGAAAAACAATATCCCTATTTAGGATGTCATCTTCCTCTAGATCACTATCGCTATTTGAAAAACGATATGGGTAAGTAATAATGACACTTTTCTGGCTGTATGGTGCCATTAATATGGGCTTTAAAACGGTACCAATTCATGAAAGCTCTGTGCCAGATTTTATAGTAACAATACATAGCTATGGTCATAGCTTTTTTTTTACTTAATGCTCATCAAATGCAGCCCACCAGTGCCCATAAAATGCAGCCTCACCAGCACTCATCTATGCAGCCTACCAGCACCCATCAATGCAGCCTACCAGCGCCCATCAATGCAGCCTACCAGCGCCCATCAATTAATGTTTGCTTGCTTCTATTCATTTGGGAATTGGTACACAGACACCGCTGCGCCTCTGACACTATGTGTGAATGGAGCGGGGGCTGCCTGCTGATGCTGAGACTTAGTTGCTTGCTGCAGAGATAAGATAGTAGGAACACCAGTGGCCGGGCGTCCCTAGGCAGCATGGCACCCTAGGCGGCTGCATAGTTTGCCTAGTGGTAGCAATGGCCCTGGTCTGTTGGAATCATGCAAAATCATCAGCATCCTACCTAGGAGGGGCTGAACATGTACTCAGGACAAAGTGCCCATTGTTTGGATAATACAGCTCTTCATACCACAGATAGGTACATGAATATGTCGCCTAAACCCAACATTTGTCGTGAGGAGGAACAAGGGGACTCCAAAAACCTTATACAACACACATTATGAATTCCTCATTCCCCCTTTTGGGAACACTGTCCCTATTTAACTTCAGAAAAACAGTGGGCATTCTCTGTGCAAACACATTTCTTTTGTGCAAGACTATTCTGGTTATTGAAAGCTGAAGAGGGAATTCAAACACAGCCTATCTTCCTTCTAATCATTTAAGCTTCCATTATTTCCTATGGAAACTTATTCACCTCAGCTGAACCTTGTGAACACTCCTAAAAATAAAAAAAAATACATCTGATTCAAAATACATGTTCTGAAACAAAAGGGGCTCACAAAAGAGCTGGACACAACAATCTGACTTTTTATTCTAATTGTATAATTGTCCGTTATTAGCACACCTGTTCATATAATACTCCTTTATATAGGAACATTGCATCAGCATAAATAATGGTTGACAATGATTCTTTGGCAGTAAGTATCTAAAGCTTATAGACTGCTCTGATCACCTGATTCTGCTTAAATATAAACAAATGCTTTAAATATATATATATATATATATATATATATATATATATATATATATATATATATATATATAGAGTGAGTTTATGAAGATGGACGAAATAAAAAAAAACTGTTTTGCCAATAGCAACTCAGGTAAGACACCCAAGAGGATGAGGACTGCATCATTAGCGATATGAAACGCTAGAGCACATGTTCAGCAAACCTGTCAACTGGAGATGGAGGACTGAGATAAAAGATGAATTAACACCAGCAAATCTTCAATATGCACAATTAATAAAGAAAATGTATACAAAATATAATCACATTAGAACCAAACCTCCATTGTTAACCAAACCTCCATCAGTTAACCCCTACCAACTTGCTGGCATAACACACCCTCTGGCAGCTTGTTCCATGTGTACTGGACATGTTTAGTGCTGAAAATGTTTTGGCATGAGAATTAACATCTACACACTGTACATTTCATCCTGGTCCACTAAGAAGCTGGTCCTTGAGCCCACGCTGCCCCAAAATTGGGGGCCCCCAACATAGCACTGAGAGTGATAGATACACAGGGGAGGCAGTCTGCCTCCTACCTACTTGATGTCTATTTACCTGCACTGTCTTCATTGTAGGGGCCAGGGCCGCCATCAGGGGGGTATAGGCATTACACCTATAAGGGGCCCGATGGGCCCCAGCTGGCACCCCTCCCATTTTTATTTATTTTTTATTTTTTTGCATTACACCTGTAAGGGGCCCCATGGTCCCCAGGGCCCCTTACAGGCCCGGCCGGAAACCCTCCCATGTTTTTTTTTTGCATTACACCTCTAAGGGCCTCCCGCATTACTTTGCCCAGGGGCCCAAGATGCTATTAAGACAGCCCTGGCTGATAGTGACACCGATGTAAGGGAGTGCTCTGACGGGGACCCTACTCTAAAGGAGTGCTCTGATGTAAAGGGAGACTATGATGGGGAACTGATGTGAGGGAGTAGGGGCTTTGATGTAAGGGGAGATTCTGAAGTAAAGGGGACTCTGATGAGAACTGTGCGGACTAAATTTAATTGTGCTTGACCTTCATTATTCACTCCTTTTCTTTGTTTTAATGAAGATCTTTCTCTCCTGCTCTGAATCATATCATGCTGATTGTCAACATAAAATCTCCATGTAAAATGTATTAATTAATTATATTTTATTTGCTTGTAGATCCCTTTTTTAACCACTTCAGCCCCAGAGGATTTGGCTGCCAAATGACCAGGCCACTTTTTGCTAAAGGCACTGCGTCGCTTTAGCTGACAATTGCGCGGTCGCACAAAGTGCCCCCCAAACAAATTTTACAACTTTTTTCCCCACAAATAGAGCTTTCTTTTGGTGGTATTCGATCACCTCTGCGGTTTTTATTTCCTACGCTATAAACAAAAATAGAGCGACAATTTAGGGGAAAAAAAGCAATATTTTTTACTTTTTGCTATAATAATTATCCCCAGAAAATATATATAAAAAAAACATATTTTTTTCCTCAATTTAGGCCGATGCGTATTCTTCTACATATTTTTAGTAAAAAAAAAAAAAAAATCGCAATAAGCGTTATTGATTGGTTTGCGCAAAAGTTATAGCGTCTACAAAATAGGAGATAATTTTATGGCATTTTTATTATTATTATTTTTTTTTACTAGTAATGGCGATCAGCGATTTTTATCATGACTGCGACATTATGGCGGACACCTCGCACAATGTTGACGCTTTTTTATGACCATTCACATATATACAGCGATCCATGCTATAAAAATGCACTGATTACTGTATAAATGTAACTGGTAGGGAAGGGGTCTAGGAAGGGGTTAGGTGTGTCCTAGGGAGTGATTTAAACTGTGTGGGGGCTGGGCTTACTGTGATACGACACTGATCACTGCTTCCATTCAAAGGGAGCAGACGATCAGTAACCTGTGACTAGGCAGAACAGGGACATACCTTGTTTACACAGGTATCCCCCCGTGACACGATCGCGGCAACGGCAGGATGGGGATCAGACAGTG
Organism: Rana kukunoris; assembly: GCA_029574335.1. Lineage (NCBI taxonomy): Eukaryota > Metazoa > Chordata > Amphibia > Anura > Ranidae > Rana > Rana kukunoris. The sequence continues at coordinate 70,240,838 of CM056050.1, read as the reverse complement.
TAAACAAACAGATCCCAGTTCTGTCATAGGCGGAGAGAGAGAGATTGACTGTTCCTAATGATTAGGAACAGCGATCTCTCTCCTCCTCCAGTCAGCCCAGCCCCCATACAGTTAGCAACACCTCCCAGGGAACACGCTTAACCCCCTAGTGTTAACCCCTTCCTTGCCAGTGACATTTATACATTAATCAGTGGCTATTTTTAGCTCTGATCACTGTATAATGTCAATGGTCCCAAAAATATGTCAAAAGTGTCCAATCTGTCCGCCACAATATCACAGTCTGGCAAAAAGTCGCACATCACCACCATTACTAGTATAAAAAAATGATAATACAAAATGCCATAAATCTATCCCATAGTTTGTAGACATTATAGCCATTGCAAACCAATCAATAAACGCTTATTGCGATTTTGTTTTATCAAAAATATGTTGAATACATATTAGCCTAAACCGATATTTAGGGATATTTATTATAACAAAAAGTAAAAAAATATTGTTTGAATATGTTTTATAACAGAAAGTAAGAAATATAGGGCCAGATTCATCTGCGCATTATTAGACCGGCGTAGCGCACCGCCTTTACGTTAGACTGGCGCAATGTAGCGGCGCAATCACCCTATTCTCATCGGTTTTGCGCAGAAATTTACGCCTGAGTAATTCAAATTGGGAAGGACGTGGGCGTGTTACATTGAAATGAGCCGTGACCCCATGCAAATGAAGGGCCGGCCGGCTCACGCATGCGCGCTTGAAGCAGACCATGGTCAGCACCTCTGTGCGCATGCTCAGTACTCGGAAACGGCGCAATCAGTGAAATTGGAAGTGGACTAGGGCAACGTAATGAACTACGCAGACAGCATAAATAGACAGACACAAACGCACTTCCTTTGGAAAAGTACATCCCTTTGTATCCCTCCCTATACAGCAAGGTGCTTTTGTTCTGTTGTTTATTAGCGTTTGTTTGTTTGTTTGTGACGTGTCTTTGAGATATTTGGTGACTGTCAGAGTGATTTTTGTCTTTTCTGTGTTTTCTTTGTTGTGTTTTTTTCAAATTATTTTTTTGCTGGACATTTTTTTTTTGTGTTGTGAATGTTTTTGGAATGTGGGGGTTATATTCCTGCCGGAAAAGGGGTGTCACCCTCAGTTTTGGTGGAGAAGGGTTCCCCAGGACCAGGGAGAAGTGATCCCCAGGTCCGTGTGAATGGTGTATGAATGTACAGTGACATAATTGTAGCCGTGGCGTGGCGTTGCTGCTCACAAGTCCTGCATGGTGGGCTTGTGCCAATCCAATGTGATGAGGATGTGATGTGTCTGTGCTAGGGACCACAGTGGTGTGCATGCATGCATTCTCATTGTGCCACGATTAATGTGTGTGTTTAACGTGTAAAGATGCCTAATGTGAGCTGTCTCCTGGCTGCTCTTCCCTCAGAAGACGGGGTAGCCTTGGTTAGGGGGGTTCCGTATAGGAGTCATGAGATGGGGTCCCAGTGCATATGCAGAGTCACCCTGAAGGGATAAGACAGGAGGATGTTAGTAGTGCATGTGCCCCTTGTGATTTCAGCATCATGGGGGGGACAGTCATGCCTGCCACCCATGTCACTCACCAACCAGCCAGCTGTCCCCATTAGGGATGAGCCGAACACCCCTGAGTTCGGTTCATACCAGAACCTGCGAACAGACCAAAAGTTTGTGTGAACTTTAGAACCCTGTTAAAGTCTATGGGACTCGAACATTTGAAATCTAAAGTACTAATTTTAAAGGCTAATATGCAAGTTATTGTCCTAAAAAGTGTTTGGAGACCTGGGTCCTGCCCCAGGGGACATGTATCAATGCAAAAAAAGTTTTAAAAAACAGCTGTTTTTTTCAGGAGCAGTGATTTTAATAATGCTTAACCCCCCTGGCGGTATCCCCGAGCGTGACTCGGGGTGGATTTTTTATGCAAAAATCGGTATCCCCGAGTCACGCTCGGGGTGAATATGCAGAGCCTGCAGCGCGCTGGCTTACCTTGTATCCAGGCAGGGTTACTGTTCTTACCTTGTCCCTGGATCCAGCGATGCATCCCCGCTGTGTGAGCGAGTGGCGTCCTCCATTCGACTCACACAGTGCCCGCGCGCCGCCGATCTCCGTTCCCTGCGACGTAACGGCGCACGGGGGCGGAGACCGGCGGCAAATTCAAAAAAGTAAACAAACACATTACATACAGTATACTGTAATCTTATAGATTACAGTACTGTATGTAAAAAGTACACACCCCCTTGTCCCTAGTGGTCTGCCCAGTGCCCTGCATGTTCTTTTACATAATAAAAACATTTTTTTTGTGCCTGCAAACTGTAGATTGTCCATAGCAACCAAAAGTGTCCCTTTATGTCAAAAGTGATTTTAGAGCAGCTAGAAAACAGCGAAAATAAATGATAATCACTTGCAGAATTGAGCGATAGCGATTTGTGGGGAAATTTGTCATAAAAAAATAAAAGTAATGACAGCGACAATTCTGCAACTGAGCAAATTTCAGTGATTTTGATTTGATTACATTAGTGAATATTTTTTATTATAATCACATTATTATTTGTTATAATTATTTATAGTTATTTATTATATTATAATTTTATGATTTTGTGTTTCAAACTTTATCATACCAGAGATGTTTACTAGACTCTGGTTTGGACAAATTTAAGTGAGTTATTCCTAAAAATTTGCAGGCCTACAGTATAAAACGCAGAATTTCCAAGCAAAATAATTGTACCGCTTTTGGTACGTAATTCCAGACAGAATCATACCGCCAGGGAGGTTAAAGTGAAACAATAAAATTTAAATATTCCTTTAAATTTCGTACCTAGGGGGGTGTGCAGTATGCCTGTAAAGTAGCGCATGTTTCCTGTGCTTAGATCTGTCCCTGCACAAAATGTAATTTTTGAAGGAAAAAAGTCATTTAAAATCACTCACCTTAGGGTCTGGTATGGATATTAAGAGGAACCCTGCATTAAATAAAAAAAAAATGATGTGGGGTTCCCCCCAAATATCCATTCCAGACCCTTCAGGTCTGGTATGGATTTTAAGGGGAACTCCACCCCAAATTTAAAAAAAAAATACCGTGGACCCCACACATTTTTTTTTATGAATGACTTGTCTCTGTATTGCCGGCAGCCGACAATTCATTATAGCCGCGAGTGATTTTAAATTACTTTTTTTTCTTCAGAAATGACACTTTGTGCAGGGACAGTTCTAAGCATGGGAAACAAGCGCTACTTTACAGGCATACTATACACCCCGCCTAGGTACGAAATTTAAAGGAATATTTCACTTTTATTGTTTCACTTAAAGGAATTATTAAAATCACTGCTGCCAAAAAATCTGCAGTTTTTAAAACTTTTTTTGGAATGATACATGTCCCCTGGGGCAGAATCCGGGTCCCCAAACACTTTTTATTACAAAAACTTGCATATTAGCCTTTAAAATTAGCACTTTAGATTTCAAACAAATGAGTCCCATAGACTTTAACAGGGTTCTAAAGTTCACACGAACTTGCTGCGAACACCCCAAATAGTTCGCTGTTCGGCGAACAGGCAATGTTCGAGTCGAACATGAGTTCTACTCGAACTCGAAGCTCATCCCTAGTCCCCATGTTCTTGTCGAAATCTGTGGGGATGGGGCTAGGATTGTATATGTAGCTGTCATGGGTGTCATGGGTGGTGTCATGTGTTGGGCTCCTGCAGGGTTGTGGTTAATTCCAGGATGGCATGAGGGGTGAATCTGAAGATGCGAGACACCTCAGAATCACTCATGCCAAAGATGTCTATGCGTGTGTGATATATCAAGTGAAGAGTGAGGGGCTTGTATCAGATTAGATTATTATATCCATCAAGGTTTTAAAGGGCTATTGAAACATAGTGAGACCGTGTTTGTAATTTGTATGTATGTTATGTATTGATGTACAGTGCGGAAAATAAGTATTTGAACACCCTGCTATTTTGAAAGTTCTCCCACTTGGAAATCATGGAGGGGTCTGAAATTGTCATCGTAGGTGCATGTCCACTGTGAGAGACATAATCGAAAAAAAAAAATCCAGAAATCACAATTTATGAATTTTTTTAACTATTTATTTGTATGATACAGCTGCAAAGAAGTATTTGAACACCTGTCTATCAGCTAGAATTCTGACCCTCAAAGACCTGCTAGTCTGCCTTTAAAATGTCCACCTCCACTCCATTTATTATCCTAAATTAGATGCACCTGTTTGAGGTCATTAGCTGCATAAAGACACCTGTCCACCCCATACAATCAGTAAAAATCCAACTACTAACATGGCCAAGACCAAAGAGCTGTCCAAAGACACCAGAGACACAATTGTACACCTCCACAAGGCTGGAAAGGGCTACGGGGAAATTGCCAAGCAGCTTGGTGAAAAAAGGTCCACTGTTGGAGCAATCATTAGAAAATGGAAGAAGTTAACATGACTGTCAATCTCCCTCGGACTGGGGCTCCATGCAAAATCTCACCTCGTGGGGTCTCAATGATCCTAAGAAAGGTGAGAAATCAGCCCAGGACTACACGGGAGGAGCTGGTCAATGACCTGAAAAGAGCTGGGACCACCGTTTCCAAGGTTACTGTTGGTAATACACTAAGACGTCATGGTTTGAAATCATGCATGGCAGGGAAGGTTCCCCTGCTTAAACCAGCACATGTCAAGGCCCGTCTTAAGTTTGCCAATGACCATTTGGATGATCCAGAGGTGTCATGGGAGAAAGTCATGTGGTCAGATGAGACCAAAATAGAACTTTTTGGTCATAATTCCACTAACCGTGTTTGGAGGAAGAAGAATGATGAGTACCATCCCAAGAACACCATCCCTACTGTGAAGCATGGGGGTGGTAGCATCATGCTTTGGGGGTGTTTTTCTGCACATGGGACAGGGCAACTGCACTGTATTAAGGAGAGGATGACCGGGGCCATGTATTGCGAGATTTTGGGCAACAACCTCCTTCCCTCAGTTAGAGCTTTGAAGATGGGTCGAGGCTGGGTCTTCCAACATGACAATGACTCGAAGCACACAGCCAGGATAACCAAGGAGTGGCTCTGTAAGAAGCATATCAAGGTTATGGCGTGGCCTAGCCAGTCTCCAGACCTAAACCCAATAGAGAATCTTTGGAGGGAGCTCAAACTCCGTGTTTCTCAGCGACAGCCCAGAAACCTGACTGATCTAGAGAAGATCTGTGTGGAGGAGTGGGCCAAAATCCCTCCTCCAGTGTGTGCAAACCTGGTGAAAAACTACAAGAAACGTTTGACCTCTGTAATTGCAAACAAAGGCTACTGTACCAAATATTAACATTGATTTTCTCAGGTGTTCAAATACTTCTTTGCAGCTGTATCATACAAATAATTAGTTAACATTTTTTATAAATTGTGATTTCTGGATTTTTTTTTTTGATTATGTCTCTCACAGTGGACATGCACCTACGATGACAATTTCAGACCCCTTCATGATTTCCAAGTGGGAGAACTTGCAAAATAGCAGGGTGTTCAAATACTTATTTTCCGCACTGTATATATGTATGTATATTTTTTGTAAAAATGTTTTTTAAAGCAGAATTTTTTTTGGTAAAAAAAAAAAAATCCTCTCCCGTGCCCTCCTCCGTGCCCTCCTCCATGCCCTCCTCCTTCTTTGCTCATCTAAAGTCAGTAGTATAGCTATGAGCATGGATGCCACTGGCATGTTGGCATACAGTTTGTTGGGCAGCAAATGTGACTGCTCAGCTCCTCACTAACAGTGTTGCTTTTTCTGACATGTAGACGAATTGTCTAATTTTATACCACCCTTTATATGGTCTAATTTTAGACAGGCCGTGCAGCTGTTGCGCACAGCGCGTAGCCTGCGCTGCACCAGCATTCTTTTGTGGATCCCCGTAACTACCTCATTAGCATATTTGAATAGCAAATCAATGGTGTGTCTAGTGCAATTTTGCGCGGACGGATGCGCCTGTCTATCGAAATTACGCTGGACAAAAAAAGTAGATTTCTTGCGTATCTCGTTTTGGGGATGCGGAGAATCGAAACGCATGCGCAAATTTAGACTTACGCCGCGCATCTCCTGTTACGCCGGCGTAATCACTCTGTGAATCTGGCCCATAGTTTTTAAAACAAAAATTGTTGGTCTCTTTTAGTTTATAGCACAAAAAATAAAAACTGCAGAGGTGATCAAATACCACCAAAAGAAAGCTCTAAAAAAAGGACATAAATTTTGTTCAGGTACAGCATTGCACGACAGCACAATTGTCAGTTAAAGTGACGCAGTGCCATATTGCAAAAAATGGCCTGATCATTAACCACTTCCGTACCATAGGACGTCATATGACGTCCTGGAATTTAGTGGGGTATATCTGAATGATGCCTGCAGCTACAGGCATCATTCAGATATCCTTCTCTTCAGGCGGCGATTCTGCACACCATAAGAATGATCATAGCCGCAGTTCAACTAATCGTTCTTATAGGCAGCGGGAGGAGACATCCCCCCTCTCGCCGCCATCCGGTGCTTCTCCGGGCTTTCCCGTGCCATCAGAGGCCCGGAGAACGAATCGGCCGCCACCGGATGGGGAGGATAGAGATGACGGTGACCAGATGGTCACCATCATCTCTATGGCCGTCGGAGGCCCGGGCGCGACGTTATGACGTGGTACCCGTGTACCCGGATGTAAACAAAGCCGCAATCACGGCTGAAAGGATGAGATCAGTGAATTTTTTTCCCCGGTCTTTTCAGCCTGGAGGAGAGATGCGGGGTCTTATTGACCCCGCATCTCTCCATAAAGAGGACCAGTCACACACTATTCCTATCACAAGGGATGTTTACATAGGAATAAAAGTGATAAAAAAAATTTAACAACAAAGTGTCAAAATTAAAAAAATAAGTAAAATAAAAAACAAATATTTTTTAAAAAAAAACCCTGTCCCCAGTAGCTTGCGCTCAGAAGAGAACACCCATGTAAGTCCCGCCCACATATGTAAACGCCGTTAAAACCACACATGTGGTTAGAACGAGAGCAATCATTTTAGCACTAGAGCTCCTCTGTAACTCCAAACTGGTAACCTATGAAGGCGCCTATGGAGATTTTTAAGTACCGAAGTTTGCCGCCATTCCATGAGTTTGCGCAATTTTAAAGCGTGACAAGTTAGGCATCTATTTACTCGGTGTAACATCATCTTTTACATTATATAAACTTTACTGTTTTGTTATTTTTTAATTCATGAAACTGTTTTCTTTCCAAAAAAAAAGGCTCTTGAAAAATTATTGCGCAAATACCATGCAAGATAAAAAGTTGCAATGACCACCACTTTATTCCCTAGGGTCTCTGCTAAAATATATATATATATATATATATATATATATATATATATATATATATATATGGTCGTTACCCTCTGACCGAGAGTGATGTGAATCACATAAACACGCGTCAAGACATACAACATAAATAGACCTGAAGTGTGCCTTGGTGGTCTGGTCAGTATGCCAAGAAAAGGGGGCATACCCAAGGTAAGTAATGGGTAGTTAATTGAAGAAGGATATGCTGAGAAGTGCCCTGAAAAAGGGAAGGGCGGGAGGGTGTCGAATGCGATTGAATGCGCAGACTCACGGACATGAGGTGAGCTGGGAAGAGTCGGCCCAGTGACGTGTAGTACCGCACACTGAACCAACAAAGAGCATGTGTGAGTGGGCTGCTTAAATACCCTCCGGGCTCCTCCCATAAACTCAGGCCACCATACTGGCCTTCTTATTTATGGTCGTTACCCTCGGCCCGAGAGTGATGTGAATCACATAAACACGCGACAAGACATACAACATAAATAGACCTGAAGTGTGCCTTGGTGGTCTGGTCAGTATGCCAAGAAAAGGGGGCAAAAGACTCAGATAGGGAAGTAGCTTTTATTGATTTCTTGTATCTATTGAGCCAGCTTGGTAAAGGCTTGTGCCATTCCTTTCTGAGGATTTGGGATGTATGTGGCAAAACAAGGAGACTTCCATCAGCCTAGTATCTTGATTACGTGGTCTGGTACTCCCTGTTGGGAGGCAGCTGAGGCTTCTCTAATTTGGAAAGAATGTCCAAAGAACTGACTGGGGTTTGAAGCCCAAGTTACCCAAGTAGAGAGCTGGTTTAGAAAGGGTAGCAACGAGCCACCATCAGATTGGCTGGGTAGATGGAGCCTTAGTCGGTCGAGCACCGTCGTTGGGTGTCAGGCGTTGTTAGTCTGAAACAGGTTGATGTCAACCCCCGGGGCTAGTTTGTTGCGTTTGCAGACTGTGAGAGTGTAGTGGTTCGAAAGCGAGTCGGGTGGCATCGGAGCAGTGTCTGACTGCCGGAGCCACCGACTGTAAATTCACTTGGTTGTTGGGAACCGTAAAAAGGCCTGGCAGATGGCTGTTTGTGTGACTAGTCTGGGCAAAGCCCTAAACAGGGAACGAGTAAGGATTTTAGACATGTGCCTAAAGAGGACATGTCCCTAAAGGTAGGCAATTGCCACTGACTACAGGTTGGTGCTTCTGTATGCCCTGTAGGAGGGACTTGACTGCATGGGCTCGAGAATACTGACGGTTTACTGGGGTCCTGCAGGGACAGGAAATGCTGGACGCCATCTAGATATGGCGTGATAGTATTGTGAGAAAGGGTCAGCGAAGGCTAGGACCTGTCTAACGTTGCCTATTGCTGCTCCGGAGCAAGGGGCCAAAAATTAGCAGTTAGTGTTTCAAGCAGTGCGATAGGCCTTCAGTGTGTTGCTTGCCAAGGAGTGGTTATTAAGCTGGGTTGCGTTGGTGAGATGCAACTTCAGTCCATCATCAGCAATGTCCACGGTGGGACAGGGATAGTTGTTGGGTCGACTCCAGGCTGTTGCTGGAAAAAAACAACCATTCCAAGGTTGGAATGAGAAAGTGCATCAGCCTCATTTTGCATTTGCCTGGAATAAGTCTACATAAGATATTAACTGGTGACAGAGTAACAGCTGCGCGAGCCTGCGCAGGAAGGACGTGATGGGGAGCGACTTAGATCTACCTTAATTGATGATGTCGGCTGTGGCCTGATCGTCTGTGGTGAAGAACACTGTCTGTCCTGTTCAAGTGTGGTCCCAGACCTGGGCAGCTGCCACGATGGGGTGCAGCAAGAGGCGTGATGAAGCCTGGGTGAAGCAGGAAATTAAGAGAATTTCTGGGGGCCAAGGTTTGGAGAACCAGTGGCGGCCTAAAAATGGCCGCAAAAGCCTGTGGTGGCACGGCTGACACTGCCGGGATGAAGATTGAAATGCTGTTCTATCAGGTGGGGAAGTTGTCCCACATAGCTAAGTCTGCTACTGATGCTTGGTCTAGTTTGAGAACTTGAACTGGATCTTGCGTTGGTGTGAGAAAATCAAGACAATACACAGGTGCTCAACAAGACGATATACGTGCACTCGCTGACCAATGTGCACCCGCAGACCAACGTTCGCTCACTGACCAACGTGCACCCTCTGACCAACATGCACTCGCAGACCAACGAGCGCCCACAGGCCAACGTGCACCCGCAGACCAACGTGCACCCGCAGACCAACGTGCACTCGCTGGTGCTGGATGGAAACCTAAACTAACCGCAGGGAAAAGACAGAGAAAAGATGAGTGGCCCGTGTGCCACTGAAGATGAATGGCCAACTGGGTGCCACTGTGTGTTTGTGTGGCTGATTGTTTGTCACTGAAGTATGTTTGCAAGTTTAGATTGTATTTGGGTTTGCACGTAGGTGCGTGCTGCAAAGTGGTTTATACTACTGCAGACAATATTGTGTGGTTGCAAGGGTGTCAGTGAGTGTCAGGTTGCTGGGACGATATTGTGTGGTTGCAGGGGCCTCGATGAGTATGAAGGTTTGTTTTGAGACAGCATTGCGTGTTTGCAAGGGTCTCGGTCTGGTTTGCTGAGACGGTATTGTGTGGTTGCAAGGGTCTCAGTCTGGTTTGCTGAGACGATATTGCGTGGTTGCAAAGGTCTCGATGATTATGAGGTTTGTTTTGAGATGGCAATGTGTGGTTGCACGGGTCTCAACAAGTGAGGGGTTGCTGAGACGATGTTGCGTTTTGCAATGGTCTCAAATGAGTGTCGGCTGCTGAGACAACTTTGTATGGCTGGAAGCGTCTGAATGGGTGTCAGTTGGCTGAGATGATATTGCATTTGCAATGGTCTCAAATGAGTGTCAGGTTGCTAAGACGACTTTGTATGGCTGCAAAGGTCTGAACGGGTGTCAGGTTGCTGAGATTGTGTGGTTGCAAAGGTCTAGACGGGTGTGAGGTAGCTGAGATGATATTACATTTACCAAGGGTCTCAAATGAGTGTCAAGTTGCTGAGACAATATTCCCCTTTATTTTTTTATGAAAACGACTGTGAATGAAACGCTGGTAAACATGAGTTACCGCATCTGGAAGTGTTTACATGCTGTTACAGGCATTGGCGTTTCGAATGCCTCTGAACATCCGTCTGAACCCATTTTTCTTTTTTTCGGGAAGGTTTCTAACTCAACTGCCTAGAAACGACTATAAATGATCCTGTGTACATGTACTGATAAAATAACATAGAGGAGAAATCAGGGGCGTCTGAAAAACACCCAACTGTTCCTAAACGTCTGTTTACCAACAGCAGTCAGGGCTGTCTTTTCCATTGGGCACACTGGGAAGTTGCCCGGGGGCCCCACTTGCCTGGGGGGCCCCCATCGGCTGCCCAGCGACCCCAGTAAAAAATGGTGGAGAATGGCGGGTCAGAACTGTAGAACTGTATCGTGTCTTCAGTCTCTGAGGAAGAGTCTGGAGAGGAGTTAAGAGTGGGAGCGCCGCTGGGATGGGGGTCACAGGAGAAGTCAGACATGAAGAGACTATAGGATAAAACCAGAGCAGCCAAGCTGGAGCCATCTGACTGAGCCTTGCTTGGTGCACCTGAGAGGAGGTCAGTGATAGCACCACCAGGCCAGTCTAAGGGTGGGTGGTTGCTAAAGAAAGGGGGGAGTGAATACAAAAATATTAGTGCCCCCCTTACCTTAGTGTATTTACTCTACGGAAGGTGGTTCCCCTTTACATCAGAGTCTGCAGGATTCCCCCTTACAGTGCTAGGGGGAACTCAGTCTGAGGACCGTGATGTAAGTGGGAACTCTGATGTAAAGAGAAAGCAGTGGATTCTGATATAAGGTGGTCTCTGGTGACCAGAGCCCCCCTCCACATCAGAGTTTGCCCTTACATCATGATCTGCAGTGTTCCCCTTTACATAAGAGTTCCCTTTCACTGTAAGGGGGAATCCTGCAGACTCTGATGCAAGAGGAAACTCTGATCAGGCTGGGTTACAGTAACCTAACCTTCATGCCAATGAAGAAATTTGTAAAACTGTAATTTTAGGTACTTTTTTGCAGTGCCAATAAAAAATTGTGGTTCTGCCAGTAAATTTCATGATTTTTGGCAGTAAATTCTTGTGCGTGGTTGTGTAGACAGGGCCCCAGTGCACTGTATTGCCTGGGGGCCTATAATGCTCTTAAGATGGCACTGACAGCAGTGTATTGCGTGGTTGCAAGGGCCTCGATGAGTGCGGAGCTGCTAAGACAGTATTGTGTTTGCAAGGGACTCAACAATGGTGTAAGGCTGCCGAGACAGTATTGTGTGGTTGGAAGAGTCTTGATGAGTGTGGGGCTGCTGAGACGGTATTGAGTTTGCAAGGGTCTGAGCTATGGTGTGAGGCTGCTGAGATGGTATTGCATGGTTGCAAGGGCCTTCATGAGTGTGGCAGTAAATTCTTGTGCGTGGTTGTGTAGACAGGGCCCCAGTGCACTGTATTGCCTGGGGGCCTATAATGCTCTTAAGATGGCACTGACAGCAGTGTATTGCGTGGTTGCAAGGGCCTCGATGAGTGCGGAGCTGCTAAGACAGTATTGTGTTTGCAAGGGACTCAACAATGGTGTGAGGCTGCCGAGACAGTATTGTGTGGTTGGAAGAGTCTTGATGAGTGTGGGGCTGCTGAGACGGTATTGAGTTTGCAAGGGTCTGAACTATGGTGTTAGGCTGCTGAGACGGTATTGCGTGGTTGCAATGGTCTCAACAGGTGTCAGGTTGCTGGGCCGAGATTGTGTGGTGGAAAAAAAAAATGTCTTCACTTTTATATTTCGTTTTTCTTTTTGCGTTTTTTATACATCTTTTTTTTGCGTTTTGTAAGGGTCATGTGTTACAAGGGTGTCAGGCTGCTGAGACGATTTTGTGTGCTTGCAAGAGTCTCGATGAGTGTGGGGCTGCTGAGACGGTATTGCCTTTGCAAGGGTCTCAACAAGGGTGTCAGGCTGCTGAGACGATTTTGCATGGTTGCAATGGTCTCAACAGGTGTCAGGTTGCTGAGCCGAGATTGTGAGGTGGCATTTTTTTCCTGCACTTTTATATTTCTTTTTGCGTTTTTTTTTTCATTTTTTGTGTGTATATATATATATATATATATATATATATATATATATATATATTCCGTAGGGGCCACTAATGAACGATATGGGAGACAACAAATGGTAGCAAATTGATAGGACATAAAGAATGTAATAACAAATCTTACTTGCAACAGTGGGCCATGCGAGTTTGCGGCGGACTGTGGCTGGAGTGAAACATGTCGGGAAGGTGTAGCGTGATGCCGAGCATGGGGCAAAACAATGAGGTTTGGTGTAGAAAATAGAACGTGAGAAGTGCGTATCAATGCTTTGTAAGCTCCACTGCGGGAACCGAACATATGGTACGGGTAACACCATGAGTGGCCACGAATTTGACATGACAAACAAGCTAACGAATCCTACCTGGGACAGTGAACGTGCGACTGGGTTTGCTTTGGACTGGAGTGGATGTGCAACACATCCGAAGAGTGTTGTGTGGCGCCATGCATGACGCACAGGCAATAACTTTGGTAAACAAATGAGAGAGAAAAAACGTGAACAAACAATTCGTAACTTCTCCTGCGGGAACTAAAAACACACGGCATGGGGGAAACAATGAATGACGACGGTAGAAAGTATGCAATGTATCTGATACAAAACAGTTGTAAAAATGCATGAAACAAATTCGATACGAATCGGTAGTAAGGAGTATTGAACGAATCTGATACGAATTGGTTGTAGAGCAGGGGTGGCCAACCAGTGGCCCAGGGGGCCACATGTGGCCCGCGTAACCCTCTAATGTGGCCCGCGACCTCCTGCTCTGGAATAGTGGGTTGGCAAGCCCAGATCACAGGTTGCTGACCTGTCATACCACAGCTTCAGTGTTGTGCATGAAGCTGGTGGTAGAGGAAGAAAATGGCTGTGGAGCAGAGCCCCATAAGCCATTTCTTCCTGTTCAGAGCCGGCTTTTTCAAAGGCAAAGTATATGGCAAAATTCAGCTAACCCACAGGTTACGCCTGCCTACCTCTAATCCAATCCTCTGAAGAAAAAAAATAGAGGGGAACTCGTTCCCTTCCATCTGGGCAGATCGGAGGGCCTATTGAGTAGCCGTGACCTGTCATCCACCCACTGCGCTCATTGTGGCCCGTGACTGGTTATCAAGTTGCTTAAGTGGCCCTCGCTCTTCAAAAGGTTGGGCACCTCTGTCGTAGAGTGTATGCTACCCCTTGCTTTGAAACCGGACACCTACTAACCACCCATCCCCCCAGGCTAATCAAGTGCAGACAAGGCACCATGTGAGTTCAATTAGCACCTCAATCTGCCAAAGAACCCATACAAACATATGCTAATCTCCAAATGGATTTACAAATGAATCGTATGTTTGGCAGAAGGAAGTTACAAATGTACTACGCCTGAGCCGAATGATGTTGGAACATGAGCAACAGTAACTCAGAGGCAGATTTTTTCCCAAAAGGGATGCAGGATAGGAAGCATAACGAATTGCAAGATTGCACAAGATACGAAAAGGTTTTAGTCCTACCTGCGATAGTAAGCGGGAACCGCCGGCGAAGACCATGAAGGGAGAAGCCGCAAAGCGATTGCGATGTCGAATGCGATTGAATGCGCAGACTCATGGACATGAGGTGAGCTGGGAAGAGTCGGCCCAGTGACGTGTAGTACCGCACACTGAACCAACAAAGCGCATGTGTGAGTGGGCTGCTTAAATACCCTCCGGGCTCCTCCCATAAACTCAGGCCACGAGTCGGGAACCGATTGACCCTACTGCTTGTATTCTTATATGCCCATGATTGTTCATCCAAATGTGAGTGTATTACTTTTTGTTACGCTATGTCCATTTATTTTTTTCTTCCTTGCCATTGGGCCTTCTGAGTCATTTCATCGGCTGAATTTATTTGGAAGTGAACATTTCTGTATTTGGTTTCTCATCCGATCGGATACTATTACCACTCCTCTTCCCATCGGAGCCCTCCTGTGAGTTGTCCCTGATGTCACAGCCTAGCCTAGTTGACCTAATAGGTGTATACTTATTTTGGTCACTATTCATCTGATAAGCCTCCTCAGCTTTATTCACGGTGGTGGACTATTGGGATCTCACTTACACCCAGTCACTTCATCAATTGATTTATCTGGATATCACTACCTTCACCATTACAGAGACACTGTGTGTTTTTTAAGTGCACTTTTGGTGGACATTATCATTATTATTTATTATTTTTTGCTTATGTCATTATTTGCTAGTTTTTTCTATATTTAGCGCTACACATTCCTCTTTGTATATTCTATGTTTGCTAAATTGATCATTTAGTTGTGTCAGCTGCTTCACTGTTTTTCTAGTAGTGCGGTGAGTGTATGTACTACGGTATATATCTCAAGTGGTTATTGCTCACCCGGATAGGCCCCCCCCACCTGACGTAGCAAATGGAATGATACACGTACAATAATCAGCAACAGTCTCTGCCACAGACTGGTTATGAGCAAAACTACCAGTCCGGAATCCTCTGACACAGGGTTTTAACACCCGAACTTCCAGTCATACAGTTAAATAGCCCTTTAGCCAACCTGTATGGTAACTTGAGCTGTAGATCCCCCTTAATAGGGTCACCAGGCCTATCCCGAGACATTAGCCTTCCACTTGGTCTCCTCCTGGACAGGTCCTCCCCCGGTTTCCTCCATTAAGTAGCTTGCTCTAGTAGACAAACAGCTTGGGATCTCTTTGCAGTTGTAGGCCCCAGCCAGGGTAGCTGGGCCTACTTGATAGAAAGGTAGCTTTAGGCCAACGTGGCCCTGAGACTGAAAATCACAACGACACGTACCTCGCGCCAGAAGGGCCACAAGTCGAAGCACCCCAAAAATTGGTGTCTGCCTCTTAAGTACCCTTCCCCAGCATGCCCAGCTGGGAGACCACTCCCACTGGGCAGTTGCCGGAAAAACACACTCAATACACCATAGCCTGCCCGCGTTCCAACATTAGCCTGTGGGGGTATCGCCATCTACAGGCAACAGTGGGAAAATCCTTTCAGGCACAGCCAGAACAGAGGCTGATTTAGCATAAATTATTAAAGTCTGAGCCAACTATCGGCCCAGACACCCACTAAATTTAGCATAGCCCCTGATCAATGGGAGAAGGGCATTACACTACGATGGCAAGATAAAGAAGTTCAATGCTTCAGAGATGCGTCAAATTGTTTCCGAGCATGCATGTTTTTTTCTGTCGGAATTCCATACAGACGAACGGATTTTCCGATAAGAATTTTTTCCGTCTGAAAAATTGAGAACCTGCTCTCTATCTTAAGCCGTGTACAGACGATTGGTTTGTCCGATGAAAACAGACTGATGGACTGTGTGGGCCCCATCGGTCTTTTTTCCATCGGTGTTAAAAAATAGAACATGTTTTAAATTTTTCCTATGGATAAAAAACGATAGAAAAATCCGATCGTCTGTGTGGAACTCCATTGGATAAAAATCCACACATGCTCAGAATCATGTCGACGCATGCTAGGAAGCATTAAACTTCATTTTTTTCGGCTCATCGTAGTTTTTTCGGCTCATCGTAGTCTAATCCATTGGATTAGATTCCATCAGATATCCGATCGTGTGTACAGGGCTTAAGTCCATCGGAAATTCCGGCGGAAAAAGTCAGATGAGGCATACACACGGTCCGAATATCCGATGAAAAGCTCCCATCTGGCTTTTTCCATCAGAAATTCCGACTGTGTGTACATGGCATAAGTGGTTAAACAATTTTTTTTAATGTGAAAACCCTATTTTAGCATATCACCCTTATGTTAATTCAGTTAACATTTTACAGCTGGTGAAAGAACTGCAAGTTCCAGCATATCCATGCAATGCAGGGCTGCTGTTGGAAATGTAACGCCTATTGTAGAAATGTAATGTCAGCCATAACTAGCTAACAATGGCTATAATGTTTGCTGAATGTCACATGAAATGACCTGGTGAACTTTTCATCACTCCTCTGTACAGTGACAAATAATATTTTAAGACTAGCCTTTGACTTATGCTGAGCAGAAATAATTCACTCTGTGAACTTCCTGCTCTCTGACCTCTGAACTCGCATGTATACATCCAGCTGTGCAAATAGTGTCACCTGCACAGCAAAAGTGATGAGTTGGGAGTTTTTTTATTATCAACTGTTTTTTTTTTCTTTACATTAGAATGCAGAGTAAAATGCATGGCTCATTCACTAGGTGGTATTCTGTTTTCCAACAAAAAGATAAAACCATAGGCCCGTATTTACGTAGGACTTACGCCGACGTATCTCGAGATACGCCGGCGTATGTCCAAATGTGCGCCGTCGTATTTCTGCGCCGATTCCCCAAGCTAGATACGTCGGAAAAATAGGCTTCAGCCGTCCGGCGTAACTTGCCTACGCCGGCGTATCATGGGCGCATAGTTACGCTGGACGCATTTGCGTACCCATGTTAAATATGCAAATGAGGGAGATATGCCGATTCACACGTTATTGCGCCCGGCGCATGTTTTAAGCGATTTGCGTAAGGGTTACGTCCGGCGTAAAGTTATTCCTCATATAGGAGGCGCAACTCATGCAAAGGTATGGACCAGGGAACAGCCGTCGTATTTTACGCCGTTTACGTAGTACTACGTGAATAGGGCTGGGCGTAGGTTACGTTCACGTCGTAGGCAGTGTTTTGATATATCTTAGCCAGTTATCTTGACGTAACTGTGAGCATGCGCACTGGGATGCGTCCAAGATACGACGCATGTGCAGTTAATTTTTTGAAGCTCAGCCCATCATTTGCATGGGGTCACGCTTCATTTAAATGTTACACGCCCACTTCCACCTACTTGGACTTACGTCGGCTAATGCCGACAACTATACGATACGCCGGCGCAACGTTGCGAGCATTTGCTTTATGAATATCATGCTTGCCTCTCAACGTTGCGCCGGCGTAGCGTATCTTCTTTGCGCTACGCCGGCGCAACGTTGAGAGGCAAGCATGATATTCACAAAGCAAATGCTCGCAACGTTGCGCCGGCGTATCGTATAGTTGTCGGCAGAAAGATGCGCCGAGGTACGTGAATCCGGGCCATAGACTGTATTGCTGTATAGGTCTGATTAGTACCAATAAAGTATACTCTATGCAATCATTTTCTTTTGGTTTGGTTATATACAAGAAAAAAAAATTGCATTTTGCTACCTGCTGCAGCAATGGATCACTGCAATAGTTATCGAATGTCTGTTGATAACAACAAGTAAAAGATTGTAAGTTATCTGTTGCTTGAAAATTACATAGGGGGCTGTAAATGGTCCTACTAGAACTAGACTGATTTAACCACCCTATAATAAAATGCTGAAAAAGATGAAAATTACAATTATAATAATAGGAATCCTCTCCATGGTATCTCCTTAGATCCAAAAACAAACACACTTTGAATGAGATATGCTCTTATTGCATGACTCAAATGTTCACATGCTGTATCATTCAAGCGGAGTTCCACCCTTAAAATCACTTTTTTTCATTACATCCAGCATACTGGCGTCAGCGCCAGTATGCTGTTTTTTTTTTTTCTTTTTAATGCGTGTACTTACTTTATATCAAATCATTGAATTCCAGGCGCACCGCGGAATGTCGCCGCTATAAGGCGTCACGCCTTCCGGAAACAGCCGATTAGCATTCGGCTTTTACTCGGCGCCTGCGCACAGACCCAGGAGCTGACTGCGCAGGCGCCGAAAATAGCCTGTCCTAGTTCGGGTTTTTTCGGAGGGCGTGACGCGGCTATATACGGCGCCTGCGCAGTCAGCTCCTGGGTCTGTGCGCAGGCGCCGAGAAAAGCCGAACGCTAATCGACTGTTTCCGGAAGGCGTGACGCCTTATATCGGCGACATTCCGCGGTGCGCCTGGAATTCAATGATTTGATATAAAGTAAGTACGCGCATTAAAAAAAACAAAAAAAACAGCATACTGGCGCTGACGCTAGTATGCTGGATTTAATGAAAAAAAGTGATTTTAAGGGTGGAACTCCGCTTTCAGTGTTTTTGCAAATGCAAATTTCAAAACAGCCGTTCTTTCGAATGGCAAGAATGCGGTGACGTCATCGACTACGACAAGTATGGGTTCGTCACATAAGATGCCGTCGCCGCCATCTTGCTACACCCTACATTATGCCTTGTAAGCTACCGCGCATGCATAAAAGTCTCATTGATAATGCTCAGGCTTACTGAGGCCAGGTAAGCATAGACGCGCTTAGGTTTCTCGGCAGGAAAACACTGCTGAGAATCCCGAAGAGAAAAATAGAGAGCAGGTTCTCTATTTTTCTCGTCACGATTCCCGGCAGTTTTTCCGACAAGAAACCATACACACGCACGGTTTTCTCGGCAAAAAGCTCTCCCAGCAGCTTTCTTGCAGAGAAAACCGTGCATGTGTATGAGGTCTCATATGCATAGTATTGTCATAAAAAGTTTTTGGGGAACTGGGTCCTGGTCCAGGGGACATGTATCAATACAAAAAAAGTTTTAAAAACTGCAGGTTTTTTTTGGGAGCAGTGATTTAAATAATGCTTAAAGTGAAACAATAAAAATGAAATATTCCTTAAAATTTTGTGCCTGGGGGTGTCTATAGTATGCATGTAAAGTGGCGCATTTTTCCTGTGTTTAGAACATTTTTACATTTCTATAGGAAAAAAACGTATTTTAAAACTACTTGCAGCTGCAATGAATTGTCTGGTCTCAGCAAAACAAATAAAAGTAATTGAAAAAAAGGCAAAGTATAGACATGCAAGCATGAAATTTAAAGGAATGTTTCACTTTTAGGGCTCATTTTCACTGGCGTTTTACAGCCACTTTTCTGAGCGTTTTTGCAGCTTAAAAACGCCTGTCCATGTTAGTCTATGGCCTCATGCACACCATGACGTTTTTGAGCTGTAGATGGCTAAGCTGCAAAAAAAACGCGGGACCAGTGCGTTCTGAAGCTCCAGCAATAGAGCTGTAAAAACGCCAGACATTAAAAAACGCTCAAAAACGCGCAAAAATGTGCATAAACGCTCAAAAACGCTGCCGCTGCGTTTTTAAAGCTCCAGCTCAAAAATATATATATTTTTTTTTCTAAAATAAACATGGACAGGCGTTTTTAAGCTGTAAAAATGCTCAGAAAAGTGGCTGTAAAAACGCCAGTGGAAATGAAGCCTTATTGTTTCACTTTAAGCATTATTAAAATCACTTCTCCTGAAAAAAACAGCAGTTTTTTAAAAATACATTTGCATTGATACATGTCCCCTGGGGCAGGACCCGGATTCCCAAATTCTTTTTATGACAATACCTTGCATATAAGCCTTTAAAATTAGTACCGTATTTATCGGCGTATAACACGCACAGGCGTATAACACGCACCCTAACTTTAAGAGGGAAGTTTCAGGAAAACAATTTCCACAGCACCCTGCGTATAACACATTTGCAGTTTATACTCTATTTTCAGGCTAAAAAAGTGAGTGTTATACGCCAATGAATACAGTACTTTTTATTTTTCATGTTAATCTTCCATAGACTTTTAAACGGTGTTCCACGGCTTTCGAATTTCCCAAAATTGTGTCATACATCCCAGTAGTCTTCATGAACATCTTTCTTTCATCGGGAGGAGGAGTTTTCTCAGCTAAGCACAGCCTTCTGTCTTCATAGATTTCAGTAAGTAAATGCTACAAGAATCATCTGCCCTTACTCAAGATAACCGTGACTAGAGATGCCAGAAGAGTATATTTCCAAGACATTTCTCAACAAAATAAAGCATGGAGACATGGATGGATGGGTGAGAATGTTGTGAATATTAAATATGAAATGTAGCGGGGTCTTCCTGTCAGAGTCTAATGACAGGCCATCCCCGCTGGGACTTTATTCGCGTCTGTAAATATGTACATTACCTTTAAGAAGCTATGCATTGTGGGATTGCAAGTAGCAGGAGATATGGACTCCATTGACTCTTCCGAGAAACAGACTACATTTCCAACAATGCCCTGCCCTGTTGGAGCATGTGATGCCTCCGCACAGACTTGTGGGGGAGGTTACTTAAGGAGAGGGAGTGGCGCTCGTTCGCTCTCTCGGGACCAGCCTTTTCTCCTCTGCGGAGCTGCTGACAGAGACAGCCGTGCTGTTTGGCCCAGAAGCCTGGGCCTAAATTAGCCGAGAGACCAGCCATCCAGATGGAAGCAAGACTCCTGTATCCAGCCTGTGTACCCGGAGACCGGAGAGGAAGCCCAGCTGACAACTGAAACAGTGGAACACTCTCGTCCGGGATCTTTGTGCTGTGAAGCAGTGATTCACCAACGCACTTTCTGAGAGGAATTCAGGTGGATCGGCCTGTCGGGTGAGAGGGCACATGCTCAGCTATTAGTTCTCCCTTTAGACAGACACTTTAGTGCCATCTCACAGGCCTCACACCCCTGTTTGGCCTTCAGCCTGAACTTATACCCTTTTCACTGTTTATAGTGGTTATGCAGAAGTGACTTACGCTGGCTAGCGATCAGCTCACCAACAATTGATGTTCACCATACTTTGTTGGATTAACTCCCCTTTATCTTTTGTTACTTGTGGATTACAAATTTAACGTGCACCATTCGGCCGCAACGTGATATTTAGCTGTTTGCCTGATCGCCCGATAGAGGGAGCTCGCAAGCACAGACTGTTCACTAGTTTAGCCAAATGGTACCATTCTTTAGGATAGATTTGTTTCATTCATAAATGTCATTTGTGGATTTCTGCAAGGGCCCTTGCGAAATCATATTATGTTACTGCATAACAACCAATCCTTTGATGATTTAAACTTATGTTTGTTCCTTTGAGTACTTATTAAGTAAACTCACTCTTTTGTTTTAAATTTACTACTGTGTGGAGCGTATTCTTCTAGTCTGGAGGGACCATCCATTATTCAGGTAATACTATCATTATATTGTCATTAAATATTGTATGCCTGTCATTGTGCCTCAGCCCAGCAGGGGTCACAATACATCCATCAGACTTCTGATGTGTCAAGGGAGGGTTAGAGCAAGGTAACAGGGGTGAAAGAAATCAAAAGAGAGTAGATCCCTAAAACGGCTTCTGAGGGGGTAGCGCTAAAGAAATAAATAGCATTTTCAGTTTGAGGTGCTCAGATACGGTTTAGGTCCTTTTTAAGTAAATAAAGGAGGATTACAAGAGATTATCTTTAATAGCATCAAGAAAAAAAATCTGTAAATGTATTTCTTTTATTTTAAAATGAATATGCCAGCATGGCCTGCCTGAATTATTTTAGTTATGACAAAGCACTATGTCATTATTGAATAGTACCCAAATAGACTCCAGTAAAAAGACACACCAGCCCAAACGGTGTTATCACAAACACTTTTTCTGAAACATCAAAGGATAATGTTAATGACATAATCCTATTCATAAAATTCCTGCATAGTTAAAAGCTCATAAAATGGTGAGTCATGTTAAGTCTCTTCACCTCCCACTGAATATGGAACACGCAACGTACAAAAAATTCATAAAGAAATCCTTCCCTTATCCCACTGACCCCAGTCTGTAGTTCTCACAAAGTGATGTGCTTATAAACCTTCAAGTTTCTTTGTTTGTTTGTACCTCTGGGGAGATTTCCTTTTACTTCCTGTGCTGTTGACCTTCTGGAACAATTATTCCCAATTTCCATCTTTTCATGTTCTGATGACAAATTTTGGTTTCTCTTTCACTTTCATTCCCAGTCACAGCCATCAGCTGGACAAATAGAGAGATTGACTCTCTCTAACTGGGACACAAACTCTAAAGAAAAACTGACAGGTTGGGTTTGCCCCCCCCCATTGGGCCGGTTGTGTACTGTTGCACTTTTGTTACAATATACTGCTGTTACTGCACTTGGACTCCATGGGCCAGATTCAGGTAGAGTTAGGCTGGAGTATCTGTGATACTCCAGCCTAACTGTCACTTTAAGCCGGCGTTTCTGTTTTCTGTAACCAGAAAACAAGAAACGCCGGGTTGGAGTTCCGATGCGATCGGCGCAATTGAATTTCGCCATCGCATCTTTAATTTAAAAATGGCGCTGGGGGCGTTCCCGCTGATTTACGCTGAAAAAATATGTTAATCAGCGGGAATCGGCAATTCACGATCGTATTCGGGCGCGACGCAGTGACTTTCCGATGTTTCCGTAAGCGATATGCGGCGTAAAGATAAAGCAGCCCCCTAGTGGAGTATCCTATGTTAAGTATAGGCGTCGTCATCGCGTCGGAAAAAAAAAATCGCGTCGCTTGCGTAAAACTTTCATGAATGGGGATGTGACGTCATTGACGTTCACTGACAGAATTTGGAGCATGCGCACTGGGATGCATTGACACTCGACGCATGCGCAGTACGTTCGCCGCGGGATCGCGCTTAGTTTAAATAATACACGCCCCGTACCCGCCCAATTTGAATTCCGCCGGCTCATTTGCGATGCGCTGCCGCAACTTTAGGAGCAAGTGCTTCATGAATAACAGCACTTGCTCCTAAAATTTCGGCAGCGTAACGTAAATGAGAAGCGTTACTCCAGAGCAAAGATGCTCCCATCTACCTGAATCTGGCCCCATATGTTCTCTGCCTGCCAAATCTCACTGCACCTACCCACAAGCAAGCCATACAACACCCCTCACTGGGTGCACAGATCCACAGTGATTTCAATGTGGATCATTCTTCACTGGGCTACTGTTAGAATTTACAGGGGCCCCATACAGAAGAGCTGTTTTTTTTTTTTTTGCTTAGAATAAAGATCACGATTCTCGGCATAACATCATCTTTCACATTATACAAAAATATATAAAAAATGGGTTAACTTTATTGTTATTTTTCTATTCTTTTAAGTGTATTTTTTCCACAAATATTGTGTTTGAAAGACCGCTTCGCAATCACAGTGTGACATATGTAGCACCTGGTTACTTTTCAGAACCGGTGCTAGTGTAAATTTAGAGGGGGTCAGAGAGTTAAGTGACTCTGACCAGGTTAACCTCCCTGGCGGTATGATTCTGTCTGGAATTACGTACCAAAAGCGGTACAATTTTTTGCATGGAAATTCTGTGTTTTATACTGTAGGCCTGCAATTCTTAGGAATAACTCACTTAAATTTGTCCAAACCAGAGTCTAGTAGACATCCCGGGTATGATAAAGTTTGAAACACAAAATCATAAAATTATAATATAAAAAAAATAACTATAAGTAATTATAACAAATAATAATGTAATTATAATAAAAATTATTCAATAATGTAATCAAATCAAAAACACTGAAATTTGCTCAGTTGCAGAATTGTCGCTGTCATTACTTTTATTTTTTTATGACGAATTTCCCCACAAATCGCTATCGCTCAATTCTGCAAGTGATTATAATGTATTATCGCTGTTTTCCAGCTGCTCTAAAATTACTTTTGACATAAAGGGACACTTTTGGTTGCTATGGACAATCTACAGTTTGCAGGCACAATTTTTTTTTTTATTATATAAAAGTACATGTAGGACACTGGGCAGACCACTAGGGACATGGGGTGTGTGTATTTTTTACATACAGTACTGTAATCTATAAGATTACAGTGTATTGTATGTAATGTGTTTGTTTACTTTTTTGAATTTGGCGCCGGTCTCCGCCCCCGTGCGCCGTTATGTCGCAGGGAACGGAGATCGGGGCACACGGAGGCACTGTGTGAGTCGAGCGAGGATGCCGCTCGCTCACACAGCGGGGATGCATTGCTGGATCCACGGACAAGGTAAGTACAGTACCCCGCCTGGATAAAAGGTAAGCCAGCGCGCGCTGCAGGCGCTGCACATACACCCCGAGCGTGACTCGGGGATACAGATTTTTACATTGAAAATCCACGCTCGGGGATACCGATAGGAGGGTTAATCTGTTTAAATTTGGAGCCTCTGTCCCAGCTTTGACTGTGCTGTGGGTTCATGCTGTCGTTTCTGTGGTACTGGTCACACCCCAGGCCGCAGAGGAGTCAAGGGTTTGGATGCTTTTTCCCGTCAGTCTATCAGGAGGAGGCTTCCTCACTGTGCATGCTGGGAGGTGTATTTATGGGGCAGACGCCATTTTCTTGGGTCTTCTTCCCATGTGCGCAAACACTAACACTACCAAACAGAAATAAGTGAAAAAAATGTGATAAACAATAACGTGAATACAAAATATATATAATATATATAGAATATATAGTGTGAATGGGTGATCCAAAAGAGTCCCATATGAAACAATGCAGTAATGGGCTACCAAACTCAAAAAGAGAATAAAAAGGAAGTATAAATTTAAAATGAAAATGAATGAGCTGAATGTCCACTTGGAGGGTGGGGATGATGAATTTTGACAATCAAGTGTGGTATCCGTCAAAGGGCTCTCAGAACTCTCACCTCAATATAGAATGAAAGACGCCTATAAAGGAATCCTGTCCTGTCATCCGCCTCCTCGATCACCACGGAGTCTTCTCTCCTGCCTCACTTCTATGGGGTATCTCCTATGAAGTATCTCCTGCCTCTCCAATATAATTTCCCCAGTTGAAGACACGTGACGGTGTCGCAACGCGTAGGGAGTGGACAGCATACACCTGGAATGACGTAGGCATGTGTTGAGACGCCGCTGTTTGTTTATCTACTGCTGTATACTTTTGTTTTAAATGTGAGCACAGGTTTTTCTTTTTGTTTAATAAACCTTCCCTGTGCTTTGATTACTACACTATTGGAGGCCTCTCTGTTTATCTCTCTCTCTCCTCCGAGACGTCTGGCTTTGCAGGTTGCAGGTCTTGAGTGGTTACTATACCATTATATTGGAGAGGCAGGAGATACTTCATAGGAGATACCCCATAGAAGTGAGGCAGGAGAGAAGACTCGGTGGTGATCGAGGAGGCGGATGACAGGACAGGATTCCTTTATAGGCGTCTTTTATTCTATATTGAAATGAGAGTTCTGAGAGCCCTTTGATGGATACCACACTTGATTGTCCAAATTCATCATCCCCACCCTCCGAGTGGACATTCAGCTCATTCATTTTCATTTTACATTTAAACTTCCTTTTTATTCTCTTTTTGAGTTTGGCAGCCCAATACTGCATTGTTTCATATGGGACTCTTTTGGATCACCCATCCACACTATATATTCTATATATATTATATATATTTTATATTCAGGTTATTGTTTATCAAATTTTTTCACTTATTTCTGTTTGGTAGTGTAAGGCCGCGTACACACGATCAAATTTATCTGCTGAAACTGGTCCTAAGGACCGTTTCAGCAGACATCTCCGATCGTGTGTACGGGCTAGCGGACATGTTTTCCCAGCGGACAAATTTAAAAGCATGCTTTGAAATTTGTCCACTGGAGACATGTTCGTCGGATATGTCCGCTGGTTAGTACACTAACCAGCGGACAGAAATCTCTGCGCATTCACGTCCTCGTTTGGTGACGTGGCGGCGTCAACATCACCGCCACGTCACCCCATTCCCTGGCCGAGGGGATTTTCATCCGATGGTGTGTACACACCGTCGGACGAAAATCCAGAGGAGACATGTCTGCTGGAAACGGTCCGTCGGACATGTTTCAGCGGACATGTCCCTCCGTGTGTATGCGGCCTTAGTGTTTGCGCATACCTCTTTTTTATCATATATCTCACCTGTGTATAGTAAACACTATTAGGTTTTGCTGCACTCACCATTTGTTTATTGACACATTATTGATACATAGTAGCACGGAAGCTACCAGACATATTCTTCCCGTGTGGCGCCCACTTTCGGGGTAGCCATTCCATGGCACCCCGGCAAATTGCCTTCCGGGCCGGGGTGTGAGTGCTACACAGCGATCCTAGTTCCAGGACCACGTTGGCCTGGAGCATCTGCCTGAGGAGTGCCAAGAGAGGCTGGTGTTCCAATAGGGGCCTGACCATCCATCGGGGACCAGGAAAACTGGGTACTGAGAGGCTGGATGCTGGTCGCCTATCAGTCGTTAACCTATCCAAAACTACCTGAAGGAGATCCGGGTGTTGAATCTAATAGAGAGGATTCTGCACCACTTTGCTTCTTCAACCATTGGGAGAGAGTCTGTGGCAGAGACTTAACCCTCAAGTTCCGAGTGACATTCTGGCTGCCAGGCTCGTGAGAAAGGCCTATCCAGGTGCGCTAAACCCATTCCGGCTGGAGTGGCGAAGTAAAGTAACATTGGAAGCAGGACTGTTTCCCATCAACATACACCTGAATCTGTTGTTCCCCATTTCTGCTATCTATTTATTCTTCACTATCCTATTGTTTAACCGTTTTGACCCAGCTGGATAGTAAAAGCACAGAAAAGACACCTGCTTTGACTGGACATTCCATTTACTACAAATCTCATCAAGTACCCTAGACGGCCGAGATACAAAGGTAACCTGCCACCTAAAACAAACCAGCAGCTCCTTCGGGGGTAGTGCTACACATAAAAGATTGCCATGACTGCCATTTTATTCACAAGGGTCTCGCTAAAAAATATTAATATATAATGTTTGGGGGTTTTAAGTAATTTTCTAGCAAAAAATACTGATCTTAACTTGTAAGCAGCAAGTCTCAGAATAAGGCTTAGTCTTTAACCACTTTAGCCCCAGACCATTTGGCTGCCCAATGACCGGGGCAGTTTTGCAATTTGGCACAGCGTTGCTTTAACTGACAATTGCACGGTAGTGCGACGCTGTACCCAAACAAAATGTATGTTCTTTTTATACCCACAAATAGAGCTTTCTTTTGGTGGGGTTTGATTAACTCTGCGATAAAAAAATGTTTGCGCTATAAACAAAAAAACAGCATCAATTTTGAAAAAAACACAATATTTCGTACTTTTTGCTCTAATAAATATCCCCATTTTTTCTCAGTTTAGGCCGAAACGTAGTCTTCTACATATTTTTGCCAAAAAATTTGCAATAAACGTATATATTGATTGGTTTGCGCAAAAGTTACTAGAAATGGCGGCGATCTGCAATTTTTATCAGGACTGCGACATTATGGCGGACACATCGGACACCTTTGACACATTTTTGGGACCATTGGCATTTATACAGCGATCAGTGCTATAAAAATACACTGATAACTGTAAAAATGTCACTGGCAGGGAAGGGGTTACCACTAGGGGGTGGTCAAGGGGTTAATTGTGTTCCCTAGTGAGTTTCTAACTGTAGGGGGATGGGACTGACCTAGAGTGAATAACAGATCGTGGTTCCTAGCTATTAAGAACTCACAACCTGTCTTTCCTCACAGAACAGAACTGGGATGTGTGTGTTTACACACACACATCCCTGTTCTGCCTCTCATGCCCGCGATCGCTCGTGGACGGCGGTCATCGCGACCGCCGATCACGAGCATAGACACCCCCGCGATGCAGTAGGTACGCACCTCAATATAACAACGGCTGCTGGTCGGCATGTGGTTAAAAATCATTTAAGTGTATTTTTCCCCCAATAATTATGTTTGAAAGACTGCTGCGCAATCACAGTGTGACCTAAAAGATTGCAACGCCATTTTATTCTCAAGGGTCTCACTAAAAAAATATTAATATATAATGCTTGGGGGTTCAGGTCAGCCATCGACATGCAGAACCTCAGACATGATCGAATGAGTGCGACAAATGCTGGCCAGAGTTGCACAGGACTGGACAGTGGATGTTGCTGCACGATAATGCGTCTGCGCACTGTACGCTCCACGTGTACCAATTCTTGGCTCAGTGCGGCATACCTTGGTCATCCGCCATACTCCCCCGATCTGGCGCCTGCGGAATTCTTTCTGCTTCGCTGCCTGAAGAGCATCACAAAAGGCGTACGTTTTGCAGACGTGGCGCTAATCCAAGAATGTGTGACAGTGGTTCTACTATCGATTCCTAAAGAGGCCTTTGCTGATAGTTTTCAGAAGAATTCTCAAGGGTCTCGCTAAAAAAAAATATTAATATATAATGCTTGGGGGTTTTAAGTAATTTTCTAGAAAAAAATACTGGGCCAGATTCACGTACATTGGCGCATATTTTGACCAGCGTAGCGCACCTCCTTTACGCTAGACCGGCGCAATGTAGAGGTGCAATCACTGTATCCTCGTTGTTTTTGCGCAGAAATTAGCGCCGGAGTAACGTTAATTCCGAGGCGTAAGGCGGAAAAAAATAAAATCGGGAAGGACGTGGGCGTTATTTAGTTGAAATGAGCCGTGACCCCATGCAAATGAAGGGCTGGCCGGCTCGCGCATGTGCACATGAAGCAGACCATGGTCAGCACCTCTGTGCGCATGCTCACAATTTGGGAACGGCGCAATCAGTGAAATTGGAAGTGGACCCGGGCAACTTAGTGAACTACGCAGACAGCATAAATAGAC
This sequence comes from Rana kukunoris, assembly GCA_029574335.1. Taxonomy (NCBI): domain Eukaryota; kingdom Metazoa; phylum Chordata; class Amphibia; order Anura; family Ranidae; genus Rana; species Rana kukunoris. The sequence goes on along the minus strand of CM056050.1, from coordinate 70,212,107 downwards.
AGACACAAACACACTTCCTTTGCAAAAGTACATCCCTTTGTATCCCTTCCTATACAGCAAGGTGCTTTTGTTCTGTTGTTTGTTGCGTTGTGACTTGTCTTTGTGATATTTGTTGACTGTTTGAGCTAGTGTTTTGTAGAATATATTTGATAGTGTTTTTTGGTGACTGGTTGTGAGACTTTTTGGTTGATAGATTTTGTTTGTTTGTTTTGTTGCTTTATTTTTCCTGCTTGTTTTTGTGAGTGATTTTTGGTGATTGTTTGGGAGAGAGTTGTTGTATGAGTATGACTGAGAGGAAGCGGAAGAGCAATTTTTCTTTGGGGGAGAAACAAATGATTGCCTGGGCCCTTACCCAATATGGGCGTTTCCTCCATGGCCCGGAGAGTGCCAACACCACCCCGGCCAGGAAGAAGGAGATTTTGCAGAACATTACTGACCAGGTAAATGCATTGGGGGGGGGGGGGGAGACCCGGACACGCAAGGAGATCGTAAAGAAAATCAATGACCTCCGGCGTGTGGTCCGTGGGAAGCTGGCCAAAATGGCAGCCCATGCCAGGGGCACTGGAGGGGGCCCACCATGCCCTGTTAGGCTGACAGTGGAGGAGCGTGCGTGGCCCACACCTTTAATAGACAACAAGTGGAGGGCCTGCCTGGCTATGACTCCAGTCATAAAGCCGTGATGCCAGGTAAGGTTTTTTTTTCCTATCTGGTGTGTAGCATGTGTGGGGAAGGGGGGGGGAGGAATATGTGGCAAGTGTGTGGATCCTCCAACCTGTGAATGTTTTGTGTCATCCACAGATGTGCAGGAGGGTGCTGGGCCATCTGGCCTGACTGCACCATCCCCGGGACAACAGCCTGATGACGACCCCCCGACAAGGCCGGAGTCCTCGGAGGAGTTGGAGGAGGAGGAGTTTGAGGAGGATGTCATGTCAGCCAGTGGATTGTAGTTTTTGGAGGAGTCTTCCTCTCTGGCTGGCAGCAGCCAGCCCTCCATAAGGGCTAGCCCCTCCCACTCCTCCCCCAACAGGGCTCCCCTCCCAGGGGCCTCCCCTTCTCCTCGGCCACAAGCATCAGCTGGAGGCAGGAAGTCGTCCCAGAAGACCAGGGGGGTGGCCGAGGTTCTGCCCGCCAATCTGAGAAGGGACCAGGCCCTTCAGACCCACCATCTGGGACAGGTCAGCCAGACTTTGGTGCGGATGGAGGAGAGCCTGTCCTCCATAAAGGATACGCTTGGGGACCTGGACTGCCACTCCCTGGCTCTTACAAACTGCCTAAACCAACTGCAGACTACTACAGCAGACTTTAGGCAGGATGTGAAGGCCCTCACCCAGGCTATCCAGGCCAATACGGCATCATTAAGTCCTGACCTGACCAAAATTGCCGTGGCCTTGGAGGGCAGGCCCCCAGGTGGTCAGAGACCAGGGGCTGCTCCTCCTTCCCCGGATTACCCCCCCCTCCCCATGAGTCTCCCCTGAGGAGCCGGGGCCGTGGCCGTGGGCACCCCAGGCGTGGGTCATGCCAGTGGCATTAATTTGGTTTCCCCCTTTTTTTTTCTGCACTTTTTTTTCATGATTTTTTTTTATTTTTTTTGCTGGAAATTTAATTTTTTTGCTGGTGGTCAATTTTTTTTTTTGTGTTGTGAATGATTTCGGAATGTGGGGGTGACATTCCTGCCGGAAAAAGGGTGTCACCCTCATTTGTGGTGGAGAAGGGTTCCCCAAGACCAGGGGGAAGTGATCCCCAGGTCCGTGTGAATGGTGTATGAATGTACAGTGACATAATTGGAGCCGTGGCATGGCGTTGCTGCTCACAAGTCCTGCATGGTGGGCTTGTGCTAATCCAATTTGATGAGGATGTGATGTGTCTGTGCTAGGGACCACAGTGGTGTGCATGCATGCATTCTCATTGTGCCATGATTAATGTGTGTGTTTAACGTGCAAAGATGCCTAATGTGAGCTGTCTCCTGGCTGCTCTTCCCTCAGAAGACGGGGTATGCTCGGTTAGGGGGGGATTGTCTGGTTCAGGTGTCAGGTCATCACGTATGTCAATCTGCAGGCCATTTCTCACTGCGAAGTTGTGCAGCATGCAACATGCACCGATGATCTGGCACACAAAGTTTGGGGAATACAACAGGGTCCCCCCAGACTTATCCAGGCATCGGAAACGTGACTTCAGGAGGCCAAAGGTGCGCTCCACCACTGCACGTGTTTGGACGTGGGCTTCATTGTATCTTTCCTCTCCTGGGGTTTGGGGGTTCCGGATAAGAGTCATGAGATGGGGTCCCAGTGCATATGCAGAGTCACCTGTAAGGGAAAAGACAGGAGGATGTTAGTCATGCATGTGCCCCTTGTGATGTGTGTGCATCATGGGGGGGGACAGTCATGCCTGCCACCCATGTCACTCACCAACCAGCCAGATGTCCCCATACACGTTCTGTTTGAATTCCATTGGGATGGGTCTCTGATTGTATATGTAGCTGTCATGGCTGGATCCGGAGTGTTTGGCACGGACGTGCCATATGAGGCCTTGGGCATCGACTATCACCTGTACCTTGATGGAATGCCAATGCTTCCGATTGCGGTATATGTGCTCTGTCTCATGGGGGGGCTGGAGTGCCACATGTGTGCAATCAATGGCCCCCACGGTGCGTGGGAATCTGTCAATTCTGTAGAAATCTGTCATTGCCTTCAGCCGCAGGTCCTCAGTGGTGGGTTTGATGATTTGGTTGGCCATGCGTCTGAGGATTGCAGAGATAACCTGGTGCACACATCTGCTCATGGAGGATTGTGACATCCCAGCCACCACTCCACTTGTTCTTTGAAAAGAGCCACTGGCAAGGAAATGGAGTGTTGCCATCACCTTGACCAGTGGCTGCACTGCACGTGAGCAGTGTGTTGGGCTGGTGATGTCATCCTGCAGGGTTATGGTTAATTCCAGGATGGCATGAAGAATGAATCTGAAGATGCGATACACCTCAGAATCACTCATGCCAAAGAGGTCTATGCCTGTGCGGTATATCCTGTCCCGTGCCCTCCTCCGTGCCCTCCTCCTTCTTTTCTCCTCTAAAGTCATTAGTATAGCTATGAGCAAGGATGCCCCTGGCATCTTGGCATACAGTTTGTTGTCCAGCAAGTGTGACTGCTCAGCTCCTCACTAACAGTGTTGCTTTAGCTGACAAGTAGACGGATTGTCTAATTTTATACCACCTTTTATATGGTCTAATTTTAGACACAACGTGCAGCTGTTGCGCACAGCACGTAGCCTGCGCTGCACCAACGTTCTTTTGTGGATCCCCGTAACTCCCTCATTTGAATTTTTGAATAGCAAATCAATGGTGTGTCTAGTGCAGTTTTGCGCGGACGGATACTCCGGTCTATCGAAATTACGCCGGTCCAAAAAAAGTAGATTTCTTGCGTATCTCGTTTTGGGGATGCGGCGCATTGAAACGCATGCGCAAAATTAGACTTACGCCGTGCATCTCCTGTAACGCCGGGGTAATGGCTCTGTGAATCTGGCCCACTGATTTTAACTTGTAAGCAACAAGTGTCAGAAAAAAGGCTAATGCCGCGTACACACGATCATTTTTCGTTTTTTTTAATGTCCTTAAAATTGTTCTTGTGTGGGCTCCAGAGCATTTTTCGGGTTCTAAAAAATGGGCAAAAAAAAAGTTTGAACATGCTCTATTTTTTAACAACATTTTTAATATTGTCGTTTTTGGGTTGTAAAAAATGGTTGTGTGTGGGCTTTAACGACGTGAAAAATCCACGCATGTATAGAAACAAGTTATGAGACGGGAGGGCTCGTTCTGATAAAACTAGCGTTCGTAATGGAGTAAGCACATTCATCACGCTGTAACAGATAGAAAAGCGCGAATCGTCTTTTACTAACACAAAATCAGCTAAAGCAGCCCCAAGGGTGGCGCCATCCAAATGGAACTTCCCCTTTATAGGGTTGTACGTCACCGCGCTTTGCTAGAGCATTTTTTTTCACCATTGTGTGTAGGCAAGGCTGTTTTAATGAACAAGTTGAAAAAAAACTTTTTTCTAGAGCCTGAAAAACAAAAATTTTTAGAACCCAAAAAATTATCATGTGTACGCGGCATTAGTCTTTAAGTGGTCAACTGACCACATTTGCAGACCAAAGTTCATCCCTTAGATCTTTAAAAGAACTGAAAAATACAATGTTTCTTTATATCTCTCAGCGCTGAGAAATGTTGTTGCTGGCTGTTTTTTTTTTTTTTTTTTTACAGTGGTGAGAAAGGGAACTGCTCTGCACTTAGATCGTGAGGTGGGTTGAATCACAATTTTTTTAAGAAATATTCGTGCAGCCTACCTGACAGCCCCAAGCCCCCCCCCCCCCCACAGCCGGAAGTGAGACAGATGACATATCAGTCATGTGTAAAAGTGTGGCACAGTCTAGGATGTGAAGTAGTCAAGAGTATGTATTATATAGGGACTAAAGAAATTTGCCAATGTTTGGTGAAATCTTTATTCAAATGCACTGGAGTCCAAGGAGAAAGGGAAAATATGGCAGCTTAGGGTCAATGGCTCATGTGCCATTTTGCTTTGTGTGTTAATGTTTTTTTATTTTTTTTGCTTAGATTATTATAATATTGTAACAAATTGAAAAAAATGAAGGCGTGCACAATTCCTGTTTGCATATTTTATTATTTAGTTGTTTATAACATATATAGTAACTAGGCATGTGCATTTCGTTTCGTTCCGAATCGAAATTCGGACGAATTTTCCATTATTCGGACATTCGGATGCATACGAATTCCCGAATTGCTATATTAGCGAAAAATTTCGACCGGTTTCGGAATTCGTTCGTTTTCGACCGAATTTCGAAAAAAAAATGGTCGAAATCGAAAAAAAATTTTTTTCGAATTCCGAATCGAATACCCGCGGACTAAATTCGATCGGAATTCGAAAAAAAAAAAAAAAAAAAAAAAAAAAAAAAAAATTCGAATTTAATTCGAAAAAAATTCTATTCGAAAAGAGACTATTTGTTTTCTAATCTGGTTGAAATATTTTCGATTTCGACCGTTTTTTTCGGAATTCGGTCGAAAACAAACGAATTCGAAAAACGGTCAAACTATTTTCGATTTCGACCGGATTTTTCGAAATTCGGTCGAAAACGAAAGGAATTCCGAAAACGAATTCAACACATGTAACGAACCTAACTTAACGAAATTTATTAAATGACGAATTGAAACGAAACGAAACAAAACTAATTTTTCACTTTTGCACATGCCTAATAGTAACAGTGTACACATAAAAAAAAAACATTGGGTACTGCCTTTTAAAGGCAAAATGTTTTAACTTTTTTTGGGGTATTTTACATGTTATTTTTCTCATTACATCATGTATGATCATAATCACACATGATGTGATGAAAAAAAATAAAAAAATAAAACATGATATGAGTATTGATATATTTTTTTACTTTTCCTGCCTTTTTTCTTTATCTTTCTATATCTATATGCTTATGTTTCAGGTTGATTTTTAGACTCTCATAAAAAAAAAGAAACACTCAAATAACAAAAAAAACTGTAATCAAGTTACCTGGGTAAAATATGATTACTTTATTATTAAAAAAAATCATGGTTGGGTCTATTCAGAAACAAAATAACTTTATTTAATATTATGCCGCGTACACACGATCAGTCCATCCGATGAGAACGGGCTGATGGAAGCTGACTGATGGTCCGTCACGCCTACACACCATCAGTTAAATAACCGATCATATCAGAACCTGGTGACGTAAAACACAACAACGTGCTAAAAAAAATATAGTTCAATGCTTCCAAGCATGCGTCGACCTGATTCTGAGCATGTGTGGATTTTTAATCGATGGTTTGGGCTTCTAACAATCGGTTTTGACCTATCGGTTAGGAATCCATCAGTTAAATTTAAAGCAAGTTGGCTTTTTTTAACCGATGGTTAACCACTTCCCTACGGCCGTACGACTATATACGTCCGGAGGGTGGTTCTAATTCTCTGGGGCTCCGTGTTTCTACGGCAGCCCCTTTCGTCGTTCCCAGCGCACACTCCAGAGCGCGCAGCGGGGAACTTCTGTGCTGGCCGTGTCCCTTGGACACAGCCGACCACAGATCGCCGCGAACGGCCAATCAGAGTGGCCGTTTGTGATGCGATCTGTGCGGCGAATGAGAGATGATCTCATATGTAAACATATGAGATCATTTCTCATTGCCGGCTCTCACAATGACAGCGTTCTGTCAGGGAGAGAGGAGACCGATCTGTGTCTCTTGTACATAGGGACACAGATCGCTCACCCCCCAGTAACCCCCCCTCCCCCCACAGTTAGAACACAATACAGGATACACATTTAACCCCTTCCTCATCCCCTAGTGTTAACCCCTTCCCTGCCAGTCACATTTATGCAGTAATTAGTGCATATTTATAGCACTGATTGCAGTATAAATGTGAATGGTGCCAAAAATGTGTCAAAAGTGTCCGATGTGTCCGCCATGATGTCGCAGTCGCAATAAAAATCGCAGATTGCCGCCATTACTAGTAAAAAAATAATAATAAAAAATAATAATTCTTTCCCTTATTTTGTAGGCGCTATAACTTTTCGCTTATTGCGATTTTTTTTTTTTTTTTTTACCAAAAATATGTAGAAGAATACGTATCGGCCTAGACTAAATTTTTTAAATTTAGCTATTTTTTATAGCAACAAGTACATTTTTTTTATTTTTTTTCAAAATTGTCGTTCTTTTTTGTTTATAGCGCAAAAAATAAAAACCGCAGAGGTGACCAAATACCACCAAAAGAAAGCTCTATTTGTGGGGAAAAAAGGACGCCAATTTTGTTTGACAGCCATATCGCACGACCGCGCAATTGTCAGTTAAAGCGACGCAGTGCCGCAAGCTGAAATTTCACCTGGTCAGGAAGGGGGTATACATGCCCAGTAAGGAAGTGGTTAAATAACCGATGGTGCCCACACACGATCGGTTTTGACCAATGAAAGCGGTCCATCAGACTATTCTCATCGGTTTAACCGATGGTGTGTACGCGGCCTAAAGGCCCATACACACGGTAGGACATCCAACAAAATTTCCCTTGGATTTTTGTCCTAATTGATTTGTCCGGTCACACCCATAGCATACACACAGTCAGACTTTTCTGCAAACTTTTCAAAAACTTTCCCATTGTCACGTGGTTTTTCTGCTCTTTTCTGCTCTTTACCGCCACCCTTTGGTTAACTTCTGCTATTGTTGGTTGATTTTAACATTGGTTCTGAGCATGCGTATTTGCACTTTGTACAAAAGTTGGTTGGATTGCTGTACACACGGTCACACAAAGCACCATCAGACTTTTGTTGCCGAAAAGTTGGTCCGTTCGCAGACCCAACTTTTTGTTGGATGAAACCTGAAAAAGTTGGTCTGATGGAGCGTACACACGATCAGACAAATTTGAAAAGTTGCAGATTTTGAAGTTGGTTGGCCAAAAGTCTGACCGTGTGTATGGGGCTTTAGAGTATCAAAAGTACACAATTACAAAACAACTTTTGGTTGAGATTTTTTCATTCACCTTTTTAACTTAAGCAGAAAGTGCAATCAGCGCAAAAATAATAATTAAAGCAAACCCCCCTATGCATGCTGAACGCTATTAGAATAACACAAAATTTCAGTGACAAAAATATATAAGAAGAAAGTGCAGCGCTGCACTTTCTTCTTATATATTTTTGTCACCTTTTTAACTTCCCTTACTAATTCTGCATGTATAAATATATGCCCCTCTTGAGATCCCAGTAGTATTTATGGGTCCGTTGCTGGTTCCTGTGGCCATCTAACCATTACCTCCTGTACTACCCTTGTCCCTTCTGTTTGTTGGAACTCTGGGCCCCCACCCACCACAGCTTCTGAAGTAGACCGCCTTGCATTGGTGTGCACCCCAGAGCACAAACAAACATGAGTGTATATCAGCAGAGCATTGGACGGTGTCAGTAGAGCAGAGATTGGTGTCAGTAATTTTTTATTTTTTTTTACATTTTTTTTTTTTTTTTAAATCACAATTTTTTTTTTACAAATAGCCCTGTTGGGGAGCTTTGGTGAATTTTCAGGGGTCACCTTTGAGACAGAGAAAGGGGCCGAGGACAACGTTTTCTCAGTCCTTTTTTCTGCAGAATCAGCTGCACTGGACAGTGAACTAATTCGAAGTGCTCTTTGTTAAGCGGTTTCCTGTTCATTTAGTTGAATAGTTTTATTGCATTTTTATAAAAAAACATTTTTTTTACTACTAATGGCGGCGATCAGCGATTTTTTTCGTAACTGCAACGTTATGGCGGACACTTCGGACAATTTTGACACATTTTTGAGACAATTGTCATTTTCACAGCAAAAAATGCATTTAAATTGCATTGTTTATTGTGGAAATGACAGTTGCAGTTTGGGAGTTAACCACAGGGGGCGCTGTAGGGGTTATGTGTTCCCTAACATGTGTTTACAACTGTAGGGGGTGTGGCTGTAGGTGTGACGTCATCGACCGCGTCCCCCCCTATAAAAGGGATGATGCGATCGATGCAGCCGCCACAGTGAAGCATGGGAAAGCCGTGTTTACACAAGGCTCTCCCAGTTCTTCAGCTCCAGGGACCGATCGCGCACTCCAGCGGCGATCGGGTCCACGGGTCCCGCTGTCCCGGAGCTTCGGAACGGGTCGCGGGAGCGCGCCCGCGACCCACGGCTGGGCTTAAAGGGCAACGTACATATATATACGTTGTTTTGCCCAGCTGTGCCATTCTGCCGACGTATATCGTGGGTAAAGTGGGTAAAGTCCAACACTTGTTTCTTAAGTTAAAAAGCAATATTTTTTGCTAGCAAATTACTTGGAACCGCCAAATATTATATATATTTTAGCAGAGACAAAAATGGCAATTGCTGCAATATTTTATGTTACACTGCATTTGCCTACTTCAATGAATAATAAAAACCATAAAAACAAAACAGTAAAGTCAGCCCATTTTTTATTTATTTTTATGTGAAAGATGATGTTATGCCGCACGAATCGTGAGAGAATCGTGATCTATCTTCTAAGCAAAAAAATTGCAATTCTCATTTTAGCCAGAATCGTGCAGCTCTATACCGTGCAACATAAAAAGTTGCAAAGACCACCATAGAGTAATTGTCTAGCAAAAAACAAATGATGATTTTTTTTCTCAGTCTGCTGCAGTGTGTCAGCTTGTATTTATACTGGCCGCTCTGTATGTAGCTTCTGACAGGCTGTGCAAGCATCCCTGTATCTCCGGAACCATAAATGATAGCCATCCCATATTTTGATCGGTTGTGGGGTAGGGGTTTCTGTGACCTCTGGTCATCGAGCTCCAACCCCAAAGTTTTTTTTTTTTTTCAGATTTTTTTTTTTTTTGGGGCCAAATGGGCCTCTCTAGTGAAAGGGGCCTGGAGCTGCAGCTCCAACAGCCCTTATGTTAATTCAGGCCCTGGGCACAGATGGGCATTGTTGGGTGGCACTGATGAGGAGGCACTGATTGGCAGCACTGATTAGCAACATTGGTAGGCACTGATTGGCAACACTGGTGGGCATGGGCACAGATTGTAGCACTGGTGGGTACACATTGGAAGCACTGTTAGGACTGCATTGATAATCAGGTCACTGATAATTAGTGCCCTGATTATTAGTGTATATGTCCCTTTTAGAGATGCCGGTTATTGTCTCTCTTCTCCAGGACTGTCTTATTAGTATCATGGGCCCCTGGGAAAAGTAATGCACTGGGGCCCCCGTGCTGGTTGATAGACTTAAACATATAATAAAATCCCAGCAATCCCGGTACAGCTTAGTAAAAAGCGTGACTGTCCCAACAAATCCGGGACAGCAGGCAAGTATGATGTAATGCAATGTTATCCTGGGGCCCCTCATATACCTAGGGTCCATGGGCAGTGCCCAAGTGTGCCCATGCATTAAGACAGCCCTGCTCTTCTCCGACCCTCATGCTGTCAGCATGAGGAAAGAAGTGGCGAAAACCTGCATCTGTTTACTTCCATGATCAGCTGTGATTGGACATTTAAACGGGCCCCACTGTATGTAGCTTCCGACAGGCTGTACAAGGAGCCCTGTATTTCTGGAACAATAGGTCTAAGGAGCCCCAGTGACCGGTGGTGTGGTAGGACTTTGGCTATCTACCCCCAACATTTGGGGTCTCTGTAACCCCAGGTCACCAAGCTACGACCCTCGAAGCGCAATCTTTTTTTTTATGCTCTTGGCAGGTGAGGCTCTACCCCACCTGCCTCCTCTGACTGCACATTCCTGTATTTGATAGCGCACTTCGGTGATGGTGGAGGTAAGAAGCAATGACTAAGCCTTACTTAGCAATCACCTGGGAGTAACTCAGTCAGGCTTCATGAGGTATGTTCTGTAAATGGCCTACACCTATAGAATGAGCATAATTCAATGATCCACCCCTCGCTTATTCTTAATTTGAAATATATGTGTACTTTACCCCCCAACACTGCAACCAGGACTCTCAGCACGTAGACAAACCATGACTTCACAGCAGGACTAGTAGTGAAGGGAAATCTCTCTGCTTGAGTAATAAATAACAGTAAGGTCTGGAAAACCCTTCCATAATCCAACAAGAACTATTAAAAAGGATTTGGGTAAAGTTCAGCTTTCAGGGTATTATCATTACTCCCACAAGCATCCATATGCCTCTTTCTTTATATATACTTGTGCCTACACAGTTCATTTTCCAACAACTTATTGCTCATAAAGTGTTTCATTATAAAATCTTTTCATCAACCGGGAAGTAACTGTATAAGGTATTGGGTTTTATTTCAAGAAAGTGAGAACTGCAGAGGAAACACAGAAAGTAACAGGTGTTCTTGTTTTATTCTTCAGAATAAAATGACTTTTTATTATATGCCCAGAACAAGGAAGGTAAAAAACGCCTATCAGAAAATATACATAATACGAGGAGACAAAGGAGGACTTTATAGGTGCTGCCCACAACCCCAGGAATTGATAGTTTGCGTTTGCTTTTGCCTATAAAGCAATAGACTGTAAGAGCCGGTTCACACTTAGGCAGCACGACTTCGAGGGCGACTCCACAAGGCGTCCTGAAGACGACTTCAGAGGCGACCTGCAAAATTACCTCTGTATAGAAGTCAATGCAGGTCGCCCTGAGCCGCCCCCGAAGTCGTACAAGAACCTTTTTCTAAGTTGGAGCGACTTGCGTACAAGAACCTTTTTCTAAAGTGGAGCGACTTGCGGAGGAGCAGTGTGGAAGGGGCTGACAGTGATTTTACTTGATTGTAGAGAATGCTGGCAGCACTGTCCCAGGAGACTGAGGGTCTCATGGGAGTGCAGTGTGGCTGTGTACTAAATGGGGGAATGTATAATGGATGGGAGGGCTGTATAATGGAAGGGGGATGTATAATGGATGGGGGGGGGGGGGGCTGTGTATTGTAAAAAGGGCTGTAAAAAAGTTTTTCCTTAAACTCCCCTCTTAAAATTGGGGTGCGTGTTATATGCATGTGTGTGTTATACACTGATAATTACGGTACCGACCACCCGCCGCAGTTGTACTGCATCAATACGGCACGACTGCACGAAATAGCCACTGGGTGGTGCACACGCATGCCCAAAGGCCACAGGGGGAGCCAATGAGCAGGTCCGGTGATGTCCACCGGAACCCACTGATCATTCCCCAGAGAGATAGAACAGCGGCCTGCCAATGTAAACAAGGCAGACAGTCGTTCTGTCAGGCGTCAGGCATGGACACTGTGATCTTGTGTTACTGCTAATCAGGAACAGGGATTACTGTGTCTATGCAGTGAGCCCCCCCCTCCCCTACAGTAAGAAAGCACAATCAGGGAACACACTTAAAGAACAGAGGCTCCCAGGCAAAGCAGTACTGGGCAAGACTACCACAGATCAGGATCCTATTAAGTCCTTTACCTGTGTATCTAGGTGAGGCTACCTCGAAACGCTTTGGGTAATGTATCAACAAGTATAGTGGATCTTCTCACACAGATATTAGTGGATGATTTTTATGTTTTACCCATGACACAAGTACTGGTTTGTGAGCACATTCATCTTCATTTTAAATAATAAAAACATGATTGAAGGATAATGTACTAGGCCTACGTGCCTTCTGTTTTCTCTTATGTTTCCAGTGACTTTGGACTCCACCAGTGTCTAGAGGGCAGCCAGGTGTGCATAGTCCACTTACACACCTAACAAGAGTAAACGGATAACTTGCTGGGATCTACCGCACAGCGCAGGAGCATAAACATTTTGATATTCTCTGAAAGGGAACACACCTAACCCTTTGATCGTGCAAATGAAAAAGGAAATTCCGCGCCAATAGCTCGATATAAAAGGATTTTGTTAAAATTAATGAAAGATAAGTGTATATATATATAGTGAGACAAAAAAACACACATATATATAAAGCTGCTCCTCAAGTGTCAATTAGTGTAGTCTAATAGGCAATGTGATAAAGAAAACGTAGAGGGCGCTAAGGTAAATAAGGTAATTAAACTACAAACACGCTGTGAGTAAATCTACAAACAGTATGATGTGAATAATGGTATATAACCCAATAGAATACACAAGGTTGTGTATAAATAGGTGAAGCAAATAAATCAAAATGTGCTGTACAATAGTAGAAACAGTATTATATAGTTATACTATCTGTTTCTACTATTGTACAGCACATTTTGATTTATTTGCTTCACCTATTTATACACAACCTTGTGTATTCTATTGGGTTATATACCATTATTCACATCATACTGTTTGTAGATTTACTCACAGCGTGTTTGTAGTTTAATTACCTTATTTACCTTAGCGCCCTCTACCTTTTCTTTATCACTAACCCTTTGATCGCCCATTCTCTGCCAGTGTCAGTGAATATTTTTAGCACTGATCACTGTAATAATGTCACTGGTTCCCCAAAAAATGTCAAAAGTATCAGTGAGGCCCAGTACACACGAGCAAATGAATCTGTTCAAATCAGTCTGACAGACCGATTTGATCAGATTTGTCTGCTAGCTGTTTTGGTTTGATCGCTGTACACACGATCAAACCAAAATCCCCGCCGGCAGACAGCATGGTGACGTTGACGCCGCCACGTCACCGCACCAGGAAGTAAAACACTTCCGTGCATGTGTCGAATCCATTCGACGCATGTGCGGGCAGATATGTCTGCTGGTTAGCGTACTAACCAGCAGACATATCGGTCCGACGGGTTCCCAGCACACAGATTTTAAAGCAGGCTTTAAAATCTGTCTGCTGGACAAATCCGTCTGCTCGCCCGTACACACGATCGAATCTGTCTGCTGAGACGGTCTGTCAGACCGTTTCCAGCAGATAGATTTGATCGTATGTACGCGGCCTAAGGCCGCGCACACACGAGGGGATATGTCCGCTGAAAACGGTCCGATGGACCGTTTCAGCAGACATCTCCGCTCGTGTGTATGGGCTAGCGGACAGATTTCTCCACCCGACAGATTTCAAAGCAAGCTTTGAAATCTATCCGGTGGGAATCTGTCCGCCCGACATGTCTGCTGGTTAGTACACTTACCAGCAGACATGTCGGCCCCCACCGCCGCCGCGCCGCTGCCGAATGGATTCGGCGCATGCGCGGAAGTGTTTTACTTCCTGGTGCAGTGACGTGGCGGTGACGCGGCGGCGTCAACGTCACTGCCGCGTCACCGCCACGTCACCGCGCCGTCCGGCGGCAGGGAATTTGATCCGATGGTGTGTACACGCCATCGGATCAAACTCCCGATCGGACATATCCGATGGAAATGGTCTGCGGACCGTTTTCATCGGATATGTCCGATCGTGTGTACGCCGCCTTAGTGTCCAATCTGTCCGCCACAATGTCGCAGTCCTTGCCATTACTATTAAAAATAAATAAATAAAAATGCCATAAATCTATCCCCTATTTTGTAGGCAAATCAAAGCAATGTGCACTTATTGTTTTATTGGGTGCGTTTTATAGCAGAAAGTAAAAAATATAGTTTTTTGTTTTTTTTCAAAATTGTCTTTCTTTTTTTGTTTATTACGCAAAAAAATAAAAACCGCAGAGGTGACCAAAAGAAAGCTCTATTGTGGGAAAAAAAGGACACAATTTTATTTGGCTACAAAGTTGCATGACCGTGCAATTGTCAGTTAAATTAACGCTGTGCCATATCGCAAAAAATAGCATGGTCATTAACGGGGTAAAACCTTCTGGTCCTTAAGTAGTTTAGGAGCTTAGGCAAAAACTCTAAAAGCTCCTAAACTCAAGTTTTGGAGATGTAGTGTACATGAAGCCCTAGGCAAGTAATAACGGTCTCATTCCAGGTGACATTCATGCTGTCGTTACATTTCTACCAGCAGACATCTGCCAGAAGAGGGTGCTTTAATAGGATAGACCATGGTGACTTGCATACCACATCGTCCACTTGTTTCATGGGGTAGGAGACCACAAAAAAGTTTAAGCAGTCACCTATGCAGGAAGCCTAGCTAAGACCCCCTAGATGAATACTTGTTAGATCATAAAACGTCAGACTTAGGCCCTGTACACACGATCAGACATGTCTGATCAAACTTGTCCGACAGACCATTTTCATCAGACAACTCTGAACTTGTCTGATGGTCTGATGTGCGTACACACCATTGGACCAAAATCCGATCAGACCAGAATGCGGTGACGTAGAACAACGACGTGATGAAAAAAACGAAGTTCAATGCTTCCAAGCATGCGTCGACTTGATTCTGAGCATGTGCAGGTTTTTGGTCCGATGATTTTGTGTACTAACCATCGAACCTGTCCGATGGACAGGTTTCCATCGGACAGGTTTTAAAGCATGTTTTAAAACTTTGGTCCACTGGAAAACGGTCCGATAGGCCGTACACACGATCAAACATAAAGCCCCGTACGCACGTTCGAAAATTTCGACAGTCAAAGTCAGATTTTGAGCTTTTGAATGGAAATTTCGACCACGTTGGACTTTTGCTGTCAGAGTCTCCGCCAACAAAAGATTGAGGAGGTTCTCAAAAAAATTCCTATCGGAAAATCCGATCGTCTGTAGCAATTCTGACGTTCAAAATTCCGACGCATGCTCGGAAACTATTCAATGCATGCTTGGAAGCATGGAAGCATTGAACTTTATTTTCTCGGCTCATCGTAGTGTTGTACGTCACCGCATTCTTGACGGATGAAAGTTCAGAGAACTTTTGTGTGACCGTGTGTATGCAAGCCAAGCTTAAGCAGGATTCCGTTGGAAAAGCCCTCCAAGGTTTTTCCAACGGAAAATCCGATTGTGTGTAACAATAGTCATGGTAAAACAGCTGTACAACGTGAGAGGCACTTCTGGGGCAAAAGACTGCATGGAAAGACAAAATAATTTACAGAGAAGCAGTTGTCATTGAAAACTGATTGATTTTTTATTTTTTTTTTGCCTTGAGTATCTCTTAAACTTCATTCTATCTTGCCCAGTGACTGAAAAATACTAAGAAATGTCAAATTGAACAGCACAGTAAAAAGTGTCCCAGACCCTCCCTACTACTGCGTTACCAGGTCAAGCTTGCTTAACAAAAGAGACCATTGTGAAATGTAATGTAATGAGATGGTGTCTTGTGATAATGCCTATGATTTTCCAGGAACAGGGCCAAGTACCATTTATACTATGTTAATTTCTTGTAAAATATTCAAAACAAGAGGTCATGATGTCAACAGCTCAAATCAGTAAAATCATGGTGATCTGAACTAAATGTGAAACCTAAGCAGATGCATATAGTTAATAATTACAAGGAAAGTATAAAACAATATTCAAAAATTAAAGTGGTAGTAAAGGCTAACCATTACTAGTCCTAAAAACATTACTTCCTCCCATCTCTCCTTGAATGGTATTTTGTTTGCCCATGGTTAGCTTGGGAAGTGCCCAGGTGGTGTGCATACCTCCCAACATTTTGAGATGGGAATGAGGGACACCTACTAACAAATGTATGTAGGCATAGGACGCGCCCCCTGCCGTGCCCCTTTTAGGGGAAATAATAGTAAAAAAAAGTTAATTAAATCCACAAGTGCTTTTACCACCACTACTATTCCTTTATATTGGCTTTTAAAATTGTCAAATGCAGACATTTAGAATTTGGAGTTAGAAGTCAAGACCCTCTCATCAATATTCCATATAGGACATGAATACAAGAAGAAAAGATAGGAAACTCGACATAGTGTAAAAACGTATACACAATTTATTTTTTAAAAGAAAATAAAACACTCACATTTTGAATGACATCAAAAAGCATTGATAGAATGATGCATCAACATTAAGTGGCATAGGCAGGACAGTGGAACCGACGCGTTTCATCTCAATTTGGACATCATTTGGGGTGTGGACATATTTATATGAACTTTTTAGAAGCTCTCATATGTGTGTTATTCACTTTCAGCCTATATTGTGTCACTCACATTTTATTTCACTTTTTTTATCCAAATTTTTGGATTCATTAATATTAAAGTTGGTGTAATTTGTTACGGTTTAGTGCTGCCCTTTTATTATCCAATATAAATAAGCATGACAGGTCCTTTTTATGGAGAGATCTGGGGTAAGTTTCTTTGGTTTTGTTTGACATACATCGCTTTTCCAGTGCTCCTTGCTGCAGAGACCAATTATAGGTGTGGCAGTGGCCACTTGTTTGTAACCAAATCTCTTCTTCACCTTTAAATAATTATTTTTTTATCTTTTTCTTTAAAAAATTAAATTGCTTACTTCCACCCTGGACTGGAAGTAACGTGATGACGTCACTCTGGTCCTCGGAGACCATAGAGGCAATCAAATATGATCTCCTCTTTGATTGCCCCTGTGACCAGCTGGCAGCACTGTTGGATTGTTTCTCAGATGAGCTGCTCTAAATTTAGAGGAGGTCTAAGTCGTTATTTGGCTCAGACAGATATGATTGTGGGCAAATTTGCCTCTGTTCCAGCCATGGCTGTGCTGAGAGTAAGCACCATTGCTTGCTTGGGGGTGTTATTAACACCATACGCTACAGAGGGTGGCAGCAGCAAAGTCAGGGTGTATTGGGTGTTCCCCTCAGCAGTGAATCAGTGGGAGTAGTTGCCTAGCTGTGCATGATGGGGAAGGGTACTTAATGAACAGATGCCAATGGCAGGGGGTCCGTTGTTAGTGCCTCCTGGCCCACCTGGCCTGGGGTGCGTGTTCCTGAATCCTGGCTCCGGGACCACGTTGGTCCTGGGTCGCAGCTTCGCCTGGTAGGCCCAGTAGTCAGACTGGGGCCCGTCTCTTTTTCAGAGGTGATCCTGTGCTGTCTGTCCTGCGGGAGGAAGCCACTTGATAAAGGAAGACAGGGGAAAACCTATCCTGGAGAGGACCATGCAAGAGGCTGGTATCTTGGGAGAAGGCCTGGAGACTTCATCGAAGGATGCACTGTGGACTGAGAGGCTTGACAGTGTCGCCTGTTGGGTCTAAAGTTCTACTAAAGTTAATCTAGAGATATCCGGGTGCTGAATCCTGTGGCAGGGGATTCTGGACCAAAAGTGTCTCCTCATAAAGGAAGGTCTGTGGCAGAGACTGTACTTTTTTCTGTGTGCCATCCCAGCTGCTAGGCCAGTGAGAGGGACCTATCCGGGTGAGCAATACCCACTTTGGCTAGAGTGGCGATGAGAACTGTTTGCTGGAAGCAGGAGTGTTTCCTATTTGTGACTATACACCTAAACCTACCTACTTACTCTTCCACACCTCCAACTTCTTTTCTACTAAGTTCTGCAAATATATAATAGAAAAAGAGGTGTATTGTGTGGACATTGGAATTCTTCAAACTTTCACTTCACCCTGGACAGCGGTAACGTGATAGTGGTAATGTGCCACCTAAAATTACACAGCAGCTCCTTCGGGAGTAGTGCTACATGTTTTTTTTTTTCAATATTTTTCAGTTTGTTTTCGCCCCCCCAAAAAATTTTGAGCACCAGCCTCCACTGCATTACACAGTAAAAACAATAGCACTAGTGCATAACCAACATTTCTCGAATGATAATCATCCTATATATGAGCAAACAGACAATTCTTTTTTTTTTTTTTCCTTTTTAGCATTGGAAGAGAAGAGTAATCAATTGTGGCAGAAAAAAAAAAACTTAAATTGAATGATCACATTGTATTATGCATGCACATGTGCTTATTGATCTTTTTAAAATCAAGCAAAGAATAACTTGTCCTTAAATATTTAGAAAAAATAACGTTATTGTCCTTTTGCTTATAGATTTGTATGTAGCTCCAATTCTGAGTTTCTGAAGGTGACTTTTCCGACACATCATTCTTAGCATGACATCATCCTTCGTTCTGCCACCCTCTGTACTCATATACTAGATGAATGAGATTCACTATTAACTCGTAATTTGATTCTGATGACTGAACCGACCCAACAATTTTAAAAACAAGCCGGCATGCGAAACTGCATTACCTCATATGCCATAGTGAGCGGAGATAGTTTTGTTTTGATAAAAAAAAAAAAAAAAAAATGCTGCATGACACACTATTACATTAAGCTGCAAACTCAATTTAAAGCTGTTTGTCAATAAGTACTACACCATTAACATATGAGTTTCTGTAAAGCTTTTCGTTATTATTCTCAAATAGAAGATTTAAAAGAGAATACCAGCAAAAAATTTGAATTTTATAGTAATAGATAGGTATACCGTGAAGAGCTGTATACTATATTAGGATAAGCTTTTCGTTGTGGAACTTTGGTAGGCTTAAATGGGTACATTTTGGTAGCAGGAGGAAAATTATGTGGGGTGTTGCGGTGCCATGAATTTTAGATTGCACCACAATGAACTGATAGAGTAGTAGGCTTATACACAAAAGGATTAGATATGATTTCTTGATCATACATCACGGGACACAGAGCCTTAATTACTTAATGGATTATGTAGTCATCACAGGTGATTGGACAGTGGCAAACCCAATTAAAATTGAATTCCTCCCCTATATAACCCCTCCCAAATGGAGAGTGCCTCAGTTTTTTCACCAGTGTTAAGGTGGTTGGTCACGTTCAACATGTGCTAAGACAAAAAATGCTCTTTTGATGGTCTGGCTGCGGAGACCTAGGAGCTATCACCAGATCCATTCCTCGGGCTGATAACAAAGGCCTAAGGTGGTTGGTACTCGGGCCTCGTGTGAGAAGAAACAAGGTTTGCCTGTAATGTCTCTCTGCAGAGATCTGGGCTCTGGGATCCAGACTTTGGTGTACTAATACATATGTGGCACAAAAAGTTTCTGGTAGAGTCTTCTACAGGTCCAGGTATGAGGTTTTCTCTAATAAAACCCTTGGTAAACCTGAAGGTTGGCACAAATTGCCCGCCGTGATGGGTGAAAGCTGGAACTACTTTTAGTAGCTTTCCTGCGCCTTGGATCAGGTAATAAGAAGATAATTTGTATTACACAAAAGGATTAGATATGATTTTCTGTCCGATGTGGTTTTGGACCCAATAAACATGAATGCAGTGCAACGTAAAGTAGTTAAACGTAAACCTAATACTAAAAGTAAAGAACCCTCAAAGTAAAAGCCAAATATGAATATAATATACTAATATAGTCAGTAAAACTTAGTGAAAAAAGGAAAGAGGGGGAAAAAAGAAGAAATGGGACTGGAGCTTCCTGCAATATCATATATGTAGAACTCAAAAATAAAAAACCTAATATAGCGCGACCATCTCCAAAAAAATGTTAAATGAATCTATACAGCTCACTGTTCATGTCAAAAATATAAAAAGTATTATATCAAGAATAAAAAAAAGCCACATAAAAACACATACACAATACATGTACAATGATAAAAAGTTGTTGTGAAAATCAGACCATAAAGTACTCTAAATTGCATAAACGCCCTATAGTTCCACAAAAACTCCAATAAAAAATCTCCAATGAAAAAAAATGGTGTGTAATAGGTTAGCACCGTAATGAAATGGCGTGGTCTCCTACAGGAGAATTATATGTGGAGAATTCTGAATGCGTGATGAACGTGGATCAAGTCCCAAAAACTATTGGTTTACCGATTGAGCCTCTGAAGCAGCCGACACTGAAACCGGTCAGGAATTATTTCTGACCACCTCTCATGTTGTGATCCCAACAAGCTGTACCCTATGGACTCAAGGCATGGCAGTTTTTTGACGAATACTGCGATGAAAGGGAATCTACAATATTCTAGGTTCGGATGAGTACTTTTGCACTTTATCCTACTGGGATAGTGATTGCAGGATACACATTGTGGATGACAATATTAGAGGGACCCCACAAGCTTAACATTGGCAGCAGTGCTTTTTCCATTGATCTTGGATCAACTATACAGAGGAAGGAAATCTTTTTTTATCTCAAACAAAGGTTTTTTATTGAACCAAAATATCAATACAAGCAATGAGCTCCAGAGCAGCAATATATCATCAGGACAGTGTGGCGCAGCACACCCATAATCAGGAAAACAGGAGAGATCATGGTAAACTTCAAATACAAATGTATATACCCAACTCACTCCGCCAGCATTCAATGGACAGTAACCCAAATACAAGTCTCCACCCCCCATACCTTAATATAGTGCATCCTATGCTAGGCATCCTGTAGTTTAGTGTAGCTCAGGAGTCCACCCACAACCCTAGAATAGACGATCGTACACCAAGTCTATCGGGGCTAAACCCGGAATATTCAGCCAAGGGGCCCATACTTTTTCAAATTTAGATTTAGACCCTCTATGTTGGTATATTACTTTTTCCAGCCGTAATGTGACCCCCATCTGTTTGATCCATTCATGCACTGTGGGCGGTTCAGTGTCCTTCCAGTGCCTCAGTATCATCAGACGGGCCTGAAATAGGGCCCTGCAAATAGCCTGCCTAGAACCACTCTCCACCATCAAGTTGTCACATATTCCCAGCAAGCAGGTTTTAGGATCTAGTGATATCTGAGCCTGAAAGCCCCGTTAAGGGTATCAATGACCTTCGTCCAATAGAGATGTAGTTTCGGACATCTCCACAGTAGGTGGATAAGATCACCATGATCTCTACAGCACCTAACGCAGGTGGGATCAACCCCCATCCCCATTCGTACCAGCCTAGCCGGCGTGTAATGCACTCTCAGGAGGATCTAGAGTTGCGACAATCTGTGTGCTACGTTCAGGGAGCACCCGGGAACTGCCTGCAATGTCTCCTCCCATTGTCCCTCGTCAAATCCTCCCACATCTTGTTCCCACCGGGTCATTGCCCTCAAGGGGGTACCCGGTATGAAGAGATTCTGAAGCATAGCATAGCAACTAGAGGTAGGAAATCTAGGTTGCAGAGTGTCCTCTACAGCTGAACATGTATACACATGCCATTGACATTGACCCTGTTGCTGGTATATGAACCTCCTCTGGACCACTGTTGTTAATTACCAAACATCAAGCCAAATATCACTGTTCCTCTGGGCTATCCCTCTTCTTCGTTTTGTCAACTTTGGATATGTAATTTTAACTTTGACTTGAACCACGTTCATCACGCATTCAGCATTCCCCACATCTAATTCTCCTTGTAGGAGACCATTCCACTACGGTTCTAACCTATTTCACACCATTTTTATTTCATTGGAGCTTTTTCATTGGAGCTTTTGGGGAACTATAGTGCATTTATGCAATTATAGAGTACTTTATGGTCTTATTTTTGCAACAACAGGTGGTCATGCATTTTATCATGGTGCATGTGTGTTTATGTGGCTTTTTTTCTATTTTTATTTTTGGTATAATAAATTGACATTTTTTATATGAACATATAGATTCATTTAACATTTTTTTTTTGGAGATAGTCGAGCTATATCAGGTTTTTTATTCTTGAGTTACACATTTAAACTTAAAGGGGTTGTAAAGATACATTTTTCCCCCCTAAATAGCTTACTTTACCTTAGTGCAGTCCTCCTTCTCTTACCTTATCCTTTGATTTTGCTTTTAAATGTCCTTATTTCTTCTGAGAAATCCTCACTTCCTGTTCTTCTGTCTGTAACTCCACACAGTAATGCAAGGCTTTCTCCCTAGTGTGGAAAAAGCCTCTTGAGAGGCGAGGGGGTGAGCAGGCAAGTCAGGACACTCTCTACTTTGCAGATAGAGAAAGGAGCTGTGTGTTAGTCGGCGTCCTGACACTCCTGCTTGACCCCTCCCCCCTCAAGAGGCTTTCTCCACACCAAGGAGAAAGCCTTGCATTACTGTGTGTAGTTACTGACAGAAGAACAGGAAGTGAGGATTTCTCAGAAGAAATAAGGACATTTAAAAGAAAAATCAAAAGGATGAGGTAAGTGAAGGAGGACTGCACTAAGGTAAAGGAAGCTATTTTGGGGATTATTTTTTTTACCTTTACAACCCCTTTAAACCCTCAGAGTTTGTTTTAGCTTGGCACATTGAGCACAATGGTTACAGTATACATCTTTTTTTTCTAATAACAGCATTGATAATCCAATAAAAACTTACCTGAAAAATCTCCTTTCATGATATGAATGAATGCAAAGTAAAAATGGTATAAATTTTGGGGGAGGTTGCTCACAGCTGGAAAGGGGACTGGCAGGAACAGTCAGATTGGGGTGTTGAGGGAGAGATTCTGGCACTGGCAGTATCCATTTTCTTTACAAAGTTATTAACTAAGCCTTAACCAATACACTTATTGACAAATGGTTATCTTTGAACTGTCCGATAATTGGATTGTTAGACCTCATACCCACTTATCCCCGGTGCATAAGGTTCTGGAGTTGGATTCTTCCTTCTGCCAAACAGCGCCTCCTGCCCTCCAAACCGTTCCCAGCAAACTGAGAGCTAATACCAGCCTTTTACCCAAAGCATCGTACACAGACAAGATGTAGGGATAGAACCAAAGGAATGATTGTTTATTGAAACTCTGACACATACTGTACTTTATATCTCACAGGGAGACATTCCCCTCTTGAGGATATTAGCATGACAATGCAAACTGTAAAAAGGAATATAATTAACATATCTAAACAATAGCCAACATATACTATAAACATTAAGCTAATTAAACAACTAGCCTTGATTAGCCAGCGGGTGACCAGACCATTCGGCAACAAAGTACATTACACATTATCATAAGTATACACACAGAGATGAGCAGACAGACAGAAACAACAGGCGATCCAATTAACAATGAGAGAGACACAAACTTTTGTATTCTGTTCACTAAAAAAAGTATTTATAAGACAAACAATCTCTCTGCAGTTTGATACGGTGAAATTAATGTATCTACATAGATCTCTTGAGGATTGTGGTTGATAAATATTTCTGTCCCACGTGAAGCAGCCTCTTCAACCCAGTCTGCATGAGGGCCACCATATTTCCTCTGACCATTAACCTGTACAAAATTAATAATATACCTTTCCATCCACTCCAGAAGGGAAGCTTTATTGTCCTTATGCAGAGAATTAATCCAAGCCTTGCTCTCAGCGTCCAGCATGTTATTGTCCATCATTGGAGAACGATCTGCTTGCTCCCTGGGCCATAATCAGTGGATATGAGGCTTGCCCCTAGTCCTCTCCAGTCTTGGTTGGGTCTGTCACAGACACACTGTGCAACCCCACTGCTGAGAATTTATCAACTGCTTTGACTGGATGGAGCAGGACTTACATTTAGTACAGTATGTACACAGGAACAGATGCCCAAAACGCAATAGCTGTCAGCCTGTAAGCCTTGACAGACTGCTGGCAGCGAGGCTGGATGGTACACCTGTACCTCCATCCACACCTAAATGCCAAAATCTCCTGCACCAGGTCTATTGCACTATATAAAACTTTCTACAAAGGCATTTTTTCAGCCATCTGCTGGCTGAATATGTAGTTTGCAAAAGCTGTTTTTTAGGTGACAAGTAGAATAGATCTCCACCTGCTGGTCAAAATATGTAATTTACAATTATGCGGCCAGATTCAGAAAGTATTTACGTCGTAGAGATACATCGCGTAAATACTAAGAATAGCCGGCGTATCTTTTTTCTGTATTCAGAAAAGATGATACGCCGGAATTCTGCTAATATACGAGCGGCGTAAGTCTGTTACACCATCGTATATTAGTTGCATTTTTACGCTGGCCACTAGGTGGTGCTTCCATTGTTTTATACGTCGAATATGTAAATTAGGGAGTTATGCCGATTCCCGAACGTACTTGTGGCCGGGCGTCGTAGTTCACGTCGTTTGCGTAAGCGTTATTCCGGCATAAAGTTACCCCTGCTATAGTGAGGCGCAGCCAATGTTAAGTACGGATGTCGGGACAGCGTCGAATTGTACGTCGTATACATTGTTTGAGTAAATCGTTCGGGAATGGGGCTGGACGTCATTTACGTACACGTCGTTTACATTGACTAGTTGCATCGTGATTTCACGCATGCGCACTGGGATACATCCACGGACGGCGCATGTGCCGTTCAGAAAATACGTAAATTGTGTGGGGTCATGATTCATTTACATGAATCACGCCCCCACATTAGTAATTTGAATTAGGTGCCCTTACGCCGGACACTTTACGGTACGCCGCCGCAACTTATGGAGCAAGTCCTTTCTGAATAAGGCACTTGCCCATAATACATAAATTGTGTGGGTCATGATTCATTTACATGAATCACGCCCCCACATTAGTAATTTGAATTAGGCGCCCTTACGCCAGACACTTTACGCTACGCCGCTGCAACTTATGGAGCAAGTGCTTTCTGAATAAGGCACTTGCCCATAAAATTTGCAGAGGCGTAGCGTAAATACGCTACGCCGCCGGATAGATACACATTTGTATCTGAATCTGGCCCATAGACTGTAATTACAGTTATTTAAAGGACAGAGCTCCACCTGTTGACTGCAAATGGATACTGTCATTTTGCAAATATTTTATGTGCATTATTAAACTTTTTTTTAAGGTATTGCAACCTCAAAGATTAAATGTCTAAAACGTACTTTATTGGGAATCAAAACATTTGGAACATTTTATTCAACAATGTGTGTCAGAGGGACTGAGGTTATATTTTAAGTCAAAGTGCAAAAATGGCACTATTGTTTTTGGGTTGTACTATGGGTACAAACAACAACTAACATACACATATATGGTATCGCTGCTATCGTCAGGAGCAGGCCCGTCGCTACAGGACCATCAAAACAAAAACAGCCAAGCTGGCCTGGGGCCCCCAACTTCCTCTTCCCGGGATGTAGCTTGGCCAAGCTCCTCTTCCTTCCACCTGGAGTCCTGTCAGTCCGGCTGGGTACTGCGCGTGGTACAGGAGATTCAGTTTCCTGTTCCCTGAGTGCTCACTTCCTTTCAGTCCAGCTGGGAAGACAGAAAACTGAATCTCCTGTACCGCACAGTACCCGGCCCAACCCGAGGACTATCTGATAGGGGACTAGGAAAGAGGAGCTCGGCCACGCTACAGTGGCAGCCTACAGGGAAGAAGGGGAGGTAAGAATAGACAAAAGATTGTGTAGCACTAACATAGGCTTTGCATGTAGAGGGATGTGCTTGGGGCCCCCCAAATTCATTCAAACGGCCCTGGTCAGGAGCAGGAGAATTGACTTTGGGTTGTTCTTTAGTGGTAGGTTATGAAAGTAGCAAGAAATATACAGCTACATTTTAAAAATATGATTTATTTTTTACTATTTTGGGGTAGTTTTTCTTTGATAATAATAAAAACACCACGAGATATCCATTACCACCAAAAGAAATCCCAATTTGTCCTGGAAAAAAAGAAGGTATAATTTACCTGGATGTACAAAGTAGTTGCGATAATATGTACAGTTTTACTAACACATATCAAAATTGCAAAATTGTGCTTTGGCATTTAGATTTGTTTTACCCTTAGGTGCGAAGGAGGTTAAGGGAATATTGTATTTTTAATTTTTCACTTTTTTTCCATTCTTTCTTTGCATTTGTACACGTCCCTCAGAGCAGTGGGCAGCAATCTGTGCCCTTTGTATGACAATCCCCTGCCAATTAGCCTTGAAAATGGAGGAAATAGATTTTCAAGATTCACTTTCCGTTGACTTCAGTGAGGTTCACATTATTGTTTGCAATTTGCACACTTTTGGATGTGTTCACAAAACATGCCTGCAAATTTAACCCGTCATTAGCCCATCATTATCAAAGATCCTTCGAGAGCTGGTGCTGCTGACAATTGTTCATAGAGAGGTACCTTTCTTGTATATCCTAGGGAAACTATACAGGCATGATAAAGACAGATGTTTTTGCAAGAGGCATAAAAAAAAAGGCCATCTACATAAAAAATTGGAACAATAATCCCTGAACGGGGGTGGAGGCCTTCAACGCCATTTGTCTCCCACATATAATGCCATTATAGCATCTCTACCCTGGTGATGTGACAACAGGTCACACCTTTAGCCATATAGAAACACAGAAGTATAGAAAAGTGGCAGCAGAAAAAGACCAAGTAGTCCATCGAGTCTGCCCATTTTTTTTGGGGGGGGGGGGGGGGGTGAGAGGTTATTTTTTTTTCTATTGTTTTTTTTTAATTTACTTTGTTGTCTATAGACTTTGTTGTCTGACTATATAAATGTATAGATGTTGATTGTCATGAGCAGGACGACAAGGATGAATAGAGTTAAAGCGGAGTTCCACCCTGAACTTTTTTTTTTTCATATTCAGACTCCTCTAAACCTATAAAAAAACATTTGGAGGAAATGTTTTTTTTTTATACTTACCAGAATCGCCAAGTTGCTATGTAGTCCCCCTACTCTGCCATTTCCTGATCCATGGCGCTCCTGGTCACTTTCTGCCTCGCCTGTGCTCTTGGAAAATGATGACACATGATTTGCCAGGAGTCTGTGGGCAGTACTGTGACTAAAAATCAAACTTTTCAAACTAGTCGCTCAGACTATGAACCCCAACTGTCTAGAGCCTCCGGCAAACGACACTCAAGAATTCTGTAATGAGCTATCAGATTTTTTTATCGACAAAATCGAAAACATTAATAAAATATTTCAACAGAAAAAAACAAACAACCTCAAAATGAATGCAATACCCATATTCTACAATTGACAACATTTTGGTCCCAATCACCATCGACACCACCAAAAACATCATCAGAAGCCTCCGAGACAGCACATCACCGGATGACATCATTCCTACAAAACTCCTGAAAGAATGTACCGACATCTTGGCACCCATCATAACACATCTCGTAAATCAATCATTCAAAGAAGGAATTGTTCCGATCTCCCTAAAGCAAGGCATAATCAAACCCCTCCTAAAGAAACATAATCTCAACCCCAAAGACCCAAACTACCGCAGACCTGTAACAAGCCTTAAGACCATCTCCAAGATTTTTGAGAAAGCTGTAGTACAACAACTACAACTCCACTTGGACACCCACAAACTCTTGGACCCACTACAATCAGGCTTCCGCCCAGGCCATGGCACAGAATCGGCACTTCTCAAAATATGGAATTAAGCCCTCGAAGCAGCAGATGATGGAGAATCATGTCTCCTGGTGCTGCTGGACCTCAGTGCAGCATCCGACACAGTAGACCACAAAACTCTACTCATCTGTCTTAAAGAAGTGGCCGGAGTCATTGACTCAGATCTAGCCTGGTTTGCATCCTTCCTGGAAAGTCATTCTCAGGCAGTGAAACTAGGAGATTTCAGCTCAGAAACACACACCATTTCTTACGGAGTCCCTCAAGGTTCTCCCCTGTCACCCTTGCTGTATCTCCATCCACTGCTTAACATCATCAGCAAACAGAACCTGTGCTACCACTCTTACACAGATGACACCCAACTCTTCCTTCGCAATACCAAAAAAAAATGACCAATATCATGGATTAGAAAAATGCCTCGCATTGATCGATGACTGGATGACTGAGAGCTCCCTTAAACTCAATGGATCCAAAACAGGACTTATTTTCCTCCACGCAAATCGAAAGACAAAAGGAAGGGCTTCATAGACACCACAAACCATCCTTGGACAAATTATCACCCCAAGCACCAAAGTCAAAATTCCTTGGAGTAATTTTTGACTCAGAGATGTTGATGGATGCACAAATAGGATCAGTAGTCAGCGGATTCCGCCATCTTCTCCGCCTACTGCATAGACACATCCCCTTCATCCCAGAAGAAGACACAGTAGTAATAGTCGGAACAATCATCAATTCCCGATTCGACTACGCAACCCTCTACCTAGGACTACCTAAATACCTAATTTCATGCCTACAAGTTGTCCAGAACACAGCAGCAAGACTGGTAACAGGAAAACAACCCTGAGAATCAATCTCCCCATCCCTGAGGACCCTCCATTGGCTAACCGTAAAGGATCGGGTCACATTCAAGAGCCTCTGCCTCACCCAAAAATTCACACAAGGAAACGCTCCTCAATACTTATGCTAAAAAATAAAACACTACACCCCCAACCGCATTCTTCGATCAACTAACCAAAACCTCCTCTACGTCCCAAAGTCCCACTACAAATCGAGGGGAGAATGAAGATTTGCAATACAAGGACCACAGCTATGGAAGTCGCTACCCACCAACATCCGAATGGAAGAAAACCATCTGGCCTTTAGGAAAAAACTAAAGACCCACCTCTTCTGAAGGATCAAGAGGACACCAGATGAAAATAAGCGCCTTGAGGCAATTTAGTTTGCATTTGTAGCGCTATACAAGTTATTCACTCACTCACTCACACTCACTCACTCACTATATCTTGACAGGAAATGACACGATTTAAGGTGGATCACAGCTAAGAGATGTGTTTATCTATG
Organism: Rana kukunoris; assembly: GCA_029574335.1. Classification (NCBI taxonomy): domain Eukaryota; kingdom Metazoa; phylum Chordata; class Amphibia; order Anura; family Ranidae; genus Rana; species Rana kukunoris. The sequence continues at coordinate 70,183,354 of CM056050.1, read as the reverse complement.
TTGCCATAACAAGGGGGTGGGACCTTCCTCCATCGCTGCCCGTTGTTATAGCAACTTTAGAAACAATCAGCGCTATGGACGCTGTTGAATCGCGCATGCGCCAGATCGAGAGGTGCATGCTGGTTACCCAGCATGCACTTCTCCAAAGCTAATCCAGGAAGACATATCAATTAGGCTTCACATGCCCACAATCATGGCCACAAAAGGTGGGAGAAAATATTGAGTAAGACATTTTTATTTTTTCTAAATCCATAATGAAGATTGTATACTCGTTTTTGTATTTAATTAGTAATAATGCTAGGATGAATACAAAATAAATAAAAAAACATCATGGATTAGATTATGTACCTAGGACAGAATGGTTCCACAACTTTCACACCTCCCATCCTGTTTATGACATTAAACATATACACATTTCATGGTAATTGGTGTTTATGCTACCTTATATATGGATATAAATGCTGGGTTATATTACATTTCTCATATAACAAAAAGCAATTTACTAAAAGAAGTACAAATAGCAGAGAAACCAATCAGCTGACTCATGTCCGTTTTAGGCGGCGTACACACGATCGGACATATCCGATGAAAACGGTCCGCGGACCATTTCCATCGGATATGTCCGATCGGGAGTTTGATCCGATGGCGTGTACACACCATCGGATCAAATTCCCCGCCGCCGGACGGCGCGGTGACGTAGTGGTGACGCGGCGGTGACGTTGACGCCGCCGCGTCACCGCCACGTCACCGCACCAGGAAGTAAAACACTTCCGCGCATGCGCCGAATCCATTCGGCAGCGGCGCGGCGGCGGTGGGGGCCGACATGTCTGCTGGTAAGTGTACTAACCAGCAGACATGTCGGGCGGACAGATTCCCACCGGATAGATTTCAAAGCATGCTTTGAAATCTGTCGGGTGGAGAAATCTGTCCGCTAGCCCATACACACGAGCGGAGATGTCTGCTGAAACGGTCCATCGGACCGTTTTCAGCGGACATATCCCCTCGTGTGTACGCGGCCTTAGACCTCTTCAGTAATTTGTGAATTTTTTTTTTTTTTACAGAATAGTGTCCTAAAACAGGTTCTTTGGAATTTACAAGAGTAAATCTTTGGAAACTAGGGATTATGCACATATTTTTAAATATCAAAGAGAAAGCAATAAAGCAATGAATAGCACTGTATGCTTATGAGAGGAGAGGTCTATAACAACTGACTAAAAGGTAGAAATTGATAGGTGGGATCTGATTAGTTGCTGCGGGCAATAGACTCGCTGTTCTGTTTTCTAGTTTTTACACGAATACCCTAGTATCTCATTTAATTTTTTTCAGCTGTTTTAGCAAAAAAAAGGAATTATCATAGATTACCATTATTCAAACTACAGTCACTTAGTTAAGAAGGCACACCAAATCCTGGAATTCTCATAGGAAATTTTCCACAAAGCTAGAAGTTTAGAAATGTTCACAATAGATTTACTCTCTTTAACCATAATCCATTTATCTATCATGGTTTTGGTAAACCTGAAGAGAAAAACCTGCAGGAAAACTGATAGTGTGTATGGGGCTTATCAGGGGTTTAAAGCTGAAACTACAATTTTTTAAGTAATATTTTCTTTACCCTAATTGATAAAGAAAATATTACTTAAAAAATTGTAGTTTCAGCTTTAAACCCCTGATAAGCCCCATACACACTATCAGTTTTCCTGCAGGTTTTTCTCTTCAGGTTTACCAAAACCATGTAGTGCAAGGGCCTGCCTGATTGCATATAAATTGAAACTCTTGAGGTTTGACCTCATATTAGATGGTTTTGGTAAACCTGAAGAGAAAAACCTGCAGGAAAACTGAAAAAGTGTGTATGGGGCTTCAATCTAAAAAAAAAGGACAGCTAAATAAATGGTTTGCTCAGGATAAGAATCAAACAGTTGAATTGCTTTGCCTTCTGAACTCATCAGGCTTCTAGATCTATAAAGTTAATTATAGTTCAAAAGAATACTTACAGGGTTAAACAAGGTAGTCATGTTCACTGCATATTTGTGGTTTTAGCTCTTTCAACTCTTTGGAAATATGGAATGCGGGTACGGTGTGACTTGTCCCGTAAAAGTGACTGAAGATGAAAAATGGCCTACATTGCTCAGACTCCTATAATGCCAAAGCCAACTCACCCACTCCACAGGGAGCTTTCTCCGTCTTTCTTTTTGCTGATGCTCATGTCCTACATTTCATTAATAACCAACATTGGCAGTGCATATTTACAGCAAGGTATATTTCAGCATCACTTTTGCTTAAAAATAAAATATATGTTGACTGTAGTATACAGTATAAACAGGGGATTTAAAGAATACGAGGACAACAGACATTTTAGATACCCCTCTGAGTGATCCAGAGCACTTGCATTTTTGCTGACTCCTCTGAGCTGTAAGCCCATGGGGTACTTGGGTTATGCCAGGCAGTGAGAGTGGGGTCACACGCGGTGGTACTTTTCTGTGCAGAACATGCTTATCAATGCACGGAACCAGGACTAAACTGCGGTCATGTGAAAAATCTATCATTAACCACTTGCTTACTGGGCACTTACATCCCCCTCCTGCCCAGGTGAAATTTCAGCTTCCGGCACTGCGTCGCTTTAACTGACAATTGCGCGGTCGTGCGACGTGGCTCCCAAACAAAATTTACGTCCTTTTTTCCCCACAAGTAGAGCTTTCTTTTGGTGGTATTTGATCGCCTGTGCGATTTTTATTTTTTGCGCTATAAACAAAAAAGAGCGACAATTTTGAAGAAAAATACAATATTTTTTACTTGTTGCTATAATAAATATCCCAATTAAAAAAAAAACACATTTTTTTTTTCTCAGTTTAGGGCGATACGTATTCTTCTACATATTTTTGGTAAAAAAAAAAAAAAAAAATCGCAATAAGCGACTGGTTTGCGCAAAAGTTATAGCGCTTACAAAATAGGGGAGAGAATTATTATTTTTTATTATTTTTTTTTTACTAGAAATGGCGGCGATCTGCGATTTTTATTGTTACTGCGATGTTATGGCGGACACATCGGACACTTTTGACACATTTTTGGCGCCATTCACATTTATACTGCGATCAGTGCTATAAATATGCACTAATTACAGTATAAATGTGACTGGCATTGAAGGGGTTAACACTAGGGGGTGAGGAAGGGGTTAAATGTGTATGCTAGGTGTGTTCTAACTGTAGGGGGAGGGGGGGTGACTGGGGGGGTGACCGATCTGTGTCCCTATGTAGGAAGGAACACAGATCGGGCTCCTCCCTTCCAGAGACAGGACATTGTCTCTGTGTCAGCCGGCAATGAGAGATGATCTATGAGAGATCATCTCTCATTCGCCCACAGATCGCATTGCAAACGGCCGCTCTGATTGGCCATTTGCCGCGATCTGTGATTGGCCGTGTCCAAGGGACACGGACAACACAGGGCTTCCCCGCAGCGCGCTGTACAGCGCGCGCTGGGAACGCCAGAAAGACATGCCGTCAAATGACGGCATGTTGGATATTGAGGCCCGCGCTGTTGCCGTCATCCGACGGTAGCGCGGGCCTCAAGTGGTTAAGGTAGTTCACCGACGTAGAGATGAGCCTTCACTTTGTGCAGCAATTAAAGTGCAGAGTTCCTCTGAAAAGTAACTTGTCCCATGTCACTACACACTGTAACTTGTATGTTTGCATTAGGAGGGACGTGCTGAGCCTGTGCCCACTCCACCAGTCCAGCATTCCTCTGTGATCTTACTCCCAATAACAGAATGGTGTAGCGCTGTGTACATGTGCAGACCTTGTGCGAACATTAATGAACTCTTCGACTTTATGTACCTTTTGACCAGGCAATAGATCTTTGTAACCACGTTCGTATTCAGTTGCTATGGGATACTGATCACTAGGGTACCTTGCAGTGCTGAGAGACAATTACTTGGTACAAGCCCATTCTATGGCAGGACAGCCTCCTGTGAGTCTCTTGCTTCTGTTCCCATGTGGCTGGAGCTGGAGCAGAACCCTCTCTGCAAAGAAGCTGGAGATAAAGGCCCAGATTCAGGTACATCTGCGCATTATTGGATCGGCGTAGCGCACCGCCTTTACGTTAGACTTGCGCAATTTTGCCGCGTAATCACCCTATTCTCGTAGCTTTTGCGCAGGAAATTGCGCATGCGTAATGTTTTTTCAGAGGCGTAAGGAGGAGTAATACAAATTGGGAAGGACGTGGGCGTGTTACATTGAAATGAGCCATGACCCCATGCAAATGAAGGGCCGGCCGGCTCGCGCATGCGCGCTTGAAGCATACCATGTCAGCTCCGCTGTGCGCATGCTCACAACTCGGGAGCGGCGCAATCAGTGAAATTGGAAATGGACTAGGGCAACGTTGTGAACTACGCAAACAGCATAAATAGACACACACAAACGCACTTGCATTGCAAAAGTACATCCCTTTGTCCCTTCCCATTTAACCAAGTGCTTTTGTCCTCTTGTTCGTTGCGGTGTGTTTTGTAGTTGTCAGATTAGTGTTCTGTGTGATCAAGTGTTTGTTAGTAGATTTTTGAAAGTGGTTTTTGATAAGTGTTTGAGAGACTGTTTGTTTGATTGATATATTTGTGTTTGTTTGTTTTCCTGCTGTATTTTTGTTTTGTTTTTTTGTGACTGTTCATTGCTGAGTAGTTTTCTCTCTTTGTGTGTGTTTTTGCTTGATTGGTTGGGCTTGTTTGTGTGAGTTTTTTTGGAAGGATGACAGAGAGAAAACGAAAGCTGAATTTTACAGTTGTGGAAAAACAAACTCTTGCCCGGGCCATTAGCGAGTATGGGCGTTACCTCCACAGCCCAGAGAGTGCCAACACCACCCTGGCCAGGAGGAGGGAGATTTTGGATAGGATCATTGAGCAGGTCAATTCAGCGGGGCAGGGGGAGACACGGACCCGGTCTGGGATTGACAAAAAAATCAATGACCTCCGGCGTCTGGTCAAACAGAAGCTGGCCAGAATGCATGCCCATGCCAGGGGCACAGGAGGGGGCCCACCATGCCGTATTAGGCTGACAGCGGAGGAGCGTGCAGTGGCCCTGACCTTTCATCAGCATGAAGTTGAGGGCCTGCCCGGCTTTGACTCAAGTCCGGAGCCCGTGGTGCCAGGTACGTTTTTTTTGTTAATATCAGGTGTGTAGCATGTGTGGGGGAGGGGGTGAAAGGGAATATGTGGCAAGTGTGTGGATCCTCCAACCTGTGAATGTTTTGTATCATCCACAGATGTGCAGGAGGGTGCAGGGCCATCTGGCCTGACCGCACCAACCCCAGGACAGCAGCCTAATGAGGCCCCCCCAACAAGGCCGGAGTCCGCGGAGGAGGTTCAAGAGGAGCAGGAGAATCATGAGGAGGAGGAGAATCATGAGGAGGAGGAGAATCATGAGGAGGAGGAGTCCATGTCAGGCACTGGACGTTTGGTTTTTGAGGACTCTTCCCCTCTGGCTGGCAGCAGGCAGGCCTCCCTAAGGGGGAGCCCCCCCTCCTCCCCCAACATGGCTCCCCTCACAAGGGCCTCCCCTTCTCCCCGGCCACAAGCATCAGCTGGAGGCAGGATGTCATCCCAGACCACCAGGGGGTGGCCGATCTCCTGCCCGCCACTCTGAGAAGGGACCAGGTCCTCCAGACCCGCAATCTGGGACAGGTCAGCCAGACATTGGTGCGGATGGAGGAGAGCCTGTCCTCCATCAAGGATACGCTGGGGAACCTGGACTTCCACTCCCGGGCTTTCAGAACCTGCCTAAACGAACTGCAGACGACATCAGCAGGCGTTGGGCAGGATGTGAGGGCCCTTACCCTGGCTATCCAGGCCAACACGGCAACACTTGGTGCTGCCCTGGACAGAATAGCCGTGGCCTTGTAGGGCAGGCCGCCAGGTGGGCAGAGATCAGGGGCTGCTCCTCCTTCCCCGGTTTTACCCCTCCCCATGAGTCTCCCCTGAGAAGCCGGGGCCGTGGCCGGGGGCGCCCCAGGCGTGGCTCACGCAAAGGGCAATAATTTGTTTTTCCCCCTTTTTTTTTTTTTTTTGTAATTTTTTATTATTTTTTTTGCTGGAAATTTTTTGCTTTTGCAGTTTTTTTTTTTTTTTTTTTGGGTTGTGAATGCTGTGTGAATGTGGGGTTGACATTCCTGCCAGAAAAGGGGTGTCACCCTCAATTTTGATGGAGAAGGGTTCCCCAGGACCAGGGTGAATGGTGTATGAATGTTCAGTGACATAATTGGAGCCTTATGGAGCCAATTTGATGTGGATGTGGGGTGTGTGTGCTAGGGACCACAGTGTAGTGCATGCATGCATTCTCATTGTGCCATGATTAATGTGTATGTTTAACGTGCAAATGTGAGCTGTCTCCTGGCTGCTCTTCCCTCAGAAGACGGGGTAGCCTCGGTTAGGGGGGGATTGTCTGGTTCAGGGGTCAGGTCATCACGTAGGCCAATCTGCAGGCCCTTTCTTACTGCGAAGTTGTGCAGCATGCAACATGCACCGATGATCTGGCACACAAAGTTTGGGGAATACAAGAGGGTACCCCCAGACTTATCCAGGCATCGGAAACGTGACTTCAGGAGGCCAAAGGTGCGCTCCACCACTGCTTGTGTTTGGGCATGTGCTTGATTGTATCTTTCCTCTCCTGGGGTTTGGGGGTTCCGGATAGGAGTCATGAGATGGGGTCCCAATGGATATGCAGTGTCACCTGTAAGGGAAAAGACAGGAGGATGTTAGTCATGCATGTGCCCCTTTTTGATGTGCATCATGGGAGGGGATAGTCATGCCTGCCACCCATGTCACTCACCAACCAGCCAGGTGTCCCCATACACGTTCTGATCGAATTCCATTCGGATGTGGCATTGATTGTATATGTAGCTGTCATGGCTGGACCCTGGGTGTTTGGCACGGACGTGCCATATGAGGCCTTGGGCATCGACTATCACCTGTACGTTGATGGAATGCCAGTGCTTCCGATTGCGGTACATGTGCTCTGTCTCCTGGGGGGGCTGGAGTGCCACATGTGTGCAATCAATGGCCCCCACAGTGCGTGGGAATCTGGCAATTCTGTAGAAATCTGTCATTGCCTTCAGCCGCAGGTCCTCAGTGGTGGGTTTGATGATTTGGTTGGCCATGCGTCTGAGGATTGCAGGGACAACCTGGTGCACACATCTGCTCATGGAGGATTGTGACATCCCAGCCACCACTCCACTTGTACGCTGAAAAGAGCCACTGGCAAGGACATGGAGTGTTGCCAGTACCTTGACCAGTGGCTGCACTGCATGTGAGCAGTGTGTTGGGCTGGTGATGTCCTCCTGCAAGGTTGTGGTTAATTCCAGGATGACATGAGGGGTAAATCTGAAGATGCGAAACACCTCAGAATCACTCATGCCAAACAGGTCTATGCGGGTGTGGTATATCCTCTCCCGTGCCACCCTCCGTGCCATCCTCCGTGCCCTCATCCTTCTTTGTTCATCTAAAGTCAGTAGTATAGCTATGTGCGACGATGCCCCTGGTATGTTGGCATACAGATTGTTGTGCAACACGTGTGACTGCTGAGCTCCTCACTAACAGTGTTGCTTTATCTAACAAGTAGACTTTTTTTCACTTTTTAGACCAGCTTTTATATGCTCTAATTTTAGACAGGACATTTTGCTGTTGCGCACACTGCGTCGCCTGCGCTGCCTCAACGTTGTTTTGTGGATCCCCGTAAGTCCCTTATTAGCATATTTGACTAGCAAATCAATGGTGTGTCTAGCGCACTTTTGCGCGGACGGATGCACCAGTCTAACGAAATTACGCGGGACAAATAAAAGTCGATTTTTGGCGTATCTCGTTCTGGGGATGCCGCGCATTGAAACGCACGCGCACATTTCGACTTACGCACGCGCATCTCCTATTGCGCAGGCGTAATCGTTCTGTGAATCTGGGCCAAAATCTTTATGGCTTGTCTCTGTCTTCTTCCCATGCAGAGCCCATGTAAACAGAGCCCTCCTCCTTTTATAACAGCACAGGGAGACAGGCAGAGCCCAGAAAGAGTGGGAACTACAGGACTAGCATTAATCCTTCCCTGACCTGGGCAGACTAGCTAGTTTACCAACATGGTAAATGCCGACAGCATGCCTACTCTTTTTGCAAGCCGTTCCAGCTGCAAGTACTCCATAATGAATTACAGTGAAAACCTGTGTTATGTAGAAAAAGGAACTACCACATTAACCCTTCCATAATCTAGGCAGACTATAGTTTACAAACATGGTACATTTCTTTTGTAGTCAACTGTCTAAAGTCTGCCTACACCCTGATATATCAGTGAAGAAAGTCTTGATCCCTCTCTTATCAGCTCCAGTCGACTTTCAGATGTACAGGTCAAAATGTTTGGTATACAGGATTAAAATGGAAGGTGTATACAGTCTATTTCACCTTAAGCAAGTCTGCTAGTGGTCCCCATCAGTCAAATAGCGATATTTTATATGAAGCGTACTGAGCCTTCTATTGCAGTATTGCACGTTGCAGAATACTAGCTGCCTGGCTAATATACTGATCAAAAGATTTAAATACTTGTAGGTATGTACAGTCTATATTGTTCATTTCTGGTGGCACTCAACCTCAGTGGCAATGCAGTGGGGGGGGGGGGAGGCATACGATTAGATGTGGGTGCCCCATGTGACTTTGGCAGCCATCTGGGTCAGGCAGAGTCTATTTAAGACTCTGTGTAAATTGATAATAATGATGTTACCATCACAAAGTGGCTCTTTAGATAGCACAACAAAATACACTATGCCACATCCTTTAATTAGTCAGTGAATTGGGGATTTGAAAAAAAATTACTTTCTAGGCATATTTAAAAAGGTGGCACAAAGTTATAACAAATGTAATAGACATAGACAACTATAAAAACATATACAATTGTAAATGGGAATTAAAGAGACATTTCTCAAAGTTCAGCTGTCCAGAGTCCTATAGGGCTTAATAGGCTAGACTGGTTGGCCAGAGAAATCCTGAGTATGGCAATTGCCCCACTGAAATAACATACAAAGTAACCTGATTTGGTACAATTTTATAATGGCTGATAATGGGTAGCAGGAACCAGCTCAGGAAGTATTAGTTCTGTTTTTCATAGGTACAAAGGCGTGCTCAAGCAGCTGATCCAACACTAGTATGCAGATTAGGCCTTTACAATTAGGGCCAGTGTTAGAGAAAAATGTGTTAGATGAGGATAAGAATCTGGTAGGGTGTTGAAGCTACCTTGAACAATATGGTTTTATTAAATGCATAAATCCAATATATGGCAAGATCATGAAGTTGTAGAGAAGACATTGGCTGCAGAAATAGTTTGTCCTTTTTAAAGTCATGCTGCAATTTTTCATTTTAGAAAAAATATATAATTTTAGCAGCAGCAGTGGAAATTCAGTGGGTGATCGGAACAAAAACAGAGAAAGACACCAGGGATTTTCAACTGTGGTATTTGTTTGGTGTACTGTATGGGCCAGATTCACGTATTCCAGAGCATCTTTGCTCTGGAGTAACGCTTCTGATTTGCGTTGCGCTGCCGAAATTTTAGGAGCAAGTGCTGTCATTCACGAAGCACTTGCTCCTAAAGTTGCGGCAGCGCATCACAAATGAGCCGGCGGAATTCAAATGTCGCGGGTACGGGGCGTGTAGTATGCTAACTACGCGCGATCCCGCCGCCAACGTACTGCGCATGCGTCGAGTGTCAAAACATCCCCGTGCGCATGCTCCAAAATCTGTGAATGAACGTCAATGACGTCACATTCCCATTCATGACCGTTTTACGCAAGCGACGTTTTTTTTTTTTTTTCCGACGCGATGACGACGCCTATACCTAACATAGGATACTCCAACCCCATGTAGGTATATCTATGCGCCGCGTATCCCGTCCGGAAACGTCGTATCGTCATTGCGTCGCGCCGGATTTCGATCGTGAATTGCCGATTTCCGCTCATTAACATATTTTTTGAGCGGAAATCGGCGGGAACGCCCCCGGCGCCATTTTTAAGTTGAAGTAACGATGCGATGGCGAAACTCAGTTACGCTGCTCGCATCGGAACTTCAACCCGGCGTTTCTTGTTTTCTGGTTACAGAAAACAGAAACGCCGGCTCAAAGCCACTGTTACGCTGGCGGATCACTCGATCCGCCAGCGTAACCTTTCCTGAATCTGGCCCTATATCTCTAAATTTCAAAATAAAGCTTTTCCAGGGACTTTGAGTAAATGTAATGTTTTATGAAATAATTATTTTAAATAAAAAAGGCGAAACATATAACATGCAATAACAAATCTAAGTTTCATAGTAGCACACTAAGCAAATGGTGAAACCAAAATAAGTGCCAATGAAAAAATAAAATAAAAATTATATATATAAAAAGCAGTCACTGAAACACCAAATATCTTCCACCAAAATTATGTGCCAAGTTCACTCCCTTAACAATAAAGCTCACCAGATGTAGTTGCCATTTATTCTCGTGTTTGGCAAAAATAGATTTTGTGTTATATTGAAGTTCCGACAGAGTCCCTAATAGTGTAAAACACCTTAAGGTAACCGGTTATTTAAAAGTGATGCACTTACCTCATAAAAACATCAAAATCTCCTTTTAATAAACAATCTCAACCATGCCAGGTGCGTGCCACAGTGCTGCAATCTTATCTCATCGTTGGCACGCCCAGGGTCACATCTTGGCGTCAGAGTATAGTTTCTGTGTCACAATGAACCAACACTTCGTCATAGGGGGTGGCGACACGGAACGGCAACAGAGCTTAAGTATCCTCCTCCCTCTCAGCTTAACTCTTAATGCTCACCTACAGTGACCCTCGTACATGGAAGATTAAACCAAAATTGTTCAACGATTCAGTTACCACAATTTGTTATAGTATAGTTATCATGTCACCATGCCCTGATGCGTTTAGTCACTTCCGACTTCGTCACAGGGGTGGCGACACGGCACAGCAACAGAGCTTAAGTATCTTCCTCCTTCCCAGCTTAACTCAGCTTAACTCATAATGCTCACCTACGGTGAGCCTCGTATACAGAAACATAAACTAAAATTGTTAAACGGTTCAGTTAACACAATTTGTGCCAGCTAAATAACAGTACACAAGCTCACCAACAATTATTAAATAAGGGGTTTAACCATACAAGATTAACCCAACTAGTGCAGTGCTATATCAATACTACAAATTAAAAAAATCTAATGAAAATAAGATATATGCAATCTCATAAAGTGCACTGTCGAACAAAGTGCAATAATTAGCTGCTTGTAGTGCAAAAATCTAATAAAATGTCCAAACATAAAGTGCAATGTGCTTCATCCTCCTACACCGCGTCCTTATGCACTCCAATCCGTATCGTGACAGGCTATTATATATTATGTGAAGAACAATTTGTGAAAACACACTGCTCCACTTTTGTGCACACAGAATCCTTGTGCAACTCTCCACCAGATGTACCCTTACCTTATAAGCTTAATTAAAGCGCTTTTGATACAGATCAATCCTCTCGGATATTGCTTCTGTTGTTCATCCTTCCTATGGTCTGTTCTTTAACTCGGGTGCTGGATTACCATATGTAGTACTCCTTCCTGATATTACCTAGTAACATCTCATATCACCCACATGTAAAGCAACAGAAGCTTGCAATAGTGCTTTATCATTTTTATATATTTATTCAAATAAAAACAACCAAATATATAAACTTATATATCTTATAATAAAACCGAGTCTTGGTATATGTAACCATATGCACTAAGATGATGGTATCACCTGAAAACCGGTTCTGCATCACAGGTTAGCCGTATTCCATCCTTCCTTTACATTGGAAACCTATGCCTGGACACTTCCTTGTTCCTCATATGTCGGCCCCTCCGTCCCTCCAAATTAACCATATTCCACCAGTGTGCTGTACTGTTAATAAATCAATCCAAAACTGATAGAAAACCAACAGTGGACATACGAACAATGTTGTCCAACTGTTCAGTTAACCCCATAATTGATGGATATATTTTACAGCCCCACAGGGCCTATTAGAACTATCCACACAAGCTATATTAGTAATTATATCACTGGTAATTGATCAGTGACAATGATATACTACCAACAATAATTCTTAAGTCAATAAGTTACCTTCATGAGTTAAAGGGTTGGAGGATTGATACCCATGCTTTACCAAATTTAATGAGAACAAATAGTCAGTCGTGTACCTGATTGGAGACTGAGTTGATGATGTCGGCTTCTCTTATTTCCACTGTCCTGGCCCCACTGATGTTGAGACAGAGGAAGCCGAGGGACAGGAGGGACACGAGTGCCTGATGTTGATGATTCCGGGCTGGCAGCTTGTCAGAGCTCTGGAGCATGCAGTGGTGTGCAGAGCTGGAACAGAAGACAGTCAGGCAGGCACCTGAAGGTTAACAAAAGCCAGGGTCATAAGCAGAAGCAGAGTCTCAAGAATAACAAGGGTCATCAGCAGGCAGGCAGTGGGGTACCAAGTCATAAGCAGAGCCAAAGTCAGGAACAGGAAAGGAGCCGGGTCAGGGGTGAACAGCAAGACAGGGACAGGATACACAGCCAAGGTCAAGGAACATGCCAGGTCAGCAACAAGGAGAGCATACAGGATCAGATCAGGATACAGGACACAGCTGAAGATCAGTCAGCAAAAAAAAAGGAGACTGAGCTCCCTTTAAATAGCCCGTCTGGCGACAAGAGGAATTGTGTCCACACGCATGCGCATCAGCGATCATGGATTCCCACGCACATGCACGCGCCTGTTAGCCGTTCTTTGGGACAAACTATGCACCTGCCCACATCTATGTGCCAGGATTCCCTGACATAGTCTATAACAAATATGGCAATCAAATGTAATCTACCCTATACAGGCATATGTAAATTGTTACATCTGAATTTAAGATAACAATTTTAATTAAAAATACCTTCAGTTAGAACCCGACTAATTTATATTGATAATCGCTAATGAAACAGTTTATGTCAAGTTCGATATTTAACCTTTCTGGGCTCATCGTCTGTAACAAATGGATCCACTTTGTTTCTCTCCTAGAGAGGTCCCCTATTCTATTAGAGCCCCTCTAAGAAGTAAAACCTCTCTCCACACAACAAAATTGGAGAGTGGAGGGATCCATTGCATGATACCCCCTATAGTGTTCTGAGGCACTGTGATATTGATATCCTTTCATTATATTGGTAATGTGTTCACCAATTCTTACTTTAGGAGTTCTTTGTACATCCTATATACATCTGTCCGCAAGGGCAGACAAATGCATATACGACAACGGTGTCAAACTCAATTTCACCGTGGGCCGTATCAGCATTATGATTGCCCTCAAAAGGGCCAGTTGTATTGTAAGATTAGATGTCCAGCGATCACCTCCCCTTTACATTAGATGCCAAGAGCCACCCCACCAACAGAAGTTGAGACCCCCACTCCCTTACATCACAGAGCACCCCCTTTCCTTATTCTGCTGCTGGGAAGAAGCTGGATGCAGAGGAGTAAGGGTCTGGAGTAGGACCAGAGAATTTGTGGAGCTCTCCTGCAGCTTCAGGAGAGGTGCGAGGGCCATATGAAATGGCCTGGAGGGCCATACGACATACGACGTGATATACGACATGATTAGTATTACAAGTTATACGATCAACACTCTAATAATCACGACCTATTTGAATAGAATGAAAAGACGAACGTCTTTTGACATTGTTCTTGGAATGATAGCATTCATTACACTTCCCACAGGCTATAAAGCCCATTCAGCCAGGCCAAAAGGATATTCTGAGTGGAGGGTCAGTAATCTACAGAACCACATTTAGGTGGCCAAAGTTAGGTGGCCTCCAATATATAAAGGATGATCTCTCAGGTAATACCAGTTTCAGTACCCTATCCTTCCTCAAGATATGTTAATGTCTGGAGAAAATGCTCTCAATCTCTTTGTACTGACAGTTAAAATCTGAGATGAAACACCATTGTTTGTCATCACCTCTATCAATGTGAGCCCTCTTCTTCACAAAATTTAAAGGAATATTTAATTTTTATTATTTCACTTTAAGCATTATTAAAATCACTGCTCCCAAAAAAACCTGCACTTTTGATTTTTCATGTTTGTGTCCCATAATGGTGTTTGCGTTTTCAAACAAACTTTTTGCCTGTTAAAAAAAAACTATCTACATAAAACAAAGCATTTAAAATCCATCAACAAAAGCAAAGTTTCTTCAAGCCCCTTCAAGCCCCACTTTTTGCGATTCGGCACTGCGTTCTGCTCTTGCAATTGCGGGACTCTCGGGAACATCGAGTTCCTGGAACCCACGGCAGATTCGAATGGACGTACCTGTACGCCTGCCTGTGCCCCTGTGCTATTCTGTCAACGTACATAGGCGTGCGGCAGTCGACAAGTGGTTAAAGAGAAGCTTTGCTGCAAAATTACAAAAAAACTAAACACTAATAAGAATCTCTCCCTGCACAGTTTGTCAGTTTTCCCTTCTTTTCCTGCAACCGATTTCAGTTCACTGACATTATGAATGCCTTGCGCCCCTTATAGTGAGGGTCTGGCTCTTATTGGCCATTCTAAAACTGCTGGCCATACCTCAAGGACCATGCAGTGTATAACCAACAGAATCTGCCTCAAACTCATGGTAGCTGCGAACCCAAACCTCATTCGTACGCTTGAATAATTTGCCCATTATTTTCCAAGTTTTTGGTGAAAAAGTGGTAAATACCCAAACTGCCAGGCCAGGTCTGGCTTGAAGTATCTTAAAATCTTTCCTGTTTGAAGACCAGTATTCCATCCCAGCACCACTACTATGTACTGTACATATTACAACTGTGAAATTAGGTTGAATCTTCTCCCTCTTATGCCACTTCTTAAAATAAAATAAAGTGCTTCCAATGGAAACTTAAATGTCATCTGCTCCAGGTTTCCAGGTGGTCAGTCATCTTTCCAGATGTTTCAAACTACAAAGGTCGCGATGTCCATTTTCCTTTGCCCACCATCGTGTTTATTTATCCAAAGGGCTCATTGAATGAAATGCCTTGAGAATTATTACCAAAACACATTAACTATTTGTCTGTTCAAATGGAAAATGTATTATATCCTCATAAAAAATACTAACTGAGTGCATGGGAACAGGTATTTTGGAAACAGTGTATTTTTATATTGTGATGTAAAGTTGCAAAGGCCAGAATTCATTTTAACTAGCTGTTCAGGGACAAGTTGCCAAGAACAACACCTAATCATACCAACTTCAGCAACCTATCACATCACAAAATTAACTCTAAGAAAAGCGTATTTGTGGCCCCTTTGGGTTACGTGAGCCTTCTCCATGGGCTGGAGAGATGTAATTTAATTTAATTATTATATTGTCACATAGAAGTCTCAGAAATTCATTTTAAAGAAAAGAATCAAATGGGATAAGTGAAAAAAAATTCCAGGGTCCCCTCACCCCTCCCCCCACACTGCTTTAACCACATTTGCCAGCCAAACATGAATCTATAGTTTATTTAATACTTGTTTTAGCTGACATTGATGTGAAATTAAGGGAATGGCCCTGGACGTTTCTCTATTTTCTCCAAAGTTATTCTTGAATTCAAATTTATTCTTTGTATAATGAAAGGAGGGAGAAGATGTTGGAAGGATGGAAGAAGTCTCATATAGGCCATGTTACTCAAAAACACTTTAAACTCTCTGCCAGGGATTCCCATTTCTATTTGCCCACTAATTGTTATTATTAAAGCGGAACTAAATCATCAATGTAATGGTTTCCCAAAAGTTACATTTAAGGCAGTAAAGGATAGTAGGGCTTATAGCAAGAGCACTTATTGTTATCTCACATATATATTATTATTATTATAATAGCCAAATTTACCACCTTAACTCCTCCCACAGTTTTTACATTACATAGACAAGTAATATACCGAAACTGTTCCCAAATGGTGTGCTATTACTTTGTGGAACGTTTCCCTGAATCGTTCACAAAATATCGTCGTTTTTGCAGCAAAATTTGTCTTATAGGAATGAATGGCAAAACTAGAGTGTGAGCTGACAAAAACTGAAAAATCAGGACATGATTTCTAAACTGCCACCTCTCCCTCATTTTAAAGCCCACCTACACAAATCGTATATCAAAACATTCATCAACATCACTGCTGCCACTACACATGTCCATGACTAAGCCATAGTCCTAATCGTTTTCACAATATGACCATTTGTTTGCAACTCACGCCTTCCATAGACATTCAGTGAAATTACACTCTAGACACCTAAAATTTTAAAGGCAATATCTAAACTGCGACTGTGCCTTCAATTTTAATATTTTAGAGACATAATATGCATCAATGTAGGTCTGGGTCTTGTGATTCTCACAATATAAATCTCTTTGCTGTACGATTTATAGTTTTTAAAATACGACCGTTTGAAGAATGACAAGTATTCAGGAGACGTAAAAAACTCTGGCAACGCTGAGGGGAATTGTAGCTCCTCTCACACATCTCTGAGAGGAATTGTAGCTCCTCCCACACAACGCTGAGGGGAATTGGCTCATTTATTTGGCTCTGCGTAACTTCTGCATACATTCAGCTATTAAAGTCTTTCAACTTTTTTTCTATTTATAACTTTTAAAATATTAAGCTTTTTAACACTTTTTTAACATTGAAGTCAATGAAGGCATGCTTTAAATCCTTAAAATCTTCTTCTGCTCCCAAAAGTTTCAGTTCCTTCACACTTTCATCTACAGACGCCAAACAAACTTTAAAATGTTCACAACATTTTCAGCTACCCGGCTATATCTTTTCAGTTTGATATCTTTTACAGTTTATAAAAAATATATTTGAAAAAATAAAAAAATTATTGGAAAAACATTATTTTTTTTAAATCATTTTTGGAAAAAAAATTTAAATTAAAAAAAAAATATTAGAATTTTTTTTAAGAAAAAATACTTTTTTTGAAGCCATAAAATCATTTAAAAAAACAAACATTAAAACCATACCTACTTTTCCAACTATTCTCACTTCTTCAACTTTTTTTTACGGATTTACACAGTTTCCACAGTTACTCTAGCCACTCCAACCACACAGTTGTAGACTACTGGTGGAGGCAAGAACACTTCACAATTTCCCTGGAAATTTTAGCTTTTCTAGTTTTATAAGTCCGGCAAAAGACAGGTCGGCCCTGAACTCTCACAGATGAACAACCGATTGCAGCAGAACAGAACCATGTTCATCTTAACTTCCTCTCTCTCTGCACTGCTGCTGTGCTACCTGCAGTGGAGAAAATAGACTACACCTGCCTAGACATGGGCAAAGCATATTAAGGTTTAAAGTGGATGTAAACCCACTCTCATCCTTTCCAAACTACTGCCATAGTGCTGCATGTATCCTCACCTGTCAAATGTCTCCCCTCTGTGTGTTATAAGAACTAAAAAACTGCAGATTCTGTGGATGGGTCTATTGTCTAGAGATCGGTGGGTGAGTGAGTGAGTGAGAAACTTGTATAGCGCTACATATGCAATCTGAATTGCCTCAAGGCGCTTGGCATCCATTTCCTAAAAGGTTTTGCCTTCAGAATAGATGGGTTTTGAGTTTTTTTTCTGAAGGCCAGGAGATTCCTTTCCGTTCGGATGCTAGTTGGTAAAGCGTTACATAGTCAAGGTCCTTGGACTGCAAATCTCCGTTCTCTTTTGGACTTGTATCGGGCTTTGGGTATTTGGAGTAGATTTTTGTTGTTAGATTGGAGGACGCGATTTGGGTTGTGACATTTTAATTTTTCGCATAGATATTGGGTTGCACTGCTTTGTACACATTTTTGAATCAGGCACAGTGCCTTAAACGTGATACGATCTTTTACGGGCAGCCAGTGAATGGACCTAAGGGAGGGAGAGATTGATTCCCATGTTTTTTTACCTGTTACAAGTTGTGCCACCGTATTTTGGACGACTTGTAGACAAGCAATTTGGTATTTTGGGAGTCCGAAGTAAAGGGCATTTTCATAGTCGAGTATAGAGTTGATTATCGTTCCCACCACAACTGCTGTGTCTTCTTTTGGGATAAAGGGAATGAGTCTACATAGTAGACGCAGCAGATGGTGGAATGCGCTGACTACTGAACTTATTTGTGCATCCATTGCCATGTCAGAGTCAAAAGTGACTCCAAGACTTTTGACTTTGGTGCTAGGTGTGATGGTTTGTCCCAAAATGGGCGGGGGCATTCATGTTGTCGTAGCAAGTCTTTTTCAGTTGGCGTTGAACAGAAGAATTTCTGTTTTTGAGCCATTAATTTTAATGTAACTCACCGTCATCCAATTTTCTATCAAAGTAAGGCATTTCTCTAGTCTGAGATCATGATCCTTTTTGTTGCTGATACAAAAATAGAGTTGGGTGTCATCGGCGTAGGAATGGTAGAGTAAATTCTGGTTACTGATGATTTCGAGCAGGGGGCGGAGATAAATATTGAATAGTAAGGGCAACAAGGGTGACCCCTTAGGGACTCCGCATGACACTGTGCGTTTTTCAGAAGTGAAAGGACCTAGTTTCACTATCTGTGATCGGTTTTCCAAAAAGGAGGAGAACCAGGGTAGATCTGAGTCTGCCACTCTAGCTACTTTAGCTAGGCGGGTCAGCAGCAATTTGTGGTCTACTGTATCAAAAGCTGCACTCAGGTATAACAGTACCAGAAGACATGATTCTCCTTCATCTGTAGCTTCGAGAGCGTCATCCCATATTTGAGAAGTGCTGTTTCCGTTCCTTGACCAGGATGGAAACTCGATTGAAATAGGTTCAGTAGTTTGTGGGTGTCTAAATGGTGTTGTAGCTGTTTCACTACTGCTTTCTCCATTACCTTGGAGAAGATGTATAGGCCTGTTATGGGTTGACGATGGTTTGGGTCTTTGGGGTCGATCTCTGTTTTTTTTAAAAATGGGTTTAATTATGCCTTGTTTTAGGGAGGTCTGCACCATGCCTTCCTTAAAAGATTGGTTTATGAGGTGAGTGATAGCCGGTGCCAAAATATCAGCACATTCTTTCAACAGTTTAGTGGGAATGATATCATTAGGTGATGTACTGTCTCGCAGGGCACCAATGATATTTTTGGTGGTGTCGATGGAGATTGATTTTAGTGTGAGTGGAGTTCTGATGTTAGTAGACTCCCCACCCACCTCTACACTCCCCTTGTGATTGTGCATTTTCTCCTGTGTATTCCCTAAACTAAATTTGAGTGGGGGGGAATTAAAAAATAATACCTGTCTTAGGCTAGTGCATGAGATATGTAAATAACCTGTCATTCACAGCAAGGGGGAAGAACGGACAAAAGTTTTCTCCTGTTTGTCGGTTTATCTCACTGAAAAAAGAAAAAAGGATTGCTCAGAGCTGGATTAACTCTTTGTGGCAAGACTGGGCAAAGATGATAGGAAATCGTATACTCTACATTGAGACAGAAAAATTAAAATAAAAAAAATAGGTTTACAACCACTTTAAGTGTACTTTGTTAGGCCCGTGTTCTAAATAAGCCCCAAAACAATTTTCAATGCCAGCCCACTATATATAGGGAAACCATAAAGAGATTTTTTGTTAAAGGGGTTAGCATTAACATGGTGGCACCTCCATAGCAAGGTACACATATTATTGCGTATACCGTATGTACACTAGCATATGCATTAACCTCCCTGGCGGTATGATTCTGTCTGGAATTACGTACCAAAAACGGTACAATTATTTGCATGGAAATTTGGCGTTTTATACTGTAGGCCTGCAATTCTTAGGAATAACTTGCTTAAATCTGTCCAAACAAGACAAACCCCGGGTTCTGATAAAGTTTGAAAAACAAAATCATAATTTTTTATATAATAAAAAACTATAAATAATTATAACAAATTATAATGTAATTATAATAAAAAATATTCAATAATGTAATCAACTCAAAAACACTGAAATTTGCTCAGTTGCAGAATTGTCGCTGTCATTATTTATTTATTTTTTATGACGAATTTCCCCACAAATCGCTATCGCTCAATTCTGCAAGTGAATATAAGTTAGTATCGCTGTTTTCTTGCTAATCTAAAACCATTTTTGACATAAAGGACACTTTTGGTTTCTATGGGCAATCTACAGTTTCCAGGGAGAAAGAACACTTTTTATTTTATAAAAGAACATGTATGGCACTGGACAGACCACTAGGGACAAGGGGGGTGTGTATTTTTTACATACATACAGTACTGTAATCTATAAGATTACAGTAAAGTGTTTGTTTACTTTTTTAAATTTGGCGCCGTTCTCCGCTTCCGTGCGTCGTAACGTCGCAGGAAACGGAGATCGGCGGCACACAGGGACGCTGTGTGAATCGAGCGAGCACCCGCTCGCTCACACAGCGGGGATGCATCACTGGATCCAGGAAGAAGGCAAGCCAGCGCGCGCTGCAGGCTCTGCATGGCTACCCCGAGCGTTACTCGGGGATACCGTTCTTAGCAGAAAAAATCCACCCCGAGTCACGCTCGGGGATACCGCCAGGGAGGTTAAAGGGTAAACTATAATAGTTTAGTGTAAATGTATTTAAATGAAAAAATAGTGGCGCTATAATCACAATAATCAAGTGAAACAAATATAATTCAAAAACACCAAGTGATAGTGAAACCGAAAAACTGAAAAATCTACTGTATATAAAATATGACAAGTAGCAAAAAGTTAAAAAAGTCCAATCAAAGTCCATAAAAAGTGATTAACTTGGTGACTAATCTTTTTATGAAAAAAGTGAACCTCCTTACACCTCGCTTGTAACAGTGACTCCGCTCCCTTTAAGAAACGCACTCATCGAGTTTAAATGCCTTGAGCTCTCATGCTCGGCATAAATCCTCTTAAACCCACCAGGGTCAATCAAGCGTTTCGATATTCAACAGTGCTCAGGGCCATCTTAATAGCATCATGGACCCCTGGGCAAAGTAATGCTATGGGGCCCCTACAAGGTTGCCCCAATTTACGCACATACTCTCAAGAATGGAAGTGCAATATTTCTACTTTACAGTTTGTCACTTGCCACCGTCCCCTGTCACCAGATTCAGCGTTTCACTTGCCACCAAATTCAGTGTGTCACTTGCCACCATAACCTGTCAACAAATTCAGCGTGTCAATTGCCACCCATCCCCTGCCACCAAATTCAGCGTGTCACTTGCCACCGACACCTGTCACCAGATTTAGCATGTCAATTGCCACCCATCCCCTGCCACCAGATTTGGCGCGTCACTTGCCACTGTCACCTGCCACAAAATTCAGCGTGTCACTTGCCACTGTCACCAGATTCAGCGTGTTACTTGCCATAGTCACCTGTCACCAGATTTAGCATGTCATAAGCCACCCGCCCCCAGATTCAGCATGTCTGGAAGGGGGAGAAGGAGGGGGAGGGAGAAGGATGGGGGGAGGAAAAAGAAAGGGGGAGGTAGAAGGAAGGGGGAGGAGGGGGAGAGAAGGAAAGCGGAAAAAAAAGAGGAGAGAGGAGGGGGGAGAAGGAGGGAGGAGAGAAGGAAGGCGAGGGAGAAGGAAGAGGGGAGAGAAGGGGGAGAAGAAAGGGGGGAAAGAGAAGGAATTAACGGGGAGAAGGAAGGGGAGAGAGGAAGAAAGGGGGGAAGAGAAGGGGGAGGTGGGGGAAAGAAGGAAGGTGAGGGAGAAGGAAGGTAGGGAGAAGGAGGGGGAGAAAAAAGGGGAGGGGGGAGAAGGAGGGGAGAAAAGGATGAGAAGAGGGGAAGGAAGGGGAAGGGGAGAAGGAAGGAAGGGGGAAGGAAGGGGAGGGGGAGAAGGAGGAGAGAGAAGGAAGAGGGGGAGAAGGAAGGGGAGGGGGAGAGAAGGAAGGCGAGGGAGAAGGAAGGCGAGGGAGAAGGAGGGGGAGGTGGGGAAGAGAGGCAAGGTGAGGGAGAAGGAAGGGGGAGAAGGAGGGGGAGAAGAAGGGGGGAGGTGGAGGAGAGAAGGAAGGTGAGGAAGAAGGAAGGGGAGGGGGGGAGGAAAGGGGGGAGAGAAGGGGGAGGTAGAGGAGAGAAGGGGAGGTGGAGGAGAGAAGGAAGGCAAGGGAAAAGAAAGGGGGAGAAGGAAGGGGGAGAGAAGCGGGAGAAGGAGGGGGAGAGAAGGGGGAGGTGGGGGAGAGAGGGAAGGTGAGGGAGAAGGAAGGGGAGGGGGAGAGAAGGAAGGCGAGGGAGAAGCAAGGGGGGGGGAAGGAAGGGGGAGGAGGGCGGAGAAGTAAGGGGGAGAGAAGGAGGGGAGGAAGAGAAGGAGGGGGGGAGAAGGAGGGGGAGCAGGTCTGGTCACAGTACTCACTTACTTGAATGGTACCCGGGGCTCTCAGTCAGTGACTTCTCTTATTCTTGTAGTCTTTCACTCTTTAATCTTCCCGCCCCGGCGCCCTCTCATCCCCTTCACAGACATGCAGGGAGAGAGGGGTGGGAGAAGGGGACGAAGCAGCATGGGGATCCCTTCCAGGACGGCCACACCTCTCGAGTCGCTTGTCACTGCATGCACATTGAGCAGTGAGGAATTGGATGGAGCGGCTCAGCAGCCATGAAAGGAGGGGGAGGAGAGGAGAAGCTACCAGTATTTCCTGCACATTCCCGGGTGTGCTGCGGATGTTCTGCGAGCGACGGAACATGTTTCTGAACGTGCTGTGGAGAGCCTTAGTTAGCTGGTATCTTCCAGCTAACTAAGGCTCTCCACAGCACCAGAAACACCTTTCTCCGCTCGCATCCGCAGCACACTACTCATTCAGCGCACCAGCGGGGCCCCGGCTAGTGCTATTTGGCCAGTTCTGATGTCCAGCTCTGCTGGGGCCCCTGGTGATTGTGGGGCCCCCGGGCTGTGCCCAGGGGTGCCTGCTCAGTAAGACAGCCCTGACAGTGCTCATCAGAAGAGGATTGGTCCACATGTAAATGAAAAGTACCTCCAATAGTGTAATAACGTAAAACCATTTATTGCAAAACAGACAAACGAAATCTTCAACCATTAAACTCACATCACTTAAAAACATCAAGGC
This sequence comes from Rana kukunoris, assembly GCA_029574335.1. Lineage (NCBI taxonomy): Eukaryota > Metazoa > Chordata > Amphibia > Anura > Ranidae > Rana > Rana kukunoris. The sequence goes on along the minus strand of CM056050.1, from coordinate 70,160,349 downwards.
AAACTCCTGTTAATGAACTGTAATGATGTATTGTGGTCACAGCGGACCCACGATGCATTAGTCAAGATCAGTAATGTTTAAATGCTGAGAAATACAGGCAGATACTTATCCATCATTCCATACCATCAGGGAGACATGAAATTGGCACACATTTATGTGGAAGGAAGACAATGACCCAAAACATACACCCAATGTCATTAAGAACTATCTTCAGTGTAAAAAAGAACAAGGAGTCCTGGAAATGATGGGTTGGCCTCCACAGAGCCCTGATTTCAACATGATTGAGTCTGCCTGGGATTATATGAAGAGACAGAAGTATTTGAGGCAGCCTACATCGACAGAATATCTATAGTTACTTCTCCAAGATGTTGGGAACAACCTACCTGCTGAGTTCCTTCGAAAACTGTATGCAAGTGTACCTAGAAGAATTGATGCTGTTTTGAAGGTAAAGGACGGTCACACCAAATATTGATTTAATTTGTATTTATTTTTTGTTTATTTACTTTCAATTTTGTTAATTGTTAAATATAAACTATTAACACTTCCATTTCTGAAAGCATTCTTCATTTACATTATTTTTTCACACCTGCCTAAAAGTTTTGCACAGTACTGCGTATATATATATATATATATATTGTGATAAAGTCGCAAAATTAGCGATAAATGTAGAGTTGCACAGTCACTGGTCTTCAAGCAGAATTAGCCAAAAAACACGGTTTTATTGCATCCAACAGAAAAATATATAGGGGTTTTCACAGTCCATACAAAATGGTACCTTCAGCCTCCTGGCTTTCACGTATAATGGAAAATACCGAGCCACCTGGCTATCTTTAGCAGTAGCACCGCACTGCTCAGGCTCCCTCGTGAAGCCTTCCTGACTCCTGTCAGCCACCCCAGACTCACTCCTGTCAGCCACCTCAGACTCAGGCCTCTGGGTATTATAGTGCAGCCTGCACTCTTCAGCTTCTCTAGCTTCTCCAGCTAATTTAGTGCACACCTGCACTCTCAGGGTTCTCCCTTCCAGACCTGGACTCCTCGGGAGGGTGGAGCCCTGAATGCTGTTCAGGTCAGACTTAGGGCTCTTTCACACGGAGCGGTCCGTTTTTCGGTCCGCTCCGTGTGTCCGTCAGCTCAGCGGGGGGTCTCTGCTGAGCTGTCGGGCGGACAGGGCGGTCCCCGCACACTGTGCAGGGACCACCTTGTCTCTCCTCCGCTCTCCCCTATGGGGAATCGGATGGAAACGGACCGCCTGTCCATTTGCATCCGATCCGTTTGGCCGGACAGAAGAAAAATAGGACATTCTTCCGTCCGAAAAAACGGATGCGGATCTGGCGGACGTTAGCGGATGCATCATCCGCTAATGGATCCGCTTCCATAGGGGCCCATTACAAGTCCGTTAACGGACTTGTAATTAGCGGACCGTTCGTCCGCTAGTGTGAAAGGGCCCTTAAAAAGCTGACCACACAGCTGTGCAATCAATGTGTCTGTCTCTCCAACATATGGCGAAAACCAGCCATCCATCAGGCAAGACAGATCCAAACCATCACAATATATATATATATATATATATATACACACACATATACAAACTGCTCAAAAAAATTAAAGGAACACGTTGAAAACATATTAGATCTCAAAAATCTCATGCTGATTGCTGGATATCTATACAGATATGGACTGGGTAATGTGTTATGCCGCGTACATACGATTACTTTATGTGATGAAAAAACACAACGTTTTTAAAAACATCAATTTAACCACTTAAAGACCCCCGCACGCACATATACGGCCACAACATGGCTCGTACAGGCACAAGGGCGTAAATTTACGTCCCCGCCTGAGTGCGGTTCGGGGGTCCCGTCGGGACCCCCTCCGCGGCGTGCGGGGGTCTCCCTACCTCCGGGAGCGATCCGGGATCTGCGGGCGGATGTCCGTGATATCCGCCCCCCCCCCGCGATCGCTCCCAGCCAATGGGAGCGCGCTCCCAGCCTGTCACTTCCTCCTCCTGGGGTAGATTCATGTAGATCAGCGGATCTTTTGATCCGCGTGATCTATCTGTTTTACGATCCGCCTGCGCCAGTTTTTGAGGCAAGTGCTGTATTCAGAAAGCACTTGCCTCGTAAGTAGCCCTGGCGGATCGTAAATCCCCCGGCGGAATGCAAATTCCGCGGCTAGGGGGAGTTTACTATTTAAATCGCGCGCGTCCCCGCGCCGATCGTACTGCGCATGCGCCGCTGGCTAAATTTCCCAGCGTGCATTGCTTTAAATGACGTCGCTAGGACGTCATTGTGTTCGTCGTTAACGCTATTAACGTATGGCCGTATTCCCGGACGACTTACGTAAACGACGTAAAAAATTCAAAATTTGACGCGGGAACGATGGCCATACTTAACATAGGATCCGCCGCACTTACCCCGCATATAGCAGGGGTAACAATCCGACGGAAAAAGCCGAACGCAAACGACGTAAAAAAAAAAAGTTGCCGGGCATTCGATTCTGAATTGGCGTTTCTGCTCATTTGCATATTTGGCGCGAAGAAGAACGGAAGCGCCACCTAGCGGACGGCGGGAGATTGCAGCCTAAGAATCGACAGTGTAACTCAGTTACACCAGTCGGCTCTAAGGGAGATCTATGCGGAACCTGATTCGAGGAATCAGCCGCATAGATCCGAGCGTCGGATCTCACAGATCCGACGGTGTATCAGTAGATACACCGTCGGATCTCTACATGAATCTACCCCCTGTGTTTACACAGGAAGGAGGAAATGATGTATTCTCTCATCGCAGCGCTGTTTCCCAGCGCTGCTGATGAGAGAAGACATGCCAAGTAAGTGTGCACCAACACAACACTGACACACACTCACATAGGCATATTAACCCCTTGTGATCGCCCCCCCCCACCCCCCTGTCACAGTGTTACTGAATGCAGTGATTTAATCACTGCATTTAGTGTCAGTGTGACAGGCACTGTAAAAAACAGTTAGTGTTAGGTTCAGGATAGCCCCCCCACCCCCCCTAATAAAGTTTTAACCCCCTGATCACCGCCCTAGTTAACCCTTTCACTCCCTATTGCCAGCGTCACTAAGCGATCATTTTTCTGATCGCTGTATTAGTGCCGCTGTTCCCGCTAGGTAGCTATTTTTTTTTATTGCGATTTTTTTTTTTTACTAAAGACATGTGGCTAAATAAATTTTGGCCTAAATGTTTGACTAAAATTTAGTTTTTTTGATTTTTTTTTAACAAAAAGTAAAAAATAGTGTTTTTTTTTCAAAAATGTCGCTCTATTTTTGTATATAGCGCAAAAAATAAAAATCGTAGAGGTGATCAAATACCACCAAAAGAAAGCTCTATTTGTGGGAAGAAAAGGACGCAAATTTTGTTTGGGAGCCACGTCGCACGACCGCGCAATTGTCTGTTAAAGCGACGCAGTGCCGAATCGCAAAAACACCTTGGGTCATTTACCAGCGTATTGGTCCGGGTCTTAAGTGGTTAAATGACAGTGTGTAGGGGAAAACGTTGTTTTATGTCTTGTGAAAAACGACAAAAAAAAATTGAAGCATGCTTACATTTTTTGTGTCGTTTTTCAAAACGTTGTTTCACAAAAAATCACTGTGTGTAGCAAAAAAACGTTGTTTAAAACAACGTTTTTCAACCCGCGCAGGCCCAGAAGCTAGTTATGAAGCGAGCTTCAATGGAAAAAGGTGGTGAACGTAACGTCGCTTTGCTAGAGCATTGTGAAAAAACGAGGGTGTGTAGGCAACATCGTCTTTGAAAATTTACGTTTCAAAAATGTCGTTTTTTCACTTTACAGAAAACTTTTTTTTTTTTTCCCATCGCATAAAGTGATCGTGTGTACGCGGCATTAGGAATGAAAGGATGGCACATCATTTGATGGAAATGAAAATTATCCACCTACAGCGGGCTGAATTCAAAGACACCCCGAAAATTAAGGTGAAAAATGAAACAACAAGCTAGTCCATATTGCTGAAATTTCATTGCAACGACTCAAAATGGTCCTCAGTAGTTTGTATGGCCCCCAAGTGCTTATATGCATGCCTGACAACATCAGGGCATTCTCCTAATGAGACGGTGGATGTGTCCTAGGGTATTTCCTCCCAGATCTGGACCAGAGCATCACTGAGCTCCTGAACAGATTGAGGTGCAACCTGGCGGCACCGGATGGACCAGAGGTGTTCTTTTGGATTTAGGTCAGGTGAGCGTGGGGGCCATTCAATGGTATCAATTTCTTCATCCTCCAGGAACTGGCTGCATGCGCTTGCCTCATGAGACTGGGCATTGTGGTGCACCAGGAGGAACCCAGGACCCACTAGACCAGTGTAGGGTCTGACAATGGGTCCAAGGATTTCATCCCGATACCTAATGGCAGTCAGGGTGCCATTGTGTAGCCTGTAGAGGTCTGTGTGTCCCTCCATGGATATGACTCCCCAGACCATCACTGACCCACCACCAAACTGGTCATGCTGAACGATGTTACAGGCAGCATAAAGTTCTCTGCAGCTTCTCCAGACCCTTTTGCATCTGTCACATATGCTCAGGGTGAACCTGCTCTCATCTGCGAAAAGCATGGGGCACCAGTGGCGGACCTCCCAATTCTGGTGTTCAATGGAAAATGCCAATCGAGCTCCACAGTGTCCGGCAGTGAGCACAGAGCACACTAGAGGACGTCGGCCCTCAGGCCACCCCCATGAAGTCTGTTTCTGATTGTTTGGTCAGAGACATTCACACCAGTTGCCTGCTGGAGATCATTTTGTAGGGCTCTGGCAGTGCTCATCCTGTTCCTCCTTGCACAAAGGAGCAGATACCGGTCCTGCTGATGGGTTAACCACTTTAGCCCCGGACCATATTGCTGTCCAAAGACCAGAGCACTTTTTGTGATTCGGCACTGCGTCGCTTTAACTGACAATTGCGCGGTCATGCGACGTGGCTCCCAAACAAAATTGGCGTCCTTTTTTTCCCACAAATAGAGCTTTCTTTTGGTGGTATTTTATCATCTCTGCGGTTTTTATTTTTTGTGCTATAAACAAAAATAGAGCGACTATTTTGAAAAAAATGCAATATTTTTTACATTTTGCTATAATAAATATCCCCAAAAAAGATTTAAAAAAACATTATTTTTCCTCAGTTTAGGCCGATACGTATTCTTCTACATATTTTTCGTTAAAAAAAATCGCAATTAGCGTTTATTGATTGGTTTGTGCAAAATGTATAGCGTTTACAAAAAAGGGGGTCGTTTTAAGGCATTTTTATTAATATTTATTTTTTACTAGTAATGGCGGCGACCAGCGTTTTCTTTCGGTACTGCGATATTATGGCGGACACATCGGACACTTTTGACACATTTTTGGGACCATTGGCATTTTTATAGCGATCAATGCTATAAAATGCATTGGATTACTATAAAAATGCCATTGGCAGTGAAGGGGTTAACACTAGGGGGCGGGGAAGGGGTTAAGTGTGTTCCTATTTGTGTTCTTACTGTGTGGGGGGGGGGGGTGGACTCACTAGGGGGAATCATTGATCTTCCGTTCATACATTGTATGAACGGAAGATCAGCGTTTCCCCCGCTGACAGGAACGAGAGCTGTGTGTTTACACGCACAGCTCTCGTTCCCCGCTCTGTAACGAACGAGCACGTGCCCCCTAGTGGCCGCGAAAGTCCCGACATAGAGCTACGGGCTCTCGCGCAGGAGAGCTGACCTGCCGCCGTATAACTGCGGCGGCTGGTCGGCAAGTGGTTAAGGACCTTCTATGGCCCTGTCCAGCTCTCCTAGAGTAACTGCCTGTCTCCTGGAATCTCCTTCATGCTCTTGAGACTGTGCTGGGAGACACAGCAAACCTTCTGGCAATGACACGTATTGATGTGCCATCCTGGAGGAGTTGGACTGCCTGTGCCACCTCTATAGGGTCCAAGTATTGCCTCGTGCTACCAGTAGTGACACTGACCCTAGCCAAATGCAAAACTAGTGAAAAACAGTCAGAAAAGATGAGTAGGAAAGAAAAATGTCAGACACCTCCACCTGAAAAAACATTCCTGTTTTGAAGGTCATCTCATTGTTGCCCATCTAGTGCACCTGTTTTAATTAACAGCAAAGCAGCTGAAACTGATTAACAACCCCCTCTGTATACATCCTTCCCCTCTGCTACTTAACTGACCCAATCAATATCCCAGGAGTTCTGATTCAAAAGTGTTTGTTTAATTTTTTGAGCAGTGTGTGTATATATATATATCTATATATATATATAGATATATATATATCGTGGATGTAAATTAATATATATACATGTATTCATATAGAGAAAAAGTAGACCCAGTTTTCATGCAAGCTACACAACTGAAACTGGCAGTCAGCACTTTTTTCCATAATACAGCATGAAACTTGCGATGAATTATTACTTAGCAAACACATGAGAAAATCTGTTATGGTAATAATTTACCTTGGTGTACTTAAAATAAGCATTTATTTCTCCATTTGTATTGGAGATGGCAACCAGTATAAATTGCACAGCCCCAAGTGCATAAATGTTCCGACCATTATAATGAAGTATAACTTTACATCTCCTGGCCCTTATAGATTTCACTCCGGGATAAAGCGTAAAAGACATTGTAACAAAGACATCCAAGTGTAATGTGTACAATGTTATTTATATTCTTCATAATATATTTTTCTGTCTCGTAAGTTAATAAAACAGTTTGAAGGCTGTTGCTGTGTGTTTTCTGTGATTAGATTCAGCTCTAATTCCAACTGGGGGAAAGCCAGTAAGTATATTATCAGCCAGGGAAATATAATAGCCCCATTAAGTTACCTTCCACAAAAATGTATCGTTAGACGTTGGGAAACGCCATATAGTAGAGTACAGTAAAGGGCATATTTTTTCATGGTTAATGCCAGCTTCTTTTGATTTTGAGAAGTCCTTCCAGGTACTTAAAAGACACATAGACATGTTCAGGATGTTTTTTAAAGACACCACTTATTTTTGATATCTCTCTTGCTCTTAAAAGATTTGTAACCGCAAATGCTAAAATCTGATATAGAAGCAAAACCGCCACTCCCGTGGCTCGATCTGTTTGGGCACTTCCTGCTATAGAGTGATAACGCACTGCTCTTGTCTCCCTATTGTACTCGTGCATGAAGACTACAAGTAGCTGCTGCAACATGTAGGCATGGAACACTGTCACCACTGACACTATCACTGTCACCACTAGGAGAGTCATGAGACATTGAGAAATGCAATGAATTAATAGATAGCATGTAGACAGGTACTGGCTGCAAACAGGTTACAAGGGATTCTCAGTGCTGAGATGCAACAAAGGAAGAACAAAAAGGTGATTATTTGATACAAATATCTTTAGCAAGCTAAATGTCCTGGGGGAGGCTTCACACACACAAAGGGGGAAAGATGTGTGGAAATTGTTAATTTCTGTTGTCAGAGTCTGGATTGTCAGTGCCATGCCGAGTTTGTAGTTCCCGCTATTAAAGGAGATGGCTGAGACTTGCAGTCCTCCTTGAAGATACCACCCATGGACTCTGCCAAAAAGGGACTCTTACCTATGCAGGTGTGCTGGGTAGTGTTGCTCACGAATATTCGCATTGCGAATATTCGCTACGAATATTGCATATTCGAGTATTCGCGAATAACGCGAATATCGCGGCGAATATTCGCTATTTCGAATATTCGTATTTTTTCAATTTTTTTTTAGAACAGATCACATCCTAGAGATCCCCATCGACGTCTAAAAGCATTGCTGGTATGATTAGAGACCTTGGGCCGAGTAGCTGCAGCGCTCATTTTATATTCCCGAAAAATCGCAATGCGATTATTCGGCAATAGCGATATCGCGCGATTATTTTGTATTGTAATATATCACGAATATTCTGAGCCAATCAGAGTGCTCCATTCCGCATTTCTCGACAATTTCACAATTATTTTATATTGTAATATATCACGAATATTCTGAGCCAATCAGAGTGCTCCATTCCGCATTTCTCGAAATTTCGCAATTATTTTATATTGTAATATATCACGAATATTCTGAGCCAATCAGAGTGCTCCTTCCGCATTTCTCGAATATTCGCAATTATTGTGTATTGTAATATATCACGAATATTCTGAGCCAATCCGAGTGCTCCTTCCGCATTTGCCGAATATTCGCAATTATTGTGTATTGTAATATATCACGAATATTCTGAGCCAATCAGAGTGCTCCATTCCGCATTTCTCGAATATTCGCAATTATTGTGTATTGTAATATATCACGAATATTCTGAGCCAATCAGAGTGCTCCATTCCGCATTTCTCGAATATTCGCATTCGCAATCGCAATTCGCAATTCGCATTCGCATTCGCGATAGCGAAAATTCGCAATGATTTCATTTCCAAAATATATCACGAATATTCGTATTTAGCGAATATATCTCGAATATTCGACTATATATTCGTGATATATCGCGAAATCGAATATGGCATATTCTGCTCAACACTAGTGCTGGGGTAGCCAGCCACAAGCCTGAATTTAGGGACTAGGCTTAATAGGAAAAAGACTGAACTTTATTTTGGACTTTTTGAAACTTTGCCTTTGCCCGATCTGAAGTTTACTAAAGGGATGTCATGAAACTGACACACATAGTGGCTTACAGTTCAGGCCACTAAAAAAAACATGGGTGTATGAAGATAACAAAACAAGAGTTCATATGGTGTGAAGATACAGTAGTTACCAGAGCTTTTTTTCTCAGAAAATAGGTGTAGGAACTCAACCACGACCCCATTCATATTTCTTAAACAGTAGAAGGGTCTTAAAGGGGGATTAAATACCAGGTCTGCATTACATACAGAATGCAGAGTTCGGGGGGTTACACACAGAGTGCAGAGTTGTCATTTGTAAACACAGAAACCGGACTTCGGTGTTTACAAGTGATTGTGGTGAGCAGGCACCAAAGGGTCTGAGCCAGAGGTGGTGGAACTGAGTTCCCCCAAGTTCCCCCTGAAAAAAAGCCTTGGTGGTTACCAAGGGTAACATAGGTTTGTGGCAGGTGAGAAAGTCTCTTGCAGTGAGGGAGATGTTGTCGGCAATTCCTTCTGCAGTTTTCCGTCTCCTATAGCAACGAGAGCATAGATGCACCATCAAGGCCCTTGTCCTGTACACAGGTAAAGAAGAGAGAGAGCGTTAAGTGAAGTGCACGCATGACGTCTGTGCTAGGACAGGGCACCATATCGTTACTGGGAATGAGGAAGCGTTGATACACTGGACAGGTGTAGAAGGCAAGGGATCTGTGTGCCCCTCCTAAAGTCCCAAGTAACCATAGTTATGTACAGTAACATTGAGAGAGTTTATTAGAAAACAGTTTATGGTTTTAGTAAAGGGATCCCCCTGTGTAAGGCAAGTGACCCTTTCTTAAGTGCCTAGCGTAGCCCAGAAGAACCCTTCCTGGGACAGGCCTCTCATGTGACCCTTGCTTGGCACTCAACAAGGTGGGGAAAATGAAGAACATGATGACACCCCCCCCCCCCCTCATCACATCACAGCCTGCTCACAAGCACCTGCCTAAAGGCTACAATATCTCCAGAGGGGGGCCTTTTATATGCTGTGGCCACACTGATTTTTTACGTGGGCACAGCAAATTTAATTCAGCATGTAAAGTTAACAGATGACACCACCAGAGAATGGGCAAGTGTTAACTTGGCCCTAGATTGTACACTGAGTTGCACATCAGTTCGGTTTACTTCCCAGCACTCTGTGCTGGAATAAATGAAATCCCATACACATGAGTTGCATGCATAGATGTGCGCACAGAGTGTGCCTGGTGTGCCTGGACACACCCTAATCACAATGCGTGGTGCAGATTCCCCCTGTTACTACTCCTTACATTTCACCAAAGTTCCCCAACGGCGCTCCTAAAAGAGTTGTACAAAATGAAAATGAAAACTACCGACACCGTCTACTGCTTTACTGATACCAATTTCTGCCCTACTGACACTGTCCATTGCCCTACTCACACCGCCAGTATATATACACATGCACATACACAATTATGTGTTTTCGCTTTGGGGTGCACACCCTAATGCAATAGGCTGGGCACACCTATGGCATAGGCGTGTGCACAGGGTGTGCCGGTTGTGCCCAGGCACACACTAATCACCCTTTACAGCACAGATTCCTCCTACTTCCCTGGCTCCCTTCTTCCCCCTGCAGTGCTACCAGCTTCCCTCCTCTACTGCCAGCTGTTGCTGCAAGAATGTTTTAGGATGAGTGGAGGAAGGGGTCGGTAAATATGTAATTGACCATCTCTTTCCCCTTTTGAATAAACATCGTGAATGATCAGTAGTGTGTGTTTGAGCTTTGTGTTGCACACCCTAATGCAATAGACTGTGCACACCTATGGATTTCAGTAACATTTCAACTGCTGAAGCCAGATTGAAATGTAGATGTATTTATTATACAAGCATGTAGTTAGACTTACATGCAGGCAAAGCAGCACGAACGATAGTGTTGGATTCAAAAGTATTGCTTTAACTAGCTGGTGAAATCTCATACAATATATTGTTCTAAGATGGGTGGGACCTAGCTATCTGACTTGCTTTGAAGTTTTATCCTTGTCTTTGGTGCAATTTATTGATGTGATAATGTTCATTCGAAATTCCAGTAGTTCTTTGAGAAAACAATTCTTCAAAGGCAGCAAAAGCAATTTTGCATATGTAGCACTACCCCCGGAGGAGCTGCTTGTTTGTTTTGGGTGGCACATTTACCACGTGTCTCTCCGAATTCCTAGGGGTGTATGGTGCATATAGCAGAAGTAAAGGAATGTCCGCAATAGGTGTCTTTTGCTGTGCTCTTTATTACCCAACCGGGTAAAAACAATAAACTGGTGATGAAAGGATAGAGTTGAAGGAAGATAGAGAACAGCAGATTTAGGCGTAGTATTTGGAAACAGTCCTGATCCCATATGAAACACTTTCTGCACCACTTCTGCCTGAGTGGGCTTAGCGTACCCGGACAGGCCTCTCTCACTGACCTGGCAGCCGGATTATCACTCAAACCTTTTTCTCTGGGAGAAGTCTCTGCCACAGACCCTCCTGGAATGGATGTCAGGGAGAAACCTCTTCCACAGACCCTCCTGGAATGGACTTGAACTTGAGGAAAAGCCTCTGCCACAGATCCTCCTGGAATGGACTCAGGGAGAAACGTCTGCCACAGGCCCTCACTGATTACAATTACGGAGATGACCCTCCTTGAAGAATTGTGCCTGGATTTCATTCTTATAATCGCCCAGGTACCGACTGACAGGTGATTAATCCTTCAGTGTCCAGCTACCTTGATCCCCAGTGGTTTGTCGTAATCCTTTTGGATCACCAGCCTCTCATTGGCTTTCCGCAGATGGACTCTCCACCTAACAGCTATGCCACTTGGGATCTTCAAGAATGGGAACCCAGTCTGTGTCCCCGCCACTGCTCAAATTCTCCGGACCAACATGGTCCCAGAACCAGAAACACCACTTGGCACACACACCCCGGCCAGGTAGGCCATAACGCCGGGGGGCCGTGATGTGGTCACCCTAAAGGTGGGTGTCACACTGGATGAAGACCCCGACTTAATGGCGTCTGTCCCATAAATACCCTCTCCCAGCATTCCCAGCGAGGGAACTCCATCCTGATTGGCTGCTGGGAAAAAGCACCCAAGTCTCGACTCCATTACTGCCACCTATCGTCCTGGGGTGGAAAATCACCCCAGCAACAACAGAATGAGCCCACAGCACAGTCAAGTTGAAACAGAGACCCTGTGTTGAACATAACAATTTGGATCAGAGTCTGCTAATACTCTGATCACCCTCTAAATTTTAATAGCATCGTTACTTGGAAGTTACCAGGCACTACACAAATAAAGCAGTGTACAAATGATGTTCTCATTCAGAAAGAGGAAATATAGGATATTAGACCATATGTCTTCTAAATACATTATACATGCACTATATCTGCTTAATCAAACCTAAATGTTTGATAAATAAATTGCTGTTCCAATTTCCCTCTCAGTGTCGATTAAAAAAATACTCTTACACCCCCACAGCAATCTAAAGCCCAATCATAGTTTCTCCGCCACACACTTGTGGCACCTCCTTTCCCCTAGAGCACAGGTGTCAAACACAAGGCCCGTGGGCCGAATCTGGCCCTCAAGGCCATTTCATGTGGCCCTTGCACCTCTCCTGCAGCTGCAGGAGAGCTCCAGTCCTCCTATGGTACTCCTCCAGACCCTGTACTTTCTGCTTTCGAACAATGCATCCATATTCTTCCCAGCAGCAGCATAATGAAAGGGAGGTGCACTGTAATGTAAGGGTGAGTGTAGAACTCAACTTCTGATGGTGGGATGGCTCTTGACATCTATTGTAAAGGGAGGGGATGCGCTGGACATCTAACCTTACAGATACAATCGGCCCTTTTGAGGGCAATCATTAAGCTGATGCTGATTTTACGCTTTTTTTTACTCAGGCATCTTCAGGCTGATCACATTATGACATTGGTGTGGCTCTCTGCAACAGTACACTGTACAGTGAGGGAAAAAGGTATTTGATCCCCTGATGATTTTTTAAGTTTGCCCACTGACAAATAAATGATCAGTCTATATATTTAATGATACGTTTATTTTAACAGTGAGAGACAGAATAACAACAAAAAAATACAGAAAGACGCATTTCAAAAAAGTTATAAATTGATTTTCATTTTAATGAGTGAAATAAGTATTTGACCCCTTCACAAAACATAACTTAGTACTTGGTGACAAAACCCTTGTTGACAATCAGAGGTAACTCAAACTTTCAGCTCCCTCCAAATAAGGGATTAGGTCTGGAGACTGGCTTGGCCACTCTAGGACTAATGTTTTTCTTCTTGATCCACTCCTGTGTTGCCTTGGCTGTGTGTTTTGGGTCATTGTCATGCTGGAATACCCATCCACAACCCACGTCCAATGCCCTGGCTGAGTTAAGGAGGTTCTCACCCAAGATTTAACAGTCCATCGTCCCTTTGATGCAGCGAAGTTGTCCTGTCCCCTTAGCAGAAAAACACCCCCAAAGCATAATGTTTCCACCTCCATGTTTGACAGTGGGGATGGTGTTTTTGAGGTCATAGGTAGCATTCCTCCTCCTTCAAACACGGCGAGTTGAGTTGATGCCAAAGACCTCAATTTTGGTCTCATCTGACCACAACATATTCACCCAGTTCTCCTCTGAATCATATAGATGTTCATAAGCAAATGTCAAAAGGGCCTGTAGATGTGCTTTCTTGAGCAGGGGGACTTTGCGGGTGCTGCAGGATTTCAGTCCTTCACAGCGTAGTGTGTTACCAATTGTTTTCTTGATGACTATGGTCCCAGATGTCTTGAGATCATTGACAAGATTCTCCCGTGTAGTTCTGGGTTAATTCCTCATTGTTCTCATAATCATTGAAACTCAACGAGTTGAGATCTTGCATAGAGCCACAGACCAAGAGAGATTGACAGTTATTTTGTGTTTCTTCCGTTTGCGAATAATCGCACCAACTGTTACCACCTTCTCATCAAGCTGCTTGGCGATGGTCTTATAGCCCATTCCAGCCTAGTGTAGGTCTACAATCCTGTCCCTGGACAGTTACTGTATTTGGTCTTGGCCATGGTGAAGAGATTGGAATCTAATTGATTGATTGCTTCTGGGGACAGGTGTCTTTTATACAGGTAACAAGCTAAGCTTAGAAGCACCCCCCTTTAAAGAGGTTATAAACTCTTAAAAGAAGTTTGGCACCATTCCACAAGCGTGTGCAATATTGAAGGGTGACATGTTGGGTATCTATTTACTTGGTGTAACTTCATCTTTCATATTAGGCTAACTTTACTGTTTTTTTTTTTTTTTTTTAACCACTTCAATACCAAGGACGTCAATTGACGTCATGGCTTTCAGTGGGGATATCTGAATGATGCCTGCAGCCACAGGCATCATTCAGATATCCATCTCTTCAGGCGGCGAATCCCTGCACCATAAGAACGATCATAGCGGCGGTTCCGCCGCTTGATCGTTCTTATAGGCGGCGGGTGGGGACGCCGCCTATAAAGTTGTACAATGAAATAACGTACTCCAGCAAATAATACATAAAGTTGGACTTTTGCACTGAAATACAGGCCATCATGAAAAAGCCAAAGCAAATCTCCTCACGTGATTCTTTCAATCATGATTTTGTCAAAACAATGAGAGGTAAATACAGGGAAGAACTCCATGTTCCTTCTTAACCGGCTGAATTTAAATTGGCCGTTCCAGTTCATGAGAAGTCAATATAACAATCTACTTCTCATGAACTGGCTTTTTGTAAAACTAAAAGTTGCTGATCGCTGACATAACTATTAAAAATAAATAAAAATAAAAATAAAATTCTATCAGTATAACCCATCGTTTTTGGACGCTATAACTTTTGTGCAAGCCAATCAATATATGCTTATTGGTATTTTGTTTACCAAAAATATGCAGCAGAATATATTTTGGCCTTAATTGATGAAGACATTTGATTTTTTATTTATATTTTATTGGATGCGTTTTAAAGCAGAAAGTAAAAAATATTGTTTTTTTCCCTCAGTATTGTCAGTCTTTTTTTGCGTTTATAACAAAAAATAAAAACCGCAGAGCTGATCAAATACCACCAAAAGAAAGCTCTATTTGTAGGATAAAAGGACAAAAAATGGAATTTGGGAATAGTGTTGCACGACCGCGCAAATGTAAATTAAAGTAACGCTGTGCCATAATGTAAAAAATGGCCTGATCATGAAGGGGTTAAAACTTTCAGAACTATAATTTCTGAGTGGAGAAAACTGTGCTTTTGGCTTTCTCCAGATTCTATAGTTCTGGTTTTGAACTTTCAGGCTGGGTTCACAGTGGTACGACATGACAGTCGCACCACTTTGGATCTGACTTTTCCCTCCGACTTGAAGTCCAACATTCGTCTGACTTCAGTAGACAGGGATCCGACTTTGATCACTGACAATACCAGGCACTGGGTCTGGTATGAATCTTTAGGGGGAACTCCACGCAAAATGTTAAAAAACAAAAACAAAAACCGCATGGGTTCCCCTACAACAGTGTTTCTCAATTCCAGTCCTCACGCCCCCCCAACAGGTCATGTTTTCAGGATTTCCCTCAGATGAAAAGGCTGTGGGAATTACTAAGGCAGTGAAACTGATCAAATCACCTGTGCAAAATAATGGAAATCCTGAAAACCTGACCTGTTGGGGGGGCGTGAGGACTGGAATTGAGAAACACTGCCCTACAAGAACATACCAGGCCCTTCGGTCTGGTATGGATTTTAAGGGAAACCCCTACGCTGATAAACGGCATGGAGGTCCCCCCAAAATCAAGACCCTTATCCGAGCATGCAGCCCGACAGGTCAGAAAAGGGGATGGGGGAGGTACGTTAAGTCAACATAAAATGCAATGAAGTATAAAAAGAATGTATTTGTAATTGTTGAAATGTGAGGTAATTATGTATTCTCTACCATAAAATACGAGGTCCAGGTTTTATGCGGTTATTTTTCATTTCTGAAGAAATGTCCTGTGTGTCCAATATTTTAGAGTGACGACGTTGTCCCTTTAATATATTTTATATAATATAATATATTATATTTTTATCAATTTTAGTGCTAAGAGGGTTTCTTTTCACTATTATATAATACGTTTTGTACTATTAAACTTTATATGGCATAAGAATACCATGGTCTGGTCCTCCAATTGACTACATTTCATTGTCCTCATTCTTGCTTTCCCTGCATTTTTGATACCCTTTATATAAATAAAGATCTATAAAGAAAAGAGGGTGGGGACGAGCGAGCGCCCCCCCCCCCTCCTAAACCATACCGGGCCCGCATGCCCTCAACATAGGGGGGGATGCTTTGGCCTGTGCCCACCCCAAAGCACCTTGTACTCAAAAGCACCTTGTGTTAATGACCTCTGGCCTGTCTACAGCCTCTGTTTCTTTACTAATACCCCTTATGTGGGTAAGGCTACAATGATCAGATGTAAAACACCCTACACATTAGACATGTGCAATTGTTTTCGTTAGAATGCATTTTCGTCCGAAAATCTGTTTTTTTCGTTATCGTTTTAACAAACGTTAACGAAAGCGCAAGAAACGAAAACCGAAAGATCCGACATAAAAAATGCTTTATTTTCGTTTTCGTTGCGGTAAAAATTCGATATAGAGAGATTCGACATTATAGGGAAAAGATTCGACATTATAGGGAAAAGATTCGACACTATAAAAATAATAGATTCGACATTACAGAGAATAGATTTCAATTTATGAGAAAATAGATTCGACATTATTACTAGTCATACAACATTAGAATTCTTGTAGGCGGAATATTCGAACGGAAATGTACGATTCGACGTAAAGATTCCGTCGAATATTCTTTTGACCATTCGACAGAAACCAAGTATTATTGGATTTTCGGACGAAAGCTATTCCCCAACGAAAAACGAAATAAATCAAAACGATTTTCGGGAGTAACTAAATAAATTTATTTTCCAAACGAAAACGAAAAAACTAAACAAAATATTCCAGTCTGCACATGTCTACTACACATATAACCTGGCAGCATCTGAGTATCAACTGGGTAAGAATTCTAAAGGAGAAGATTACTAAAACGTGGTCTTTATATCAGAACTGAACCATAGCCTGACCCTAACAGAATTCTAGATGATATTGTAAAACCTACAGACAGTTTTACAAACATATAAAATATAACATTAGATAATATCCAGTCACAATGCAAATAAAACTGTTTTTAATATGGTCTAGCACTGAAAATGAATCATAAAGGGAAAACAAAGGTATGTATTACTTTATATAGTAAACTCCTTTCTTTAAGGATAGGAATCTAATGAGATATGCTGGCAAACAAATGTTGCTTTCCCTATAATTTTCTGGGCCTTGCTCCATGGATGACTACCTCTGCCAGAGCATGTTCGTGCTCTCCATTCCCCCCAGAGCCATGATATAGAACTTCTGCCAGGAATGGCCTTCATGCTCTCTGGGTTGGGCTCGCAGCCACAGAACAAAATGGTTGCCAGAGCATGCATGTGATCCTTGCGCTCACCTGGTCTCTTATTTCCCTTTCCAGCTATTACAGTATATAGAAATCCTGGAGTTAATATTACAGAGCTGTAATGAGCACACATCCTTCATACCACATATATGTGAATGATAAAACAATCTTATCTTTCTGGTTTAAAGGAAAATATTTTTATCAGGTAATAGGAAGGACTTATTTAGATAAGTGGGGGACTGCATCTTGCAGATACAGCTTACAGTTCTGTACTTTGGTTTTGCTTGTAGCACCCTCCTAACATAGGATGCTAGATACATTTAGTTATTGAATCCTTTCGCAATCAATGGAGCAGTGATTGTTTACCCTGGTCTGTTCAGGGTTTTACAGGCTGTGAGTTTGATTGCTTCCTCCACCTCTACAGGGAGTGCAGAATTATTAGGCAAATAAGTATTTTGACCACATCATCCTCTTTATGCATGTTGTCTTACTCCAAGCTGTATAGGCTCGAAAGCCTACTACCAATTAAGCATATTAGGTGATGTGCATCTCTGTAATGAGAAGGGGTGTGGTCTAATGACATCAACACCCTATATCAGGTGTGCATAATTATTAGGCAACTTCCTTTCCTTTGGCAAAATGGGTCAAAAGAAGGACTTGACAGGCTCAGAAAAGTTAAAAATAGTGAGATATCTTGCAGAGGGATGCAGCACTCTTAAAATTGCAAAGCTTCTGAAGCGTGATCATCGAACAATCAAGCGTTTCATTCAAAATAGTCAACAGGGTCGCAAAGAAGCGTGTGGAAAAACCAAGGCGCAAAATAACTGGCCATGAACTGAGAAAAGTCAAGCGTGCAGCTGCCAAGATGCCACTTGCCACCAGTTTGGCCATATTTCAGAGCTGCAACATCACTGGAGTGCCCAAAAGCACAAGGTGTGCAATACTCAGAGACATGGCCAAGGTAAGAAAGGCTGAAAGACGACCACCACTGAACAAGACACACAAGCTGAAACGTCAAGACTGGGCCAAGAAATATCTCAAGACTGATTTTTCTAAGGTTTTATGGACTGATGAAATGAGAGTGAGTCTTGATGGGCCAGATGGATGGGCCCGTGGCTGGATTGGTAAAGGGCAGAGAGCTCCAGTCCGACTCAGACGCCAGCAAGGTGGAGGTGGAGTACTGGTTTGGGCTGGTATCATCAAAGATGAGCTTGTGGAGCCTTTTCGGTTTGAGGATGGAATCAAGCTCAACTCCCAGTCCTACTGCCAGTTTCTGGAAGACACCTTCTTCAAGCAGTGGTACAGGAAGAAGTCTGCATTCTTCAAGAAAAACATGATTTTCGTGCAGGACAATGCTCCATCACACGCGTCCAAGTACTCCACAGCGTGGCTGGCAAGAAAGGGTATAAAAGAAGAAAAACTAATGACATGGCCTCCTTGTTCACCTGATCTGAACCCCATTGAGAACCTGTGGTCCATCATCAAATGTGAGATTTACAAGGAGGGAAAACAGTACACCTCTCTGAACAGTGTCTGGGAGGCTGTGGTTGCTGCTGCACGCAATGTTGATGGTGAACAGATCAAAACACTGACAGAATCCATGGATGTCAGGCTTTTGAGTGTCCTTGCAAAGAAAGGTGGTTATATTGGTCACTGATTTGTTTTTGTTTTGTTTTTGAATGTCAGAAATGTATATTTGTGAATGTTGAGATGTTATATTGGTTTCACTGGTAAAAATAAATAATTGAAATGGGTATATATTTGTTTTTTGTTAAGTTGCCTAATAATTATGCACAGTAATAGTCACCTGCACACACAGATATCCCCCTAAAATAGCTAAAACTAAAAACAAACTAAAAACTACTTTCAAAAATATTCAGCTTTGATATTAATGAGTTTTTTGGATTCATTGAGAACATGGTTGTTGTTCAATATTAAAATTAATCCTCAAAAATACAACTTGCCTAATAATTCTGCACTCCCTGTAGAAGAAGCTTCCAAAGCTTAGGGGGAGATACAAATGTTTTAATTGTTTTAGAGTATCCCATGCCCTAATTCCTCTCCTGTTAAATTTCCTTCAAGCAATAAATCTTAAAAAGACATCTCATAAAGATTATTACCAGTGGTCCCTGTGGGGGGCAGAACTACATACTTATCTAGTGACACTCTCTCTTTATGTGGATTAATGGGGCCCATGGGCATCCGCTGAACTTTTTTCAGGGGGGACAATTTTGGACAATGTCATAGAGGGAAGGGGCTTAGTCATTTTCACATAAAGCGCAGGCATACAAAGGTTTGAGAAACCGGATGCAATACTGTATAGGTTGTTTTCATCAAGATCAAAATATGGCCGCCCACAACACAGATGCCAGAGCTGTGGCAAATGTACTTCTGGAAGAATGGTCAAACATTCCCATAGACAAACTCCTAAACCTTGTGGACAGCCTTCCAAGAAGAGATGAAGCTGTTATAGCTGCAAACAGTGGGTCAACTCAATATTGAACCCTACGGACTAAGACTGGGGTGCCATTAAAGTTCATGTGCGTGTAATGGCAAGTGCCCCAATACTTTTGATAATATAATGTGTGTACGTATTATGGCATACTATACCATACTCATTATTACACAGCATTTACATAATACTGAACCGATTGTCATCCACTACCTGAAGTCTAATTATTCAGTCATTACTGAATAATTTCATGAGCTGTAGTAATATCTGGCCTGTTCCAGAAATGTTATTACTGTGACAAATTAAACTTAGGCCTCAGCTTTTAATGAGGTGAAATTCAAAACATTTTAAATTATACTAACATAACTTAAAAAATGTCAGCTTTGGCTGAACTTTTAGTCAGATGTCTCTTAAAAGTTGGAGACCCTGTGGACACTAATTAATAATAGTTACCTTAACAGAAGAAATGTGATATACTGGAGCAGACAGGGCAAAATATGTAAATATAGAACTTTTTTTTAGCTGTCATTGAAAGCAATTGTGTATAGTTTGAGAAATTCCATGATTGTTCCAAATCAGAAATGCAATGGGTTTTAGGCAAACAAGTTCCAGTAATTATATATATATATATATATATATATATATATATATATATATATATAAACAGTCCCTAAATGAATGAATGAATGAAAACTTGTATAGCGCGGCACATGTGAACTAAATCGCCTCTGGGCGCTTGTTGTTCCTGTCTCCTTTGATATCAAAAGAGATGAGTCTTGATCTTTCTCCTGAATGCTAAGTGATTCTCTTCCAACCGAATGCTGGTTGGTAAAGCGTTCCATAGTCTGGGACCTTGGACCGCAATGGACCGTTTCAGCAGACAAATCCGATCGTGTGTACGGGCTAGCGGACAGGTTTGTCCATCGGACAAATTTCAAAGCATGCTTTGAAATTTGTCCGCTACAAACCTGTCCATCGGATATGTCCGCTGGTTAGTACGGCAAACCAGCGGACATATCTTCCCGCAGATGCGTCATATCCTGTGAATGGATCCGACGCATGCGCGCGGAAGTGTTTACTTCCTGGTACGGTGACAAAGCGGTGACGTGGCGGCGTCAACGTCACCGCCGCGTCACCACGCTGTCTGCCGGCAGGGATTTTGATCCGATGGTGTGTACATGCCATCGGACCGAAATCCGATGAGACATGTCCGCTCTAAACTGTCCGTCGGACAAGTTTGAGCGACATATCTCATCGTGTGTACGAGGCCAAATAGGTTCTGATTGGTGGATCGCAGAACGCGATTGGGGTTGTGGGCTTTTATTTTTCCGCATAGATAGTGGGGAGCATTCCCATGGACACATCTATGCGTTAGACAGAGTGCTTTAAAAGCAATTCTGTCTTTAACTGGCAGCCAGTGAAGGGCTCTCAGTGAAGGTGAGATGGATTCCCAGGTTTTTTTTCCAGTCACAAGTCTGGCGGGCGTGTTCTGAACGACTTGCAGACGAGCGATTTGGTATTTGGGGAGTCCGAGGTAAAGGGCATTTGCATAGTCCAGTCTGGAGTTAACAATTGCTCCCACCATGACCGCTAAATCTTCTTTGGGGATAAAAGGGGTGAGTCTGCGTAGTAGGTGCAGCAGATGGTGGGATCCGCTGACTACTGCCCTTATTTGTGCGTCCATTGTCATATAGGAGTCAAAGATGACCCCTAGACTTTTGACTTTGGCGCTAGGGGAGATGATCTTGCCCAGAATGGGCGGGGGTGTCCATGCTATTGCAGGTTAATTCCTATGCTTGGCGTGAAACAGGAGAAGTTCTGTTTTCGCTCCGTTGAGTTTAAGATAACTCTTTGTCATCCAGTTCTCTATCAAAGAGAGGCAAGTCTCTAGATTGAGTTGGTGATCCTTGTTGTTGCCAATGCAGAAATACAGTTGCGTGTCGTCTGCATATGAGTGGTAAAGCAGTTTTTGGCTGCTAATAATCTCAAAAAGAGGGCGAAGATAGATGTTAAACAGCACCGGTGACAGATGCGATCCTTGAGGGACTCCGCATGATACTGTGCGTTTCTCAGATGTGAAAGGTCCTAACTTCACTGTTTGCGATCGATTTTCCAAAAAAGAGGAGAACCAAGATAAATCGCCTTCTGCGACTCTGGCTACTTCAGCTAGCCGTGTCAATAAAAGTTTGTGGTCTACAGTGTCAAAAGCTGCACTTAGGTCCAACAGAACCAGAAGACAAGATTCTCCTTCGTCTGCGGCCTCGAGAGCGTCGTCCCATATTTTGAGCAATGCGGTTTCTGTCCCGTGTCCGGGACAGAAACCCGATTGAAATGGGTCAAGTAGCTTGTGGGTATCTAGATGCTGTTGCAGCTGTTGTACCACTACTTTTTCCATTACCTTTGAGAGTACATTTAAGGCTGTTATGGGACGGCGGTGTAGTGGGTCCTTTGGGTCTAGGGTGGGTTTCTTCAGGATGGGTTGGATTACGCCCTCTTTCAACTGTGAGGGCACTATGCCCTCCTTGAAAAACTGGTTGATAAGCTGCGTGATGGGGGGTGCTAAGATGTCGGCGCATTCCTTCAGCAGTTTGGTGGGGATGATATCATTTGGCGCTGTGCCATTACGCAAAGCCCCAATGATATTTTTTGTGGCATCGATGGAGATGGGTTCCAGGGTGAACATACCTGATAGAGGTGAATTATTGTGGGTATTGTGTGAAAAATTGCGGGGGGGGGGCTGAGGGGGAATTGTTTTGCTGAATGCTATCACGGATTCCCTCGATTTTATTAATGAAGTAATCCGATAATTCATTACAAAATTCTTGTGAGTCCGAATTGGGGGCTTCAAGACATCCTGGTTTCATTGTCTGAGTGACCATCTTGAAGAGTTCGCGTGGGCGGTTTAAGGCACAATTGATAGCATCAGAAAAGTAATTTTTCTTGGCTTGGAAGATTTCTTTGTGGTATTTTCTTGTTGTTGCTTTGTAGATGGAGAGGTTTACCTCTGAAGAACTTCTTTTCCAGGCGGCTTCTGCCCTTCTACATTCTTCTTCAGTAACGACAGCTGGTTGTTAAACCAGCTACAGTTGTTTCTCCGGATGCGAGTTTTACGTTTCGGCGCTACTAAGTCAGCTGACTGTAATAGGGCTGAGTTTATGGCATCCAGTGTTTCTACGACAGTTTCATGCGGCTGAATTGTTTTTATTTTTTTCCTTAAAGTGGTTTTGAAGAGTTCCGATTGGAGCTTCTTCTGACATCTAGTCCAGTGTGTTGTCACTGGTCTAGATGTTTTGCTAAATGGGGGAATTTGGAAATAATTAATTTAATTGCATGGTGATCAGTCCATGGCAATGGTTCATTTTCCAAATTTTTTATTTCCAGATCATGTCTGAAAATAAGATCGAGTGTGTGACCTGAAGCATGTGTGGGCCCACATACTATTTTCTGTAGCCCTAAACCTTCCAGGTCAATACAGGTGTCGGCAACGGAGTTGGCCCAGAGATGGAAGTCCCCGAGCAGCAAAATGTGTTTGCTGTTGAGGGTGTAAGTGGAGATGAACTCCATCAATGATGGTAGCAGCTGCGATTTTGGGCTGGGTGGCCTATAGCAGAAAAGGATGTGGATGGTCTCCTTGGAATTTGTTTGCAATTGCAGAGTAAGGGTTTCCATGAATGTAAGAGGGTTTTGAAGGACTGGTTTTGTGATTGCAAGATGAGTCTTGTGGATCACCGCCAGTCCTCCTCCTCTTTGCCCTATTCTGTTTTCTGTTATAAAACGGTAGTTTTCTGGCACCAGTTCTCCTAGAATGGTGTTACAGTCGGCTGTAAGCCAGCTCTCTGTAATAAAGAGGCAATCTAGATCGCATTGTAGAATGAGGTCACGGATTTCCAGTCAGTGTTTTACTGCAGATCTTGTGTTGATTAAAGCACATGATATGTGCTTAGGCTGGGGTGAATGGCTGAAATATCTGATAGTCGATCGTTGATCGATTCTCAATAGTGGCTCAATTCTTTAAGGTTTTTTTGGTGATGACTGGTAGTATTGCGGCGAATTGCCTCAAACTCCGAATGGTTTCTGCAAAATATTGCCGATATGCCATGGTCGCCAGACACCGGGGGGGGGGTGGGAGTTTCAGGGGCAATGGGGAGAGGAATTGGCTAAATCCTCTCTCCTGGCATGGTCCAGAGGAAGGCAAAAAAAAACCCTGGCCTTGCTGGGCCAATATGCTCCGGTAGGGGCAAAAAAAATCCTTCCTGACCCCTGTGATCAAGCTTCTGTTGTGTTGAGATGAGAAGTGACTGGGGATGAGAGGTGAGCTTATTGCTGATGTAGCAGGAAGGCTGCCTGATCAGGCAGCAGGATGCAGCCTGGAGCTGACAGTTCGGTGGATCAGTGATGCCGGGGGCTAAAAAGGTAAGCGTGGCTGTCCTTCTAGGGTAAGGGTGGGTTCACTGGATGATTTGGGGGGGATTACAGGGTGTGGGGAGCGCCACTGCGTTAGGCCGCGGATGAAGCCGTGGTCTTTCCTAGATCGCGGCCCCACAATTCAGCGCAGGCTGGCGCGGGTGTCAAGAAAAAATAGCTCTAGAATGGCAGAATTGTTGCGGGGGGGTGGTAGGAGGATGCCTCAGATGGCGATGGTGGTATGGGGGCACAGGGGATGGAGAAAAGAAGCAGGGGAAAGCCGAGCAGGCATGGGATGTTTGCTGCGGCTGTCCTGACAAGGACGGCCGTCAGCAATTTCAGTGGATGGCTTCTTACCTGTTAGCAATCCCAGGTGCGAGGCAGGGAACCAAAGGAGGCCAGAGAGCCAGGGAGCTGATCCACTGTGGTTCAGAAACGGGCAGCAATGGCAGGGCATGGAATCCCTGCCTGCCTGTCTGTCTGAATTGAGAGAGGCTGGAGGAGAAAGGCCAGGTTGAGAGCGGGTAGTGCCGAAGCTGGAGCTGGAGCTGGAGCTGGGCTAAGCAGGGCTAAGCAGGGCTGGGAAAAGACCTAGCCTGCCTGTCTACCTCCTACACCTGCCTGTAGCTATGACACACACGTTCCTACTCCTAGGAGACGTGCGCCGCTGTGAGCTGCTGCTGCTAATCCGTCTGCCTCAACTGACTAAAGCGGTAGTAAACTATTTTAAAAGAAAAAGAACCCCATATAAAAAAAAAATATGATTGTTCCAAATCAGAAATGCAATGGGTTTTAGGCAAAAAAGTTCCAGTAATTATATATATATATATATATATATATATATATATATGTATATATATATATATATATATATATACACAGTGCCTTGCAAAAGTATTCGGCCCCCTTGAACTTTGCGACCTTTTGCCACATTTCAGGCTTCAAACATAAAGATATAAAACTGTAATTTTTTGTGAAGAATCAACAACAAGTGAGACAATCATGAAGTTGAACACAATTTATTGGATATTTTAAACTTTGTTAACAAATAAAAAATTGTGTGTGCAAAATTATTCAGCCCCTTTACTTTCAGTGCAGCAAACTCTTTCCAGAAGTTCAGTGAGGATCTCTGAATGATCCAATGTTTACCTAAATGACTAATGATGATAAATAGAATCCACCTGTGTGTAATCAAGTCTCCGTATAAATGCACCTGCACTGTGATAGTCTCAGAGGTCCGTTTAAAGCGCAGAGAGCATCATGAAGAACAAGAAACACACCAGGCAGGTCCGAGATACTGTTTTGGAGAGGTTTAAAGGCAGATTTGGATACAAAAAGATTCCAAAGCTTTAAACATCCCAAGGAGCACTGTGCAAGCGATAATATTGAAATGGAAGGAGTATCAGACCACTGAAAATCTACGAAGATCTGGCTGTCCCTCTAAACGTTCAGTTTGTACAAGGAAAAGACTGATCAGAGATGCAGCCAAGAGGCCCATGATCACTCTGGATGAACTTCAGAGATCTACAGCTGAGGTGGGAGACTCTGTCCATAGGACAACAATCAGTCGTATACTGCACAAATCTGGAAGAGTGGCAAGAAGAAAGCCATTTCTTAAAGATATCCATAAAAAGTGTTGTTTAAAGTTTGCCACAAGCCATCTGGGAGACACACCAAACATGTGGAAGAAGGTGCTCTGGTCAGATGAAACCAAAATCAAACTTTTTGGCAACAATGCAAAATGTTATGTTTGGCGTAAAAGCGACACAGCTCATCACCCTGAACACACCATCTCCACTGTGAAACATGGTGGTGGCAGCATCATGGTTTGTGCCTGCTCTTCTTCAGCAGGGACAGGGAAGATGGTTAGAATTGATGGGAAGATGGATGGAGCCAAATACAGGACCATTCTGGAAGAAAATCTGATGGAGTCTGCAAAAGACCTGAGACTGGGACAGAGATTTTGCTTCCAACAAGACAATGATCCAAAACATAAGGCAAAATCTACAATGGAATGGTTCACAAATAAACATATCCAGGTGTTAGAATGGCCAAGTCAAAGTCCAGACCTGAATCCAATCGAGAATCTGTGGAAAGAACTGAAAACTGCTGTTCACAATCGCTCTCCATCCAACCTCACTGAGCTTGAGCTGTTTTGCAAGGAGGAATGGGCAAAAAATTCAGTCTCTCGATGTGCAAAACTGATAGAGACATACCCCAAGCGACTTACAGCTGTAATCGCAGCAAAAGGTGGCGCTGCAAAGTATTAACTTAAGGGGGCTGAATAATTTTGCACGCCCAATCTTTCAGTTTTTTATTTGTTAAAAAAGTTTGAAATGTCAAATAAATTTTGTTCCACTTCATGATTATGTCCCACTTGTTGTTGATTCTTCACAAAAAATTACAGTTTTATATCTTTATGTTTGAAGCCTGAAATGTGGCAAAAGGTTGCAAAGTTCAAGGGGGCCAAATACTTTCGCAAGGCACTGTATATACATATATATCTATATATATATACATATATATCTACCGTGTTTCCCCGAAAATAAGACACCGTATTATATTTTTTTTTCCTCAAGAAATCACACTATGGCTTATTTTCGGGGGGTGTCTTATTTTTATTACAGAAAATAAAGGTTGCCTACCTGAACCACACTTGCGCTTCTTAGCATTTCCTCTGTCCACCTGTAGACTGAGATTATCGTATTCTGCACGCCATTTTTGGACCATTCGGATATCCAACTTCTTCTCTTTGCAAAAAGCCGTAAGATTCTTGCCTCGGGAGTCCTCCACAATTCCTTTCTTGTACTCAACAGAATAACTCTTTCTTTTTGCACTCATCTTGTCTGGTTGTACCACTACAAGATATCACTACAAGATTCGACACTACATCTTATTTTCGGAGATTCGACACTACATCTTATTTTCGGAGATTCGACACTACATCTTATTTTCGGAGATTCGACACTACATCTTATTTTCGGAGATTCGACACTACATCTTATTTTCGGAGATTCGACACTACATCGCTACGTCTTATTTTCGGAGGGGTGTCTTATATTTCTATCTTGCGTCGAAATTCTGTGTGAAGAATAGCTGGTTGTTAGGGAAAGGGCCGGGAAGCCTGGCTTCCCTACTTAGAGCTGAAATGTAAACTAAAGAATGCAGGAAATAAAACATTTCCTTCAAGTCTGGTAGGGATTCTAAGGGGAACCCCATATAAAACCCCAAAAACCATACCAGACCCTCATCTGAGCATGCAGCCCAGCAGGCCAGAAAAAGGAGGGGCAAGTGAGTTCCCCCCTCCAGAACCATGCCAGCCCACATACCCTCAACATGGGAGGGTGCTTTTGGGCAGGGGGGCTCTGCTCTCATGTTGAAGGGGACAAGGACCTCATCCCCACAACCCTGGGCTATGGATGTGGGGGTCTGCAGATGGGGGGCTTATTGGAATCTGGAAGCCCCTGTAGCAAAGGGGGCCCCAAGATCTTGCCACCCCCTTTGTAAAAGAGGGTACATAGTACCCCTACTCATTAACAAAATGGGTTAAAAGTGAATAAAGGCAGTACACAAATTTTTGACAATTCCTTTATTAAAAAGAAACAATGTCCCCCATTGTAGATCCATCGTCACTCCCACTGCACCACTAGACCAGAAAAAAAGATACCTCTGACCTTGTCAAAGGCTCCCCACTGACTGCCTGCTCCTTCGCCTGACATTCGGCCCCTTACCTATTTATGAAATGTTAGACAGAGAAGCAGGCAGTCGGTGGGGAGTGTTCAATGAAGCCAGAGTTTTTCTTTGGGTCAAGCAGTGCAGCAGATGGTGTGAATGAGGATAGATCTACATCAGTGGATATTGGTTAAAAAAAAGGAATTGTCAAAAACTTGTGTACTGCCTTTATTTACTTTTTACACTTTTGTTGGTTAATAGATACTTATTCACATAGAGGTGAGGCTGGGATCTAGGGGCCCCCTTGTTAAAGGGGTCTTCTAAATTTCGATAAGCCCCCTGCCCGCAGACCTCCACAACCACGACCCAGGGTTGTGGGGAAGAGCCCTTTGTCCCCATCAACATAGGGACAAGGTGCCTTGGGGTAGAGTCATGTTGGGCATGTGACCTGGTATGATTCAGGTGGGGGGAGTACTCGGATAAGTGCCTGGTATGGATTTGGGGAGATCACATGCGTTTTCTTCCTGGACTTTTCTACTGCCAGCATTCTTTTGTTTACATTTCAGCTCTCAGCGGGCAAGCCTGCTGACAGCTGATGGGTCATCGGTTGTTAAGGACACTACAGCCGGCTTTCCGGCCCACTCCTTAACAACCGGCCATTCTTCACACAGAATTAGAATCAGTCGATCATTTTTGGACTGCTCTGAATTTAATTTGTTCCAAAAATTTGGAATTTGTTAGAAGACATATAAACAAAACAAATTTCAACGAATTAAATTGAAATTCATTACTATTTCATTCGGAGATTTGGATACATCCGAATAACAAAAAATGTGTCTAAATTTACATACGACGGACCGAAAAAAATTGCACATGTCTACTGCTTGGCTAATAACCAGGCACTAGTGCTATCACATGAGAGAAAGGATAGTCACATGCTACTTTATACCTAGACATATCAGTTTTCAGTATTTCAGCAAATAACTATGGATATGAGAAGGGAAGCTGAGTATTTGTTAGACAGAGGTTATTCTTTGCCCGGCCCTGCTCATCCAAGTGACCCTCCAGATGACTAAGAGGAGGACTCTGGAAGAATGAAGGCCCTCAAGTATTTTGTAATGAGTCTTGACTGCTGGACCCATTGCAATAGATAATTTCTACTGTTATGTTGTTGGTAGATGGATATTAGGTGTTAAATTTAGGTGCTACAATTTGTAAGATAATTTTTAAAAAATTTGGCTTGTTTAGAAGGGAATTTCATAGAAGAGGAGAGGCTTGCAAAAATCCATTAGATGTGCCCTTATTAAGAAGTCACTAGAATGAAGATTAGAAGTAGGTCATGGAATGTGGCAAACTTTATTAGAGGGTTTGTCAGAACTGATTATTATATTATACCAGCATCAGAATGTTGCAACTACCTAGGCAATAAGGGCCAAAAATGTCCTGTTTTTACTATAGAGAAAGGCAGGAATGGAGCTCAAAGACACCTGTTAACACATAATTGGAAGAGGGAACCAAAAGTAAATAGACACATTTGTCTTACGTGTCAAACCTAAAACTATTTCCTCCAACAGTTGTATCTGCTATATCTAGCTGCAGGGGACAAAATATGAGATCATCATTCTATGTCTATGTGTATTTGTTTCTTGTATTTTTACAGTAAGTTTACAGAGTACATTGAGTCAATTCACATACGTCATTAAATGTGAGCAGTTTATTTAAAGTAAGTGTAAACCCTAGTAGTGTCATAGTTTCCTAAAGTATTTTACATTCTGAACAATTTCCATTTTTGTTAATAAAAAAATGTTTTTAACTTTTCTTCATCCTTTCAGTGAAATTTGGCTGTACGCTATGCGCACATCATATCTCCTGTGCTAATAAGCACACATTTCGTCTAATGATATAATGCATCTTACCTATCATTCTATTTCCCGTATATCCCCAAGTAAACAGACATCAACATCACCATAGCTCACATTCTCACCTCCATCAGCATGACTGCCCCAGCGACCAGTGTGCTTGGCTTTTTATTCGTAAATCACAAAAGCATTGACAAACAGAAAGTGATGGCTCTAGCAGCCAATTGCTTCCTCCATGGGAAGTGACATCACAGGATATGACCTCCACACAGAAAAGTTAATACAGACAACCAATGAATAATGGCTAAAGGAGTCCTATAGGCATGTCTGAGCAGAGACAGGGTGCATGCATGTACCTGGAAGCTAAACAAAAGAAGCCGTATGGCTTTCAAACATGGACTCTGTCTCTGACCATAACACCTCAAAGATTCCCGTATTTCCGCTGATAGGAATCCTTACCCAGCGTCAGTCTGCCACAGTCCGCTCTTTAGAGCGGGCTGTGGGAGTACAAACACTGGGCGACAATACATATTAAATACATCTTCATAAAATTTCCACAACAATCCCTTCACGCATCTTAATGTTGCTGATCTCCTCCAGTCTCATTCACCCACTTCCTGTAAAAAAAAAACTCACACTCGAGTGTTGTTAGCACTGCTTTGCTCCTTGCTCTTGACCAGGCTCCATTAAGGATGCATGTGTCATGAATGCAAAAAATATGTGGTGGGACTTTAAATACCCTACAAATGGACAAATAAATGTGTCAAAGAATATAAATATATATATATATATATATATATATATATATATATAAAATATATACAAATATTTATTTCATCCAATAAAAATCTAGATAAAAACATGCATTATTTGTACATGGACATCGGTAGTTCTCAGAGATTAGAATATGTAGGTCGACGTGTTTCACGGAAAGATCCGCTTCCTCAGGACCTCAAATCTCATGTACACTGGAATAACTCAAGTGATTAAAAACATATAAATCACATAGCATCCACATGTGAGATAATAATGTCTGACAATTGTTTACATGTGAATAATAAGAGGCTATCCCTAAGGAGAAAGGGAGAAAGGGGAGAAAAACAAAGGATGCATGTGTCAGGACAATAATTCGGGAGGACATTTGGGAGACAATTGTCACCCCATATCCTAGCTCTCAACTGTCTCTCATTTGGATGGACTGTCCCTCTTTTGGAATCAAATCCCTATGTCACTCTTCAGCAAGAGGTGATAAAGAAAGACATTCGTGGCAAGACCACCATATATTATTTTAATGAAAGCTGCAGATTTTTTTTAAATTGAAAACATCCTTTGAAATTACATTAAGATGTTTAATCTCATATGAGATTAACATGATTGGTTTTCCATCTAGTTTTCATGTTCAATAATTAAAAAAAAAAGAGAGAATTTCAGAAACAAAGTATTTCATACAGTAATGCCGCGTGAACACGATCGGAATTTCCGACAAGAAAACCGTGAATTTTTTTCCGACAAAATGTTGGCTCAAACTTGTGTTGCATATACATAGTCACACAAATGTTGTCAGAAATTCCGAACGTCAAGAATGCGGTGACGTACAACACTACGACGAGCCGAGGAAAATGGAGTTCAATGATTCCGAGCATGCATAGGATTTTTGTGCATCGGAATTGCATACAGACGATCAGAATTTCTGACAATTAACTTTTCCCATCAGAACATTTGAGAACCAGCTCTCAATTTGTTGCTGTCGGAAATTCCAACAGAAAATGTCCGATGGGGCCCACACATGGTCCGAATTTACGACCAAAAGCTCACATCGAACTTTTCTTGTCGGAAATTTTGGTCGTGTTTACGCAGCATAAGGATGGGGTCAGGTTGGATGATACAATTTTGTATCTCTAGTGTAGTAAAACATAATAGTGTGCACCAATCTTCTAGGCCAGCCTTTTTCAACCAGGGTGCCTTGAGGTTTCTTTGGGGGTACCTTGGCAAAATGCCTAAAAGTTGTCCAAAAATTCTATACAAGCCAACATGGGGATGAAGCCTGCCTTTTAGTGACACAAAGCCACATGATTTTATTGTGCACCATTACAAGCTTCTAGCTGTCGGCATCCTATCTACCAATGGCATCACCAGTGTAAAGAAGGATGTCAGGCACCTGCATTGTTTGACCCTCCCCTGCCTCTCTCCATCAGCGTTGGGGGTTACATTAACTGAGGGACAAGAGAAACATTGGAATACTAGTCAGTACCAGTTTGAAAATGGGCATTTGCTTTGGAAGAATAAATTATCTTCATCATTCATTCGGTGTCCTACTTGGGTGGATGTTGCTGTGTTATATAAAACTATTAGAACAGTTTTTACATTTTAGAATGGGGTGCCTCCAGACTGTCCATAATTTTTAAAGGGTGCCTCGAGACAGTCCATAATTTTATAAGGGTGCCTCGAGGCGGTCCATAATTTTATAAAGGTGCCTCGAGATGGTCCATAATTTTATAAGGGTGCCTCAAGACGATCCATAATTTTTAAGCTGCCTCGAGTCTTTCTAGAATTTTTAAACTCTGCATTGACTGAAAAAAAGGTTAAGAAACACTGTTCTAGGTATACATATTAAGCACTGCAGTGGCTACCTCTAATATCCTAAACAGCCAGCTGTCTATATTACATTACTGTCATAGGAAGGGTGATGTCATAGAATTCTCACCCCACCCCATAATTATGACTCAAAAATGAATGAAAAATTCCACATAGATCTGCGCTCCCACCTGTTTCCTGCACTGGAGAGGCAAAGAGTGAAACTGATGCTCATTAATACTCTCTGAGGAATAAAGATAATTTATTATAGTCTTTTAACACCAGCGCTGACAGCAAGGCCAGCAGTACTCTGAACTCTTGACTTCCATTAAAGGTCAGTCCAGAGAGTTATGGTCGGGAGATTATTTTTTAAGGATTTTCTAGAGTAAGTTTAATTAATACATGAATTATGAACTTTTATAATAGACAGTAAAACCTATTTTGTCTAAGTAAATATGTGATATTTTATATCATATACACATGAAAGCTGAACACATGAACGTTGGAGCAGGGAGTCGCATCGAGAGTGGATTACCACCGCTGGATTTTTTTTAATTTTTTATTTTTTTATTAATAAAGGACTTTTTTCTATGGTGTCTGTGTGTTTTTTTTAAAAACTATTTACACTTCCTTTGTGAAATGGTAGGGGTACAGTGTACCCTATTACCAATTCACATAGGGGGGGAAGGATCTGGGGGTCCCCTTTGGTAAAGGGGTCTTACAGATTCTAATAAGCCCCCTGCCCGCAGACCCCCACAACCACCGGGCAAGGGTTGTTGAGGGCATGTGGCCTGGTGCGATTCAGGAGAGGGGGGGGGCGCACTCTGTCCTCCCCTCTTTTCTGCGGCCGGCCAGGTTAACGTGCTCGGTTAAGGGGTCTGGTGTGGATTTTTGGGGGGACCCCACACCATTTTTTTTAACCTTTTTTTTTCATTGATACATGTCCCCTGGGACAGGACCCGGGTCCCCAAACACTTTTTATGTCAATAACTTGCATATTAGCCTTTAAAATGAACACTTTCGATTTCTCCCATAGACTTTAACAGGATGTTCCACGGCTTTTCGAATTTGTTGCGAACACCCCTAATTGTTTGTTGTTCGCCGAACAGGCGAACAGGCAATGTTCGAGTCGAACATGAGTTCGACTCAAACTTGAAGCTCATCCCTATTATGGAGCACACACACATGAAACACGTATCACACCATGAAACATGGGTATAATAGCAACATAGTTTGATAGTGACAGGCTTGCAGGGGATTATAACACTCACTGCCCACTTTATTAGGTACACTTGTTCAATTGCTTGATAATAGGGATGAGCTTCGAGTTCGAGTAGAACTCATGTTCGACTTGAACATTGCTTGTTCGCCGAACAGCGAACTATTTGGGGTATTCGCGGCAAGTTTGTGTGAACTTTAGAACCCTGTTAAAGTCTATGGGACTCGAACGTTTGAAATCTAATGCTAATTTTAAAGGCTAATATGCAAGTTATTGTAATAAAAAGTGTTTGGGGACCTGGATCCTGCCCCAGGGGACATGTATCAATGCAAAAAAAAAAGTTTTAAAAACTGCAGTTTTTTTGGCAACAGTGATTTTAATAATTCCTTTAAGTGAAACAATAAAAGTGAAATATTTAAATTTCGTACCTGGGAAGGGGGTGTATAGTATGCCTGTGAAGTAGCACTTGTTTCCAATGCTTAGAACTGCCCCTGCACAAGTGTCATTTCTGAAGGAAAAAAAGTAATTTAAAATCACTTGGGCTATAATCAATTGTCGGCTCCCGGCAATACAGAGAAAAGTAATTCATAAAAAAAATGTGTGGGGGTCCACAGCATTTTTTTTTTAAATTTGGGGTGGAGTTCCCCTAAAATCCATACCAGACCTGAAGGGTCTGGAATGGATATTTGGGGGGAACTCCACATCATTTTTTTTTTATTTGACGCAGGGTTCCTCTTAATATCCATACCAGACCCTAAGGTAAGTGATTTAAAATTACTTTTTTCCTTCAGAAATTACATTTTGTGCAGGGACAGTTCTAAGCACAGGAAACAAGCGCTACTTTACAGGCATACTATACACCCCCCTAGGTACGAAATTTAAAGGAATATTTCAATTTTATTGTTTCACTTTAAGTATTATTAAAATCACTGCTCCTGAAAAAACGGCCGTTTTGTTAAAACTTTTTTTGCATTGATACATGTCCCCTGGGGCAGGACCCAGGTCCCCAAACACTTTTAAGGACAATAACTTGCATATTAGCCTTTAAAATAAGCACTTTAGATTTGAAACGTTCAAATCCCATAGACTTTAACAGGGTTCTAAAGTTCACACGATCATTTGGTCTGTTCGCAGATTCTGGTGCGAACCGAACCCAGGGGTGTTCGGCTCATCCCTACTTGATAACACAAATTGCTAATCAGCCAATCACATGGCAACAACTCAATATATTTAGGCATCTAGATGTGGTGAAGATGACTTGGTGAAGTTCAAACCAAGCATCAGAAAGGAAAAGAAGTGTGATTTAAGTGACTTTGAACGTGGCATGGTTGTTGGTGCCAGATGGACTGGTCTGAGTATTTAAAACACTGATGATCTACTAGGATTTATACGCACAACCATCTTAAGGGTTTACAGAGAATGGTCCCAAAAAAAAGAAATTGTCCAGTAAGCGGCATTGGTGTGGATGGAATGCCTTGTTGATGTCATAGGTCAGAGGAAAATGGGCAGACTGGTTCAAGATGATAGAAATGCAACAGTAACCCATATAACCACTTGTTACAACCAAGGTATGCAGAATATCATCTCTGAGCTCACAATACATCGAACCTTGAATCATATGGGCTATAGTAACAGAGGACCACACCGGATGCCACTCCTGTCAACTAAGTACAGGAAGCTGAGGCTACAATTCACACAGGCTCACCAAAATTGGGCAATAGAAGATTGGAAAAACATTGCCTGGTCTAATGAGTCTTGATTTCAGCTGCAACATTGAGGTGGTAGGGTCATAGTTTGACATAAAAAACACGAAAGCATAGATCAATCCTGCTTTGTATCAACGGTTCAGGTTGATGGGAGTGGTGTAATGGAATGGGGGATATTTTCTGAGTATACCTTGGACCCCTTAGTACCAACTGAGCATTGTTTAAATGCCACGGCCTACTTGCCTGTTGCCTGTTGCTGACCATGTCCACCCCTTTATGAGTACAGTGTACCCATCTTCTGATGACCACTTCCAGCAGGATAATGCACCATGTCACAAAGTTTAAATCACCTCAAACTGGTTTATTGAACATGACAATGAGTTCACTGTACTCCAATGGTCTCCACAGTCACCAGATCTCAAGCCAATCACCTTTGGGATGTGATTTGCATCAAAGGATGTGCAGCCGACATATCTGCAGCAACTGCGTGATGCCATCATGTCACTATGGACCAAATTCTCTGAGGGATGTTTCTAACACCTTGTTGAATCTACGCCATGAAGATTTAAGGCAGTTCTGAAGGCAAAAGGTGGTCCAACACATTACTAGCAAGGTTTACCTAATAAAGTGGCCAGTCAGTATATTTATATGGTCCTCTAAACCAGGGGTCTCCAATCCATGGCCTGTGGGCCTACAGGATTGCATTTGTCCCAAATGTAGGGCCAGGTTTCCTCTTGGGGACATAATGTAATTGGGGGCTTTGATGGGGATCTTGATGTAAAGGGCACTCTGATGAATACTGGGGGATTATGATGTAAGGGGGGAATCCTAAGGCAGATTCTGATATAAGGGGACCACAATATAGGTGAAGTTGTGATGGGGACCCTGATGTAAGGGAATACTTTGCTTTTTTTTTTACTGAAGTCCTTTATATTTTGTTTTAAATCATATCATGTTTATTCCAAAAATGTACCACCATGCGCCTCTTTTCGATTCCTTCAGACCAGGCTTGAAACAGTTAATTAAACAAGAATACCTAGGAATATTACAGTCTAAAGAGCAACAGAGTCCTTCTGACTAACTACCCTGTGGATGCTCAGGCATACCTGTACAGGTGTGAGTCCATAATTAGTAGAGTCCATTGCTGGTGAATCCTTTTTGGGGGGCACTCAAAACCTCACTTTAGCCCGGCCTTCCCCCTGTTCATTTAAAGACTGGGAAGGAAGGACCCAAACAAGCCCAAGAAACTGGCAACCCAAAGCTTAACCCTTCTCTAGCCTGAGCAGTCTAAGTGTCAAAAGAAATATGCCCAGGCACATAGTTTTGGGCAGACAAAGAATATCTATTAGCACGGCTGCCACTAGATTGGTGCCTTGTGGGCTATTTAAACATCACGGCTGCACTGGGACTTTCCCTTATGGTCCACAGCATTCTGCTAGCCTGCACTGAAGACGAATGAACTGGAGACAGAGGTTCCTGTTCATTTATAAAGTGAAGCTTCGTAAACACAGTTTACAATGCTCAGTTATGAATGGACAGGGTCAATGATTACTGACTCTATGCATTCGGAAAAGGAAGGAGTCGGTAAATGAGAGACGTACTGAATTCTTCCACCGCTCTCCATACTGACAGATCTGGGAAAGGGGGGACCGGAGGAGGACACGGAGGGAAATCAGAGGAGGACACGGAGGGGAAGAGGAGAAAGACCGAAGGAGGACACAGAGGGGGAGCAGAGAAGGACCGGAGGAGGACATGAAGGGGGAGTGGAGAAGGAGCGGAGGAGGACGTTAAGCGGGAGACAGAGAGGGACTGGAGGAGAACATGGCGGGAGACCTTAGGAGCATGGAGGAGGAAACAGAGGTGGACACAGGGGACAGCCGGGGTAATGCCAAGTTATGCTGTGCCTTTGACTCCTTCTCATGATGTTATTGCAGCCTGCCCATTCAAATGGTGGAAACGGTTCAAATGTATGCAGTGCATACTATCACATTATGACATTAACATGGGGGGGAGATCATTTTTTTTTGTGTGTGGCTTACTACAGTTTTAAATGGAAATATATAGTTCAATATGGAACACAACCTTGTCCAAAACAATCCGAACAATTAAAATCCACCTGATCAGTTTTTTTTATGTGTGTGGCTTACTACAGTTTTAAATGGTAATAGATAGTTCAATATGGAACACAACCTTGTCCAAAACAATCCAAACAATCCACCTGATTGATTTCTTTCCAATTTGACCTCAGGAAAATGTGTTAAATGTGGTTGAGACATGTGTGGATACCTTTTATTCATATAATATTTCTACAAAGTAAAAAAATGTTGTCATTTACAGTTTTTGTAGGTTGGTATCTAGTGTGTATGGTGGAGAGGGAAGCAGAAGGATAACATTAGATTAAGGGGAGAAGGGGACATCATTGAAGATGACATCTAATGGGGGCAACTCTGGACACACATGAAGGCAGTTTAACATTTATAAGGGGGGCAAGGAGAAGGAGAACAGAAAATTGAGCATGCTCTTCACAGTGCAAGGAAAAGTCCTCTAGCACTCAAGGAATGGATATCAAAGTACCTCCCTCTTGAAATGTTTTGCCCAGTGTTCATCAGATGCACTTGCAGCAATATAATTTTAATATTACCCTCCAGGCAGCAATACGAAATGCAACATTCCCCCCTCTCCCCAGAAACCATTAAATATCATGACACCTCCAGGCAGCAATAATACACATTTATTCTCCACTCACTGTCAGCAATTGTGAAACACCCACACAAGCCAGAAGTATATATTATAGCCCCCCATACAGTAATATATATTATTACAACCTGCTAAGTCAGCAAAAGTTATAAAACATTTCCCTTCATCAGCAATACCAGTTTTGATTTTCCCCTTCAGATAAAAATAACATAAAGTGCCTGAGAAGCCGTGAATAACTGTATCTCTGTGATCCGGACTCAGCTGACGTAGAGTTGGGTCCATTCTTAGGACACTTCCTACCTTGCTCTTTAGTCCCACTAAGCTCTAGGAGGGTGGTCATGTTAAGGTCTGTAAATATTACCAACAGTTGTACAACAATATCCCTCTCCACTAGAACCCTAATAAATTGTCTGGTAATACAATATCTACTATAATCATAATTTTGTTACCACCACTATTCCTTATAACTGGCAGCCGAGGCATTACTTCGGATCTCTGGGAGGAACAGATCTCTCGTTTAGATCTGGCTCTAGGGCCTCTGCCACAGGCCAAGCACTTTAAATGGACTAGATAGATGAACAGAGCGAATCCCCCCAGTAGAGTTCTTTAGCATAGGTCACCGGGTGACAGCAAAGTATACCTGTCAGCATTCCGGTCACCAGATCCCTGATTGGTTCGTTAAAGTCCTGTTCCCCTCAAGCCGATCCCCCAATCCCACGGCACCCAGCCTGGGATCCTCTCAATAGAACCGGGGACCCAGTAAGACACTGGGGTCCCCTTTTACCTCCGGCTGAGGTTCAGCATAGCCTGCAATTCTGGCCAGGTGGGCCACGCTGGCGGGGTCCATGGATGCTCGCAGCCTGAAGGTGGATGTCGCACCTGGAACCGGGACCCCGTGAAGTCCTGTAGAACACATGACACCCGTCACAGATATATCCCTCCCCAGCATGCCCCGCAAGTGAAAAACTCCTCCAATTTGCTGCTAGGGAACAACTTACTCTGCCAGAACCCTTCTGGTGCCAGCTGCCATCCAGAGATGATATCACATCCCTTAGAATACAGACTGGTCTAGTGGACATTTCCGGGAATGACAGGGGTCACAATTTAGACAAATTGTGAACGGGAGCAAAGTAACTCTCCCATTCTCACTATTTTTTTGTATAGTGCCCATACTGAAAGTTCTACCAACAGAACCACAATACTGTCCATCATCACATGAAATCCTCAAAAATATTTTATTTCTCAGCACCATAATCAAATTCCCTAGAATTACCTACAATTCCATAAATGTTCACTTATATCCCAAATCAGTCCAATAATATTACCCCCTACCAATAATATATTGGTGCCCCAAATACCAGATTTGCACATCTATGCCACAATATTCTCCAGCATCAGCATTGTGTTAATATTTCCTTAGCTTCAGCATATTTACATCATCCACCATTGCAGCACCATAATAATATACTCCATCTCAATACTATGAACCTCCACTAAAAATATCTAGGTAAAAAGTTTGGGTTTGTCTCACTGAATCCCAAGGATTCATGACAGATTTTTAAGTTCACCTTAATGCAGACCACCATAAAAGGATAAAATGATCTTCCTTACACTCAGTCTGCTCTCCACCTATTTTGCTGTCAGGTAATTGTAGCTCACAGAGGGCTACGGACTCCATTGTAAAAGCTTTGATTATCTAGCTATGGGCGTTAACAGCTCCAAACAAAATTCCACTTTTCTAAAGTAAGTCGAAATACCCATTTTTTTTTTTCACGTAAAGATTTTAAAGCAGAGGTTCACCCAAAAATCAACTTTCTGACATTAGATCCAGCATACTGCTAACATCTGCTGTATGCTGTTTTTTAAAAAAAAATGTACTTATCGTTTTATAAGCCGTTGTTATCCGGCTCCGAGCGGGGAATCCTGCGGGGAATGGGCGTTCCTAAGCCAAGAGGAGTTAATTGACGGGCTGCTAAGGCGAGTCACTCCTTCCGAAAATACCCGAGTGTCACTTTGGGTATTTTCGGAAGGCGTGGCACGCCTTAGCAGCCCGTCAATCAACTCCTCTTGGCTTAGGAACGCCCATTCCCCGCAGGATTCCCCGCTCGGAGCCAGATAACAACGGCTCATAAAACGATAAGTACAAAAAAAAATTAAAACCCCAGCATACTGCAGATGTTAACAGTATGCTGGATCTAATGTCAGAAAGTTGATTTTTGGGTGAATTTCCGCTTTAAAACACAGTACAGAAAACAGAAAATACCAATATAAAAGGACATGGCTCCAAGTACAGTACAGGCCATAGTTGCATACAAATGACGGAGCCAACAAGGTTCTCCCTGTATAGCTCTCAAATAACATTCCTGACATGAAAAGACCTAAAGAGTGCTCCTCGAGATATCAATGCATTGCCAGTTTTGTGTGTGATATTTCAGGTGTCCAAAGACATGTCAGGGCTACTAAAAATGCAAGGCCTCTAAAAACACTTCTAATCTGGTTTCTTTTTGTTTCGCAAGACCTGAGAGGCATGGGAAAAGGAGCCAACCACCAAGTCAGCCCCCTACCCCATGATCTCTGTATGC
This sequence comes from Rana kukunoris, assembly GCA_029574335.1. Taxonomy (NCBI): domain Eukaryota; kingdom Metazoa; phylum Chordata; class Amphibia; order Anura; family Ranidae; genus Rana; species Rana kukunoris. The sequence goes on along the minus strand of CM056050.1, from coordinate 70,120,121 downwards.
TAGGATAAGGAAAGGAAAGACAAGAAAAAGAGTAGGGGGAGGTGTACCGAGAGGCTAATGCAAGGAGAGGGGGTGGGATGACCACCAGCTACCCTCTCCATCTACTTCTGGTAGAGACATATTTTGCATGTCGGAATTGCTACAGACGATCAGATTTTTTCCATCGGAAAATATGAGAACCAGTTTTCAATCTTTTGCTAGTGGAAATTCCGACAGCAAAAGTCAGATGGAGCATACACACAATTGAAATTTCCATTCAAAAGCTCACATCAGACTTTTGCTGGCAGAATTTCCGATCGTGTGTACGAGGCATTACTATATATTACATCTCAAGCTTACATAAGCAGAAATCTGAGTTTATGGCCTTGTGTTTGCAGTTCTTCTTTGTATTAAAAAACAAAATAGATCTAAACCAGGAACGAGCTCATCTCCTTAATGAAATCCAAGCTTTCTGTGCTCTATTTACAGTGGTGATCAAGCGTTCCAGCTTGAGCCTGCCATCAACCGGTCTTGTTGACACCCCTCGCCTAGACTAATCTTCTGGGGCCTGAGAATGATTTGCTACTGGACAGCCAATGGTAAGTGTGTATGTCACCCAGTCAGGAGCACCCAAAGATGGCTCCCCTTACTCTGCAGAGATTAAGACAGATGACTCTGCACTTGGTATGTCACTTGACTGGCTAAGGTCAAACTTTCTATACGCATAAAGGTGTTGCAGTATCAGGTCCCATAGATTTTGCTTGGCTTTGTCATCTAATTTCTGAAGGTCACTGGCTACTGTGTAGCCACCCTGCATGTTTAGGGGTGTCTAAATGTATAGCTCCTGGGACAGTTGTTAGCTGCTAATTGGGTCTCTCCCTTATGTTTTATAATTGCTCCAGTACCCTACTGTTACCACTAGGTGCAACTGACGCCAAGGGCCATAGTTGTGGGGCTCACTAAACTTTAGCTATTAAATCTTTATAGCCCTGTTGGTTCCAACTAATAGTTTCTGCAGTGGGGCATGCTGGTGAGGTTATAAAAGCTCAGGGAGTGGACTAGTGAGCTATCTCTCTCTCCCAAGCCTCTGCCTGGGAAAGATATAGCCAGAGTTTGTACTTTGTAGGCTTGACCCCCATGGGCCTACCATAGGTTTAGCTGAGCGAGCCTGCATGGTTAAAGAGGATACACTTGGGTGTAGAAGTGCCAGATGGATGTTTGCTGGAGGGGATAAAGATTGCTGCTCTCAGAGAGTCCAGACCCTTCTCTAGCCCAGGTGATGTCTGCTGGAGGGGGACAGAGTGTCCACTCTCAAAGAGTCCTGGCACTGCTTTGAAGCAATGGAGTCTGGAATAAAGTGGGAAAACAAGGGCGCTGGAGTTCCTACCAGGAACAGATAATAGACAACAATGCAATAAATACTTAATAAAGTGGTTAATAACTCCAACATATACGTGAATTGTGACCAACATTAAAAATCCAATGTGAATAAGAAAAAAGTCCCAATAATAAAAGAATTAGAACGAAAAAGTCCAGCAATCAATTTTAGATGAAACAACATATATGTAAAATAATTCTTCTGGAGCTTGTCATGCAATTTCACTCCTAGGTGCTAATGACAGCCTTCACCATTCAATTAGTTTCACCCGGAGTGCTCTGGAGTAATTGTGCGCTTACCACAACATGTAGACCTCTTTAATGAAAAAGTAGGTCACATAGGCTGGGCAGGATAAGTGCCTGCACACTCTGCGGCAAGAGCTGGAACTCGGACTTCAGTTGCATATGCGGTGTGTGTTGAAGCCAGAGAAAAAAACAAATGGGAACCCATAGCATAATACCGTTTAATAAAACATTTAAAAACAGACAGCTGATTGGCCTCTTACTTGAGAGGTGCCTGCCCGGCACTAGGACTATGTGAGTGTCAAATCTCTCGGTGGAGAACCTCGCTCAGCTGCGGGGGGCTTGCAGCTTGGTATCCTGGAAATTTGAATGTCTAGTCGGGCGCCGGGATCAGCTGGTGTAGGATGTAACCAGAATTACAGCCGCCGACATATGTTTTGTGCGTGGCACGTCATCAGGTGGGCATATCTGGTCGCGGGGGATCATGGTATTTGTAGGAGAGGTGGGAAGGGACAATGGGATGCGGCTGTGCTCGTTTGTTCCCAGAGGTTGGCACTACACAGTCACAATGCCGTTCAGCCACATATCCGTTCTAGATCAAACTTTCTCATTCATGCATACAAATACTAAGCTCTCGAGAGATGTTATACAAACAAAAAAAATGATATATAGTACTAACACAGTACATGTAATACTAATAGAACTCAAGGTTCGGACAATACCTTAATAAACTTAAAATCTGTTGTTGATCAACAAAAATAAATACGCTAATGGTCAATGAACTTAAAAATATTTAAAACATGGTTTAATCCCTCATTATGGAAGTGACCTCATCCATAAACTTGAGGACAATGATGTGCCCCCAAATGGGTGGTTATGGTGCAGACAGTGCCCCATGGAGGATAATATCACCTGGGAAACGGTTGCTAGGATTGATCAATTAGAGTTAATTTTTAAACATGGAAATATATAACTTGGAAAGACTAATGAAAATGTAATTAATTACCAGGATTGGCCCTGTGTATCTGGGCACATTACTGGTAATTGTGACACAAATGTACAATAGTTACAGTATATCATTTGTTATGACGATATCTAATTCAGTCATATTTGTTCCAAGAGGGGAACAAAGGTAAGGGGGACCAGAGTAATGTTTCTACTAGTCATTGGCTAAAAAACAGTTACACAGTTCACCCATGTAACCTGAGGATCAGCTAGATATTACTTGTATCGCAGCTAGTATTTTTCACATTTATATTTGGCGCGTAAAACACCCCTTTTTCAATGGAGTCTGGAAGCCTGGTTGCTACTGGATACCTAATCCTAAATCCTAATCCTCTCTCCCCATGAGCAAAGGTAATAAAACTTTGAAAAACCTAAAGTGACTGTTGCTCTTCCTTATCATTAGGGATGCGCTTCGAGTTCGAGTAGAACTCATGTTCGACTCGAACATTGCCTGTTCGCCGAACAGCGAACTATTTGGGGTGTTCGCGGCAAGTTCTTGTGAACTTTAGAACCCTGTTAAAGTCTATGGGACTCGAACGTTTGAAATCTAAAGTGCTAATTTTAAAGGCTAATATGCAAGTTATTGTAATAAAAAGTGTTTGGGGACCTGGATCCTGTCCCAGGGGACATGTATCAATGAAAAAAAAAGTTTTAAAAACTGAATTTTTTTTGGCAGCAGTGATTTTAATAATTCCTTTAAGTGAAACAATAAAAGTGAAATAATCCTTTAAATTTCGTACCGGGGGGAGGGGGGTGTATAGTATGCATGTAAAGTAGCGCTTGTTTCCCATGCTTAGAACTGTCCCTGCACAAAGTGTCGTTTTTGAACGAAAAAAAGTAATTTAAAATCACTCGCTATAATGAATTGTCATTCATAAAAAAAAATGTGTGGGGGTCCACGGCATTTTTTTTTTTTAATTTGGGGTGGAGTTCCCCTTAAAATCCCACATCATTTTTTTTTAATTTGACGCAGAGTTCCCCTTAATATCCATACCAGATGAGTGATTTGAAATGACTTTTTTCCTTCAGAAATTACATTTTGTGCAGACAGTTCTAAGCACAGGAAACAAGCGCTACTTTACAGGCATACTATACACCCCCCTAGGTACGAAATTTAAAGGAATATTTCAATTTTATTTTTCACTATAATTATTATTTAAATCACTGCTCCTGAAAAAACGGATGTTTTTTAAAACTTTTTTTGCATTGATACATGTCCCCTGGGGCAGGACCCGGGTCCCAAACACTTTTTAGGACAATAACTTGCATATTAGCCTTTAAAATTAGCACTTTAGATTTCAAACGTTCGAGTCCCATAGACTTTAACAGGGTTCTAAAGTTCACACAAACTTTTGGTCTGTTCGCAGGTTCTGGTGCGAACCGAACCCAGGGGTGTTCGGCTCATCCCTACTTATCATGTAACGCTATCTACTATGGCTACAGATCCACCCCGAGGTAAATGCTAGCCTTCTCCCTTGCTGGAGGTGAGCTCTCTCTCCCCCATGCAGGATCTGTGCTACAACTGAACAACTTTAAAGGTGTCCATGCACACCTGGATTGTCTGTAGAGAAAGGTTATTTTATAGATTTTTGGGAGTCCCCAGCAACTTTCTAGATATTTAAAACTGAACATTTGGGATGGAAGAAGAATGGTCCATACTGGTACGAATATGCTTATACTGCTAAATATCTTTTTTGCTTTCATACTATGCATAAAAAGAGCATTTAGCACCCTGCAGGACTATCCTTACTTGTCTGATTTTGTCATTTCCATGGTCCTATAATTATTCTCTAAAAATACAAATTATTTAGCATATTGTTTTATGCTGTTACCTGTTACATATTCCGTCTAGCTAAGTCCAGTTCAGTAAGACATACAACAAGTCACTCTTCATAAATGGGAATATGAAGTTAACCACTTAAGGACCCCTCACTGTATATATACGTCCTTTTTTTTAAAGATGGATATCTCGGTAACGGCAGCAGCTGCTGCCACAACTGAGATATCCACCTTTTCAGTGAGCGGTCCTGTAAACGATAACAGCGGTCTCCGAGCGGATTCGCCACAAGATCGCCGTTATCGTCGGCGGGAAAGGGGCCCCCCTCCTGCTGCTCTCCCGCGCCCTCCGTCGCTTACCGGAGCCGTCGGTAGCGGCGGAGGTGTTCGGGTCCTTCTGCTGGCTGTGTGGGGATGCGAGTGAGGGCAAGATGGCCCCCACCCATCCCCATAGCTTTGCTGGGCCCATGCGCCTTAGGCCACGTACACACGATCAGACCGATCCGATGAGATTTTATAGCACGTTTTAAAACTTTGGTCCGACGGACAACGGTCCGATAGGCCGTACACACCATCGAATTGGTCCGATCGTGTGTACGCGGCCTTAAAGAAAAACATTTTTGTTGTCATTTGAAAAAATGACAATTTCCATTTTTTTTTTTTGCATTTAAGTCTAAATAGGAGATCTGAGGTCTTTTTGACCCCAGATCTCATATTTAAGAGGACCTGTCATGCTTTTTCTATTACAAGGGATATTTACATTCCTTGTAATAGGAATAAAAATGATCACATTTTTTATTTTATGTTTTCAGGGTAAACAATAATAAAATAAATAAAAATAAATAAGAAAACAAAAAAGGAAGCGAACGCATACGTGAGTAGCGCCCGCATATGAAAACGGTATTCAAACCACACAAGTGAGGTATCACCGCAAATACGGTGTGACAAAAAGTATTGCAATGACTGCCATTTTATTCTCTAGGGTGTTAGAAAAAATATATATTTAATGTTTGGGGGTTTTAAGTAATTTTCTAGCAGAAAAAAAAAACAGTTTTAGTCTTGCAAACACCAAATCTGAAAAACACCCAAGGTCATTAAGTGGTTAATATATTTTAAAGTGATTTACCAAATGGTAGAACATCAAACATAGGAAAGGAGCCAAATTTAACGCTAGCCCAGTGTGTCCTTTTTTGAATGGAAAAGTCAGTTAGAGTATACAACGACCAGTACTCTGCAAGATAAGTCGTTTTGGCTCAGCTGATTTGCTATAAGAAAGAAGTACAAGTGACAGCTCCTAGAGCATGATGTTTGAGACCATGTACACACAATCAGACTGGTCCGATGAGACTGGTCCGACGGACCATTTTCATCAGACCAGGCTGAAGTGGTCTGATGGTCTGATGTGTGTACACACCATCGGACCAAAGTCCCCTCGAACCAGAACGCGGTGACGTAGAACACACAGACGTGCTGAAAAAAGGAAGTTCAATGCTTCCAAACATGCGTCGACTTGACACTTAGCATTAGCGGGTTTTTGGTCCGATGCTTTGGCGTACTAACCATCAAATCAGTCCGACGGACAGGTGTCCGTCGGACAGATTTTAAAGCAAGTTTTAAAACTTTCGTCCGACGGACAACTGTCCGATGGGCCGTACACACCATCGAATTGGTCCGATGAAACTGGTCTGCAGACCAGTTTCATCGGACAGGTCTGATCATGTGTATGTGGCCTGAGAGTCTCCATAACAAAAGAATGGATTATTAAAATGTATGTAAAAGTAAAAATATTAATCTTAAAAACATTATGTGTGTTCTCCTTTAGTCACCCTATGTACTTTTTGTTGACTGCCAAGGTTCACCCACTTAACTATGGCCATTGCAGTTTCCATATGTGTCCTATGTGAATCACCAAAGGAAAGAATACATACAGAAAATACCCTTTAGAATTGTCTGTGTCTGTGTTTTTTTTATTGATCCGAGCATAATGAATTCTTACATTAAAAAATGATTGCATATGTTTAATAGTAGATGTTGCTAAAATATTTTTTTGGTACTCACAAGTTTGTACATCCCCCACTTTGCATGCTGGGTAAGTAGCAGCCGTAGCGCCAATTGTTTCTAGAGTTGCCAGGAAGGTCCCGCCCCGTTGTTATGGCAACTGCCTTAAAGGAGTTGTAAAGGAAAATGTTTTTTCACCTTAATGCAATCTATGCATTAAGGTAAAAAAACATCTGATGCTGCCGGCTGCCCCCGAGCCCCCCTTATACTTACCTCACCCCCCAAAAGTCCAGCGCGCAGTCCCGAGATCCTCTTCGCCGCTCAGCCTGGCCGCTGATTGGCTAGAGGGGATGGATTGAGAGCAGCACGCCATTGGCTGGAGCTGCTGTCAATCACATCCAGTGACGCGGCATGCTGAGGGGCGGGGCCGAGTGATACAGTGAGCTATGGCCGCTTGCTGTATCATGGGAGCGCGCCCGTAATTACTCACCACCATGCAAGCTCTCTCACATGATTGTGGTGAGTAATTGCGGTGAGGACCAGAGACAGCTGCCGAGCGACCCCAGAAGACGTGGATCAGGGCCACTCTGTGCAAAACAAACTGCACAGTGGAGGTAAGTATAACATGTTTGTTATTTTAAAGAAAAAATAAATCCTTTAGTAAACCTTTAAATTGCGTTATTTCCTGTCGGGAAATAACGCGATTTTTGATCCCAGTACTGCCCACAGACACCTGTGAAGTGATGGCTCACATTTCCCAGGAGCAAAGGCGAGGAAGGAAGTGACAAGGTGCGCCATGGACCAGGAAGTGTCAGATTAGGAGGACTACATAGCGTTTCTGGTAAGTATAAAAAGAAAAATTCCTCCAAATTTTTCTTAATAGGTTTAAAGGTGTGTGATTATGTGAAAAAAAAAAATCAGGGTTGAACTCCGCTTTAATCTAATAATAACAATAACATAAATTATTATTATTATTCAATATTAGATAAAGCTGCACTTTGACTTGAATCTATTAAGAGGAGCAAATAACCAGACTTGGGATTATTCCAATCAGTCTAAGTACGCACTTGGATTGACACTGTCAAATTATAAAGGGTAAAATTGTTGGTAAGAGGTGTACAGTATGAGTATGCTGGTGGAAAAGGGGTTACTTTTACAGCCTGCCACTGACCACCAATGCTGAGAGTTAATATTACTACTACTGACCACTAGGGATGAGCCTGGGTTCATTTGGAACAGGGAATTCACTTGTCAGTGCCAAACCAATGAGCTACAGGGGGAGAATTTCCCTTTTCGCAAGTGCCCGTGTGTAAAGGGGCGTGGATGCTCATGACATAATTTGACATAATTGACCTAATATGGCCACATAGGAGCTGCTCCCAAAACAGGCTGATGTCATGGCTGGGAGGGGTGAAGCAGAGAGTGCCCAGCATAAATAAGCATTTGACTGACCCTGCAGAGTCTAATGCTTATAACATATGAATCTCTGAATTAAGAAAACACATATAATGGATAAATGAACAAGTAGGGCTGAAGGTATGCACTTTTTTTTTTTAGCTTGACTAATTGCAGTGTCTAAAAAAACTCTGATCTGGTAACAGAATTTGGTAGAACTGAAATAAAAAGGTTCATATCATTCTGGATAGAGTAATAGGTAGAAAAATAGACATGTGCTGTCTTTCTTGATCCCATGTACCTGAAGATACTCTATTATCCAAAAAATATAAAAATGACATAAAGAAACAACATCTGGGGATGCTTATTGTACCTTCCTGATAATATCCATGTTATCCAGAAACATACCCCATGAGATATTATATAATAAAAATGTATATATTTTGTAAATCAAGTATTTTATTATGCATAAGCAAACCAGAGCCACGTCTCAATGTCAATTAATAATTCAAATAATACAAATAAAATTACAGCAAAAAAGTAATTAAAGGACTGTCACACCTCACTTATACAGTGGTTGGTCACTCCATTCTATTAAAGACTGTATACCGAGTAATAAACAACTAACGCAGTGTGCTGATTTATGCACCTAGAAAGAAAAATTTATATTTTCACTCATTATTATTTTATTCCCTATTCATTGTATATTTAAAAAGACGCCTGCCAGTAGGGTGCAGCAGTAAAGATGTGGATAAGATAATAACTTATGAACTTTTTGTTTTTACTACGCAGCCCAAAAACCCAAAATCCCCATGCCAAAAAAGTGAGATCTCACTGCAATAACATGTAATTGGGTGCTTATTACATTTTGTCAGTCAGGCTAACACGACAGCCTCATATAAACTCTGGGTGTTCAAAATTGTGTAAATAACACCATCTCTGATACATATTAAACACATTTTCCTTACAACCACCTTTTTATGACATTTCCATTCTTTTTTTTAAACTTAAAAACCTATACATTTGGTAGCCAGAATAAGGCTGGCCTAAAGGTACTGTAAATATCTCCTAAAAGTGTGCCATTTAGGAAATATTTACTGTATACTGCCGCCCGTGCCGTTTATCCAGAAGCCTATGCCATGACACCCTGGAAGGAAGATGGGCAAAGATGGATGTAGCCTCTAACCGGGACAATGAGGGCTTCGCTTGCAGGTAAGTTTAACATAATGTACTAGTATGTGATGCATACTAGCACAATATACCTTTACTTTACAGGTACTGTAAGAAACAAAAAAAAACAGCATTTACTTCCTCTCTAATGTAATGCATATTAACACAAACATATTAAGACCTGACGTGTTAATACGTGTGTTGCAAGTACAGGTAATAGACCTAATAGGTTAATGCAGTATTATTTACATACTGTGAGCGCATTGCATCAGGGCCCCATCCCTGATGAAGACATCACCACAGCACCCCCATTCATAGTGTGCATAAAGTGGCGCTGTCATCATTATGTTAGCCCTGCTCTCTGTGTTAGTGAAGCCCACCCAGCCCAAAAAAAAGGTTAAAAGGAAGAGTACCCTGCAGAGTCACATGAGTGGCCTGGTGACTTTGGAAAATTATTAAATCACAAAAAGCATGACACACTGTAGGGAGGGGTAAATATGAATTTTGTGAGAGGGGGACACAAAGCCCAGAGATAATCTTTAAAGTGGTTGTATAACCTGTACAACCACTTTTACCTACAGGTAAGCCTAGATTAAGGCTTACCTGTAGGTGCTGTAAATATCTCCTAAACCTTCACCGTTTAGGAGATGTGTACAAAAGAGACATGCGCCAATGTCTACGCATGTGCCATAGACAACGGTGCAGGTGCACCTTAGAAACAGCGATTGTGCCGTTTCTACAGGAGGGAGTGAGGTCATTGCAGCTCCAACCAATCACAGCTCCGGAGCAGCGATACCCGAAAGTAACTCTGGGAAGACATGCAGCCAGCTGGTGCTGTGTCGGGCACCGCAGTGGGGGCTTCGATCCCAGGTGAGTATTACATAATGAGATAGTATGTTATGCATACTAGCTCTATATGTCTTTGTCTTGCAGGTGTTAGTTTTTTTAAATTGGGTTTACAATTACTTTAACCACTTAGAGACCTTAGGTGTTTTTCAGATTTGGTGTTTGCAAGACTAAAACAGTTTTTTCTGCTAGAAAATTACTTAAAACCCCCAAACATTATATATATTTTTTTCCAACACCCTAGAGAATAAAATAGTGGTCATTGCAATACTTTTTGTCACACCATATTTGCGCAGCGGTCTTACAAGCGCACTTTTTTGGGAAAAAATTCAGTTTTTTGAATTAAAAAATAAGACAACAATAAATTTGGCCCAATTTTTTTATATATTCTGAAAGATAATGTTACACCGAGTAAAATGATACCCAACATGCCGCTCGTGGCATGGCGTCAAACTTTTACCCTTAAAAATCTCGATAGGCGACGTTTAAAAAATTCTATAGGTTGCATTTTTTCAGATACAGAGGAGGTCTAGGGCTATAAATATTTCTCTCGCTCTAACGATCGTGGCGATACCTCACTTGTGTGATTTGAACACCGTTTTCATATGCAGGCGCTACTCGCGTATGCGTTCGCTTCTGCGCACGAGCTCGTTGGGACGGGGCGCTTTAAAAAAAAAATTTTTGTTATCTTATTTATTTTTATTTATTTTATTACTTTTTACACTGAAAAAAAAATGTGATCACTTTTATTCCTATTACAAGGAAAAAGCATGACAGGTCCTCTTAAATATGAGATCTGTGGTCAAAAAGACCTCAGATCTCATATTTAGACTAAAATGCAAAAAAAAAAAATTTTTGTAAAACTGTAATTTTTTCAAATGACAAAAAAAAAAATGTTTCTTTAACCACTTCCATACCAGGCACTTACGCACCTTCCCGCCCAAGCCAATTTTCAGCTTTCAGCACTGTTGCAATTTGAATGACAATTGCGCGGTCATGCTACACTGCACCCAAACAAAATTGGCGTCCTTTTTCCCCACAAATAGAGCTTTCTTTTGGTGGTATTTGATCACCTCTGCGAGTTTTTATTTTTTTCTGTTAATTTTTTTGTAAATGAGTATTCTCTTTTAATTACGGGCACTGATATGGTGGCACTGATGTGCACCGATGAGGTGGTACTGATGGGCACCGATGAGGTAGTACTGATGGGCACCGATTAGGTAGCACTGATGGGCACTGATAGGCGGCGCTGGTATGGGGCACTGATGGGCACTCATGGGCGGCACTGATGGGCACTCATGGACGGCACTGATGGGCACTCATGGGCGGCATTGATGGGCACTCATGGGCGGCACAGGTGGGCACTCATAGGCGGCACAGGTGGGCACTCATAGGCGGCACAGGTGGGCACTCATAGGCGGCACAGGTGGGCACTCATAGGCGGCACAGGTGGGCACTCATAGGCGGCACAGGTGGGCACTGATAGGTGGGCACTGGGCATGGATTGGCACTGTGGGGTGGCACTGATGATCACTGAGGGGTGGCACTGATGGATCAATGTTGCCAATCAGTGCCCATGTGTGGGCACTGATTGGCATCTTTTTTTTTACTGCCCCCTTTTTTTTTTTCTTGCTGATTTTTTTTTTTTGTCTTTTTTTTTGTCATTTTTTTTTCTTTTTTTATGTTCCCTGGTGGTCTAGTGTGGGCACTCCCTGGTGGTCCGTGTGGCGATCCGAGGGGGGGCTGTGCTGATAAACAATCAGTGCGAACCCCCCCTATCAGGAGAGCCGCTGATCGGCTCTCCTGTACTCGCGTCTGTCAGACGCGAGTGAGGAAGAGCCGTCGGCGGCTCTTCCTGTTTACATCGTGATCAGCCGTGATTGGACACGGCTGATCACGTGGTAACGAGGCTCCGCCGGAGACTCGTTACCGAGATCGGAGGTGCAGGGTGTCAGACTGACACCCCGCATCACCGATCGCCGCGCTGCGCGCCCGCACGGGCGCGCGCGGCATTGAAATCGTGCTAGACGTTTGAGAACGGCTAGTCACGATTTCATAACCACTTCCCGGCCGTAAATCGGCTATTGGCCGGGCGGGAAGTGGTTAAGATATCAACGTCAGTCAGAGCTATGGGGATAAATGAGGGACATTTTTCCCTCACTCGCATCCCCAGTCAGCCGCCGAACAGACCCGATCGCCTCCGCCGATACCAACGGCAACGGTAAGCGGCGGAGGGCACGGGAGAGCGGCGGGAGGGGGGGGCCCTCTCCCGCCACCAATAACGGCGATCTCGCAGCCGTGGAGACCCCCGTTATCATGTACAGGACCGCTCACACTAAAGATGGATACCTCGGTGGTGGCAGCAGCTCCTGCCGTTACTGAGATATCCATCTTTAAAATACCGACGTAAATGTACATGAGCGGGTCCTTAAGTGGTTAAGGGCTGCTGTCAACCAATAAATCAAGTTACAGGCATACAAATATACATGGCAAGGCAACCCTCAGGAATATATGTTGTCTATCTTAAACATAAAGATTGGCTTGACTGGGTGTTCATATATTGAGAAGGAGACGACAGGACAAAATATTTTCCCTCAAGCCCATCAATCAACTTGGTACATTCAGCCTGTCCATACACGGTTCAAAACTTGCCTGGTTCCTGCTGAACCAGACAAGATTTGAATCATCTATGCATGTCCGCTGATAAGGCAGTACAACCAGCCATCCTGTACTGGGCCCAGGCCTCATCAGTTCAAAAGGGGGGCCCATGCACCTGTCAAACAGAAGGGTTGACAGTACTGCCTTATTGACACACGTGACTCTTGTGCAGTGCTGCAGGGGGGTTGGTTTTAGTATCTGCACTCCCTGCTGTCTGAGAACCCTGTGTGCCCCTTTCCTCGCAGTGCTACAAGTTTTACCCAGGGGGAACATGTACACGAAGACACCATGCTGAATGAACATGGTGAGCAATTAATATTGATCGCTTAATGTGTGGGTGCAGAATGCAGATATTGCCTCTGTGCCACTGTTCACTTGAATGGGTCTTGTTCAAGGGGGGTATAATTTCTTAAATTGAAAATAATATCCCGTAGGGAAAACCAAGATATGAATGCCCCCAGGGATATGTAAGGGGCTACTATAGGCAGTGACGGACAGTATTATAGTACAAAAAAGTTTATTAAAGCGGAGCTCCAGCCGCGGAAATTTTTTTTTTTTAAAGTCAGCAGCTACTAACAGTGTAGCTGCTGACTTTAAATAAGGACACTTACCTGTCCTACTTGCCCGCGCTGACGGCCCCCCCCCGATGCCGGTCCCACGATCGCTCCGGGTCCCGCGCCGCCATTCACACTATGGGAAACAGGCAGTGAAGCCGTACGGCTTCACTGCCCATTTCCTACTGCGCCTGCGTGAGTCTCACGCTGGCTTGTGAATGGGCGCGCTGCTCTCTGAGAACACACACAGTTCCCAGGAAGCAGCGCGCCCCATTCACAAGGAGAAGAAGAAGAAGAAAACACACCGCGGTTCAGGAAGAGGCAGATTATGGACTTCCGCATAGCAACAGCTATTTCGGGTGAGTATTTTTTTTTTTTTTTTTCAGGTTATTTTTTTTTTTTTTTTTCAAACAACATTGTAAAATGTTGTTATCCTGGGTGGAGCTCCGCTTTAAGTAATACAAAAATAGATATACTGGGATGAAAAGTTTATACAAATAGTAAGCTAGAAATAGCTAATATAAAAACCAACCTACAATTGCCGGCAAGTGTTGCACCAATAAACAGAGTTTATTGTAGTTGTGCAGACTGACAACACATAAAAAACACATAGACTGACATAGACAACAAGTAACTAAGCGGTCCGGACGCCTATTAGAGCGCACGTACTGGAGCTCTCATATGGTCATATTATCGTGTAAGTGAGTTAATATAGATAAATTAGAGAGTTAGCAGTATGTGCATCCCCTCGGGGAGATGTTAATTGAATGGTAGTAGGGCAATGTTGGAGGGCTGACTAATAATGTCAGATGGTTGACAGACTGTGTCATGAGACTCTATTGAAGTGCCATAGAACACCGATTGTCCTAGAGTGTAATGACAACGAGGATTGCTACAAGCAGATTATCCTGTGTATGGGCTTTTGAAGAAGGAAAAAAGCAAAATTGCATTCACTTCCAAAGTTCCGATGTAGTCATCTATATTGGGTGCTGCACTCAAAGGGATCTAAAGAGTGCCTGGACTGAGTTGCACATATTTAGTACAGACAATGTTGTCAATACTGAATGGTTGTCTGTACAGCTGTGTTCGAAATCCTTATAGCTGAATATAACACTGTTCATAGGTACATTGGTTACTGTTTGCACACAAAGAATGTGAATGATCTTACCACATCCACGAGTTGAGGGATAGTGATAAATGGTACAATCTTCTACCTTTCCGTTGGAGATATGCCCCCAATTCCGGCGTCTGAGATGTCCAGATGCGCCTCTGTATGGTAGTAGATTAGTAAGTTCCCGAGCCGTACATCCATGTGTTGTGTTCCTAGATTTGTGCTTCTCCAGTCACAGGCTTCGAAATGGTCCATCTGTCGTATAAGCGCTGCTGCGCTGTTACATTCAAAGCCCTAGTTTTTCATATCTCCCGCTTGGTCGGGGAATAGTTCCTTCGGCGTCTGGCACCGTGTGATGTCATCGCGTTTCGCAACATATTGTGCGTAGCTTCGTCTGGACGGTGAGAGGTATCATTTCTTCCATGGCTGCAAAGCATAGTATCAAGGCCGTTGCATTTTAGCAAAAATATAGGGCCAGATTCAGGTAGATGCGCGCATATTTTATCCGGTGTAGCGCAGCGCATATACGTTACGCTGACACGAACTAGTGAGTCAAGTACAGTATTCACCAAGCGCATGTTCGTTACTTTGCGGCGGAGTAACGAAAAAGCGCTGGCGCAACCCAACGCAAGTGGAAGTGGGTGTGATCATATGTAAATGATGGGCGGAGCCCAGCGCAGTGACTTACGTTCATCGCATCATCCACGGAGCATGCGCAGTGAGGGAGGGCTCCACTCGCTCCCCTGTGCGCATGCTCACAACTTCCGTCAGCACCACTTCATGGGAAACGGCAGGGCAATGTGTTCCATTGCGCGTATAAAAGCGGCCGCAGATGCGCCTTTCCGGCGCAAAAGTATATCCGGTTCCCCCCACCCCAGGGAAGTAACTTTTGCTGTGTGATGGCTGCTCCCGTTCCCCGCAAAGAGAGGAGAAACCTCAATTTTAACGTCCAGGAGCTGTCAGTAGTGATCTCCGCTATGGAGAACTACAATGACTTCCTCCATGGCAGGAAAAGTCGGAAGACCACCCGGGATAGGAAGCAGGGCATCCTGGAGAGCATTGCTGGCAGGGTCAATGTTTTGGGCTACTTCACCCGGACTGCTGCCGATATCGGGAAAAAAATAAATGATTTGAAGCGCAAAGTCCGGGGCAAGGTGGCCACCATCAGGAGGCATGAGAGGGGCATGGGTGGGGAACCCCCATGTGCGGTCAGCCTGACCACGGAGGAGGAGGTGGTCGACCGCTGCCTGGAGAGGGAGCAGTTGGAGGGGGTACCGGGATATGATTCTGTGGAGAAAGGCTCCAGGACAGGTAGGTGTTTTTAACTCCCTATTTGGTGTGTTGCATGTGGGGGGGGGTACATGTGCCAAGTGTGTGGGACCACCCAACATGTGTATGCTTTGTGTCATCCACAGATGACGGAGCTGGGCCATCATCTGTCGGCGGCCAGTCCACCCCATCCCCCCAACGGCATCCTGAGCCCGACCCCCTGGGTGGTGAAGACACTGAGATGGAGGGGAGTGCCCACACCTCACCTGCTGAGGTGGTTGAAGAGGAGCCTGTTGTTCCCCAGCAGGACTTTGTTTTATTTTTGGAGGAGTCCTCCCCTTCAGCAGGGCCCTCTCTAATCCCCTCCCCCATCCTAGGAAGCCCCTCAAGGGCGACTCCATCCCCCCAGGGACTACCATCTCCTGGCCCCAGGAAGGCGACCCAGAGACCAGGGGGGTGTCTGATTTGGTCCATGACCAGATGGCCCGGGACCAGGCCAGGCAGACCCAGCAGATGGGGGAGATTGCTGGGCATCTGGACCGGGTAGCTGACAGCCTGGGCTCCGTGTCCCAGATGTCCAACGCAGTGCAGGATGTCAGCTGCAACTGTGCTGCAGTGGTGACCAGCCTGGGGAAGGTGCAGGCTGATCTTCGGCACCTCACTGCAGCCGTCCAGGCCAACACAGCTGCCATCCGGGACCAGGGGAGGCAGAGGCAGCGGGCCCAACATTATGAAGTGACCCGGCAGCTCAGGATGCAGGCTCACACAAATTCATACCTCAGCCAGATAGCCATGGCCTTGGAGGGCATGCAGGCCACACCTGCCAGGAGTGGCCCACCCGGGGATCAGCCACCTCCAGATGCCCCTCCATCCCCACCCACTCCCTCTAGGCAGCTGAGGAGCCAGAGAGGGCCCACCAGAAGGAGCCCCCATCAGCCCAGATGATGGCTTTATTGTTTTGGCTCAGGTTATGAGTTTTTTTTTTTTTTAATGTTGCTCAGGTTATGAGCTTTTTATTTTATTTTAATGTTGCTCAGGTTATGAGCTTTTTATTTTGAGTTTAACTGCACACGGTGAGGAGTGCAGGGGACAGTGTGAATGGTGTGTGAATGTGAGGGGGTGACACTCCTGCCAGTAAGGGGTGTCACCCTCGGCTATTGGGGAGAAGTTATCCCCACGGCTGTGTGAATGACGTGTGAATGGTGTATGAATGGACAGCGACATCATTGGGGCCTTGACACCGGCGTTGCTGCTCCCAAGTCCTGCATGTTGGACTTGGGCTAATCCAATGCGATGTGGATGTGGTGTGTGTGATCTAGGGACCTCAGTGGTGTGCATGCGTGCATTGTCCATGTGATCAATGTTTTGGTTTAGTGTCCAAAGATGCCTACGGCGAGGACCCTCCTGACTGCTCTTCCATCAGCTGAATGGGTCTCCTCTGGCAGGGAGGGGCTGTCTGGTTGGGGGGTCAGGTCATCACGTATGTCAATCTGCAGGCCCTTTCTCATGGCAAAGTTGTGCAGAATGCAACATGCACCGATGATCTGACACACAAAGGTAGGGGAATACAATAGGGCCCCCCCAGACTTATCCAGGCAGCGGAAACGGGACTTCAGGAGCCCAAATGTTTGCTCCACCACTGCACGAGTTTTGATATGTGCCACATTGTATCTTCTCTCTCCTCTGGTTTGGGGGTTCCGGAAAGGAGTCATTAGATGGGGTCCCAGTGCATATGCAGAGTCACCTGTAAGGGAAAAGACAGGAGGATGTTAGTCATGCATGTGCCCCTTGTGAAGTCAGCATCATGGGGGGGGACAGTCATGCCTGCCACCCATGTCACTCACCAACCAGCCAGCTGTCCCCATACATGTTCTGTTCGAATTCCATTGGGATGAGGCTCTGATTGTAGATGTAGCTGTCATGGCTGGATCCGGGGGGTTTGGCACGGACGTGCCATATGAGGCGTTGGGCATCGGCTATCACCTGTACGTTGATGGAATGCCAATGCTTCCGATTGCGGTATATGTGCTCTGTGGCACTGGGGGGTGGAGTGCCACATGTGTGCAATCAATGGCCCCCACGGTGCGTGGGAATCTGGCAATGCTGTAGAAATCTGTCATTGCCTTCAGCCGCAGCTCCTCAGTGGTTGGTCTGATGAAGTGGTGGGACATGCGTCTGAGGATTGCAGGGACAACCTGGTGCACACATCTGCTCATGGAGGACTGTGACATCCCAGCCACCACTCCACTTGTACGCTGGAATGATCCACTTGCAAGGAAATTAAGTGTTGCCAGTACCTTCACCAGTGGCTGCACTGCTTGTGAACGGTGTGTTGGGCTGGTGATGTTATCCTGCAGGGTTGTGGTTAATTCAAGGATTGCATCAGGGCTGAATCTGAAGAGGCGATACACCTCCTCATCCCCCATGCCAAAGAGGCTCATGCGCGTGCGGTATATGCTCTCACGTCCCCGCCTCCTCCGTACCGGGGGACCCATTAGTAGTGCTAGGACCACAGCTGCCCCTGGCATGTTGGCACACAGAGGTGTTGTCCTTGCAAATGTGGTTGTTCAGCTTGCTATTTTCGTCGGTAACGCTGCTGCTGTAGCTGCTCTCCTGCTGACCTGTGGCCATCAGGAGTAAAGATAAAGCAGCTATTTATAGGAATAACTTTGCGACAGCGTCTGGTGCTAATCCGTTCGCGAATCGGGAAATCTCCCTCATTTGCATATTTGAATGGGAAATCAATAGGCGCGACGGATGCGACAAACGAAAATATGCGCTTACGATACTCTGGCGAGGGAAAGTTAAGCCGATCAGAGAAAGCCCGTTTTCTGTCGCATCTAGTTTGGTGGGTACGGCCGCATAGATACTACGGTGCATCTTGACAGTTACGCAGCACATATCGATATACTCCAGCGCAAGTCTTTCTGAATCTGGCCCATAATCTGATATTTTCAGATTTCTATCACTAGCCCTGCGTCTATTACCGTCCTTACTCTTTGGTAAGACAATGTGAAGCTAACAAAAGATGTCCTAATGGATACACCAACACATAAATATTCTCTGTCACTCTACACAGCAAAATGAACCACCATACTATAAGAGGGTGTTACTTATATCTTTAACGCAGACCTTCAAAAAAATATTTTCACTTGGCTCCAGCTCACAACTGGGTACAATTTGTATTTTTTACTTTTTTGTTAATCAGTTAGTCTGGTTAAAAAAAATTATTATCCAGTTCAACCAACAGAGAAAAACAAAACAAGACAAAACAAAACACACACACAAAAACCTCCATATACACAATCCTTTATCCCCAATTGATCCAAAGGAAGGATCAAGGGACACATAAAAATCCAATAAAGCATGATCAAATTTGCTACATCTGGGGAGAAAAAATTCCGTCCTGATCCCCGAAAGACAATCGAATATTCCCTGGATCAAATGTATTTGTAAATATTAATATCCAGTTATATTTGGTACATTTAGGATACAATCCAGGCCTTTTTTTTGTAAAACAATCTACTGAGCTGGCCAGAACCAGCTCTTGAGGGAGTCTATTCCGCATTTTCACAGCTCTTACTGTGAAGAAGTCTTTCCATATTTGGAGGTTAAGTCTCTTTTCCTCCAGACGTAAAGAGTGCCCCCTTGTCCTCTGTGATGACCTTAAAGTGAATAACTCACCACCAAGTTCATTATATGGGCCAATTATGTATTGTATACATCTTGATTATATCCCCCGCAATCTCCTCTTCTCAAGAGAGAATAAATTCAGATCCTCCAATCTTTCCTCATAGCTGAGTTCCTCCATGCCTCTTATCAGTTTGTTTGCACTTCTCTGCACTTTCCCCAGTTCCCTGATATCCTGTTTTACGAACTGGTGCCCAAATGGAACTGTGCCTATTCTAGATGAGGTCTACCTCCTTTAATATAATATAATCATACCTCCTTTAATATAAGAAAAGATATTGCTTGCTCTGAAAACTTCAGCATGCTATTATTAAGCCTATAATCTACCAGAACACCCATATCCTTCTTGTGCTGCAGTGCAGCACTTCCACCTTTCTTGCCTAGGCCTTGGTGAGACTGATGTTGTGCTAATTTCCATGTATGTACAGTACACCATGACCCAGCAGAGGCCTTCAGCACATCTGCCATGTGAGGGGTTTACATGTGTTAAGACGTGTATAGTAATGGGGGTCCACAATATCTAGTTGTCTGCTCATGTGCAGGGATGTTCCCTTTCAGCACATTTACGCACGCACCAGAATTTCAAATATGGCAGTGTCGGCAATAGGCGGGGTCAGCATTATAGGGACAGTAATATATAAATAATATAAAATGCTGTGTTTAACAATAGTTAGTCGTGGGAACAATAATCAATTCCAGGCTCGTCTATGCAAACGGCCTTTACCTTGGTCTTCCAAAATACCAGGTTGCACATCTACAAGTCGCCCAGAATACAGCGGCAGGACTTGTAACAGAAAAAAACCTGGGAATCATTTACTCCCTCCCTCAGGTCCCTTCACTGGCTGCCCGTGAAGGACCGGATCACATTTAAGGCCCTCTGCCTGATGCACAAATGTGTACACGGAATCGCTCCCCAATATTTATGTGAGAAAATAAAATACCACAACCCCAATCGTGTTCTCAGGTCAACTAACCAAAATCTACTTCAAATCCCCAAGGCCCGTTACAAGACAAAAGAAGAACAAAGATTTGCGGTCCAACCAATATCCGAAGGGAAATTAATCACCAGGCCTTTAGGAAAAAACTCAAGACCCACCTATTCTGAAGGCCAAATTAGAAAGAAATGTATACCAAGCACCTTGAGGCGATTCAGTTCGCATTTGTAGCGCTATATACGTTTTTCATTTATTCATTCATTCATTATACTAGCAAAAAACGATATATATAATGTTGTGTCTTTAAAGGATTTACACATGAATAAAAGAATAAACGAAATACACCTTAATCAGCATAATTTTTTTTTTCATGACACAGCCAGCGTTTTAAAGCAGGCTAAATCGAGAATAAATGCATTTACCAAACATTCTTAACCTGGCTAACAATCAATGCAAAGAGATACTGCATTGTCTTTGTGGTGCACGTTGTGGATTAAATAAATTTAGCTAAACTTTCCTTATGTCCATAAATTCTGCTACCAGGTTGCAAAGTCATATACTTTAATGCACACAGAAGTTTGGAACTCTAAAATAGCTTTCAGATGGAATTTTCATTTCAGCCTCACACTTCTGCACGACACCACCTGACCAAATCTGTAGAGAGATTTTTCTGTTTTATTATTTTAATAACATTAAGAAAAGCTTCAGTCCTTAGGATGGGATCGTTGTACCAAACTGGAAAATTCACGTCACTGTGTATGCCGGCAATAGTATCTACAATGGATTAGCCTAGGAGTGTGTGTCAACAGAACCCAATGACTCTCCCCAGCCCATCAAAACCTGCGGCTGGCAAATGTTGCATTTTAGCTGCATTAAGCTGTTTCTAATGTTTTAAAAAGCTTATCGTGATTTTCTTAAATTCTAGCCTCAAGCCATTGGATTCACTTCATAATGACATTTAATGCTTCCATTCTGTAACTAAATATATTCTGTCTGTGCAGTGGGAATATTGAACAACTGAGAGACATTTTACTCTTTTTACTCTTTTTTTTTCTTGACTCATTGTTTTGTCCAGTGGTAAACCTTGAACAAAAAAAAGAAAAAGAATTGTTTCCTCCTATTCTCATTTTTATTGCAAGCAATTTATAACTTATATTTAACACCTTAATGACCAGGGGTCCTTTTTTTAATATACATGTGTTACCTAAAATTTGGCAAAGTCCAAAAACACAGTACAGAAGTGCACAGATGGTGACAAATTTTCAATATTTAGTAACAGTTACTTTATCAGTAACCAGCAATTAATCTTAATCTTCCAACCAGTGCATTCATCTCCTCAAGATCATAATTATTATTAAAGGGTTACTATAGGAAAAAATTTTTTTCCGTTAAAATAACAAACATGTTATACTTACCTCCACTGTGCAGTTAGTTTTGCACAGTGTGGCCCTGATCCACTTCTTCTGGGGTCCCTCAGCGGCTGTCTCTGCCCCCCCGAAAGAACTCACCACAGTCATGTGAGAGAGCTTGCATAGTGGTGAGTCCTTGCAGGCGTGCTCCTGTGATACAGCGAGCGGCCATGGCCGCTCGCTGTATCACTCGGCCCCACCCCTTGTATATGTTTTACTGTCTGTCTATTTTTCTTTCTGCAAAAAAAATAATACTCAGGGGTTCAGGGGTCACAAGAACAGGTTCTCACGTGCTATTTAAAGACCATTGTGCACCCTTAAAAACAACCAAAGGCTACCTTAATTTTGCTTTTTTCTTTGACACTGGCGCAGTTTACCAAAGTTGTGAAAATTGTGAAATGCTAATCCCTATTAATTTATTATGATTTGGATGGGGCCTATTCTTTGCCTATTCTTGACAGATCAAACTGAAAATATTCAGTCTAATAAAAAATTACAATTAGAACAAGAGGGTTGGTGCATACTATAAAGTATTACAACCTCTGTAGACACCATCCCTACCACCAATACAAGTAGAACCGTTTTTAAGGAGAAACTGGACTCTAATGTGCCATACAGAAGGAACATACATAATCATAACAGCTTTATTATACAAATAAGAAAAAAAAAGACAGAGTCCATTTCATATCCATAAAATATGGCCATCTGCATTATAGAAAAAATAAATCTGACATAATAATTTTCAGTATATGCAACTATCTATTAGTGGTGTCTTGGCTTGGCGTGTTTAATAATTGGTTCTCTTCTTTAGGATCAAAGCCTATCAAACATTTGTCAGAAAGTCTGTTCTATAATAAATTTGACTCTTAAATAACAGAAATTACATCTAGCTATACAACACAAGATAATAGGACAAAGCTAAATCTATTATACATGCATTATTCATAAAGTGCCCCATGGCTCTAATCATTGCAATTCCCAGTAATGTTTCCCTCCCTTATACCACTAAGCGGGAATTATTGCCCGTCTTCCTAATCATCACTAGTCCCAGCTTTGCCCGCCACCTTCACTAAAGGGAATTTCTGCTCCTTTCTCTAATTTAAACTAGCCCCAGCTATGACCATCCCCATCATTCCTTATGTCACAATAGAAAAATGCAAGCCTTCACATTTAGTTCTTTATCTAGGTCAATGGAAACAACAATACAGCCCAATGCCTGCGATATTTCTCATATCAAATTTTTGTCCCTAAAATAAAAATCATTTTAAGGATTATCCCTAATTTTATTTGTTTATTTTATTTAAAGTCTCCATCTGTTACACCCTCAACATAAATTACTTGACTACTTGCCAACCAACGTACAAGTAGTCATGTAATTATTGGAAGCACATGTTCATTAGTGAAGCTGGCAACGTCTCAGTAACCACTGTCCGACTCTAACATTAGATTCCATTATGTTCCAGACAACAGGACAGTGTAGGACAGATTTTGGGCATGAGAACAAACAGACTCATTTCACAGAATCCAAATTTGAAACTGAGAGAAATGTGATCCATTTTCTATCTACGCATAAATATTCATGCCTGGTTTCTCCCAGGTCATGTTTAATAAAAATACATATTTTATGTGGTTTTCAAAAGATTTATGGTTATCTCATTTAGCTAATAAATGCAACATATTCTGGTTATTAAATATGTTAATCACTTTCAGTCCCAAGAGAGCATATTTCATACAGTATTTAGTATTATTTGATAAAGAAAGCATAGGGGATCTTAGTTTCTGTTATTCTCTTAACACAGAAAACATTATTTTAAAGGGAAACTCCAATTAATTGGATTACTGCAGTTTTTCATGTGCGATGTGTCTGCTTTTCTTGAAATGTAAATCACTTTTTGAGAATACATTTATTTCTCTAATACAGACATTCTCAACTGGAGTTCCATGGAACCCCAGGGTTCCTCCAGAGGTTGCTAGGGGTTCCTTGAGCTGTGACTGATTGACCTTCCATTTATTGGTGCCTTCATAGTTCCTGAGCCAGTGCCACTTGGTAGCACCTTTTTATTGACCAACAATTTAAGAAGCATTCATCAAACTGACCTGTCACCCCCACCCCATGTGGGGGACATTGTTTGTATGCAATGACCACCAATCTATTAGGCCTTCTTTCTAGTGACCACTAATGTAAGAAGCATTATTTGCACAGATCATCAATCTAAAGAACACTCTTCAATCTGACTATCAATATAAAGGGCATTTTTTCCACTGTCCACCAACTTAGGGATAGAAAATAGGAACGGATGAACATAGGGTTAGGGCTGCTAGTGCCATCTAACCCATAAATGGTCACCAAGAATAGGGATGTTGATTTGGACTTTTCTAGGTACTGATAACACAATGAGAAAGTAATATTAAAAACATTTATTACATATAAAAAACTATACAAAATGGGCGGGAGAGAAGGAGGGGAAGAAAGGCGGGAGGGAAAGGAGAAAGAAGGGAACCCATAACCATACAATGAGAGGGCCATCACCATAGACACATAGTTGCTGTGTCTTACCACAGTCTAGAGGAGGCCGGGATTACTGGGTCAGCAATATAAAGATAGTATAAAGCCCTGTACACACGATCGGTTTGTCCATTAAAAAAAAGACTGATGGACTGTTTTCATCGAACAAATCAATCATGTATGGGCCCCATCTGTCTTTTTTCCATTGGTGAAAAAAAAATAGAACATGTTTTAAATATTTCCTATGGATAACAAACCGATAGAAAAAACGATCGTCTGTGTGGAACTCCATCGGAGAAAAATCCATGCATTCTCAGAATCAAGTCGACCCATGCTCGGAAGCATTGAACTTAATTTTTCTCACCACGTCGTAGTGTTTTACGTCACCGCGTTTTGGCACAATCGGATTTTTGACTGATGGTGTGTAGACAAGAATGATGAAAGTCAGCTTCATCGGATATCCGACAAAAAAATCCATCGTATTAGATTCCATCAGATATCCGATCGTGTGTGCAAAACTTTATAATTCCAGGTGCAGCTAATAATCATGGTGAAAGGTTGACACCACAAGCACCAGTACACGGCGCCAAGAGGTTCCAGAGGCTACGGAACAAAACACACACACAAGGCGGTGTTATAAACACTAATATAATAGTGGCAATGTGGAGAATAATCCACAATGGAAAAATAATCAGTTATAATTTAGGGAGCATTCTTTCCACTGACCCCCCATGGTTTTAATAAGGGACCCCAGAGACCTGGAAATAATTTTAGTGATTCCTCTGGGCTAAAAGGTTTACGAAAGGCTGCTCTAGTGAGTCCCTGCCTTATGTGTATAAACTTTGAGGTTTCACCCCATCCCCACTTATATGCTCGAAATGCATGAAAATATGGCAACGTTTTTATCAGTGGGTAGGAGAAACTGTAGATATTTGCACCAAACACATTTGCTCCATCTCTTGTCACCGGTGCCGGTCCTGACCTCCCTGGGGCGCTAAGCAAAATGATATGTCACAATAAAGTTGAGAAGTTGGGGGGGGGCGCTGCCGACAGCGACATGTCACATTAACACATTAAAGATTAAAGTTGTAAAGCGGGGGGAAGGGGTGTTCTGCTGTCGGAAATTACATCTTACATTAAAGTGAGAAATGGGGGGGGTGCTAACTTCTTACCTCTTCTCCCATGCAGCCAGCGAGTTGAGAAGCTGGGTGAGGGGCCGAAAATGACTTCTCACCAGATGGGGCCTCTAGTAATTTGGGGGGCCCTCCGCAGCTTTGCGGGGCCCTTAGCAGCTTGCATAGTGAGCCTATAGGGCGGATCGGCCCTGCTTGTCACATAACAATGACAAATAGATGTTACTTTTTCCAGTATTGTATACACACATGCATGGTTATGGAAATGGAATGTGCATACTTATTTGTTCTACCAGCAATATTTAGAATATATTTCTAATCACACATCACTGTTAGCATCAGACAGTAAAGGTGAAAATGTATTTTTCAATTAAAATGGATTTTATTTTAGAAATTTGATGTAAATTTAAAGCATTTAAGCATACTGAGTTGGTCCCCAGACTGCAAAGTGGGCACTTAAAGCATGCATTAGCAGTTTATTTCTTTAAAACACTATGGGCCAGATTCACGTACCCGGGAGCAACTTTGTGCGGGCGTAGCGTATCTTCTTTACGCTACGCCGCCGCAACTTAGAGAGGCAAGTGCTGTATTCACAAAGCGTAAATTACCCGGCGTAAGCCCGCCTAATTTAAAGTAGGAAGGAGGTGGGCGGCATCTATTTAAATTAATCGTGACCCCATGCTAATGAATGGCCGGCCGAACTGGGCATGTGCGCGCATGCTTAGAATCACGTTGCATATACTCCCTAAGTGACGTCGGCGCGCAATGCCTACGACGTGTGAACGTAACCTATGCCCAGCCCTATTCACATACTACGTAAACGGCATAAAGTTTGATGGCGTCGTTCCCTGGCCCATACCTTTGCATTAGCTGCGCCTCATATAGCAGGGGTAACTTTATGCCGGATGTAAGCCTTATGCAAAGCGCGTATATGAAGCGGCCGGGCGCATCTACGTTCGTGAATCAGCGTATCTTGCTCATTTGCATATTTATAATGGGAACGTCGAATGCGTCCAGCGTAACTATGTGCCCACGATACGCCAACGTAGGCAAGTTACGTCGGACGGCTGAAGTTTTTTCCAACTTCATCATTAAAACGACGTTGCCCACACACCATCGTTTTAAAAAAATGCTCTAGCAAAGCGCGGTGAGGTAAAACATGTACGACGGCACTATAAAGAGGAAGTTCCATTCGCCTTTGGGCTGCTTTAGCTGATTCCGTGTTAGTAAAAAAGATTCACGCTTTTCTGTCTGTTACAGCGTGATGAATGTGCTTATTCCATTATGAACGATAGTTTTACCAGAACAAGCACTCCCGTCCCCATAACTTGCTTGTGAGCCTGCGCAGGTTTTTCACGTCGTTTTAACCCACACACGATCATTTTTTACAACCCAAAAAACTACATTTATTAAAATGTCGTTAAAAAATGCAGCATGTTCGAAAAATGATATGAAGCCCACACACGATTATTTTAAATGACATTTTTAAAAACTTTGTTTTTTAAATGCCGAAAAACGATCGTGTGTACGCGGCATTAGTCTTTTGACTAAAAGGGCATTTTTGTTTTAGTCGTATTTTAGTCATCTCAATTGTTTTAATTGTATTCGTATTTTAATGGACTAAAATGGTATTGTGTTAGTTGACTAAAATGTTTTAGTCAGTTTTAGTAGATGAAATTAACACAGCCAATTAACACAGCCATCTACCTGCTAGCTACGTTATTGGGCAGCCGCAAGGGGGAGGCAACACCTTGTCTGACCATGTAGCCAGGTTTCTAAAGCATGTAGGGACATGGAGAAAGGTGTTACTTGTACTGTACTTTGTCCTCTGGGATCAGAACACTAAAATAATTGAATAAAGATTTCTTCTTTCTCAATACTAAATTGTCTGGTGGGATTCTGCTTCTATTTATGCTCTCCGGGCAAATGAACACACTTCAGCATCCGATACACTGCTCTTCTGCTTCATGCTGTGGTTTCACCTACTGGTCACTACCTAACTACTGTGTTCTGTAGTTAGTTACATTGGAGCCACTGAGTGGATCCACAGCATTTGTAGAGCCAGATTTAGACCTTGGTTTGCCTAGTTCATGTTCTAGTGGCCTTCATACATTGAGTTGGTTTACCTTCTCAATGATACATATTTTAAATACATGACGATGACATAACGTCATTCTGAAGTCGCGCATGCACACATGCATTCAGTCATAGGCTACCTTCCTCAAGAGCTCTATGGGGTTGATTTACTAAAGGCAAAAAGAGTGTGCACTTTTCAAGTGAATGCGTTAAAGCTCTGCTTATTTCCATCATCCAATCATGTGCAAGCAAAAATGCTTATTTTTTTTTCTTGCACCTGGTTGGGTATTATTTACAAATTGAAGCTTACTGTAACTACATTAACATTTACAAAGAAAAAGCACACAACTGTGCTTGCAAAGTGCACAAATTATTTGCCTTTAGTAAATCAACCCAGGAAAAAATAGGAAGTCTTACCAATGAATACTTGGTAACTGTGCTTGACTGGTGCTTGTGTTGGCTCCGTTTGCCTGAGGAAAGTGGCACCAAGAAGAATGCAGGATGGGGAGGCTGACGTGTCCTCTCTCAAGTTGCCTCCTGCTGCTACTTGTCCCAGGCAAGTGCATGGCGCAGAGACAAGAGACAGTTTTCAAGCAGTGTGGTTTGCTTGAGCTGCATTTTTTTTAAATGATACAATATACCAGTGCAGAGTAAAAACTTTTACCGAAGATGGCAAGCAAAGTATTATATTCCAAGATACATTTAACTTCTTAAGGACCGCCGCATGTACATATACGTCGGCAGAATGGCACGTACAGGCACATTGGCGTACCTGTACATCCCTGCCTAGACGTGGGTCGGGGGTCCGATCGGGACCCCCCCGGTACATGCGGCGGTTCCTGTGGCTTTGCGAGCGATCCGGGATGAAGGGGCGGCTGTTGGTTTTTGTCCGCCCCTTCCGGATCGCTCCCAGCCAATGTGCGTCCTCCCCGCCCTGCACTTCCTCTGCCTGTGTTATGTAAACACTGGCAAAGGAAGTGATGTCAGCTCTCCTCTCGGCGGTATTTTCAATCCGCCGAGAGGAGACAAGATATCACATAGTAAGTCGCACCAACACTACACTGACACCACACACATAGGCACATTAACCCCTTCCGATCACCCCCCCCCACACACCCCACGTCACACTGTCACTGATTGCAGTGATCATATATTTACTAATCACTGCATTTAGTGTCAGTGTGACAGTTAGTGTGACAGGCAGTTAGTGTTAGGTTCAGGGTAGCCCCGTATCTCTCCTAATAAAGTTTTAACCCCTTGATCACCGCCCTAGTTAACCATTTCACCCCCTATTGCCAGTGTCACTAAGCAATCATTTTTCTGATCGCTGTATTAGTGTCACTGTTGCCGCTAGGTAGCTAATTTTTTTTTTATTGTGATTTTTTTTGGGCTGAATACATTTTGGCCTAAATGTTTGACTAAAAATTTATTTATTCGATTTTCTTTTAACAAAAAGTAAAAAATATAGATTTTTTTTCAAAAATGTCGCTCTATTTTTGTTTATAGCGCAAAAAATAAAAATCGCAGAGGCGATCAAATACCATCAAAAGAAAGCTCTATTTGTGGGAAGAAAAGGACGCAAATTTTGTTTGGGAGCCACGTTGCACGACCGCGCAATTGTCTGTTAAAGCGACACAGTGCCGAATTGTAAAAACTCCTCTGGGCATTTAGCAGCATATTGGTCCAGGGCTTAAGTGGTTAATAGAGTAATATAATATATTTTATATTATTTTGTTATTTATTTTTATAAAATGTTTCCCTGTTGTCTTCTTATAAATCCAATACTGAGCATGTAGTAGGGATCTGGATTCTTAGACACCTGGACATGTGTCAGTTTCTGAGGATTCACTGGCCATTTCTCTGCAAGAGAGCAAGATGGGAATCTGCTCCTACCAGACAGGTTAGTAATATAAATCTTCTTTTGCTGGGGTCTATTTCATTGTTTTGGTTGTCGACAAAGAAGTTTTAAGGCTACTTTCACACTGAGGCTCTTTACCGGCGCTATATCACTAAAAATAGCGCCTGCAAAGTGCCCGTAAAGTGACTCTCTTGCCAGAGTGCACCTTTGAGGTGCTTTATGAGCAGTGTATACAGCACTCTTAAAGCACCCCTAACTATTGAAATCAATGGGCAGCGCTGCTGCAGTGCCAATTAGCGGACGTTTTTAACCCTTTTTCGGCCGCAAGCGGGGGTCAAATGTGCAGTGTATACAACACTCTTAAAGCACCCCTAACTATTGAAATCAATGGGCAGCGCTGCTGCAGTGCCAATTAGCGGACGTTTTTAACCCTTTTTCGGCCGCAAGCGGGGGTCAAATGTGCTGCAAAAATGATGCCCCCAATGCCCCAGTGTGAAAGTGACCTATGAGATACTTTTATCGGGGCAAAGATTTTCTTCAGTGGTCGTTACGGCTTTCTAAATTCAGGGTCAATTGCATAAATAATTTTGTTTTTCAAGATGTTAGAAATCATTTATTATGTTTTTCGCTTACTAAAACATGATATATTTCTTTACAAATGATGGGCCATATTTTTATATTTAAAATGAAGAGGACATGTTACAGCTGAAATCTAACTATTATAGGTTACACTTTCATTGGTATTATAATCAGAAAGCTGGGTATACATTAGTAGAATTTTGAACAAAAATTCATGCAAACATTCTTAGGAAAATTTGTACAAACATTCTCAGAACCTTTGAATGTTGTACAAAAGTAGTTTGTGATTTTATATATAAAAAATTGAAAAATCATCAGTGTTAAACCCCCAATAATATTCCACAGTAGCGGAAATGAAACAATAAAGAAAAACAATAAAGAACAAATATTTATAAAAAAACAAATATAAATAAGTCTTTCATAAAATGCCAGAAAAGTGCTTTGTCTCTTTTCAATAAAGGCAATAATAATAAATCCCCCACCAAAGTAAATGTGCAGCTCCCGCTCCCTTCAGAATTTCGCTCAATGGACCCAATTGCCAATCTCTCTCATGAATGGCAATAGCACATGAAATGATAATAAGATTCCACCTCAGGAATTTAGACACAAGGCTATCTTATTTCTCCAGCTCTCAAGCCATTAAAAACATGTAGGAAAAAGAGAAACACTTCCAATGGTGTAGTATCTCAAATTACATCCTTTTATTAAGGAAAATCACTTACATTTACAACTATAATAATATCTCATCACACAAAAATTCTCAGGCTCAGATAATAGCGGTCTCGCCACTTCCAGACTAGTCAGGATGACTGCTACCTCACTTCCGCTTCCTGTCCTGACATCATATCCAGTTACCACGTAACCGCACCCCTAATTCATGATTTTCTTTGCTTTTAACACTCAACTTTGGAACAAATGGACTTTACGGAACCAAAACCACATAAGAAATTCATACAATTAAAGGCATTGTAAAAGTAAAAAAAAATGTTTCCCTTAACAGCTTCCTTTACCTTAGTGCAGTCCTCCTTCACTTACCTCATCCTTCGATTTTGCTTTTAAATGTCCTTATTTCTTCTGAGAAATCCTCACTGTCTATAACTCCACACAGTAATGCAAGGCTTTCTCCCTGGTGTGGAGAAAGCTTCTTGAGGGCGGAGGGGGTGAGCAGGCAATCAGGAGACTCTCTACTTTGCAGATAGAGAAAGGAGCTGTGTGTTAGTGCGTGTCCTGACCCTCCTGCTCACCCTCTCCCCCTTCAGGAGGCTTTCTCCACACCAGGGAGAAAGCCTCCCATTACTGCATGTAGTTACAGACAGAAGAACAGGAACTGAGGATTTCTCAGAAGAAATAAGGACATTTAAAAGCAAAATCGAAGGATGAGGTAAGTGATGGATGACTGCACTAAGGTAAAGGAAGCTATTTAGGGACATTTTTATTTTCCCCCGCAGCTAGTATAGTGTATTTTTCACGAGCACATAGAGTTATTGTTGCAATTATTGTTTTACATGCTTGCTCTTACAGCTTGTTATTACTTATTAATCATTCTTCTATTTATTATGATAGAAATTTGTACCTAACTCACTGTTTTGCTACAATCCCTAAACCTCTCTGCTTAAAGTGATTGTAAACTTTTTTTGTCTCATTTTTTTTCCCTATAAAAGTAACAAACATGTTATACTTACCTAGTCTATGCAGTAAATTTGCATAGAGCAGCCCAGATCCTTCTCTTCTTGTGTCCCTCTTCTGTGCTCCTAGCCCCCTCCTCCCATTGAGTGCCCCCACAAGAAAGCAGCTTGCTATGGGGGCACCCGAGCTGAGTCACAGCTCCCTGTGTCCATTCAGACACAGAGCTGCGGCCTGGCTCTGCCCCTTCTCTCTCCTGATTGGCTAGCCAACTTTGACAGCAGCGGGAACCAATGGTGCCGCTGGTGTGTCTCAGCCAGTCAGGAGGGAGAGTTCCGCATGCCCATGGCACTCGTGGACAGAGATGGGGCTCATGTAGGTTTTAGGGGGGCCGAGGGGGACCACTGCACACAGAAGGCTTTTTATCTTAGTGCATAGAATGTATTAAGATAAAAAAAATCTTCTGCCATTACAACCCCTGTAAAGCATATCTAAAACCAAAAACAATATTGTAGTAGCAGTCCTTAGATGTGCTGGCTGTAGTAGTTTTCTTTATGCAAACGTTTCCTCTTTTATTTTTACCTGATAATACTGACAGTAACGTGCTTTCAGTCCTAGAATAACAATGCTCTTTCAGCTTTCTGTATCGGGACCACAGAAATAAGATGGACTATGGAACTTACACTCCTCATAACATTGAGGGACATCATTTTGTACTCCTCAATGATGGTTGTGAACTACGTGATTAATAAAAGCTCAGGTAAGGAGTACATGAAGTTATCAGCTTACAAGATTTCTGGCAGGGTCAACAGATATATTTTTTTGATTTATCAAACAGATATAACAAAACATTTTATTGGTATATATTGTATAACTGACTAAAAGGGACTAAAATGGACTAAATATGAGAAGTGAAAAGTTCTACCTCCCTCCTATTTAAAGCTAAAATATCAACAACAGTCTTCCGCACTCAAAGGTGATGTAATGGTGGTGGATGTATCACTGGTCCTCGATATTTCCAATGGAAGCACAGGCTTTGCTGCCCTCTAAGAATTGGGGAAGAACCAAATGGAAAACTAGAAAAATGCGACATCCCCTCTTCCTCATTCCAACTGTTGGCTCTGAGGAAGAGGGGATCTCCCCTGAAACACCTCAGCCATCTGCAAGGTCCTCTTGCTTGTTGGTAATAGTCTCTGTGACCTGTTTTAAAATTTTCGTATGGTGAAAAAAACGATAGAAAAAAACGATCGTCTGTGGGGAAATCCATCGGTCAAAAATCCACGCATGCTGAGAATCAAGTCGACGCATGCTCGGAAGCATTGAACTTCATTTTTCTCTTCACATCATTGTGTTTTACGTCACTGCGTTGGGCACGATCGTTTTTTTTTAACCGATGGTGTGTAGGCAAGACTGATGAAAGTCAGCTTCATCGCATATCTGATGAAAAAATCCATCAGTCCGTTTTCATCAGACGAACCGATCGTGTGTACAGGGCATAAGTGTAGCAATATGGTTACATTTAATGAAGGTACAACTTTTAGCAACTTATTGCTACACATAGAGGTGCCTCTCTTCTCTGTTATACCCTTTAAAAAAATGCTTTGATATACAAGTAATTTGGATTACAAGCATGTTTCTGGAATGAATTATGCTCGCAAACCAAGGTTATACTGTATTTCAATTATAGACTTTGAAAAAAAGTGTTCAATTATCCACGAGAAGATCATTGTCAAGGTTTACATACCTATTAACCTCCCTGGCGGTATGATTATGTCTGGAATTTTGTACCAAAAGCGGTACAATTTTTTTGCATGGAAATTTGGCGTTTTATACTGTAGGCCTGCAATTCTTACCAAGAACTCATTTAAATCTGTCCAAACAAGAGTCTAGTAGACATCCTGGGTATGATAAAGTTTGAAGCACAAAATCATACATTATAATACAATAAATAACTATAAATAATTGTAACAAATAATAATGTAATTATAATAAAAATTATTCAATAATGTAATCAAATCAAAAACACTGAAATTTGCTTAGTTGCAGAACTGTCGCTGTCATTACTTTTAATGTTTGATGACGAATTTCCCTACAAATCGCTATCGCTCAATTCTGCAAGTGATTCTAATTTATTATCACTGTTTTTTAGCTGCTCTAAAAGCACTTTTGATGTAAAGGGACACTTTTTGGTTGCTATGGACAATCTCCAGTTTCCAGGCAGAAAGAACAGTTTTTATTATGTAAAACTGCATGCAGAACACTGGGCAAGACCACTAGGGACAAAGGGGGTGTGTATTTATTTCATACAGTACTGTAATCTGTACAGTATACTGTATGTGTATTGTGTTTTTCACTTTTTGAATTTGCCGCCCAACTCCGTCCCCGTGTGTCATAACGTTGCAGGGAACTCGGCGAGACTGTGAATCGAGCGAGGAGACACAGCGGAGGAGCCTGCACACACAGCAGGGAGGCATTGAAGGATCCAGGGACAAGGTAAGTATCTTCCCCCTGCATCCTGCAATGCAATCCCGAGTCTGGCTCGGGGATACCGCTTTTGGTATAAAAAATTCACCCCGAGGCTGACTCGGGATTACCGTTAAGGAGGTTAAGGAGTCTTTGTTGCTATTAAAAAAAAAAAAATACCTGCAAATAAAATTATTGGCCCTTATCCCTCTGACATTCATGCCTCTAACCTTTTAAAAAAACTAAGGCTACTCCTGGGCGTGTCATCTGCCTACCTCCCTCTAGAAAGCCCGCACTCCACCCTCCCACTGGTTTCTCCCAGTCGGCACTAAATTCAGAATGCATATATGAAGGAGAACCTACAGCGCCAATAGGCAAACCAAGCATTTAACACACTACAAGTGTTAGATACTTTTTCTTTACACGCAAGCTTCATTCTAGTTTTTGTACATAGCAACAGAGTCAACGTAACACCTTTAAAGATAAGCCACATGGAAAATAAATTGTTTCTTATTGTTTTTTAAACCATCAAGGTTTTAAATCGTCGACACACACTGAAAAGACTATTTTAATAATTTCTTTTTCGGGTATATTTAAACCCCAACTTCAAACACAAGATGAAAATACCCTTGGAAGAGTTGAATGATCAGTAAGTCTACAGGTAAAATAATAAGGTGAAATACTTACCTTATTCCTCGCTGTAGCAGGCTCCCTCCATCGGTGCAGCCAATCCCCCACAGCCTCCTCTCTAGCTCCTTGCTGCAGTCACACACTAACCTCCTCATTTATGATGCAGGACTAATAGTGCTGCATTGTGCCCAATGATGCAAAGGAACTGCCCACAGCTGGAAGTGTCCAGAGGAAAAGGAAAATGCCGGAGCCCACGAGGAATACAGTAAGTAATACAGCCTCGTTCTCTACCCCTAGTGTTAACAATGCTTTGAAGGGGTTGTAAACCTTCCTGTTTATTCACCTTAATGCAACCTACGCATTAAGGTGAAAAAACATCTGATGATTACCGGCCCCCCAGCCCCCCCCCCGGTTTACTTACCTGTGCCCTCAAAAGTCCTGCGTTGAGAACGCGCTGGATCTCGGCCCTGGTCTTCTCGGCTCTTCATTGGACAGATTGACAGCAGCACAGCCATTTGCTCACGCTGCTGTCAATCAAATACAATGATGCGGGCACCGAGGGGCTGAGTCGAGTCTGGCATTTGTGTATATGGACTCAAATGCTGGACTCGGGAGCGTGCCTGCAAGTAACCCCCTTGTGAAAGAGCTTCCCAGAGGGGGCTATCTGATGCGGGGAGGAGATGAGACAGCTGCCGAGGGACCCCAGAAGACAAAGTTCGAGGCCACTCTGTGCAAAATGAGCTGCACAGCAGAGGTAAATATGAAATGAAAATCAAACCTTTAGTATCACTTTAACCCTTGCAGTGCAGGGATGGGCACTGCAAGGGTTTTCTTTTACATCCCAGAGTTGGACTTTAAAGACATTCAAAAGACTATGTCTTCCCTTTAACATTCACTTCTAAAAATTTGTATTTATTGTTCAGCTTAAGGAAAATTATGACATATTTAAGATAGTTTACTTGCCAAAAATAGCTGAGAGTCTGGTCTGTGGTGTCTGTTTTACAACATCCCTTCTATATACATCTGTTCTATAAATGCCCGCTAAGACTTCTTTTAAATAGAGTCCAGTTATATTGATAATTCCGGCAAAAGTAACAGCCAAGACTACTGTGTTATAACGAGGGCTGGAGGAGAGGTTTTTGCAGCTTCTTTCTTCCCCATTCTGACACATCCTGCTGCAGTCAATAATTTAAACACTGCCTGGCAAGAGAGTAGCAGAGATTGAACATCAGTAGGAGGCTGTTGGTGACATTGCTAGTAGGTATTGGGGAAGCTGGTAGAAATACCTAAAAAGAAAAGTACCAAAATGGCTATTCCAGACCAAGTGCTAGAGAAAACAGTCCAAATATTTCAATGGTAATAAGGTTATGCCATAGTTTTTGTTAAAAAATCTTTTAGGCTGGGTTCACATATATGCGATTTGGATGCCGATTTGTTTTATTGTTTTTTTTTTTAGGCCACTGAACAACATTAGCGCCTCAGCTATCAGAGCTATCCAGACCCCGTTCTTTAACCACTTAAGACCCGGACCAATGTGCTGCCAAATGACCCAAGGGGTTTTTGTGATTTGGCACTGCGTCGCTTTAACAGACAATTGCGCGGTCGTGCGACGTGGCTCCCAAACAAAATTTGCGTCCTTTTCTTCTCACAAATAGAGCTTTCTTTTGGTGGTATTTGATCGCATCTGCAATTTTTATTTTTTGTGCTATATACAAAAATAGAGCGACATTTTTGAAAAAAAAACAATATTTTTTAAATCAATAAACTAAATTTTAGTCAAACATTTAGGCCAAAAATGTATTTAGCCACATGTCTTTAGTAAAAAAAAAATCGCAATAAAAAAAAATTAGCTACCTAGCGGGAACAGCGACACTAATACAGCGATCAGAAAAATGATCGCTTAGTGATGCTGGCAATAGGGAGTGAAAGGGTTAACTAGGGTGGGGATCAAGGGGTTAAAACCCCCCCAAGGCACCAACGTATATATACGTTGATGTGCCTGTCGGTGCCATTCTGCCGACGTAAATGTACATGCGGCGGTCCTTAAGTGGTTAAGGTCTAACTTCAAAGGCCTAACTTCAATACTATGTTCTAGTCAGGCCAGTACAAATGCTCTTTTCGTCCATTTGGTAATGCATAAAAGTGTAGGCGCAATCACATTATTAAAATTAAATAGGGACATAAATAAATAAATTAAACTTTGAATGACATTCATTTGTTGGCAAAGAAAGATATCTTCTTTTCCAAGATTGGATGTTTTACTGAGTGAATTTTATCTAAACTTTACAAAGATTTTATTTTATCTGTGACACATAATAGTAAATAATCAACTCTTGGCAACTCTGAATTGGGTGTGCATGTGTTTTGTGGCAGCCAGTTTGTAAAGACCAGTGGTTCTTGCCTAATTCACACTTGCATGACCTGACCTATGGGTCACCAATAAACAGGAGCATGGCCTATAAAATTACAAGATAACTTTAGGATTTATTATTGGCTAAAAAACTGAATACAATTAAAATACACTACTTTTTTGTTCATGGTCAGCTGTACTTGCAAAACAGAATTTTGTTTTCTTAAAGCAAAATACAATATACAAATTTTGTGCAGAGCCTAGCTTCTTTAGATGTTTAACCACAGCTCTTGAATCCTAAATCTCCATGTCGCCATTGTATTAACTTCATTTAGAGTTAGCATATACTTCCTTGATTCATGTCAATCCACATAGAAGTCTACAGGGATTGACAAAAAGGTTTCAGTGAGTAAATTGGCAACAAAAAGATTTTACCCATCAATAATGCCATATGTACTCTTCAATACATTTCAAATAAGAGCAATTATGTGTAGCACCAGTGTCTTAAACAAGGGCTACCAGTAAATTGAGCTGAGCTATGTGGTAACTAGCCTGGCTTATTTGTAGTCTTTGTGATCATTTAGGTTTTCTCCTAAGCCTGGTTTAGCTGTGGTTCCTCCCTTCTGTCAGTAGGTGGCACTATTACATTTGGCATTAGTATGATGAGATACAGTGAAGATAAGTTATAAATACGCATACTTTTCTCAGCCAATCAGTAGGAGTTTTCTCTGGCCGCTGAGCATGCCAGGAGAGAGTACATATTTGTAACAGCTCTGGTGAATGGGAGTGAACCACAACTGCAGTAAGCAAGGACTTCAATGCACTTCGCTATTTGAGAATTCAGTATTGGACCCCAGGTGTCACTCCAATCAGAGCTCAGGAGTTTGGGGGTTCTCTACATCATCTCTCTCTCACATAAGGAAATGCATTGAGCTACTAAGGCTGGACATATTACAACATACGATCAAACCTTAGTCTTAAAAAGTATACAATACATGTAAAGATTCCAATGCACTTCTGAATGCAAGTGATTATCAGTACCGGACCCCAGGTGTCACTCTAATCAGATAACAGGAGTTGGGGGGTTTTCTACATTATATCACTTTAACATAAAGAAGTGCAATAGGCCACTAAGGGAGCAGGTATTAAATACCAGCAACTCTTAGCATAGAAAAGTTAAGGCCAACATGTTCAGTAACTTAGGGCATGGGCCCATAAACAAGTAAGAACTTATGTCAAGCACGTAGTAAATAGGAATTGTGAAGACAACTAATAATTGCGTAAGAGAGGCAAATATAGCTCAACTAATTTGAGAGTATATGTCCCTTTGAGGCCTCGTACACACGATCAAATCTGTCCGCTGGAAACGGTCTGCTGGACCGTTTCAGCAGACAGATTCGATCGTGTGTACGGCCGATCCGACGGATTTGGCCACCCGACAGATTTCAAAGCATGCTTTGAAATCTATCGGGTGGGAATCCGTCCACCCGACATGTCTGCTGGTTAGTACACTTACCAGCAGACATGTTGTCCCGCACCGCCGCCGCACCGCCGCCGAGTGTTTTACTTCCTGGTGCGGTGACGTGGCGGCGTCAACGTCACCGCCACGTCACCGACACGTCAGCGCGCCATCTGCTGGCGGGGATTTTGGTTTGCTCGTGTGTACACGCGAGCAAACCAAAATCCCAGCAGACAGATTTGTTCAAATCTGTCGGACAGACAGATTTGAACAAATCTGTCTGCTCGTGTGTACGAGGCCTAAGATGTTCCTCAGCAAACAACCAAGGACACAAACAAGTTAAATACAGCAATTGTTTAGGAGCAATACTGTATATGTAGCAAATCTTTCTATAGCACTACAAGTAAAACAATTGCTACTTATCTGTTTGCAGGGCTTGCGTTTTACAGCAAGGTATTGCGTAGTGTAAGGTGTTAGCAAGAAGGATCCCGTAGGTTGTCCCCAGCAATGGCAGCATGGATTCAGTTAAGGTAGTAACTGCCATGGAGGGATTGGACCGGTGTTTGTAGCATTGCCGAGCTACGGCTGACAATAATAGAACCCTGTTTTTATGAATTCTGAATGTCTTTATAGGCAGGGGACAGGTGCAGTGCATAAGCACGGTGATGCGGCGCACTTCCGCGGTCCAAGCTGGAATGATTTCGGCGTCGGGCGATGACGTCATCGCGCAGTCGCCGCAATGCGTTCCAGCGTGGAGCGTATTTTGTCCCTGGGAGCGCCCGTTACAATATTTGAAGAATATTAAGTGATCTGGGTCCTCCCACTCAGACTGCAGTCGGTGGTGAATGTGTGAAGAACAACTGCTGCTGAGTAGGCCTGAATCCTAAGGCCAGGTTCACATATGTGTGGATGAGGATTAACCTGCATCCAATTCGCATGACTGACTCTTAATGGAACCGATTCACACAAGTCTAGGGTGGCCACGCATTCCAAAAGGGTCCTGTGTGTGTTGGTGTCTGGTTCAGGTGCGAATTCAGGCAAAAATTTTGACCTGATTTGTACCTAAACCAGTGAATAGGAACGCACCGGACCCCATGCTGGGAACCACGGCCACACATATGTGAACCCGGCCTGAGGCCTAGCCATGTGCTTGAGGTTCTGCAAGGCAGACCCTGCTACTACTTGGAGGCATTAAGCAAAGGATGGAGACCTGATATGAAGTACCAGAAGTTACTCTTGCATGAACCAGGGATCCATAGAGAGACTGGGAAAGTGTCAAGATGGAATCATTCAGAGAATTCCTACCTCTTTTTGTGAATTATTAACTGTTTCTACAAAATTACAAATTGCTGGTTACAGCTTAAAGGCTCTTTTTCTGTACTGCTGTCTACCGTTTCTACTTTTTGTCTAAGGAGCAGGGCAGCCATCAGAAATTTTAGGGCCCCTTACACAGCTTAAGGCCTGCCCTCCCCCAAGCCTGACCACCAACATTTTCCTAGGGCCATACCACCGAATCCGGTCACTGACCATCCCACACAATGTCCCCCTCCTTCTGCTTCCCATGTCCTCCTTCTCCTCCTCCTCCAGTCCCATCTCCTCCATCCCATGTCCTTCTCTTCCAGTCTTGTGTCATCTTCCACCTACAGTTCCATGTCCTCCTTCTCTATCCCATGTCCCCCTCATCCATTCCACATCTCCTCCTCCTCCATCATGTGTCCTCCTCCTCCTCCATCCCATGTCTCCTCCTCCTCTATCCCATGTCCTCCTCCTCCTCTATCCTGTGTCCTCCTCCACTTCTATCCCATGTCTCCCTCCTCATGCCATGTCTCCTCCATCCTGTGTCCTCCTCCTCCATTACATGTTGCCCCCCTCCTCCTTCCTTTAACCTCCTCCTCCTCCATCCTGTGTCATCCTCCTCCATACCATGTCTCCTCCTCTTCCATCCTGTGTCCTCCTTTGGGTTGCCACCTGTGCAGGATTCACCCAGACAGTTCGGGTTTGGAATTATGCATTTGGGTTTCAGACTGCCTGAAACCCGTACACATTGTTCAGACCAGACTATGGCTTCCCGGCAAGGGTTGCTGGCTGTAGCTGTGTAAGCTGAGAGTGTCTATTACACTCTCTTTTACACTGTTCAAACCCAACACTAACAATTACCCCTCCCCACACAGACAGGAGAGAAAAAAGCATTCAATCTGCCCCTCTTCCTCCCACCCCTACAACTCTGTGTCTGCCCACACTCCAGCAGCCTCAGCTACATCTGGATAAGAGAGGTGCTGACTGCCAAGGGGTGAGTGAGCTCACCATCCATCCCTGTCTGTGACTGAACTCTCCCCCTTCTCTCTCCTGCCTCTGAGTGAGTACACTAAGGTAAAATCGGGTTCTCAGAGCATCCCTTACTTCAGAGTGC
This sequence comes from Rana kukunoris, assembly GCA_029574335.1. Lineage (NCBI taxonomy): Eukaryota > Metazoa > Chordata > Amphibia > Anura > Ranidae > Rana > Rana kukunoris. Next base: position 70,079,619 of record CM056050.1, on the reverse strand, counting down.
CCCTTTACACCAGAGGCCAGAATGTTCGCCCTTACTTCAGGGTCCTCATCGTGCATAAGAGTACTCAGTTTTCCCCCTTAAATCACGGTTCCCAGAGCATCCCTTATTTTAGAGTCCCCAGAGTCCCCCCTTACAGTGTAAGGTAACTGATGTTAAAGGGAAACTCTGTGGACTCTGATGTAAAGGGGAACTCTTGTGATTAACTTAATTTGATTAGAAATTTTATTAAATTGCAAAATATATGTATAGTTCATACTAAAAAAAAAAAAAAAAAACTGCTGTGTGCTGCTAAAGTGTTCGGGTTTGACTTGAGGAAAAGGTGGCAACCCTAGTCCTCCTCCTCTTCCATCCATGTTCTTCTCCTCCATCCCATGTCTCCTCCTCCTGCATCCCGTGTCCTCCTCCTCCATCCTATGTCAGTAGGGCAGAGAACGGAGTCAGTAGTAATTTTATTATTGTTTTTTAGCCCCGGCAGCAGACAGAAATGATAAATCAGCAGAAAGTGATAGTAGCAAAAGCTGATATCCAGAGTGACAAAATTGCATGGAAAATTAGTAAAATGCAGCAATCTATAAGAGCCACAGCCCCTCCACTAGACATGAGGCAATCACAGTGATGTCACCCAGACTTGATATTAGGGATTTTGTATCCTTGTTGGAACATTTGTGCAGCACTCTGTAATGATCAAAAGACTGGATCAGGCTCACATAGAATATAAGCATAGCAGCAAGCATAGTGAAAGGAGATTAGATGTGAGCACAAAGACCATAGACACAAAGCAATGACTGGACAGATTCTATAGGGTAGCAAACCCACAGAAATTCCATTCAGACATGTGTGTACAGACACGACACTCACCAGCATCTGCAGGGGGAGGAGCCAGGACATTGATGCAGAAAAGGGGTTGAAGGGAGCCCTGTCATTGCATGCTGATGACTGGAGGGCCATGTCAGGGACAGAGAAGTGCTCTTCCTACCAATCACCTCTGATCCCTCCCCAGCATTGAGCTACTCTATTGGCTGTCAAGATAAGTTCAGTGGCATGTAAGCGATCTCTAAACCAATAAATACTTGCGTTATGTTACAAATGTGAAAACATATATGTGATCAAAAACTCACAGCTGCTGCCCACAATGTACATTGTTTTCACATTGTACCTAATATGCTTGTTTCTATTGTGCAATTTTTTATATATCCTATAGACCCTCCTGAAGAAGCGGTACCTACCGCGAAACCGGTCGAGGTTGCTGGCTGGCTCCACCCATTAGACAACATATGTTTTTTGTTTCATTACATTGCCTTTTAATCTGTAGGGCCTGTCCCTTATGTTTTCAAATTTGTATTTTGTTTTATGTGAATAAATCCTTTTTTATAAGACTTTATGGTCATGTTATCAGTGCCTTGAAAATCCTAGCCAACACACCTCACCGATAACTATAGTTGGACATTAGGCCTCAAGCAGCCTTTTGTTCCTATACACTTTGGTCCCAATTTGTTCAAGTATAGCTTCTGGATGATGGCACACTGTATATTTCTTATTAGCTATAATTCAGGCGATACTCTCCTTTTTGACCATCGTATGAAAAATACCGCTTTTGAAGCGATCTTACGATATACTGATTAGTACACAGCATTTAATATCGATCATGACAGTCCAGACGTCCAGAGCCTCAGGCCCCAAAGGTATTTTTATCTGTAGCCTGAAGGCTGGATGTGCAGGAGTGCAATCCAAGGTGTCTAATTGGCGGCGCCTGTGAGTAGTGAGCTTGGCGTTTCCCTGGCAACCAGGAAGTGTAATGGAGTGGTCAAAAGTATTGGGGGTCTTACGGCCATGAGACAGCTCCTGGTGCCCGGGAACAGGATTGAAACTAGGGGGGAAGGGGGTATCTCCTAGTCTCATCCGATCTTCTCCTCCTGCCACTCCCCCAGCGCCCGATCTCCTCCACATCACAAATGGTAAAGCTGCAGACATTGAGGAGATCGAGCGCCAGCAGAAGGAGAAGATGGGATGAGACGGAGATTGCTTGCAAGCAAGAAAACATAAATTATATATATATATATATATATATATATATATATATATATATATATATATATATATATATATATATATATATATATATATTTATATATACACACATACAGTCATGGCCGAAATTGTTGCCACCCGATAAATTTTTCCAGAAAATCAAGTATTTCTCACAGAAAAGTATTGCAGTAACATGTTTTGCTATACACATGTTTATTCCCTTTGTCTGTATTAGAACAAAACAAAAAAAGGGAGGGAAAAAAGCAAATTGGACAGAATGTCACACAAAACTCCAAAATGGGCTGGTAAAAATTATTGGTACCCTTAACTTAATATTTGGTTGCACACCCTTTGGAAAAAATAACTGAAATCAGTCGCTTCCTATAACCAATTAGCTTCTTACACCCCTCACCCGGAATTTTCCTTTGCAAACTGCTCCGGGTCTCTCTTATTAGAAAAGTGCCTTTTCCCAATTTTAGGTACCCTCCACAGGTGTTCAATGGGATTTAGATATGGACTCATTGCTGGCCACTTTAGAACTCTCCAGCGCTTTGTTGCCATCCATTTCTGGGTGCTTTTTAACATATGTTTGGGGTCATTGTCCTGCTGGAAGACCCAAGATCTCAGACGCAAACCCAGCTTTCTGACACTGGGCTCTACAGTGCCACCCAAAATCCTTCGGTAATCCTCAGATTTCATGATGCCTTGCACACATTCAAGGCAGCAAAACAACCCCAAAACATCATTGAACCTCCACCATATTTCACTGTAGGTAGTGTGTTCTTTTCTTTGTACGCCTCATTCCATTTTCGGTAAACAGTAGAATAATGCGATTTGCCAAAAAGCTCTATCTTGGTCTCATCTGTCCACAAGACGTTTTCCCAGTAGGATTTTGGCTTACTCAAGTACATTTTGGCAAACTGTAGTCTTGCTATTTTATGTCTCTGTGTCAGCAGTGGAGTCCTCCTGGGTCTCCTGCCATAGCATTTCATTTCATTTAAATGTTGACGGATAGTTGGCGCTGACACTGATCCTTCATGAGCCTGCAGGACAGCTTGAGTTTCTTTGGAACTTGTTTAGGGCTGCTTATCCACCATCCGGACTATCCTGCGTTGCAACCTTTAATTCATTTTTCTCTTCCGTCCATGCCCAGAGAGAACTTCTTGATAATGTTGCGCACTGTGGACAAAGGCAAATCTAGATCTCTGGAGATGGACTTGTAATCTTGAGATTGTTGATGTTTTTCCATAGTTTTGGTTTTAAAGTCCTCAGACTGTTCTCTTATCCTCTTTCTGTTGTCCATGCTTACTGTGGCACACAGACTCACAGTGCAAAGACTAAGGTCCCTTTCAGACGTCCGCCTCCGTTCGTCCGTTTTTACAAGTCCGTAAACGGACTTGTAATGGGCCCTTATGGGATCGCGTCCGTTAGCGGATGATGCATCCGCTAACGTCCGCAAAGAGCCGCGTCTGTCTGGATCAGGTTTTTCGGACGGAAGAAAACCCTATTTTTCTTCCGTCTGAAGGATCGGATCGGATCCTTCAGACGGAATCGTATTCATCCGATTCCCCATAGGGGAGAGCGGAGGAGAGACAGGGCGGTCCCTGCACAGTGTGCGGGGACCGCCCTGTCCGCCGACAGCTGAGCGGGGATTCCCAGCTGAGCCGACGGACACACACGGAGCAGACCGAAAAACGGTCTGCTCCATGTGAAAGGACCCTAAGTGAACTTCTCTCCTTTTTATCTGCTTTCAGGTGTGATTTTTATATTGCCCACACCTGTTACTTGCCCTAGGTGAGTTTAAAGGAGCATCACATGCTTGAAACAATCTTATTTATCCACAATTTTGAAAGGATGCCAAGAATTTTGACCAGCCCATTTTTGGAGTTTTGTGTGACATTATGGGGGTTATTTACGAAAGGCAAATCCACTTTGCACAGCACAAAGTGCAGTCTCTGTAGATCTGAGGGGAAGATCTGAAATTAGGGGAAGCTCTGCTGATTTTATTATCCAATCATGTGCAAGCTAAAATGCTGTTTTTTATTTTCCTTGCATTTCACCCTCAGATCTACAGTGACTGCACTTCCAAGTGCACTTGCAGTGCATTTGTAGTGCAAAGTGGATTTGCCTTTCGTAAATAACCCCTATGTCCAATTTGCTTTTTTTCCTCTCTTTTTTTGTTTTGTTCCAATACACACAAAGGGAATAAACATGTGTATAGCAAAACATGTGTTACTGCAATACTTTTCTGAGAGAAATACTTGATTTTCTGGAAAAATGTATGGGGTGCCAACAATTTCATGACTATATATATATATAAAAAACAGTGTAGCAGATGTGATATAATGATAGACAATAACAAATATAATTGTCAAAGTGAAAAGCAGTCTGCAGCTGATCTGTGACAGATTCCCAAACATGAAGGATCTTGTGGGTGACCAAAATGACCACCAGGCTCCATAAAAACAAATGAAATCTCAAGCTCAGGTCAGGTCCCAAGTCTTCTATGTTCTGGACTGCAGAATTGTGGGATACTTCTTTGGGTACCCATGTCGATGTCTGGATCTTATTAACACTTTTCTTTTAGCTGTCCAGTGGTAGGGTCCTCTCAGGGTTCAAAAGACGGCTGTGCTGTAATGATGTTATAACAATAAGACTGGTTGGTGACTGGTCAGATCTTGGTGTCTACACTTTTTTGAAGAGACACAGTGAGGGACACAAGTGGCCTACTCCGGTGAGTAAAATCAGGTAAAGAAGGTGTTTGGGAGGTGATGGTTGGGATGGGTTGAGGTGGGCACATTTTCTTGGAGATGGGCTTTTACAGGTGCTGAAGAAAAAATTCAAGACGCCAAACTTTAACCACTTACCAGGACAGCCTTGGCTGAGTCAGCTAATGCTAAATTTTCACATTGGACTAGAGTTAATTTGTAATCTTGCCTGCCCCTTTTTATTTAATGTCCTGTGTCAACCTGAAAGAACACATATGTGTTGTGAAGAATACCATCCAAACGCATAAATTACTCCAATAATCTGCTTTGCAGTTAGATGTAGCCATGTAACAGGGCCAAAACATTAGTCACTGACTCAGCAGAATACATCCTTGGGTTACAGAGGTTTGTAAGATTATTTCAGAAAGAACACATTTCAGCTTTGGCTATAAAGATATTCTGAAGCTTATAAATATGTTGTGTTTTTTCCCCTCCTTCTCGTGGTTTGACCCACTGGAATGAGATCAATCAACATTAAAGGGTTTGTCAAAAAGTCTTGGCCTGCTCATGTAACAAATGGACGCTCTTCCAGTGGTCCGTTTCATCCCCTGAAGCTAGGCGCCAAAACGTGCTGTGTTTGACAAAGTGGCAGCTGCAGCTCACAATAAACAGAAATTCACTTTTCAGCTCTAATGAACAAGATGCAGGGTTTCCTGTGTGAATGTAACGTGGGTTCCTTTGTTTGATTAGTGTGCAAAGTGCTGTCCCACTGCTGACCCACAGTAATCAATCAGAAATATATTCTTAATTACAGAACAACAATTAAAGGATATCTAGACCCAAGAATGAAAAATGTTAAGTATTGCAGCTGGCCAGTCCTTAGATGTGGTGGTTGCACCGGTTGCCTTAGATGTGGTGGTCCTTAGAAGTGGTGGTTTTCTTCTTTTTAAGCTTTTCCATGGTGACCCTACCAATTACACACTTTCTGTGCTAGTATGACAACGTTCACTTACCGTACTTTATCTGTGGAGGAGGAGCATTGCCACCTTAAGAAAGGAAGTGTTTGAGGCCTCGTACACACGAGTAAATCTATCTGTTCAAATGGGTCGGACCGACCAATTTGAACAGATCTGTCTGCTGGCATTTTGGTTTGCTCGCGTGTACACACGAGCATACCAAAATCCCCGCCAGCAGACAGCGCGCTGAGGTGTCGGTGATGTGGCGGTGACGTTGACGCCGCCACGTCACTGCACCAGGAAGTAAAACACTTCCGCGCATGCGTCGAAACCATTCGGCGCGTGTGCGAGAAGACATGTCTGCTGGTTAGCATACTAACCAGCAGACATGTCGGGCGGACGGGTTCCCAGCCGACAGATTTCAAAGCATGCTTTGAAATCTGTCGGGTGGCCAAATCCGTCTGTTTGCCCGTACACACGATCGAATCTGTCTGCGGAAACAGTCTAGCAGACCGTTTCCAGCAGACAGATTTGATCGTGTGTACGGGCGAGCAGACGGATTTGGCCAGCCGACAGATTTGAAAGCATGATTACCAATCTGTTGGCTGGGAACCCGTCCGCCCGACATGTGTGCTGGTTAGTACAGACAGATCTGTTCAAATCGGTCGGTCCGACCGATTTGAACAGATAGATTGCCTCGTGTGTACGAGGCCTAAGGCCTCGTACACACGAGCAGACAGATTTGTTCAAATCTGTCTGTCCGGATTTGATCGTGTGTACGAGGCCTTAGAGATGCAGGATACCTTCCCTCTCTTCTTTTGCTTAACAAAGGGGAAGGTTTTCTATAATTCATGAAAGAGAACTGGGTAAGGCAAATAACATTATTTGAGATTTCAGTTAAGTGCACACTGGGCATCTGGCAGGGTCAACAGATTGTTGTGTGCATGCAAAATATGTACCTAGTCTACAAAAAAAAAAGAAAGCGAATGCAACCACCACATTTAGTATAAGCTATATTACATTTTAGTTCTTGGTTTTAGATATACTTTAGCCACTTGCCTACTGGCCAATTTTCAACTTTTAGTGCCGTCATACTTTAAATGACAATCGCGCGGTCATGCAAAACTGTGCCCATATGCCATTTTTATAATTTTTTCACACAAATAGAACTTTCTTTTGGTGGTATTTAATAATCACCACTGTTTTTTTGCTAACCAAACCAAAAAAGTCCAAACATTTTAACCACTTGCTTACTGGGCACATATACCCCCCTCCTGCCCAGGTGAAATTTCAGCTTCCGCCACTGCGTCGCTTTAACTGACAATTGCACAGTCGTGCGACGTGGCTTCCAAACAAAATTGACGTCCTTTTTTCCCCACAAGTAGAGCTTTCTTTTGGTGGTATTTGATCACCTCTGCGGTTTTTATTTTTTGCGCTATAAACAAAAAAGAGCGACAATTTTGAAAAAAATACAATATTTTTTACTTGTTGCTATAATAAATAGCCCAATTAAAAAAATATATATATATTTTTTTCTCAGTTTAGGCCGATACGTATTCTACATATTTTTGGTAAAAAAAAAAAAATCACAATAAGCGACTGGTTTGCGCAAAAGTTATAGCGCCTACAAAATACGGGACAGAATTATTTTTTTTATTATTGTTTTTTTACTAGTAATGGCGGTGATCTGTGATTTTTATTGGGACTGCGACATTATGGCGGACAAATGGCGCCATTCACATTTATACTGCGATCAGTGCTATAAATATGCGCTAATTACTGTATAAATGTGACTGGCATTGAAGGGGTTAACACTAGGGGGTGAGGAAGGGGTTAAATATGTTAAATATGTTAACTATGTTCCCTGTATAGTGTTCTAACTGTAGTTGGAGTGGGTGACTGGGGGAGGTGACCGATCTGTGTCCCTATGTACAAGGAACACAGATCGGTCTCCTCACCAAAGACAGGACGCTGTCTCTGTGTGAGCCGGCAATGAGAGATGATCTCATATGTTTACATTTGAGATCATCTCTCATTGGCCGCACAGATCGCATAGCGAACGGCCACTCTGATTGGCCGTTTGCCGCGATCTGTGATTGGCTGTTTCCAAGGGACATGGCCAGCTTAGAATTTCCCCACAGTGGGAGCTGTGGTGGCTCAATGTGATTGGCACTGCGCTGACAAGCCGTTCACCTCTGCAGCCAAGGGTTCGGATCCCGATCTTGGCTGCATGTGAATTGAGTTTGGTGGTCTCAGCCCGGCTCCCGGTGGGTGTGCTATGCAAGGTACGCCTGTGCTTAGTACGCCCACCCCCCCCCCCCACAAAAACCACCACACTTGCACACACACAAAATTAGTTTAACACACACGCACTTTGGCCATGTGGTCTCCTAAAATAAAGAGAGGCGAAGGACCTACGGGGCTGGCTGGGTGGGCTAGACTCCCTCACTCCCTCATAGGGGGAGTCCCTCTGCCCCGTTGGGGTCCCGTTGGGCCCCAGTCGGGCTCCCAAGTGGAGCAGGTAGGGTGGGGCGAGTCAAAAGACGTCCTGTTGGAAATTCAGGTCCAAGCTGTAGCCGTCATTCGGCTATAGCGCGGGCCTCAGGGGCCTCAGGTGGTTAAAAAACAACACATTTTTCATAAAATTTTTCAAACAGGTAATTTTTATCCTTCACTGATGTGTGCTGATGAGGCTGCACTGATGTGTGCTGATGAGGCTGCACTAAAGAGGCAGCACTGATGTGCACTGAAAGGTAGCACTGATGAGCACTGATAGGGGCACCGATGGGCACAGATTAGGCAGCACTGGTGGGAACTGATCATGAGGCACTGATGAGACTTGCACTGATAGATGGCACTGAGGGGCACTGATAGGTTGCACTGATAGGTGGCACTGAAGGGCACTGATAGACTCTGATGGCACTGATAGGTGACACTGATGATGAGGCACTGTTTGGGAGCACTGATGGTCACTGATAGGTGGCACTGGTGGGAAATGATTAGCAGCACTGGTGGGCACTGATTAGCAGCACTGGTGGACAATGTTGGGACCAATGTCACTTTATCAGAAGCCTCTGTTAGCGTGAGAAAAAAAAAGCCAGCTTCTGTTTGCATCGTGTGATGAGCTGTCAACTGATCACGTGGTAAAGGGCAGCTGTGATTGGCCCTTTTGCCTGATATGTGATCAGCCAAGTCCACAGGGGGCAAGCAGGCATTTCAAGCACAGAAGGACGTCCATGGACACCATTGTTGGCCCACACTGTTATTCGTCTTTTGGACATAGCGCAGGCAGGAACTGGTTAAAGTGGAACTTCACTCTCTCAATCAACATTGACTATTTTTAATCCTTATGATGATAGCATTAGTAAATAGATAGGCAAGTATATCATATTTACTTATTTATAAACTTTCTATTACTTATTTACTTATTTAAAAATTTCTTTCAGTTTCTTTTTGGCCGTGCTCCCTCAGGCCTGAGTCTATAGTCATGCATTAGATGTGATAATGCTGAGGGGCAGTCCTCCTCTGGATCATAGGACTCCATTTGCTGGGAGATCCAAGGATTAGGTAAGTAAACAGTTTCTTCTCTCCCGTAGAAAAAAATGAGCTGGTAATCTTTGCAGTGGGGAAGAATTTTTTAGTTGCCCAGAGTTGGTCTTTAAGCAGACTTTTATTAATTTCAAAACCTAGTTTGTTTTATATCCTCCCTCTTTTCCCAAATCTAAACTGCAAAAATCTCCATCCTTTAATCCAGATAGCAAGGATAACTTGCCACAAATTTGTGGCAGTGTTGAACTGTAAGTCTTATTAACTTGCTGCTGCAGATTTTCCCTGGCAAGTTGTACACTTGCAGAGCACTTGAAGCACAAGTTCTAGTTGACACTTTTCCTATTTGTAGCAAATTTGTGTGGCAAGTCTCTAGCAAGAGCAAAGTTGCAGTGGTAGTCTACAGCATGAAAATTCAGCCACAGTGCCCCCTGTGGTGGGATGACTTCTACACAACGTTACATAACTGAACCAAAACTTGCTGCAGACTTGCAGAATGTTTGCGAAAAAAGTTGATCTGGAGTCATTCAATGTGGACTTGCTGCAATTGTGCAACACACTTTAAAAGCCTGGCAAGTCTAGCAAAAGCTTAGCAAGTCATATTCAAACATGCAGCACAATTGCTTGTTATCAGGGATGTTAACCATACACATATTTTTACGCAAAAAAAAAAAATTTAATTTGACGCGGGAACGACGGCCATACTTAACATAGGCTACGCACCGTTAGACCAGCAAAAAGCTGGTCTAACAGTACGTAAAAAAAAACAGACGTAAGCGATTGCGAAGACCGCTCGTATCTTCGTGGATCGCCGTAAAAACACATTTGCATATCCCGACGCATCAAAACGACGCAAACTCCTCCCAGCGGCCACAAAAATATCGCAGCGTAGATCCGAAGGCTTACGAAGACGTAAGCCTCTCGGATGGAAGCCCGAAGCCGCCGTAGCAAAATTTGAAATTACTCCTGTCTAACACCAGTTAGACAGGCGTAATTGCTCTGTGAATCTGGGCCATTATTTTTAAGCCATTTTAAACCACTTTCAGATTTAATTGCTCAATTCATGTTCAGACTGGCCCACAGAGATAAACAAGCTGTTTTTTTCTGCCGGCTGGTGTCCATTCAGTATGAACAGTGAGGGGTGGTGCTTTTTCATTTTTACAATGCAAGGCAATGTTACTATTGTTTTGTTTTATTTTTTAACTTAATTAAAAGTTACATGCATTTCTAGTACTGTGGCGCATACTATGGGGCATCTTTTGTCAGCTGTTCCCTCTCTCCCCTGAAGCCGCTGCTGGGACCCGATCATGTGACCTGATCAGAGAACCCTCAGAATAGCCAGGGATGAGCAACTTCCTTTTACAGGGTATTTAGAATAGGGTTTAGAAAAGGGGTGGGAGCAGGTTTCAGATAAGTGAGCTTGATCCTGAACTTCCACTTTAATACATTGAAAAAATGATGGCGATCAAATAGAAACCAATTAAAAACAGAATATCAAGCAATTTAAAAAGAAGCAAAAAGTATTCTGCCACATTTGATCAGGGCTTCTACAACACAATTGCCCAGCATTCAATTGAAAATAGTAGATTATTAATTTGATACATTTTAGATGGAAAATTGAATGGAAACATTTTTGATTAGTACCAATCACTGACTCTGTTCATTTATAACTGAAGCATAGTAAACAGTGTCTACTATGCTTCAGTTTGTGAATGAATGTGAAGCTCTGTAGAGAGCTATTCCTGTCCATCATTCAGCAGCTGAGGCTGCAGAGATGGAGAGTGCCAGGGCTGTGTCCTCAATATCCTTTCTCTGTCTCAAAGGTGAAGCCTTTAGAAGTCTGTTAAGACTGCTGATATTTTACCAAAGGCCCCCCCCCCCCCCCAACAAGGCTACTAATTTTTTTATTTATTTTTTAAATAGAGAAACCGATCCCCTCTATTTCCCTCCTGCAGCCATTGAATTTACAAAGCTGTGGAAAAAGCGGGTTGGAAACCCCATAGCTAGCTCCTCCGTAATTCATTCTGGATAGGCTGTTAAGCTAAGACACCTGTACCTAGCCCTTATAAGTAAAGACTACACATCTCTTCAGTACCAAGTATCAAATCCAAAAAATAAAGAGGACACATACACTATATTTGACTCTTTTTCTTAAAGGTTTATTGATGACCCATGCTACCATGTGATATTTCACTAGTGGAAAGACATTTGCAATTAGGCAGAAACTGGATGCTTCTTAGATTCCAATGATAATAGTATAAAAGGGCAAGTCTATTTCCTGATGTTTATATCCCAACTCAAACTTATTTATAGACATGTGTAATTCATTTAGTTCTGAATTTGTTTTTTTTGTTTTTTTATGAATTTCAACACATTTGTTAGTTTGGAGATATCCAAATTAACGAAAACCTGTTTGACAAATTTCTCTGTAAAGTCGAATATTCAGAAATCTGAAATTTCGAAAATCTGAAACAATAACTAACTATTAATAACTTAATTATTACTAACTATTAAATGACAGGTATTGAAATTTCCTTTCAAATTTGGCTGTTAGTGAATGTAATGATGACAAATTTATCCAAAGTTACGAATTATCCAAAATAACAAATGCCGCATCTAAAGAATGGAACATAACTTATTCATAATAATAAATAACAATAATATTAATGAAAAGGTTTTATTTTTATTATTGTTTAATATTAATAAGTTGTGTTCCATTTGTTTAGATGCAGCATTTGTCATTTCGGATCATTCATAACTTCGGATAAATTCGTATTAGTTGCATTCGCTAACAGCCAAATTTGAAAGGAAATTCCATTACCTATCATTTAATATTTAGTTATTGTTAATTAGTTAATCTTTAGAATTTTTGGATTTTCTTTGTTATTTTCTAACTTTCAAATTTATAAATTTACAAATTTTCTAATTTACGAATTGCGAGCATAATGAATGACCCAAAAAACAAATTGTATGTGTGGAACAGTACTGTATATTACTTACTACTTTTGTCTCTGTACTATGGGTAAATATATTGTCATGAGCATGAGTTGCATTTGTAATATCATCCAGTGCTGTTCTTAGGTTCTTGTTACTTGGCTATGTAATTTTGTGTTTTTCTGTTTCTTTTTTCCCATTTTTATGTGTTTTGGCCTCTGTTTTGGGCCTATTTGTTCTGCCTTATAAAGAACTTTAATATAATAAAAAAACGATTTGATTAAAAAAATAACATTACAAGACTCTCTAGGCACTATGTGTGAAAATTTTAGATGAGAAATAGAATGTCTAACAGTGAATGGTTCATTAATCATGTCTTTGGCAGCAGCCATTGCATCACTAAAGTGTTATTCAACTATTTGTATGATGACCAAAAAAGAATTTTAAGCCGTATTAGTCATTAAGAAAAGCTCATTGCATTGTTAAACAAATAATTGCATCAGCATTGGACATTTACCAGTTTGTATGCCATTCTGAAATAAAAAGAAGATACAAACTTAAAGAGGAACTTCACTCAATCAACAATGACTATTTCGTAATCCTTTTGTGGTACAGTAGCATTAGTAAATTGATAGGAAAGTACATTAAATTTACTTGTATTAAACTTTGTTTTTGTTTTTTAGGGCTGTGGAAATTAACTATTAATTCATCAATTAATCTTTAATTTTTTTGATCAATTAACATTTTTTTGATCAATCAAAATTCTTTTGATTGGCACTCACCTCTCCGCCGGCTTCTGAGCCTTCAGGGAGTTCTGTCGTAAATCCAGTGATGTCACGGACACCGGCGGGGCTTGCCGTGTCCATCTGAAGTGCTCCTTTGCTGTGCCTTCATATCTGCAAGCCGGCGGGACCTTACTATCTGCCCCACGCAAGGGTTGTTACACTTCCCTCTATCAACCTGGGATTCTACAACCATCCACTGGGAGTTGTGATAGTTCCCTTCATGAGACATCTACATGCCAACGGACTGATGTTAACCCCTTCTCATCTGGATTCAGCAGTGTACACATTTTTATACCAGTATCATACTTGGCTACATGGTTTTATGACTGCTTTTGCTACTGTTTGGTATTACTCGCACCATTTTTACAGTTTATGTAGCTACATCGATTTTATCTCCAGCGCAATATTTATTTTGTTACCTACTTGAAGACTATAAAGGTTTTAATGCTATTCCCATCAAGCGCTGCCTTTGTGTGTTTTTTGTATCCTGCTGTCCATTTTTCCAGTGGTTGGTAGCTACACTGGGAATCAGCCTTCAAGGAGATCAGTTAAAAAGTAGTTAGATCTGTATATGCATTATAATTAATCGAATTAGTTGATTAATCAATAAAAAAAAAATCAATGAATCGAAAACAAAAATTTTGATCAATAACAATGGAGAAAGGAAAATGGACTGCCGCACTCCAAGAGGACTTCAAAAAGAAAAAGTTGTCTTTAATGTAAAACAGGAACATGTACAGTCACCACAACGACAAAAACAGGACAGCCGGTGCGTTTCGCACTCAACTAGTGCTTAGTCATGGCTTAAAAATGGCTTTTTTGATCAGTAACAGCCCTAGTTTTTCTCCTTCAATTTATTCCTGATTTCCAGGCCCAAGCAAATGACTCCAATTATCACTAGAGGGAGGTTAGGAATTTTTTTTGTCAGTTAAGCACACCTAGACACGTGTTGTTTGTTTTGTTACAAATTTAAATTTGGACACATTTTTCATTATTCGGATCTATCTGAATTACAATAGTAATGAATTTAAATAAATCTGAATTTACGGAAAAAAAATCTGACGAAATTTGAATAGTTTTCAGATCGACTTTGAATAGTTATGGAATTCTAATCGTTTTCAAATTTGAATTTTCAAAGAGAATAAAATAGAATAGAAAATAAAGGAATAGAAGAGAAAAGCATATAATAGAATAGAAAAGAAAAGAATAGAATATACAAAAATAGACTATAATAGAGTGAAAAGGAACAGAATAGAAAGTAAAAGAATATAAAAAATAAATAGAAAATAAAGGGATAGAATAAAAAAATAAAAAAAAGTAGAGTAAAACAAACCAAAATAGAATAGAAAATAAAAGAACATAATAAAATAGAATATAAAATAAAGGAATAGAATAAAAAAATAGAATATAACATAAAAGAACAGAATAAAATATAATAGAAAATAAAGCAATAGAATATAAAAAAAAGAATAGAATAAAAAAAGATTATAATCATCTTCTGAAATTCAAATTTCAAATACAATTATTTGAATTAATCTATATATCTATTAGAAAAATAATAAAATATGGAAAAAGGAATAGAGGGGAAGAGAATAGAATAGAAAAAAGAATATAATAGAATAAAATAGAATATAACATTCTTCCAAAATTTTAATAAAATAAATTCAAATTTAAAAAGAATAAAATAGAATAGAATAGAAATTAAAAGAATAGAAAATAATAATAATAATAAAAAAACAATAGAATATAAAGAATATAGCCATTTTTTAAAATTCAAATTCAAATTCAAAAAAATAAGAAAATAATAGAATAGAATCTAACAATATAACCAATTTTCAAAAATCTAATTTTGAATAGAATAAATGTTAATAGAATAGAAAAGAATAGAATATAATAGATTAGAAAATAATTGAATAGAACATAAAAGAATAGACTAAAAAAAAAAAACAATAGGATAGATTGGAAAAAATATAACCATCTTTCAAAATTCAAATTTCGAATATAATAAATTTGATTTAGAATGGAATTTGAATGGAATACGATTTGAATGCAATTCGATTGATTTGATTCAAATAAATGAAACAAAAGGTTAATACAATACATGGCTCATTTATTAATGAAGACTTACATGATAAATTTCTCTCATTTGGCAAGCGTGGCTCATCTATTCCCCTACCTCACAGCAGACTTCACAACTTCTCCATCTCTGAGACACCGATTACCCTCTCCACCTTTCTTTTTTGGTAAGCTGCAATATATAACATTTTTGGTTTTGGGATTAATACCACATCAAGAGGACAGACTTTGTGACCTATTTCCAAAGGCCCAGGAATCCTTTGAGATTTCGATGTTATCTTTGGTTGCTCCTCAATCTTGTGGGAAGCTAAGCAGCAGCTGAACGATGAATCAAATAGGTGATAATTGTTTACTTTACTACAGTTAGGGAGTGCAGGATTCTGTCAAGTTCCAGTCAAAATATTTAGTATTATGAATGAATAGCTACTGAGAATAAAAAAAAATAAGAGCCAAGATGTTAAAGACGCAGTTCACTTTTTGGAAAGCAATAATAAATGCATCCACATTGACAAAAGACAAATTTGCATTTATTAAATTTTCACATACAGGCCTGCAGAGCATTGCATTGGCAATCAGTGAAACACAGATTCAACATATAGGCTCCTGTAGAATGTCCCCCTAACCCCAGTTCCATACGGAGGGACTGTATGAACCTACTATTATGAGGCTGAAAGAAGGAGTCAATGAACTACAAGTGCAATGACATTACTGCACTTGTGCTTCATTAAGATGTACAAGTCCCTCTGCTGTGATGTCAGATGGGACTTGTCGTCATCCATTCGCAGGTCCCTGTGAATGGATCTGCGAATGGCACAGCAGCACTGAATTCAATAGCAAACAGAATTCTGCATATAAAAGAACCACATGATTCAGGTAGGTGGGTGGGTTTAAGAATGGGAGTTAGACATTGTGACCTTGCTGTTATGCATCTAGTGGTACCATTGGGATCAGATGTGTGTTTGGTCTGTCAAGTTTGTTTTTTCAGCAAATCAGGGAGCATTGTGGCTGATGATAGATTTACTAAAAGGTAATTTTTTTAGGAATTCTCTTTCTTTTTTTAATACTTGTCAAATATCTGGGTGTCTTTTGTTCTAGGTTACATCTTTTTTTTTAATGTAGACCATACTCATTCACAAATTCATACCCCCATGCTCATTTAGGTAGGTAAGGTGGTATCTGGGAGTCATCTTAATATTAAAGGGGGATTCGGTAAACTCTCCACACATAGACCCCCACAACCATCTGCCAGTGTTGTGAGGAAGAGGCCCTTGTCCTCATTAACATGGGGATAAGGTTCTTGGCAAGGTACCCCCCCCCCATGTTAAGCACATGGGCCATAGTATGGTTCAGCACATTCATCCTCCCCTTTCTTAGCCTGCCAGACTCAATAGTCAGATTAAGTATCATGTATGGATTTCCTGGGGGACCTTGCACATTTTTATATTTTTTTTTTCATCAGGTATCCTCTTAATCACTTGCTTACTGGGCACATATACCCCCCTCCTGCCCAGGTGAAATTTCAGCTTCTGGCACTGCGTCGCTTTAACTGACAATTGCGCGGTCGTGGCTCCCAAACAAAATTTACGTCCTTTTTCCCCCACAAGTAGAGCTTTCTTTTGGGGGTATTTGATCGCCTGTGCGGTTTTTATTTTTTGCGCTATAAACAAAAAAGAGCGACAATGTTGAAAAAAAACACAATATTTTTTACTTGTTGCTATAATAAATATCCCAATTTAAAAAAAAATAAAAAAAAATTCTCAGTTTAGGGCGATACGTATTCTTCTACATATTTTTGGTAAAAAAAATTTTTTTTACTAGAAATGGCGGCGATCTGCGATTTTTATTGGGACTGCGTCGTTATGGCGGACACATCGGACACATTTGACACATTTTTGGCGCCATTCACATTTATACTGCGATCAGTGCTATAAATATGCACTAATTACTGTATAAATGTGACTGGCATTGAAGGGGTTAACACTAGGAGGTGGGGAAGGGGTTAAATGTATTCCCTACATAGTGTTCTAACTGTAGGTGGAGGAGGGGTGACTGTGGGGGGGATTACTGATCTGTGTCCCTATGTACAAGGGACACAAATCGGTTTCCTCTCCAGAGACAGGACGCTGTCTCTGTGTAAAACGGCAATGAGAGATGATCTCAGATGTTTACATATGATATCATCTCTCATTGGCCGCACAGATCGCATCGCAAACGGCCACTCTGATTGGCCGTTCGTGGCGATTTGTGATTGGCTGTGTCCAAGGGACACGGCCAACACAGAGTTTCCCCGCTGTGCGCACTGGAGCGCGTGCGGGGAACGCCCAAAAGGGAGGCCGTCAATTGACGGCCTGTTGGATATTCAGATCCGTGCTGAAGCCGTCATTCGGCTATAGCGCGGATCTCAAGAGGTTAAAAATCATACCAGACTGAACTGAAATGGTTTGGTATGTATTTTGGGGAACTTAATTTTTTTTTATTCTTGCTGTAGAATGTGCTACAGCAAAAGTGATGTTTACAAATGAAAGTTTATATTGGCAACAAATGATATTTCATTGCCAGGCCTTTAAAAAAAAATAGCACACAGACCTCTCCAAATGCCCCCCAAAATGCATAGAAGACCCCTTTTGTACAGAATGCCCCTCTTCCCTCCAGACAAGTTAAAAATGCTACTGTCGAAAGTATTATATTTTTTTACATTATTACATATTTCCCAGGACAGAGCCCACTCTCATGCTGTTTTTATCACCCTCTTGCATGTTAACCTAGAAAATGGGCATTTTCTAAATGACAGATTGGATTCAGGTTCTAAACTTTGACTTTTTTGAAGTTTGTAGAACAACGCCCAAATCAAACCTAGGGCAGTTCGACTCACCCCTAATAACCAAAGGTTTTTGATGTGCAGATTGGCTTTCTAAAAAAATATAACTTGAAACTAGGGATGAGCTCCGCGTTAGATTCGAATGTATGTTCGACTCGAACATCGTCTGTTCGACCGTTCGTCGAAATTCAAACGTTATAGGCCGTTCGCGCCAAATTAGAGTGGCGCGTCACGGCCCATAATTCACTGCGGCATTGCACGCTGATGATTGGCCAAGCATGCACTATGACCCGCATGCTTGGCCAATCATAGTGCGCAAAAAACGGAGAGCCATATTTGGCCAAAGCCAGGGTGGCTTTGGCCAATTATGGCTCAGGGGGTTTAGTAGACACCCCACACTATAAAAGGCCGCCTGCAGGGTGGCATTGTGTAGTGTGTTGCGGCAGTTAACAGAGAACAGAGAGAGACAGAGAGGGTGTCATTTTTTGCAGGTAGATAGAGCAGGCAGGCAGGCAGGCTAGTCAGTTAATGTTACAGTGTGTAGAGGATATATATACATTCCAGATGTTGTACATATATTTATACACTGTATAACTTAGCTAGATCAGTTCTTTCTAATTTACTGGCAGGCAGATGATTGTGCTATTTAAAGACGTTATCACAGGCATAGACACCCAGCAGGTACAATATTTCAAGGAATTTTTCATTTTGCAGGTGCAGTGATTTTAATGACGCTTAAATAAAAAAAAATAAAAAAAAATAAAAGAAAAATTCCTTGAAATATTGTACCTGCTGGGTGTCTATAGTGAAAACGTCTTTGAGAACCCGGGTCTTGCCCGAGGGAACATGTATCAGTCCTGCTCCTGAAAAAAATACAGTTTTTTTAACTTTTTTCCATTGATACATGTTCCCTGGGGTAAGACCCGGGTTCTCAAAGACGTTTTACGACAATAACTTGCATATTAGGCTTTAAAATTCGAACTTTTGAATTTGAACGTTCTAATCCCATAGAAGTCAATGGGGTTCTAAATGTTCGTGCGAATGTTCGGTCTGTTCAAAGGTTCTGGTGCGAACCGAACAGGGGGTGTTCGGCTCATCCCTATTTGAAACCCAGTATAAAAAATATATATATTTATGTAATGCCAAAGCTGTTTTAAAAAAAAAAAATATTTCATTTGCTGCCTGAATTCCATCAAAGATTTTTATAAATGTATTTCCTCAGAGACACAGAAGAAGGTGGAAATCAAAAGTGAGAGGATAAACCTTCAGAAAGTTGCCAGCAAAACAGGTTTTCAAATGGGAAGATTTCCCTACTCGTAACTGTTGGATTTCCCATTATTTTTAGTACGGGTAATTGGGACTTTAGATGAAGCAGTAGAATAGTGGAGGTAAAAATAAATAAATAAATTAGTAACATGGATTTGAGAGCAGTAATCAATGTATTTCGTATATACATATATAATTTACATGCACAAAATAATCACATGATGGAAAAATATATACATGGCTGCATATAATAGCAATATTGGGTATATAAAAATAATTGTAGAGAATAGTATAGCAATAAAAATCTCAACGCCAACATGCTCGGCACCCATATATGAACCTAGATAGATCCACTGAACAATGTATATTAGTATGCAGTAAGTAGGTAAATGGAATTCCATATAAGATGTAGCTGAGGCATCAGATATAGCTCTACGCGTTTCGTGGATCTGTCCACTCGTCAGGAGCAGATGCAACAGAATTCCTAAAGAATTTTACAAGGTTTGAGCGTTATTATATAGTAAACCAATATAAAAAATGAATCAAAAGGATATTAAACCAAACACACTCACCAACCTAGACAATGAGTGCAGTGTGTAACAATCGGAGCAAGGTGGGCTGCGAGCAAAACATCGCCACGGGGGCTGAGGCGGCATAAATGGAGATGCGTTAATGGGCAGAGTCCAGTGGTGCAGAAAATGTGACGTCGTCTCTTGACGACATCACTCCGACGTCTAGCGTCATCATCACTGCGACCCTGTAGAGGACTATCGGTGCCTATCGCTGAGTGCGGACTCAGATCAGGTTCGTTTCACCGCCTCCATTGGTCCACTCGTGGCGGGGGCGGCATATATATACACTTCCTATTTGAAGCAAGCCGTCTCTACGGCCCAATCTCCTCTTGGGAATATTGTACACCGGCTACATCGATCTGCTGGTGGAGAAATGATGCGTTTTTATGGTGAGTCCTTTTCACCTTTCAGCTGGCATAGACATCCAAGCCTCCTCTTTTTCCTTTTAATTTCAGTCTCCTCACACTTGATCACATTTACATATTTCCTTTTAATGGCCTTCTGCCTTTATTTATCCCCTATTGAACCTCCCTCTTTAACTATTCTTAATTGATAAAATACACTGGGTTCACCACTAACTACTAATATGTACAGCATAATATTGTTATACATAATATTTAATATACTATTTGTTCCCAGATATTCCTACCCTAAGAATTTCCCATTACTCTGTCACATTTAGATCCTGTCATAATTTTCTGCACTACCGAACTCTGCCCATTAACGCATCTCCATTTATGCCGCCTCAGCCCCCGTTGTGATGTTTTGCTCGCAGCCCACCTTGCTCCGATTGTTGCATGCTGAACTCGTTGTCTAGGTTGGTGAGTGTGTTTGGTTTAATATCCTCTTTATTCATTATTTATATTGGTTTACTATATAATAATGCTCAAACCTTGTAAAATTCTTTAGGAATTCTGTTGCATCTGCTCCTGACGACTGGACAGATCCACGAAACGCGTAGAGCTATATCTGATGCCTCAGCTACACCTTATATGGAATTCCATTTACCTACTTACTGCATACTAATATACATTGTTCAGTGGATCTATCTAGGTTCATATATGGGTGCCGAGCATGTTGGCATTGACATTTTTATTGCTATACTATTCTCTACAATTAATTTTTATATACCCAATATTGCTATTATATGCAGCCATGTATATATTTTTCCATCATGTGATTATTTTGTGCATGTAAATTATATATGTATATACAAAACACATTGATTACTGCTCTCAAATCCATGTTACTAATTATTTATTTCTTTATTTTTACCTCCACTATTCTACTGCTGCATCTAAAGTCCCAATTACCCCTTCTAATGTACCTGATACCGGGATGGAGGCACTTACTAGTGCTTCATCTAAAGTCCCTACCTCCCCCTTCTCGCATTATTTTCCAGAGACACCTTTAGCTTTGCTCATTTCAAGAAAAGTATTGCTTGCTACTACACATTATTGGATAAAAGCTAATAAGCTCCTCCATGCCAGTGAAGACCATCAGATCTGCAACGGGGACATTATTGTCATTGCTGCTATAAGGGCACTTATACCATTACTTTTAAGTCAGACCTCTCATTAAAGTTAACAAGTAAATAGTTTGGCCTTGGGTTCCCCTTTAGTATTGATAATATCTACAAGTACTAATAGTTTTGAAGAAGGTCTTTACGGATTATCTGTCACTGACTGTATTGATGCTGTCTAAAAAAACATTAATACTTGAACTGTGTCAGTGTGTCATTACTGTGGTATTCTATTAATCACATTGCCAGGTGTGCCAGAGGGGCCAAGGCCATTCCTGGAGTTGAGAGGCAGAGTAACGGGCTGAACAAATTTAAGCAGCTCCTTCGGGGGTATCGCTACACATGCATAGAATATTTACTAGGTTAGAACTAATATCAACCAGATGTTTCAGTCTGAAGGTACAGTACACTCTAGATAATTGTCTCCCATTAAAAGACAGCGAATTCCACTATTCCTTCCATACCAATACCCTCCACATCACAACTTCCTTGGTGTGCTATAACACATGAGAATTTACATAAGCTAATTTCCTAAGTATTGTTAATTTGGCTTCTGTATAGTTAGTTATTATACTACCATCTTGTGGTTATTTTGGTTATTGCACCATCTTTTTCACTTACGGACCACCCGCTGTCGTTATACGTTGGCACTTTGAAGAGGAATATTGTTGTTATGGCAGCAGCTAGCTGCCATAACCCTGATATCCTCTTCTTCAGCGGGCGGTCTGCTTTCAGATAAAAGTGGTCTCTGCTGTGGATTCGCTGGAAGATGGCCCCCACCCGACTCCATACCATTGCAGGGCGGAAGCAACGTCAAAACATCATAGCTCATTTTTTCAAATTATCTTTTTTCTTTATAAATTTTTTTTATTGCAGTGTAAATATGAGATCTGAGGTCTTTTTTACCCCAGATCTCATATTTAAGAGGTCCTGTCATGCTTTTTTTCTGGGATAGTTGGGTATCAATTTACTCGGCGTAACATCATCTTTAACAATATAAAAAAAATGGGCTAACTTTACTGTTGTCTTATTTTTTTATTCAAAAATGTGTATTTTTTCTAAAAAAGTGCGCTTGTAAGACCGCTGTCCAAAAAACGGTGTGACAAAAAGTATTGCAACTACCGCCATTTTATTCTCTAGGGTGTTAGAAAAAAATATATAATGTTTGGGGGTTCTAAGTAAATTTCTAGCAAAAACAAAAACAGATTTTAACCTGTAAACAAGTTTGAAAAATAGGCCTGGTCCTTAAGTGGTTTAGCTGATTGGTTTCTATGGAGAGCTGCACCAGAATTTGTACACTCCAGATTTAGTAAATCAACCCCAGTCTGTCTCCAGCAGATGCATTTCTCTATTAATTCAACACAAATTTGTTTGATTTATCGTACCCCTAATATCTCTTTGGCCTTTATCCTAGTCACTTTACACAGTAACACCAACTTTCATTGACTGAAACATATTTCTGACCCTTAAGGACCATCCTTTTATAAGCTGACCTACAGGGTTCAGAAATCACCCCACTAAGCCATTATGCCCTTAACACCACTGAACTTTTCTTCCTGTTACATCTTTTTGAACTACTTTCTACAAATGGAAAGAGTAAATTTTTTTGTGGAGACTCAAACTTAGCCACCAATCCTAAATTAGACAACTCTTCATGTCCTAGTACCACATCACCCCCGGCCACAAATGTTTCGTTGAAATGTGTACAAAAGTTGGTCTAGTGGACGTGTTCATCCAGCACCCAGGGTGAAGGTGCCAAACTGCGCCCCCCCCCCCAAAAAATCCTTCCCTTGGAAAGGGAGGTGTAGGGTGCGGGATGCATCATTCTGCACCAAAACATATTTAACATTATATCCGGCAGTAAAATATGGGATGAAAAAGATGTGAAAAAAAAATCATCAGTTTTGCAGAAAAAAATGCCCCTGTGTTGGTGGTGTCACTGGAAGGTAGAAATGCCCTTGCATCTGTGGTGTCACTAAAGGAAAAGATGCCTCTTCATCTGTGATGTCATTGGACGGAAAATGTCCCTAAGTTGGTGTTGTCACTGGAAGAAAACAAAGAACCCTGTTTCAGCAGTTTAAGTCTGAGGAGGATTGATTTTGCAATGGTATGAATGGGGGATGGGAGCTGGGAAGGTGCATGCTCTCTGGGCTGCATTTAACTAAGGGGCCCTGTGTGACCCTTAGGGTGGCAGGTTGGCTATGTTAGTGAGAGAGGAGCTCTCGGGCTAGCTTGCTCCCAACACCATCTGTGCAATCATATTTCAGACCTTCTCAGTGTGGCACTTGCCTATAAATGAAGACATTCCTTTCTTTTTCTCCTTTTTGATCATGTGTAATGTTAAGGGGGGAGAGGGAGAAGGGCAGTCCACGCTCACTTTCTTGCAGGAGCCTGCACTGAGGAGGTGTGTTGCCAGCAGGCATCTACCCTGCCTGCTCTCTTCGGCCCACATTAGACCGCTGTTGGAGGGAGGTGAGAGAAGAATCCTCGCTTCAGCCACTCCATTGTGAATGACAGAACTATCCTAATATCTCAATTATCCCAACTTTACACATATCATGGCGCCCTTCCCGTAGAAAAAGAGGATTTTTTTTGTCACATTCACGGAGGAAGAAATCTGATTATCCATCAAATCTCCTAACATAATCAAAATAGCAGGTCGTGATGCTTCTACTTTCTGTTCTCTAACAAACTCTCTGACTCCCTTATACGCTACTTAATCACAACCTTCAACCAAATTCCTTAAAAAAGACAATCCCCTTCCTCCAAAATCCCTAAAAGTTAATATTGTATTGATCCCAAAACCAACTTCTGACTCATGGTCTATTGATGAGCCTATTTCCCTGCTAAGTACCGATTTGAAAATCCTGGCAAGGATATTGGCTACCAGTACAGTATACTTAATAACACTTAATTTATCTTCCCTAAAATATGGTATCCTTGGTTGAAGCACAAGTGCTATATAACCACAAGCCTCATATTTGAGTAATGACATTGCAAGTGTGTCCATCTGGTCTGGTAAGAGTATACATCTATATCTCTTTGGTAGAATAATATATTATACGGACAGACTTATGACCAGCCCACACCTACATCTCACCTTCAAGACCCTTCTATTTCCCAGAGTCACTCTTTTGACGGAAACTTAATTAGTTTACTATACTGGTGTCCTCATTGGGCTTTTAATTTTGTTAAATCTATTATGTTATTATTGTTTACACACATCATATACTTACATATTGCTTTCTTCAACCATGTCATATTGGCTTAAGAAATGTTAGCGCTACACTTTTTTTCTATATGCATGTTGGACTTTGTTTTAGTGTTAACAGCTTCACTTAGAGTGGTTAGGTGCAGTAATTTCCCCAAATTTCTCACAATGACATTGCATATACCAGCAGGGTTCCATATTTTGTTCCTGCCCCCCACCCTACTGGACAACAGCCTGTAGTTTGCAATGTCACTTCTCCATAACCCTGACCATTACCAGCTCTTAATACCCCCCTTTCCCTTCTACATCAGGATCCCCCTTTTCCCCTTCCTTCATAATTTTTCTAGTCTTTCTGCCATTAACCCCCCTTTCTGCTACCTGTAGGTAACCGAGACCCTGATAAGCCTTTTTCATAAGCTCCATAGTGCCTAGCCTAACCCTAAAGGGGTTCAGGCAGCTAACAATACTGCATGAAAATCTTGTTATTTGATGTTCTATATTTTATATGCTTAATGTTGTCATTTTGCCTATCATTCCTTACCTGTACCCCATTTAATGTAATTGTATCTTAAACTTCTGCACCTTGAATGCGCTTTAACACTTATTTTTTGTGTAAAATGTTGAATTGCTGTAAACTTTTATAAAACTCAATAAAAAGTATGTGAAAAAAAGAAGTGTGTGTGTGTGTGTGAGGTTATTACAAATTACATTCTTTTCACAGATTCTATCTTTCGTCCCCCCCCCACTAGGATAGCAAGAAGGATTTGATTGGTTACTATGAACAAAATACATAGTTCTTTTCTTCACTTTCTCTCATGCTGAATACCTTTTTTTTAATTAGTGTTTATAAAAATAAAAATAAAAAAGTCACACTTGCTTAATCTCTGTTCATCCATAAAAGCATTGAAGTGTCAGTCCAGATGGTTAAAATTCTAGCGTAAATCTCATATATTCCATTCTAGGAACCGTATACTCCCTGTGGTGCTCAGACCAATACACACTCCGAAATTCAAGTATACAAAAGAAGAAAGCTCCACATCACGGAAAATCCTTTTTTATTGTTGTCTTAAACAAAACAATTCAAAATGCCAAAAAAGCCAGCTTATTGTCCTGCAGCTGCTTGACAAGTACAGTTGCTTTTTCAAGGTAGTAGGATGATAGTTGATAAACCACATGTCTTATGGCAACATTAATGTGAATCTTCAACAGTGGCCAATTCTTTAACAGTGGAAAGCTGTTAATACATGACTAAAGAAATTGGGCCAGAATCAGGTACAATTACATTGGCGCAGAGTATCAGAGATACACTACGTTGCCGTATTTTACCTGGCTCTACGAAGAATTCATGTCGATTTTGGCCCATAAGGTACGGCGACGTAGTGTATTTATCGCGGCGGAATCGAAATACGTGATTATGTGAGGGCTTACCTAGAGTGGAGTCCATTTGCAGACTTGTGAGCTACCTTTGCGACCTGATGCGATCCGCCCCCTGAGATTGGGACAGAGGGACGGACGCACCGGGAGGCACCGGTACCAGCGGGAAGACGATGGTCAGGTGCGTGGAGCAGGTACAGGCGGATCACCGACTGGAAGGCTGCAGCAGATGAACAGAAGACCTTCCAGGCACAAAAGTACTTCACTGGTCAGGGCAGGGCTGAAAACAGGTCCAGGAGACAAGCTGTGGTCAGGGGCTGGAGAAGACCGGGAAAGTCCAACAATACAGGCCGGGGTCAAAGGGCAGGTGAAGATCGGGTAACCAAAGTCCAAGCCGGGGTCAGGGGTTCAGGCAAGCAGAAGTCCAAAAACGAGCCAAGGGTCAAAAGCCGGGGGTCAGTCTTGCAGCAGAAGATCAACATATAGGAGCTGTTGGCACAGACAGAATGATCTGATCAGAATGAACTGACCAGGCTGTCAGAGTGAGGCAGGGCTTTATACCCTGGATAATTTGGGTAAATTGCCTCAGCTGGACCAGAATATTTAGGTGCAGATTGCAATGAGATCAAGCAGTCAGCACCAGGCTTCAATGGACAGCTAAACTGGAAGGTGGCTCAGAGATAAGGAGTTGGAATAACAACAGAGCGGTCCTGGGTTCAATTCCCCGGTACTGACCCTGACAGATTAGGGGGCATGAAGCATTTAAATTAGGCGCGTCCCCGCGGCGATCGAACTGCGCATGCTCCGTTCAGAAATTTCCCGCCGTGCATTGCGTGAAATAACGTTGTTACGTCATTTTTTGTTTGAGTAGCGTCGTTTACGTACATTCCTATTCCCGGACGACTTACGTAAAAAATAAAAATAAACGTTGAAATTCGACGCGGGAACGACGGCCATACTTAACATGGGCTGTCTAATACTAGACCAGATAAAAGCTGGAATAACTTTACGCAGCAAAAAGATGACTACAGATGCCGTAAGAGATTGCGAATGACGCTCGTAACTTCGTGGATCGTTGGAAAAAGCTCAATTGCATACCCCGACGCGGAAAACGATGGGAACTCCACACAGCGGCCGCAAATTTATTGCAGCATAGATCCGAAGGCGTAAGAACACGTAAGCCAGTCGGATTGAAGCCCGAAGCCGTCATTTCATGGTTTGAGGATTCAGACTAATGAAACGATGCGTGTAATTTGAAAGTAGACCGGAGTAAGGGCTCTGTGAATCTGGCCCATTGTTCTTGATATCCAAAAATAAAAACAAAAGTCATTCTCCTATACTGCATAGTGGTCAGCTAATTTGTAATTACTCCAGTACTTAACAGTACTGTAAATATCTTTAGATCTAGTCAACGCCATCTTAAAGGTAGCCAAAATAAATCTGAATATGCATTACTACAGAGTGGGATTGGAGAGTGCAAAATCTGGTGCAGCTCCACATTGATACCAATCAGCTTCCATTTTTTTTTTTTTGACAAAGCTTAATTGAACAAGCTGAAGTTTTATTTAATTTTTGTTTTTATTTATTCCAGGTGCTTAAATAGCACCATCAATTTACACACTGCTTTATATATATATATATATATATATATATATATATATATATATATATATATATTATAAATTCTTGGTCCCTCAAGGAGCTTACAATCTAAGTTAGAAGCTGATTGGCTACCATACACAACTGTACCAGATTTTGCACTCTCTGGTCTAGTAAATCAACTCCAGTATGTGTATGTTTGTAAGAACTTGTTATAGATGGTGCCCACCAATGAATATAATTAGCTCCCAACCATCCCTCATTTAAAGAGTCTGTCCCTAAAAGAACCAAATCTTTCCCTCTTTCCTTCTCAGTTGCCCCATTTTGGTCTGATGTAGTACCTATATAAAAGTACTATTTAACTACAATAATGTATTATACTGCGTAAAATCGTTCATACAATCTTTAGAATATTGTGTTTGTATTTTGAAATCTAAGTGTAAAAAAAGGAGTAAAAACTGCCCTTGTGGGTCTATCCAATCATTTTTTTGTGTAATAAAATATATTTTCATTTTGTAAAGTGCCACACAAACTGCTGGCACTACATAAATCCTGTATAATAATATTATAATAATATATCTAAAATCCAATCATCCATTTTGTTTTGTATAGAATTGGAAATGGTTACAGCTGTTGTGAGCTTTTCTTGTTGCCATCTGTGTCTTACTGGGTTAATTTACTTAATTTCCTGTCTGGTAGATAAAACAGGAAATTAATGGAGATCTCTCTAAGGAGAGGGAAAATACCACTTTAGACAATTGTAATGGAAACAGCTCTTACCATTGGATGATTTTCCCAAAAGGAAATCCCTTCTTGGACAGTTCTTAAGGAAACCCCTTCTTTGACAGTTGTCATCAGAAAAAGTTTTCCCAATGGAAGAAACTCAATATAACTTGTTAATTTCTAATCTCCTCTTTCGAAAAACCTAAAATTGTGTATTGAATCATGACTCAATACAATCAAGCATTTAGCAATCAGTTTTGTTAGCAGCCTTGATACTCAAGATCAGCTAACTAATATTACAACCATCAGAATGGACCCATCCTGAAGAACAATTAGGATGTGCAGTATCTAAAATCAAAACTTTTTTATTAGTTTCGGATAAAGAAGTGATTAAAAAACACGACTGTGTTTTTTATCTGCTGTCTTATACTGTACTATTGGGGGTTGATTTCCCTTGATTTTCTGTGCTGGAGATGCATCAGGAAGCGACAGTTGACACTAACATGAGTTACCCCATTGGAGGATTTTTACTCACCTCCTGTTTCCTCTTTGTCCTGTTTTGGACAATAGTAACATTTTGAACTTCCTGTGACTTTGACAATGTACAGTATAGCAGGACAGAGAAGGTGTCCTTCTTAGTGAGGTTCTCAATGTTATCTTCAGCTGGGACCCAGACAGCAATAAAAATATGTAATGATTCTGTCTGTATTCCCCACCCTCTGCCCTACATATAGTCTAGTCCTCCATTCGTGTTTGTGCTGTCGGTCTTGTAATTTTAATCATTCCACAGGTTTTAAGAGGTTTTAAGAGGAGTGGTGGTGTTGTGGGCAGAAATTTTTAGGAGAATTCTCTCTATAATACATTACTATTCTGTTTATGTGTCAGATTGTGGTATACGGAAATCAGTTTAGCATCTTGTAGATCTTTGACCTATGATTCCTGACAACCATTTAGAAATCAGTTTACTGAAGCCAGGCTAGTACAAGATTTATTCTGATAGGGATATTTCCACTTGCTTCTTGAAATGTTTCACTGAATCAGCCAAATTGTCTGAGTATAATGTTGTACCGGTGTCAGGATGGATTTCCAAAACATATTATTTATCTCAACTTGATATGTATTATAAATTGTTGAAACTAACTAATGCTTATATAGACGTTGATGATTATTTAGTAAGAGAATGTTTGAAGTTTCTGTCTTTGCAGTGTCTGGTATTATGGGTTTTTTCCCCTGTTGAGACCTGATCAGTCACCTCAAGTAGGTTTCTGTCCATGTATACTACATTCCTCTTTTGTTTGGTTTGTGGTTGATTCAGAGCTGACAGGCTGCTGATAAAGCAGTTTCATTGTTTTACCAAACTGCTTCTTCTGGTTTATTGTCTAGTAAATTTCATTGCAAATGCTGCGAAGGAGTAACCCACTAACCTCTGTGAATATATTGTTCCACTCCAACTTGTCATACAGTAAAGTAATGTCTACTACATTCACTGTATAGATTTCATGTGTTAAAGGTCCCGTGTTTGTGCCTTCAACTGTACCAGGAAGACCCTAATGTGATTATGACAGCATCCAGCACAATAAAATCGAATGTTTCATTCTTTGGTGGCCCTGGATGCATATAATATTTTTTAAACATGTTTTTCTTACATAGCAGCATGCAATGAATATGTGCAACTTTTAGAACTAACAAGATAATGTCTTGTAATAAAAGAGATAGAGGGTTTGCTTCACTAAGTAGAAATAGTCTATTCACTTTGAAAGTGCAGTTGCATTCTGCAAGGGAATTATCCCCAGAGCTTATTGAATGTGGTTAAGCGTCACTTTGCAAAGAATACCCAATAACATGCAAGGAAAACATGATGAAAGTCAGCACAGCTGACCTGTAAGTACCAGGGGCCTTCAAGTCAAACTAAGACTTTTGAGTAAAATCCATAATAAAGTCCGCTTTTTACCTAAAGGGCTATATAAGGCTTAACTGTAGGTAAATGATATCTCCTAAACGTGCACCGTTCAGCAGATATTCTCCCTAGATGCATCAGGTGACGTCACTGGCGCATGCACTCTGAGGGCCAGGCATATCATGCATCGTGCTGTAACCAAGGGCCCCATGCGCATGCACATAAGTGATGTCATTGCAGCTCTGGCAACTCACACAGCCAGAGTCCACGAACCCAGAAAGAAGACTGGGGGAAGTTGGAAGCCCTCTCAGCAGTGACAGCACACTGCCGGAGGGCTTTGTTTTAAGGTAAGCATTTCATAATGTGCTAATATAGCACACTATGCTAATATTTTACAGGGGATATTTTTTTATTTTTTTATTTGCAGCAGTTTATTACCACTTTAATATAATAAAAGTGGAAACTGCATTTATTTTTCAACACACTCCCCTACTACATTTATACAGTTATCCCAGTGTTTGACTAATGCCTGGAAAGCTTTGGCATAGAAAGATTTGAACTCATCCCAGGACAGCCTGCTTCTTTTCGTCATCAGTGCTGAAATGCTGAACTCCGGGAACTCTTTTTAGGGTTTGAATAGGTGGAAATCACTCAGAGCGAGTTCTGGGCTGTAAGGGGATGTGACAATTCAGCCGAGTTGCTGTAATGTGCACGTAGCGCGGTGAGCAGTGTGTTGTCCCAGAGAAACAGAGGCTGTTTTTTCCACAGACGCATATGTACATCACTCAGAACATGACAGTAATATTCACTGTTGCTAGTGGCAACATAGGGTAGAAAATCCACATAAATAATGTCACATTTGTCTCAGAAAACATTACTTTACCTGCAGACGCAATTGTTCTAGATTTTCTTAGTGGTAGTGAGTCTGTGGGGGAGCTGTTCCATGCATGCACCAACACTGATGTCTGCCTTCTTGATTATCAGTCTCTAGATTGACCAGCAGAATCACTAATAGGACACACTTGCCACTTACTACTGCCTGTAGTACCGACACGCTAGCATGCCTTTTTATACCTGTAGAATTAAAAGTTCCGGTTTGACTTGAACACCCCTTTTATTATAACCTTATGGGTAGGGTTGTCCCGATACCACTTTTTTAGGACCGAGTACAAGTACCGATACTTTTTTTCATGTACTCGCCGATACCGAATACCGATACTTTTTTTAAATGTCATGTGACAGTTTTCAAACCACAATACAGACTAAGGATATTTTCTTTAGAATTATGAAGAACTCTAACTCAAGACATTATAAAATAATAAAAATTAGTAAAAATGAATAAAAATGTTTTATTTGCTTGTCACGCAGTAGTAAAAAAACTCAAAGAATTTTCACAGAACATGTTGATAAATACAAAAAAAGTATTCTATTTAGGCATCGGGAACAAGTACTCCCGCAAATACTCGGTATCGGTCCCGATACCGATACTAGTATCGGTATCTGGACAACCCTACTTATGTGGATTAACATTTCGCTACTGTAAATCAAAAGACATATACAGAATAATAAGGGATATAGCAAAGCTCAGCTATGAAGAATGAATGTATTCTCCATTGAGAAAATGGTATAAAGGGAGTAATAAGATCACCTGGTAAAAATACAAAAATGGACTATATGTTAAAGGTGATGCAAAATGTACAATATCAGTTCAAAATGTATTGCCGTTGTCTGCATCAATATATTGTAAATGAAGAATGACATGGTGATGCTCCCCCAGGAGGAGGTCCCATGATGACCTGTATTCACACCATCAGTCCTCAGTCTTTCAGTTTGAGCATCACTTGGCCTTACTCAACCCAGAAGTGTGAGGACATCTTGGGTTAAAAAAGAAATACTGTGGGTGACAAGTCCGGATGTAGGGTAAAATTAGCTGTTTTTTTATTTTGTCCACTAGCTTTGGGACCATTTAAAAAATGCCCTGAGTTGAGCTTTCAGGAAATCATCTTTCACAGATGCTCCATGGCATATTACAGTTTGTTTGTGAATTGTAAGATTTTACATGAACCTGATAAGGGGTGGTACGAAAGTTAATGTTCCTTTGTCACTACTGTAGCCTTGCTAAACTTAAATATCAACTGCCTTTGTTGAAGTTGTTCTTAAAGTTCCAGACGTTTTTTATGTTTATTTAAAGTCAGCAGCTACAAAAAACTACAAAAAGCATAGCTGCTGGCTTTTTTGAATTTTTTTTTAAGTGTATTTTTTTTGTGCGTGTACTCGAGAGAGGAGCCGGACTGCAGGAGTTGGGAGTAGGCAGAGAGAGGCAATCTGCCATCTTTCTCCATGCCCCTGGGTGGCAATGGCGGGTGTGAGGGGGTCCTCCCACACAGCCCGCCCTACCTGCTCCGCTTTGAAGCCCAACGGGGCAGAGGGATTCCCCTATGAGGGAGTGAGAGGATCTAGCCCGCTCAGCCAGCCCTGTTAGTCCTTCGCCTCTCTTTTTTTTTTTTAAAAAGCTGCTGGCTTTTAAAAAACATACACTCACCTGCTCCACTGTCCAGCGACGTGCCCCCCGGAGCTCCGCTCTTCTCCCCCCCTCTCCGCGGGTGCTTCCATCCTAACTATGGGCACCCAGCCGTGACAGCTTTCGGCTTCACAGCCGGGCACTCACTGCGAATGTGCGAGTGGCGCTGCGCTGCCTGATAGAACGGGCGATCTCCTGGGACCTGTCACGTGTCCCAGGCGATCATCTACAGGGAGGGGCCGCTGTAGGCGATATGACCTATCGCCTAAGCGGCCCCTGGGTGGAAGGAGGAAGTGGGACAGGAAGTCCCACTTTTCCTGAAGCCCCCACCCCCCCCCCAAAAAAAAATGTCATGCCAAATGTGGTATGTAAGGGGGCGAGGAGTGGTTTAAGCGAAAGTTCCACTTTTGGGTGGAACTCTGCTTTAAATTAATTCCATCAAACTCCCTGTAGGCAGCCTATTGCATTATGTGTTTAGCTTCAGCCTAGATCCAGTGGTGTTGGCTATTCGTCCCTGTCTAGTGTTGTACAGTCTTAGGCTGGCCATACCTTATAACATTTTCCTGCACAATTACCAAAAAACAAATGCTATGAGGTCAAATCTAAACACTTTAAATGTGTATGCAATCAGCCAGACCCTTGCACTACATAGTTGAATGTTCTGTAAATCTAAAGGAAATTGAATAAGAAAATTGTATAATGTTAAGCCTTAGGAAAGAAAAGCTTTAGCCATTTCTTTTTCACACCGCCACATGTGTGCCATATCTCCAGTAATTTCTATGAGACACCTGCATTCCACAGAACCACTGAGAGCTCCCATTACTATGACTGTCCTATATGAATGAATGGGACAATGGAGCACATGCACAGTGTGAAAAGGTGTCAGAGGAAGGTTTTCTTTCTGAAGGCCGTGTAGCACCAGGCAGGGCAACACATCAAACAATTCCTTAGAATAGCTGAAGGTAAGTACATACTGGGCGTGCCGCACTCAGGGGGGTGGGGGAAATTACTTAAAGGACAAATTCATTAAAGGTGAAGTTGTCTTTTAAAACATTGGAATGGGTATTCAAGAGATTTGACTCTTGACTTTTGACCTGTATACGCATAGCAACAGTTTTTGATTGGAAGAAATAACCCATTTGTCAGAATAAAGATTGTGAGATACAATGAGGGGAGAGGTTTAGTATGCTTTTGCAGTGTAAAAAGCAATATCTTCTTGGCTGCAAGGAAAAAGAATCCAGGTCCAATGTAGGAAATAGCTAGCAAAAACGTTTTCCGATTATAGAGGAAAATGGCACTGCTAGCTGCGTTCCCCCAGACACTACTGACTTACTCCAGAGACAGATATGTAGGAGAGCCTCTGTCCCAGGGTCTTCAAACTAGGGCCCTACAGTTGTTCAGGAACTACAATATAGTTGACCTACTGCCCCTCAACTGCCTTCCTAAATCTAACATTGCAATTGGATAGGTTGGTAAGCATGCCATAGCCATGGTGCTTTGCTTTACGGGTGGAGCAAATTTAACTTTTCTTACAGAGTTCAACAGATGTCACCTATCTACATTCAAGAGGCAGCAGGATTGCCTCCTGAATGCCTGGCAGCTGCTATTTTACCACTGTCTGAAAAGTTCTACTGCAGATTTATTTTTTTAAACATCTAAGTTCCAGTTAAGAGCACCCGTTATATTGCCAAACCTGTAAACCTGATCTGCGCATCATGAACCTGTTCATGAATTGCAAGCATTACAATAAAAGGTTTTATTACATTTAAATCAGTGTGCCAAGTTACTCCAGTGGCACTATTAAGGCAGTAGAAGCTTATAAGAGCAGGGGCATGGAAAATAGTTTTTGGAGAGTGGGGAGTCTGGCCACACCAAGAATGGTGGATATGTCTGTCTAACCCCTTAACACTGCCATGATATTATAGAGTCCATGTGGTCTGGATAACTAAAAGAAGAAACAAAAGTCCTCCCTAAGTGAGCCTTGAGACTAATGAGTCGCCATGCAGATGGAACATATTTGGGGGGGGGGGGGTGTAGTTGGTTTAATACGCCCACTCAAAGTGCTGCTAAATGATACATGTGCATGTTGTGTCTTGGCTCTGAAGTGGACACTTAAGACCTTAAGAGAAAGTAAAGTATTTTTTAACCTATTTTTACCATTAAAGTTCTTAAGAATATTGGTGCCCCAAGAAGCTTATGCAGTAAAGTTCAAGTATGCTGAGCATATTCGCATATTATGGCTCCCTTACATTTTGAATTAATTTCTACAGCAATACAACAGCCAAGGTCTCCCTGGTCAGGAGCACTTTCATCTTTGGTCTTTGGCTACTTGATTGACCCGACAAAGATGATGTAAATCCCATACCTAGATAAGGGAGTTACTTTGTCACAGCCCAGAATCGTTCCAGTTATGAACTCTGAGCTTAGCTGTGCATACTGATAGGCAGGGGGAAATATTTATGACACAAGAGACAGCCTGAGTCGTTTCTGTCAGAAAAGCCTACCTGTTAGCATTTAATAACTATACAACATTTAGTTTTGCTTTAATACAGTACAATTAATACAAGTCAAACTTCATGGGTATGTAAAACTCATTAGCAAATAAAAACTTTTGCTTCTATAAAGATGATTTTCTGATGATGATGATGGGGATTTCATTAAGTGGATGTGCATAGGCGTGCGCATCTGCCACACCCTATTCACCTTGTATGCTGCAGATGTCCCCTGTTTAGATCTGTGATATTTCACTAAAGCCCCCTAATGGGGTCCTAAAAAAATGTAAAAACAAATAAAAAAAATAAAATTGTAAATAATAATAAAACATAAATAAAATTGTAAAAAATGTAAATAAAAAATAAAAGAGTAAAAAATAATAAAAAATAAAATAGTAAAAATAAAAATTACAGACGCCATCCACTGCCCCACTTACACCAAACTCTGGCCTACTGACATCGTTCACTACTCTACTGACACCGGCAGTATATACTGTATACCAGGTGCATACCTTAATGCAATAAGCTGTGCACACCTATGTGGATGTGATAGTCTACTCTCCATTTCACATACATTCATCTGAAGAAAAAGCTACAAAGTATGAGCTGAACAGAAAAAATGCATTATTTAAGAATTCCTCTGGGACCAAAGTGTGTACTGTACCAAAGTCTAGTGACTCATCCACTGATTGTAGGCAATGCCTCTGTGCCGGAATTTTAGGGTATTTCCAGAGTGTGAACAATCACCATACAACTGTAATACTTTAAGGTAAATGACAGAAACCTTTTGTATTTGGTAAAGGGACCGCATTCTCCAACATGCTTAGCAATCGCAGTGCTAAGGATGAAACAGTTTCCCTGTAAAGTGGCTATATTCTAGTTAACCATTACATTTCTATTTATTTAAGAAATAAATTACTCCAGAAAGTCAAAGTCTTCTGGCATTCCTAATTAAAAGATAGAGTCCATGTCCATCTACTCTCTTCTTACATGTCGTTGTGGATACCCTAGCAGCAATATCTGTCCACCTGATATTCTGGCTCCTTCCATCAATGGTGACCAATAGAAAAGATTCTTACTTTTCTTGTAGGATTTTTTAATATTTATTTACTTTACATTATGGACGAGGGCAATACATGTAATCAGTAACATAACTAACAATTGTCAAACTCCAAGAGATATAACAAACCAGGCGATTCAACCTATCACCATCCTCCCGCAACATTTTCCCCCCTTTTATTGATTGAATTAGATTGACTTGTGTCTTTTTCAACCAGACTAAATATGTAACTATGTAACTGAGATAACTGTTTTCAACAGAGTAACCTTTGAAAGGATTCTACAATTGCAATTCGATTCGATTTTGAGTTTATGTCATAGTAGTAGTAATGCTTTTAACAATTTTGTCATTTATCTTTATATTTTGGTAAAATGCTTAAGTTTGAAATTGCAAAACAACTTCAGACTGAGGAGAATATTTACTAAAACTGGAGCACACATAATCTGGTGCATAGTAACCACCTTCTAACTTCAGCTTGTCCAATTAAGCTTTGACAATAAAACCTGGAAGCTTGCTGGTTGTTATGTGCTGCTGCACCAAATTCTGTGTTTTTAGTTTTAGTAAATCCCCTCTTAAATTGAATGTAAGGGCATAAGGTTTTTTAGCTTCATGCATTCTATGCCCCCGCCAGCCCCCCCCCCCCCCAATACTTACCTGAGCCCCCTCTCGATTCAGCGATTTCCACAAGAGCCTTGTCTCTCCAAGGACGCACAGCTGTCAATTACAGCTAGTAAGCCAATCAGGAGACAGAGGGGGCAATGCCAAGCCCTGGCTCCATGTGTGAATAGACATACAGAGCCACAGGTTCCCCCCTAGAGCAAGCTGCTTGCTGTGGGGGTACCTAGCATGAGGGAGGAGACAGACTGGGCAGTCTTAATAGTATCATGGGCCCCTGGGCAAAGTAATGCTCTGGGGACTCTACAATGGAGACAATGTAGGTAAAAAGTAGGGCTGTTACTGATCAAAATTTTTGTGTTTGATTAATATTTTTTTTTTTTAATCGATTAATCGACTAATTTCGATTAATTATAACGCACATACAGATCCAACTACTTTTAGCTGATCTCACTGCAGGCTGATTTCCAACCACTGGAAAAATGGATATCAGGATACAAAAAACACACACAGGCAGCGCTCGATGGGAATAGCATTAAAACTTTTCTAGTCTTCAAGTAGGTAACAAAATAAATATTGCACTGGAGATAAAATCGATGGAGCTACATAAACTGTAAAAATGGTGCGAGTAATACCATACGGTAGCAAAAGCAGTCATAAAAACATGTTGCTAACTATGATACTGGTATAAAAATGTGTACAACGATACCACTGCTGAATCCAGATGAGGAGAGGTTAACATCAGTCCGTCGGCATGTAGATGTCCCATGAAGGGAACTATCACAACTCCCAGTGGATGGTTGTAGAATGCCAGGTTGATAGAGGGAAGTGTAACAGCCCTTGTGTGTGGCAGATAGTAAGGTCCCGCCAGCATGCAGATATGAACTCAAAGGAGCCCTTCAGATGGACACAGCAAGCCCCACTACTGTCCGTGCCATTATTGGATGTCCGACGGAACTCCCTGAAGGCCCAGAAGCCGGTGGAGAGGTGAGTACCAATCAAAAGAATTTTAATCGGTCAAAAAGATTTTGATCAATCAAAAAAATTAAAGATTATTCGATTAATTAAAAGTTAATTTGCACAGCCCTAGTAAAAAGACATTAAGTAGGTATGAGGGAGATAAGCAGAGCTCCACATTAACTACATGAACAATCATTCTGTACAGCAAAGTAAGGCTGGGTTCACACTACGATTTTCCTGTCCGTCAGCCGCATACGATTTCAGTTTTGAAAACGTACGGGCCCGTACGGCAAAACGCATACATAGACAATGCATTGCAAATCGTATGCACTCAGATGCATCCGGGTGCGTACGATTTGCTGGCAAAACGTTTTTTAACAGTACACAAAACCGTGTTCGACCACGGTTTTGAGTCCGTTTTTGAAACCGTATGGCAAACGCATACGTTTTTTTTTAACATTAAAGTCAATGGAAAGCGCACATATGTGCGGTTCCATACGTATAAACCGTATGCGTTTTTCGTCTGCGCATGCGCATTTTCAAAACAAGAAAATCTTTTTTTATTAAATGACACTAATTCCAAAAACGTATGCATTTTTTTAATCAAAACCGGATGGAACCGTACGCACTTTTTGAAACCGTATACGTTTTATAAACGCATACGTTTACGTACGGTTCAATCCGTTTCAGCCGCATACATTTTTTCATATAAATCGTATGCGGCTGACGGATGGGAAAATCGTAGTGTGAACCCAGCCTAACAGTAGGAAAATACTACATACATTAAGTAACAAAGCTGTCCTGTGCATATAATATCATAGCTCCCAACTGTCCCTGATTTGGAGGGACTGTCTCTGATTTGGAGCAATGTCCCTCTGTCCCTCTTTCCTCCTCATTTGTCCCTCATTTTGGTCTGACCTATATAGTTGTATATAAAATGCACTTTTTATCTTTCAAAAAGTGTTTTCCAGCGCTAAACCATTCATCCGATTGCTAAATTGCTGCATTTGTCAATTTCAAAAGCCAATATAAAGGAATAGTAGTGGTAAAAAAAGAACTTGTGGGTTTAACCAATCTTGGTTTTTTTTCTATACTATTTTTCTTTAAGGGGGCGTGACACGGGGTGTGTCGTATGCTTGCATACTTTTGCTGATTGGTGTCCCTCATTCCCATTTTAAAAAAGTTGGGAGGTGTGTAATATATCTGCTAGATTGATGCCTCCCCAGCACTATGGCCCCTCTGTGCCCTAAAAAAGAAAAGAGAATGGAGGGCGCACCGACCTAGTGTGATACTGTAACACGATTTTTATTAAAATACTAAAATCAATGATAATACTCACAAAATGAGTTAAAAACAAGCCTTGAAAGACAGTTCAACAGCGCCAGCAGAACAGGACGGTTGCTTCAGTCCAAAAGTATCTGACCGATATTGAAGCTAGGCTTACGCGTTTCAGGGGCGTACCCCTTTCCAAAGAGCCCCGGTGGTCTGCACTTCTCCCTCACTGTACAGCTTGTCAGATTATATACACACACAAAGGTAGAAAGAGCATGTGCTGGAAGGTCACAGGTCACCCCGCCCACAGGGAGGACTCTTGGCAAAAGCTCCCCCCATTTGTGAATTAACCCTTGTATATACAGTCCCTATATCTCAGACTTGGCATAGTCTCAACAATGGGTATCCCCCAGTCCAAAGAACCACCAATCTGGAGGGGAAGGGGAAGGAGGATATATGGAGAAATGCCTCCATTGTCAGGTGTCGAAAACGTTGTTGTTGAGGGTGCACATACCTTACATGTCCAGAGGTAGTGCCTTGCATCACCTTATACTCCGTTCTCCTAACATCCTCCACATGGGCTGGAACGCACGCCACTTGTTCTAGAGTGGCTGCGTTCCAGCACTACCTTGTCTCGGGCATCATAATCCTTTCTGCGCATGCGCGCGACGTACGACAGCGCGACGCACAACGCAACGCGACGTACGACGTGACGTACGTCACGCCGTGCACGGCGCCGACTCGCAGGAACTGGGTGCGTTCCAGCATCACCATAGGATGCGTGTGGGTGCGTTCCAGCATCACCTAGAGGTGCCCTCCAGGCATTCGTAGCCTTTCAGTGCAAACAGTGCTGGACAGCTGGGCTCAGAATGACACCATCCACAATGCTACTTTCGCAGGTGGGCTCTCAGTGCTGCCGACACAGCAGCTCCCACTCCAGCTCCTGCCCCGCAGCCTTCGAGTCCCGAGCATTCATGTTGCATGGGGCGGGGTCAGAGCTTCACTGGTGCTCCGACCCCGCCCCTCCCTGCTGGCTGTAAAATAATGGGTATCGTTCTGCACAGAACGGCACACTGCTGCCAGCCAGCCCCCCCCGTGTATCCATCACCCTCAGTGCCATCATGGGGTCCCCCCAATTTCAGGGAAGTATGGACTCAAGGACCAGCTGCTTTGGGGAAAGTGCAGGGGCCCCCCATGCAACTGGGGCCCCTGGGCAGTGCCCAGGTGTACCCTCTCATTAAGACAGCCCTGGAGCCAGGAGCACCAGCATTGGACCCTAAAAGAGGAGGATCTAGGCTGCTCTGTGCAAAATCATTGCACAGAGAAGGTAAGGATAACATGTTTGTTATTTTAAAGAAGAAAAAAAAACAAGACCTTAAGTGTTCCCAGAATGTGAGGTTCTGAGTACAGCACAAAATCATGTGTCTGAAGGCTGTGTTGTCATGAAGCACTCTGAAAAGCTTGCTGAATCTAGCTGTGGCAGTGGGTGCTCTCAAGGTTGGGGTAAGGTAAATTGATTGCAGTCCTTTACATTTGTACAGTTGCAATTTTTATTAGTTGGTAATTAAAACAATGAGTACTGTGCTGTTTTTGTTTGCAATAAAATCCAAATTTTCAGGACAAGATTTCAGGGTGCCTCCTTCTATTTGGACCTTGGAGAAGGGGTCAGATCCTGAAAGTTCTCCCTGAAAACTTGGATGTTAGTGCAAATAAAAAAGTATCACGGACAGTAGTCGTTTTTGTTGCAAGTGCATTTTATACAGCTACAATCCCCTCAAGTTAGTTGGTAATTGCAATGCATTGATTGGTTTTACTTGGTCCAGAAGTTGCTCTTTCATTTTTCAGCTAATTCTTTATGCTGTAAACATTCTATAGCATGGACATGAAAAAAACTCTACAACACTGGCTTTGTCACTATTTTCCCTCACCTACTCACACGGGTCAAGCAGAAGTATTAAACTTTATATTTACAGGATAAGGGAGTAGCTGGCTTTGGAATTTATGGGATAATGTCTTGCAGCTGGACTTTAATTTATTTATAACTAAGAACTGTTTTATCTTACTAAGCAGAAAATATCCCCATTCCTCTCTGTCCCCTTGTCTAGCCTGTGTTCCCTCATTGTCACTGCACGTCAAGGCCTTTAAAACTCCCAATACTGTAACAATAATCCATTGCCAAATGTTCTGCAATTCATAATGCACACAGGAATCCTCATTTCAATTTTCTTTTAATGCTCCCATTATAGATGGTATACCCTATGGCAGAAACTAATGATTTGGTAGCTGTATAGAACCCATCACAAGCCTATTTTTTTTTTTTAGCTTAACATGGAGGGGAATTTAGAGGCAGAGATGTCAAATACCTATAAAACAGGCTTTTTTGAGCTCAAGTGTGCATGAGGACTTACAAAGAATAATAATTAAAAAAAACATTTAAATGACTTTTAACTGCAAGCTTGGTTGTCTTTGTAAAAAAAATGGCATGGGGACCCACTAAATGCATACCAGACCCATAAAGGTCTGGTATATAGTTTGGAGGGCCTTTGAGGAGCTACCAGGAATATATTTTTCTGTCCAGGAAAAGCTGGGTAATAAGTGTGCACCCCCCCTTAAATGGTACTAGGCCACATGCCCCCATGTTGATAAGGTCGAGCGCCTCCTTCCCACAATCTCTGGCCTATACCCATAGCTTAATGCCTATGATATGAAAATATTTAATTAAAGTAGAGCTAAACCATAACTAGATGACATTTACTTTGCTAAATATATAAATATATATATAATAAATAATTGCCATTTTTTAATACAATTATCTCTAGGAAGGTAACCCCTGGGGTCCTCAAGAGTGAACTGTATTTACATTTATGAAGAAAGTACCTTTAATGGCTAAGTTCAAATTCATCATTTTTTTTTCTAAACTTCAGCTTCCCTATGTATCTACTTCTCTTGCAGACAAGAAAAAGCTTTCTATTTTTTCTACACCACCCCTCACCTTAGTGTCCAGTTTGTTGTATGGAAAACTTCTACATTACTCCCTGGACAGATCTTAGGTTGTGAAAACCGGTAGGACACAGGATGGAGTTCACCAGCTGACTTCTAAGACACAGGAAGTAGTTCCCCAGCTGACCTCATTAACACACACACTGTACTTGCCCTCCCCCAGGAGATGGCTCCCTCCCGCCCACCTCTGCAGGTGCAGGCATTTCTAATTGCAATCAGTGATCACT
Source organism: Rana kukunoris (assembly GCA_029574335.1). Lineage (NCBI taxonomy): Eukaryota > Metazoa > Chordata > Amphibia > Anura > Ranidae > Rana > Rana kukunoris. The sequence continues at coordinate 70,037,457 of CM056050.1, read as the reverse complement.
GTTTTCACTGAATACCCACCAGGGTCTTACTTGTTTTGTACCTCTCCTTTTCCTTGCATCGATCATTCATTTGGCAGAGTGTGGAGGTGCTGAGCGCTCACATAAGAGGCTATGTGGGGCAGAGCTGTAGTATTCAAAACAGGAGAAGTGTGTCTTGGAAGTAGGTAATAAATACAATTATACTGTCAGACTGTACACTCTCCTTTAGATCTACCATCAACTATGTAGTTCAAGAGTCTGCCTGAGTGATTGGATAGATGGTGTGTTCTCCTATATATAGTTTTGGTAAATCTAAAGGAAATTGTACAGGGATTGTTCAATTAGGTTGTATAGTGTATGTCCACCATTATACACCTAAAATGAACTATTCACACTTTTGGCCATTAATTGTTAACAGCACTCCAAAAGAAAAACAAGTGACAAATGCAGTAAACCACACAGTAAAAAACATGCAAACTGCAACATGCCAAAATGTCCCATGAGCTACTTTGCCTTGGGTTGCATAGCCTATTGAATTCAATGGGCAGCCCTATGTGTGTTGGGGTGAAAAGGAGCTAATAAAAGTGTGCTCCCAGAATGCACAGAAACCTACATAAAAAATGCATGCTTTGCCATGTGTTTTGCAAACACACCACAAATACACATTGCACTTGCATTGCCCTTAAATGTTAATGGCACTCCAAGCATGGGTAGGAGGCATGTGGCCAAGTGGCAAATGCAATGCACCAAAAATCCTGGTAAAAGAACACGCTCCACTCCAAAAAAAGTTCTAGGGCTTCTTTGGGGTGATTGTCACGCATAGGGCATCCCATTCAAATGAATGGCTGCCCTAGCCATGACTAGCAAAAACACCCCCCCCCCCAAAAAAAAAAACATGTGCAGGAACACGAGTTCCCACTATGCAGAGATGTGAATGATGCCTGAGAGCTGACTGTCTCCGTCTACTCCCTCCTACGTATTTGTATAAAGATAGCCATACACTATGGAATCTGCTTGTACAATCTCTGTGCAATTTTCTTTAGATTTGCCAGAATTATGAAATAGGAGGACCCACCTGAACAATTAATTACATTTATATCAAGTGAGACAGGCCCTTGCACTACATAGCTGATAGAGCTAAAGTTGATTGTGAGTGGGAAAGTGGGTGGAAGGTGGTATAATAATGAGGGAGGTGTGATCTAGAGTGGCGAACACACCCTATCAAGCCCTCTTCTGTGATGCAGCAAGACAGTGCATGTTGGGATTCAAAGCTTCCTGGATGTCACATGATTTACAGGAAGAAACGGAAATAAAAAACATTTTACAAACACTATACACTATAGATGAAGTAAGTGAGAGATAAGCACATTGTGATGGCTGGGGCAGAAAGTATATTACAAAAGGCTTCTATTTTTTATAAAAAGTGAAATTCTGCTGAAAAAGGTAAATTTAACCTTTTTCGTGATTTAGAAAAAAATGGTAAAATGCCCAATATACAATATACTATGCCAATGGTGACATTACTGAATAAAATGTTTGCTAAATAGTTTTTGTTCTTTAATTCTTAGCTTACGTACCATACTCAAAAATAAGGAATTGTTTATGAATAGGAGTTTTAAGTATGTTACCACAATATTTCATATATGATATGTGACTGTTGTACCATTTACTTGTATGAAAATGTATGCTGTTATCTTTGTATTGCTTCCTTTGTGTGAAATGCCTGCTAACACTGCCAGTCCTGGTTTCCTGTTTTAAGCTGACCGCACCAAGGAATGGAAGCACATGCATCACAGCGTGGTCAGTTTGCTTCTTTGCTTTATACTTGGGAGACACAAACAATATTTAAAATAAAGAACAATTTTAATCAACATAAACTTATTAGCATTTCACAGACTCCCCTCATCACAGAACCCCTCCCCAACACAGACCCCCTCATAACGGAACCCCCCCATCACAGATTCCTCTCCATCACAGATCCTCCCCATCAAAGATTTCCCCCATATTAGGCCCCCCATCCCAAAGCCCCCCCAACACAAACTTCTCTCCATCACAAAGCCCCCAATAAACTGACCCCCATCCACAAAGCCCCCCAACACAAACTCCTCTATATCACAAAGCCCCCAATAACAGACGCCACAACACAAACTCCTCCCCATCAAAAGCCTCCCATCAAAAGCCCCCATAACAGATTCTCTCCATCATAAAGCCCCCCAACACAAACTCCTGTCCATCACAAAGCCCAGAATAACAGATCCCAATCACAGACCCCCATAACAGATCCGCCATCATAGACTCCTCTGATAACAGATCCCCCCCATCAAAAAGTTCCCATATCAAGTCCCCCCATAACAGACCCCCCCCCCATCACAGACTCCCCCATCACAGATCTCCCCCCATCACAGATCTCCCCCATCACAGATCTCCCCCATCACAGATCCCCCATCGATATTACACTGTCGCCCCTTCTATAACATCCCAGCATTCTGCCTCTCTGCTACCTCAATCACACAAGGCGTGAAGCATGGCAGGTCCGGACAAAGGTGGGACTTTGCTAGTGAAAGGCAGGTGTTTGATTGCTGAAACCGCCGCACTGCTTAACTCAAAAGACCCGCCTTTTGTCCGGACCTGTCATGTCATTTATCTTGTGTGATAAAAAGGTAACAGAGGGGAGGGCGATTGCTGCGATATTAAAGGGGAAGTCTGCGGGGCGGGTAAATCACACTGGCGGGCCGGATCTGGCCCGCGGGACGTAGTTTGAGCACTCCAGGTCTAGAGAAAACAACATAGTCAGATAGTACCATATGTGGTAGCTCATAATGTAATGAAAAGTTGTAAAAAAGAGGTTTAAATTTCAAGAGGCTGCTGACATCTACGGAACAACACGTTAACTGTTAGCATATTGGGAATATAAAGGGAAGCGATCAACCTAGAAGACATCTATTCAATTTTCATATATATAAATCTTTATCACATATATATATATTATATATATTTTTTGTTGTCACCATAAAAAATTGTTTGTTTTCGTGGCAAGGATCTTTTGAACTTGATATAGGGGAATGCACGTTTTTTAAGTGAACTATTTAATATATGTATGGTACGCATATGTGTGTGTTTTTTGCACTGTCCTCAGAGGAATTCTTACATGTGAGCACCCGGTACACATTTATATACACATACTGTATATGTTTGGTGGATTGTCAATAGGGGTGATATATATAGGGGCTAATAATCGTTATTATTGCCCAGGACTAGGTGTATATAGACCAACCAGGGTAGCGCAATCCATATATAAGGCCTCGTACACACGAGCAAATAGATTTGTTCAAATCCGTCGGACAGACAGATTTGAACAAATCTGTCTGCTGGGATGTATTGGTTTGATCGTGTACACATGATCAAACCAAAATCCCCGCCGGCAGACAGCGCGCTGACGTGTCGCTGACGTCTCGGTGACGTGGTGGTGACGTTGACGCCGCCACGTCACCGCACCCGGAAGTAAAACACTTCCGCGCATGCGTCGAAATCCATTCGACGCATGTGCGAGAAGATATGTCTGCTGGTTAGCGTACTAACCAGCAGACATGTCGGCCGGACGGGTTTGCAGCCGACAGATTTCAAAGCATGCTTTGAAATCTGTCTGGTGGCCAAATCCGTCGGTTTGCCCGTACACACGATCGAATCTGTCTGCTGAAACGGCCCGTCAGACGGGTTTCAGCAGACAGATTTGATCGTGTACGCGGCCTTACACTTATTGAATTTCAACCCAATAGCAAATGCTAAAAAAACAAAGATGCTGAATACTAACACCTTACTAACACCTTTCTGCAGCACCATTACCTTAAAAAATATAAGAATATGAAAGTACAAAGAACTTATTTGAAGAAAATAGGGATAAAGAAAATGAAGAGCCTTTTTAATACCATTGGCCTTAGTACAATAACATGAAGGAATGTTCTAGATATCGTTTCAATTTAATTATGAACATACAGGCTTCTATAGACGTATCTACAGATATGCCGCGTAAGTACAAATGTGCGCCGTCGTATCTATGCGCCGGAATCACAAACTAAGTTACGTCGAAAAATAGTCTTCTTCTGATCGACGTAACTTTCCTACGCCGGTGTATCGTGGGCGCATATTTACGCTGGATGCATATGGAAGTTTTACATCGTGTATGTCGTTTACGTAGTACGTGAATAGGGCTGGGCGTAGGTTAAGTTCACGTCGTAGGCAGTTTTTTCGACGTATCTTAGGCAGTTATTTTGATGTGACTGTGAGCATGCGCACTTGAATGCGTCCAAGGTACGACGCATGCGCTGTTCATTTTTAGTAGTTGTTTGAAGCTCAGCCCATCATTTGCATGGGGTCACGCTTCATTTAAATGTATCACGCCCACTTCCAGCCCACTTCCACCTACTTTGACTTACGCCGGCTTACGCCGACGAATATACGCTACGCTGGCGTAACGTTGGGAGCATTTTCTTTGTGAATTCCATACTTGTCTCCCTGCGTAGCGCCGGCGTAGCGTAAATAAGATACTCTACGGCGGCATAAAGATGCGCCGATGTATGTGAATCTACCCCATAGTGCTTTTGGGAATTATATATTTAATCTTTCAGTTGGTAAACCTGGTAATTTATAAAATTCAGAGCTTGAGATATTTACATCTTTAGGTAGGGTGAGTTATTCACCAACCCTCTGAACAAGGGGATGTTTAACGTTATTTTGGATTTTTAAGAACTAGGAATGGTATGTATCTTTACCATTTGCAGGTAAAAAGAAACATCAAAACAGTTTGAACTGTTTGGCATGTAGATACAAATTGTCATTTGTAAAACATATTTTATGCAGTAAAGTGAAGAAACCAGTAAGTGACCCCCCATCACCCCAGGAATGTCCATCATCTTCAGAGAACAGGTGCTGAGTGGAAAATACAATGCATATGTTGAGATTTATAGCCGTATTCTGGTTTCCCCCTTTATTTGAGAAGGAAACAATATTTACTGGTTTTGGATAGTTACCATGCCTTGAAAAAGTATTCATACCTCTTGAAATTTTCCACATTTTGTCATATTACAACCAAAAATGTATTTTATTGGGATTTTATGTGATAGACCAACACAAAGTGGCACATAATTGTGAAGTGGAAGGAAATTGATAAATGGTTTTAATTTTTTTTTTTACAAATAAATATCTAAAGTGTGGCGTGCATTTGTATTCAGCCCCCTTTGCTCTGATAACCCTAACTAAAATCTGGTGGAACCAATTGCCTCAAAAGTCATCTAATTAGTAAGTAGAGTTCACCTGTGTGTAATTACTCAGTATAAATACAGCTGTTCTGTGAAGCCTCAAAGGATTGTTAGAGAACCTTATGCCTTGTACACACGATCGGAATTTCAGATGAAAAAAGTTAGACAGAAGTTTTTCATCAGATATTCTGACCGTGTGTGGGCCCAGTCAGACTTTTTTCCGTTGGAGAAAAAATCGGAAATTCTGATCGTCTGTGTGGAACTCCGACTAGGAAAAAACATGCATGCACAGAATCTAGTCGACGCATGCTCGGAACCATTGAACTTCATTTTTCTCGGCTCGTCGTAGTGTTTTACGTCATCGCGTTTTGGACGGTCGGAATTTGGTCTGACAGTGTGTATGCAAGACAGCTTGAACAGAATTCCGAAGGAAAATTCCATCGGATGTTATCTCATCGGATATTCCGATCGTGTGTACAAGGCATTGGTGAACAAACAGCAGAATGAAGACCACAGAACACACCAGACAGGTCAGGAATAACATTGTGGCAACGTTTAAAGCAGGATTAGGTTATAAAACAAATCCCAAGCTTTGAACATCTCACAGAGCATTGTTCAATCCATCATCTGAAAATGGAAAGAGTATGACACAACTGCAAACCTACCAAGACATGGCTGCCCACATAAACTGACAGGCCGGGCAAGGAGAGAATTAATCAGAGAAGCAGCCAAGAGGCCCATGGTAACTCTGGAGGATCTGCAGAGATCCACAGCTCAGGTGGGAGAATCTGTCCACAGCAAAACTATTAGTTGTGCACTTCACAAATCTGTCCTTTATGGAAGAGTGGCAAGAAGAAAGCCATTGTTGAAAGAAAGCTATAAGTCGTGTTTACAGTTTGCGAGAAGTCATGTGGGGGGACACAGCAAACATGTGGAAGAAAGTGCTCTGGTCAGATGAGACCAAAATTGTACTTTTTGACCTGAAAGCAAAACGCTATGTGTGGTGGAAAACTAACACTGCACATCACCCTGAACACACCATCCATTTCTTTAGCAGGGAAGCTGGTCAGCGTTGATGGGAAGATGAATGGAGCCAAATACAGGACAATTTTAGAAGAAAACCTGTTAGAGTCTGCATAAAGACTTGAGACTGGGGCAGAGGTTCACATTCCAGCAGGACAACAACCCTAAACATACAGCCAGTGCTACAATGGAATGGTTTATATCAAAGCATATTCATGTGCTAGAATGGCCCAGTCAAAGACCAGACATAAATCCAAATGAGAATTTGTGGCAAGACTTGAAAATTGCTGGTCACAGACACTCTCCATCCAATCTGACAGAGCTTGAGCTATTTTACAAAGAAACATGGACAAAGTGTCACTCTCTAGATGTGCAAAGCTGGTGGAGATATACCCAAAAAGACCTGTAGCAAAAGGTAGTTCTACAAAGTATTGACTCGGGGGGGGCTAAATATAAATGCACAGACCATTTCTCAGATATTCATTTGTGGAAAAAAAAAATTGAAAACTATTTATCATTTTCCCACCACTTCACAATTATGTGCCACTTTGTGTTGGTCTATCACATAAAATCTCAATAAAATACATTTACATTTTTGGCTGTAACATGACAAAATGTGGAAAATTTCAAGAGGTATGAATACTTTTTCAAGATACTTTTTAGTATATGATGCTCATAACAAATTTGTTCTATTATTCCTAAAATTACCGTAATCCTTACATGTTATGATTCTTTTATACTGCTCTCTTTAAATTAAGGTGCACACTTAAACGATGGGAAAAGCTTGTTCGCCATCCTGTGCCAACTTACATTTCAAGAAATAGGTGTGCTGGCTATATGGTGAGTGACAACTTGGCATCTATGTACCTGCGCTAGAGTGACACATAACACAAATAATCTTTGTGATTCTCTTTTTCTTGCTTAAAAAAGAAAGACAGTGGTTTGGAGGGTTTACAGCCATTGTTGTCATAGGGATATACTTATAAATCCAACATTTGTATTTCTTATTTGTTTCAAAGTGCTTTGTTCCACAATGAAGGAAACACCAGCAAATTTTTGAAAAGGTTGAATAATTAAATTAGCAGGAGTCACCAAATTCATCAGCTGGCTGATACTTGTATGGCCCAAGCATAGCAGTTTAAAAAATGGTCACCCTAGCAAAACCACACTGCTTTACATATGTGTATGCTGATGGCATTCAGACCACAAAACAGTGCATGGACATTTGCAACTGTTCCCCATAAAACTGTAAACCTTAAACCAGTTTGAAAATGTATGTGTATGAACTAGGCATTGATGCTTCTGTTCTTGCTTTTGTCTTATTTTCTCTCACTCATGTTATAGCTTTAAATTGGGAGCAATGAAAACATTTTTATATACCGGCACATACTTTCCAAATCTGGTCCATAACATCTGACTTCACAGACTCTCAAAGCGCATGTCAATTTTGCACTTGGCCAATTCCATCAGACACATGTTAGCCTTACTTTGCCCCCTCTTCAGACACTATGCTAATAGAATGACAGGTTAGGTCAGACACTGCCCCAGTTGAGTATCATCAGTTGCTGGTGACCCTCTGGTATCTCAGAATACCATACTGACTATACTCCATTCAAACAGTTCAACAAAAGAAGAGAGGAAAATAGATGACAGATATTTGCAACAAACCTAAAAGGGGTGTGTGGACTGAGAATATAATGAAATGAGCATAGGAGATGAAAAGGGAAATTAGGATACTCTATAGCTATGAACTCCAACTGACCTTGTTTCTACTCCCACTAGCTATGCTGAGCCTTACTCCTATGCTACACCAGCAGAAAAAGGGGCGAACAATAATTTATCATGTACTCACCATGTTGGTTTGTCATATGTCAAAATGTCATGATAAGCCACTCATCCAGATACCTCTGATGTGCATACCTCCTCCTGATGTTGTTTCAATGTGCTAGCCTTGCCCTCTGATGTAGCCTTGCATTTTCGTCTTCCAGAACAGTAGCGCTATTCTTCTCTTGCTCCTGGTCAGGGCCTTTAGTTCCTGCTAAGGAAACCCAAACGTTGTTGATTCTATTCTGCCTTGAATTATTGGTCTCACATTGGCTCAGGTCTATCCTGTTTCTCCTGCACCAATCCTTCCCAAGCCTTGGCTAGTCCAAGAAGACTGCAAGATGGCCATGGATGCTAGATATTCTGCAGATCAAGAGGCAGTAGGAAGTATTCAACATTTTATCCTGTCCTGGGGAACTGTACTAGGAGGCTAATCAGTAAAGCAGATGCTTTCCCACACTAGGACCCCTTCTTAACTGGGATCTTGCTAATGAGGTAGCTACATACCTTTGGGATAAAGTGGACCAGAAGGGGATGCACATAGTAGTGACTGAGAGGGGCCCCAGCCATATGTTTCTCCAGTGAAGTGTCTGTGAAGGTGTCTATTTTTCCAGGTTTTATTTATAATAGTAGTCTCATTCAGCTGGACTTATTTTGTCTCCTTGGTTCAAATAAGTGTCAGAAACATACTCCAGCATTTAAAGTGGAAGTCCATCCTATTCCTAAGTAAGCTTAACCCCCCACCCCCTTCTAAACCCTTCTAAACCCTATTGTATCTACTGTACCCTGTGAAAAAAAGATTTCTAAACATACCTATTATAAGAGCAATCCGGTACGATTACATGATCAGCTATCAGCTGCAGCTTCAGTGTACTAGAGAGTCAGCCTTCAACAGATGCCCCCATAGTAAGTCTATGGGTCAGTGGCGGCTGGTGCTCAAAAATTTTGGGGGGGCGCAAACGAAAAAAAAAATATTGCAGCCTCACTGTGCCCATCACATGCAGCCACTGTGCCATGCCACCAAATGTAGCCACTGTGCCATGCCACCAAATGCAGCCACTGTGCCATCAATTGTCACCACTGTGCCATGCCATCAAATGCAGCCACTGTGCCATCAATTGTCACCACTGTGCCATGCCATCAAATGCAGCTACTGTGCCCATCAATTGTCACCAATGTGCCATGCCATCATATGCAGTCACTGTGCCATCAATTGTCACCAATGTGCTATGCCATCATTTGCAGTCACTGTGCCATCAATTGTCACCACTTGTGTCACTAATTGTGCCATGCCATCAAACGCCACCACTGTGCCATCAATTGTTACCAATGTGCCATGCCATCAAAAGCAGCTACTGTGCCCATCAATTGTCACCACTGTGCCATGCCATCAAATGCAGTCACTGTGCAATCAATTGTCACCACTGTGCCATGCCATCAAACGCCACCACTGTGCCATCAATTGTCACCACTGTGCCATGCCATCAAACGCAGTCACTGTGCCATCAATTGTCACCTCTCTGCCATGCCATCAAATGCAGTCACTGTGCCATCAATTGTCACCTCTCTGCCATGCCATCATATTCAGTCACTGTGCCATCAATTGTCACCACTGTGCCCGGCCTGTGCTCATTGTTGCCTCTGTGCCCCATGATGCCACTGTGCCCCATGCTTCTACTGTGCCCCATGCTGCCACTGTGCCCCATGCTGCCACTGTGCCCCATGCTGCCACTGTGCCCCATGCTGCCCCTTTCCCTGTAAAAAAATCACTTACCTGACGCTTCCATGTCCTCCCTCGATGTCTTCTGCCGCCCTGGAGAAGCTTCAGCCAATCAGGTTCCTGAAAACCAGAATCCGGGAACCTGATTGGCTGAAACGGCTGTCAGTCTAATGCAAGGACCGCAGATTGTCTGCGCTCCGAGCATAGACTTCCGAGAGCCGGAGGGCGGGACTGGAAAAGCCTATCAGAGCCACTGGCTTTGATAGGCAGTTCCCCTCAGCCAACCAGCTGTCGCTATTCGGGTAACCGGCGTCCCATGTCCGGTTATACGAATAGACCAGGCAGCTGGCAACAGTAACACACGTCCAATGCATAGCATTGAACGTGTGTTACTTGCGAGAGGGGGTGGCGCTGCAGCGCCCTCTATAGACGGCCGCCAGAACTTCGGCTAAAATGTCAAAATGAAATTTTAGCCGAATAAAAGTTCTTAAAGGGCCCGTTTTTTTTTTTTTTTTATTCTTTTTTTTTTTTGTGACTGCGGGAGGGGGGGCGGCGCCCGTGCGCCCATATGGGCGGGCCGCCACTGCTATGGGTAACGTCAGCTCCCAGGCACTACAGTTGTTATTGGCGATCTTTCTTCTTTATAAAGAAAAATTTAACAAACCCGTGCTGTGGTGAAGTGTCCAAACAATAAATTAATAATTAGGGCTGCTGCTAAAGTATAAGGTAAGTACCCCAAAGGTTTTAAATAAGAAATTAAATTAGCGCTGCTCCTATCTATTACAATATATATGTATATATATATATATATATATATATATATGTATGTATATATATATATATATATTATGGAAAAGTAGAAATACTGCGCTGTCTAAACAATGATTATTGAAAATATAAATAGGCTGCTGCAACTAACGATGTGAGATACACACAATAGAAAACAATGTTGAAGAAGATAGCTGCGCTGCAAAATAGGTGCACTATACAGGCATACCCCACTTTTAAGTACACAATGGGGATTATTTACTAAAGCTGTAAAGCGCAAAATCGGGCTCACTTCTGCAAAGAAACCAATGAGCTTCTAACCCCTAGCTCAGGAATGGGCAAACTACGGCCCGTGGGCCGTATACGGCCCGGCGGACCTTTCAATCCGGCCCCCACACACGATCCCATCGTGCCGCGATCGCCGCTAATTGAGGCCGCGGCTTTGCGGCCTATGCTTCGATGCTATTATTCGGGGCTATTATCCATCTCCATTGATTGCCACTGCAGTTTGAGCCTTATGCATGCCCTGCACTAGTCTCATCATTGCCTCTCCGGGCTCACGTCAACGTTGCTATCAACGCCATGTGTGTGCCTCCCATTGGTCCAATTATTGTTTTGGTTGACATCATTGGAGTGCGCCCTGCCTCCTATTGGACGGCTTCCCGGCGCCGCTGCACGTGCGTCAGGGACCCTCTCGCTGAAGCGCGGCTCCGTTCATCGGGCATTGATGCAGGTTTGCCTGTCAGTACCTGCATCCGTGCGTGTTTTGCTCATCTCCTTCTGGATCACCCCATCATCTTCTGGTCCCTCAGGCTACGTCCCTATAACATCTTACTGCAGTAGGACAGCTGCCCATTCTAACATGTACTGTTGAGATGTTTAAACTACACTTGCATCTCCTATTTGGTTCCTGATGGTGCTTACTGTGATGCAAGTGTGACAAGACAACTCAGATGACTCAGGATTGATGTTAACCCCTCCATCACAGACTCCTCAGTGGCATTCCATTGGATTATCTATTTAATTCACTATTAACTCTATATTGACTTTTTACCATTACATTGTAAGCAATCACTGTGCCATCAATTGTCACCACTGTGCCATGCCATCAAAAGCAATCACTGTGCCATCAATTGTCATCACTGTGCCATGCCAAATTCAGCCACTGTGCCATGACAAATTCAGCCACTGTCCCATGCCATCAAAAGCAATCACTGTGCCATCAATTGTCATCACTGTGCCATGCCTAATTCAGCCACTGTGCCATGCCATCAAACGCAATCACTGTGCCATCAATTGTCACCACTGTGCCATGCCAAATTCAGCCACTGTGCCATGACAAATTCAGCCACTGTGCCATGCCATCAAAAGCAATCACTGTGCCATCAATTGTCATCACTGTTCCAATGCCAAATTCAGCCACTGTGCCATGCCATCAAAAGCAGCCACTGTGCCATCAATTGTCACCACTGTGCCATGACAAATTCAGCCACTGTGCCATGCCATCAAACGCAATCACTGTGCCATCAATTGTCATCACTGTTCCAATGCCAAATTCAGCCACTGTGCCATGACAAATTCAGCCACTGTGCCATGCCATCAAAAGCAATCACTGTGCCATCAATTGTCACCACTGTGCCATGCCTAATTCAGCCACTGTGCCATGCCATCAAACGCAATCACTGTGCCATCAATTGTCATCACTGTTCCAATGCCAAATTCAGCCACTGTGCCATGCCATCAAAAGCAGCCACTGTGCCATCAATTGTCACCACTGTGCCATGACAAATTCAGCCACTGTGCCATGCCATCAAAAGCAATCACTGTGCCATCAATTGTCACCACTGTGCCATGCCAAATTCAGCCACTGTGCCATGCCAAATTCAGCCACTGTGACATGCCATCAAATGCAGCCACTGTGCCATCAATTGTAGTTTTGTAACATAACTTTTTCTATGCTTTTCTATCTTAAATTAATCTTATTTAATGTTACAAATTTAAATTACATTTATATTACTTCACACATACACACTGTACATCTACTCTTGTTCTGGCCCCCGGGTCCAATAGATGAACCAATTGCGGCCCTCGAGTCAAAAAGTTTGCCCACCCCTGCCCTAGCTTGTTCAATTAAGCCTGGTAATAAAACCTGGAAGCTCATTGGTTTCTGTGCAGAAGTGAGCCTGATTGTGCACTTTCCAGCTTTAGTAAATAAACCTCATTGTGTACTTAAAAGTGGGGTATGACTGTATGTGATGTCTAAGTTCACATATACTCCAATAATCATGTAAAATGAACGGAGCATATGTGAAAATTAAAGTCACCAATGTAAATGGACAAAATATAATGACAGCTGCCTGGCCCTATATATATTGTCAAACAAACTAAAGAACCATCACAAGAGGTGGAACTAAATCTGCCTGCTATCACCAGTGATCATGTACAGTAGTGACAAAAAAACACAAGGTGAACACAAAATATATGAAATAAATTAAATGAATTAAATATAAAAAGTCCAAATGTTTGAAGATCAAATAGCAGTCTCAAAATTAAGGAGTCCTCTCCAAATGTGATATCTGTGACTTCAAACATACGAAACACCTTAAGAAAAGTGATATTCTCAGATTGAGAAAACCAGCTGAACCCGGAAGACACGGGCAGGCATATCGAGGAGCCGGCCAGCTCGATTTTTATCCATGCTCTAAGCAATTGAATAATTGTAAGTGCGCATTTTTTATCTTTCATTAAAAAGTCACCTTGGATTTTATACTATGCAAGTCTCTCTTTCTATGGTATATCTTCATATGTGAAAGTTTACGGGGAGTCCTTTGGTGGAGAGCTGTTGGGAAGATATCTGTCTCATGCGTTTGTGATCTCCTAATCAGAGATCAATTCCATCTGGTAAAAGGGAGTATTATCTTAGGTGGTGGCTTTCCTTTCTTCACGTTCTTCTGGAAGTTGGGAGAATTCATCTGCAATGAATGTATTTAGTCCTGAGATACCACTGATATTTGGTGGACTGTTTATTTTCGGACTTTATTATACACTACAGTCACTGGGTTGTGTTTTTTTTTAAATGTATTTGCTGTGGAATGTTTGCATTTATTATTAATGTATGCCCAGTCATTAGATTTCACTGATCTGGTTTGCTAATATCTGGACGTAATTTGTAATCTGTTTTTTTAGTGTACTATAACACTCATAGTTGCTTGCTGTTAATTTTTAATTTGTGTTGGAGGAGCGCAGTATTTTTTTTACCATTGTCAGATTGAGAAAAAGATTCCTCCACCAACAGATATACTGCAGCTTACCAGATTAATTGATCTCGTATTAAGGAGATCACATTTGCTTGTAGCTCACATCCCAGCCAAGGTCTCTAAAGCTCCCAGCAGAGTCCCTCCACTTCCTGATTGAATGTGCCTCAATGAGATCTGGGTTTCAACAGCTCAGCAGTTCCACATAATAAGGTAGGAAATAAAAAGCTCCCATAGCGATTGGATTACAGCCAATAGAAATTTATTAAAACGATTAAAAACAAATACACTCACATTTAGTGGATGAAATATCCACTTTAACCGTTTGCGGACCGCCGCATGTACATTTACGTCAGCAGAATGGCACAGGCAGGCACATCAACGTATATATACGTGCCTGCCTTGCCGTGGGTCGGGGGTCCGATCAGGATCCCCCCCCCCGGTACATGCGGCGGTCCCCGTGGCTGGCCGAGCAATCCGGGATGAGGGGGCGGCTATTCGATTTTGTCCGCCCCCTCCGTATCGCTCCCAGCCAATCCGCAGACTCCCGCCGTGTCACTTTCTCCTCCTGTGTAAACACAGGAAGAGGGAAGTGATGTGATCTCTCCCCTCGGTGGTATTTTCAACCACCACTGAGGAGAGATCACATCACACAGTAAGTCTGCACAACACTACACTGACACCAGTACACGCAGGCAGACTTAACCCCTTGCGATCACCCACCCTCCCCCTGTCACAGTGTCACTGAATACAGTAATCATATATGTATGATTACTGTATTTAGTGTCAGTGTGACAGGCAGTGTGACAGGCAGTTAGTGTTAGGTTCAGGGTAGCCCCCGTACCCCCCCTAATAAAGTTTTAACCCCTTGATCACCGCCCTAGTTAACCCTTTCACTCCCTATTGCCAGCGTCACTAAGCGTTATTTTTTCCAGCTGTTCCAGCTAGGTAGCTATTTTTTTTTTTTATTGCGATTTTTTTTTACTAAATTTTGGCCTAAATGTTTGACTAAAAATTTAGTTTATTTGATTTTTCTTATAACAAAAAGTAAAAAATATAGATTTTTTTCAAAAATGTCGCTCTATTTTTGTATATAGCGCAAAAAATAAAAATCGCAGAGGCGATCAAATACCACCAAAAGAAAGCTCTATTTGTGGGAAGAAAAGGACGCACATTTGGTTTGGGAGCTATGTCGCACGACCGCGCAATTGTCAGTTAAAGCGACGCCGTGCCGAATCGCAAAAAGGGGCCTGGTCCTTTACCTGCATTTTGGTCTGGGTCTTAAGTGGTTAAACATGCAAGGGCAGTTCAATGGGCAATTGGCATTTGCCTTGACACATGCCACCATGATATTTGGATAAAGATTACTCAGTTGCCTGTGTGACTAAAATCATCAGGGTATGTTCCTGGCATTTAGATGAACAGAAGAAGCCTCTCAAATGAGTGGTTAAATGCTGTGAATATAAAGAAAAAAAAAACATTCCAGATAAATGTGATTAACCTCTTGCCGACCGCCCACCGCCGTTTTACGCCGGCAGGTCGGCTCAGCTGCGCAAAATCACGAATTATAACGTGATTTTGCTTTGCGCCCCCTGATCGCTCCTGGTGCTGATGCGAGTGCCCAGCGGGAGCGATCACCGCCGGGCACCTGCGATCGCTTGTGACAGAGTGACAACCTGGAGCTGTGTGTGTAAACACACAGCTCCCGGTTCTTTCAGGGGGAGAAATGACTGATCACATGTACATACAATGTATGAACAGTGATCTGTAATTTCCCCTAGTCAGTCCCACCCCCCTTCATTTAGAACACACTATAGGGAACATAATTAACCCCTTGATCGCCCCCCTAGTGTTAACCCCTTCCCTGCCAGTGACATTTTTACAGTAATCATTGCATTTTTATAGCACTGATCGCTATAAAAATGCCAATGGTCTCAAAAATTTGTCAAAAGTGTCTGATGTGTCCGCCATAAGGCTGCAGTACCGATAAAAAACGCAGATCATCGCCATTACTAGTAAAAAAAAATATTAATAAAATTGCCATACAACTATCACCTATTTTGTAGACGCTATAACTTTTGCGCAAACCAATCAATAAATGCTTATTGCGATTTTTTTTACGAAAAATATGTAAAAGAATACTTATCGGCCTAAACTGAGGAAAAAATCTTTTTTTTTATATATATTTTTGGGATATATTTATTATAGCAAAAAGTAAAAAATATTCTTTTTTTTTCAAAATTGTCGCTCTATTTTGTTTATAGCGCAAAAAATAAAAACCGCAGAGGTGATCAAATACCACCAAAACAATTTTGTTTGGGAGCCACATCGCACTGCCGTGCAATTGTCAGTTAAAGCGACGCAGTGCCGAATCGCAGAAAATTACGTCAATTTTGTTTTGAAGCCACATCGCACGACCGCGCAATTGTCAGTTAAAATGATGCAGTTCTTGCAAAAAGTGACCTAGTCATTGACCAGCAAAATGGTCCGAGGCTGAAGTGGTTAATTTTTACTAGCTATATCAGTGAGGTGAATTACTCCCAGACCTCACACTGGCAGAAGCAGCTTGTTGCTTGGTCTCCAGGCGGGTCCCTAATGGGGCTTCCATGGTGGTGCTAAACTCATGGAGTTCTATCTAAGCTCAGGAGGACTGACTCACCTAGCACATCACAAATTAGGGTAAATTGGGTGAGCACCTGCCCTTACCCCTGCAAGAACTGGTTTTGCAATTTACAAAACCATTGAACAACAGGGAACCAGGTAGAGATGGGTTTTACTCACTTAAACTAAAACGCGGCCACGTCACCGACCCAGGAAGTAAAATACTTCCACGCATGCGTCGAATCCATTCGACACATGTGCGGACAGATATGTCCACTGGTTAGTGTACTAACCAGCAGACATGTCGGACGGACGGGTTTCAGCAGACAGATTTTAAAGCATGCTTTAAAATTTGTCTGCTGGAAAAATCTGTCTGTTCGCCCGTACACACGATAGGATTTGTCTGCTTAAATGGTCCGTCGGACCGGTTTCAGCAGATAAATTTGATCGTGTGTACGCGGTCTTAGGCCCCATACACACGATCGGACATATCCGATGAAAACGGTCCGCGGACCATTTCCATCGGATATGTCCGATCGGGAGTTTGATCCGATGGCGTGTACACACCATCGGATCAAATTCCCCGCCGCCGGACGGCGCGGTGACGCGGCGGTGACGTTGACACCGCCGCGTCACCGCCACGTCACCGCACCAGGAAGTAAAACACTTCCGCGCATGCGCCGAATCCATTCGACGGCGGCGCGGCGGCGGCGCGGCGGTGGCGCGGCGGCGGTGGGGGACGACATGTCTGCTGGTAAGTGTACTAACCAGCAGACATGTCGGGCGGACAGATTCCACCGGATGGATTTCAAAGCATGCTTTGAAATCTGTCGGGTGGAGAAATCTGTCCGCTAGCCCATACACACGAGCGGAGATGTCTGCTGAAACGGTCCATCGGACCGTTTTCAGCGGACATATCCCCTCGTGTGTACGAGGCCTCAGACTCACCAAGCTTACTCAAGAAAAAAACCTCAAAAAAATTAGCTGAAATCACTGTTTACAGGGCATAGAGACATAAAAGTTAACTGATTCCTTTTAAAAATGATTAAAAATAAATAAAAATCAATCATATAATGTGCCTACAGTTTAAGTTTCACTTTTAAACTGGTTTCATGTTTCTGTGAAGTAAAGAGACACACAGAATAAAAACAAAAAAATACAGGGCAATGTTTGTTTTTAAAATGAATCTGAGTTTTAGACACATAGGGCCAGATTCAGGTAGATGAGAGCATCTTTGCTCCAGAGTAACGCTTCTCATTTACGTTACTCTGAAGACCCTTTCAGCGCAAGTCCTGTAATTCACATAGCAGTTGCGCGTAAACTTGCGCCAGAGTAACGATAATGCGCTGGCGTAACCCGACGCAAGTGGAAGTGGGTGTGATCATATGTAAATGATGGGCGGAGCCCGGCGCAGAGGCTTACGTTCAGCGCATCATCCACGGAGCATGCGCAGTGAGTGCGGCTCCCCTCGCCCCCTTGTGCGCATGCTCACAACTTCCGTCGGCACCACTTCCTGGGAAACGTCAGCGCAATGCGTTCCGCTGGGCGCTTAAAAGCGCTGGCGGAAACGCCATTCCGGCGCAAAAGTAGTTCCGTTTCCCCCCACCCCAGGGAAGATACTTTTGCTCTGTGATGGCTGCTCCCGCTACCCCCAGAGAGAGGAGGAACCTCAATTTTAATACCCAGGAGGTCTCTGTCATTATATCGGCTATGGAGACGGAGAATGAATTTCTCCATGGCAAAAAAAGCCGCAAGACCAGCCGGGAGAGGAAGCAGGGCATCCTGGAGTCCATTGCTGCCAGGGTCAATGTCCTGGGCTACTCCACCCGGACTGCTGGGGACATACAAAAGAAAATCAATGACCTGCGGCGCAAGGTGAGGGACAAGGTGGCCTCCATCAGGAGGTATGAGAGGGGCACAGGTGGTGGTCCCCCATGTCCTGTCACCCTGACCGCAGAGGAGGAGGTGGTCGCTCGGTGCCTGGAGAGGGAGCAGGTGGAGGGGGTCGCAGGCTATGACTCCGTGGAGGAAGGCACAAGGACAGGTAAGTGTTTTCTAATCCCCTATTTGATGTTTAGCATTTGGGGGGGGGGGGTACATGTGCCAAGTGTGTGGGACCACCAACATGTGTCTGCTTTGTGTCATCCACAGATGACGGAGCTGGGCCATCATCTGTCAGCCTGCATTCCACCCCATCCCCCCCACGCCATCATGTGCCCGAGCCACTGGGTGGTGAAGAGGTTGTTGAGGAGGAGAGTGGCCACACCACACCTGCCGAGGTGGTTGTGGAAGATCCTGCTGTGGCAGAGCAGGACTTTTCTTTGGTCTTGTCGGTCTCCTCCCCTTCTCCTGGCCCGTCTGTCGTCCCCTCCCCCATCCTTGGAAGCCCCTCAAGGGCGACACCTTCCACCCGAGGACATACATCTTCGGGCCCCAGGAAGGCGACCCAGAAGACCAGGGGGGTGTCTGATGGTGTCCAGGATCAGTTGGCAAGGGATCACGCCAGACAGACAGAACAAATGGGGGCCATAGCGGACCACTTGCAGAAAGTCTCTGACAGCCTGGGCTCCGTTGCCAACATCAGCAACGCAGTGCAGGATGTCAGCTCTAACTGCGCTGCAGTGGTCACCACTTTGGGGGAGGTGCAGGGGGATATCCAGCACCTCACTGCAGCCGTCCAGGCCAACACTGCTGCCATCCATGGTAACAGTGCTGCCATCCGTGAGCAGGGGAGGCTGAGTCGGCGGGCCCAGCATTACCAGATGACCCGTCAGCTCCGGATGCAGGCCCAGACCAACAGTTATCTTGGACGGATAGCCAGGGCCTTGGAGGGCACGCAGGCCACACCTGCCAGGAGTGGCCCACCTGGGGATCAGCCACCTCCAGATGCCCCCCCACCCACTCCATCCAGGCAGCTGCGGAGCCAGAGAGGGGCCCCCAGAAGAAGCCCCCGGCATCCCCGATGAGGCCTTTTTTTTGGTGCTGGTTTTATATTATTATTTTTGACATACTCAGGTCATGAGTTTATTTTATTTTTTTCTCAGGTTATGAGATTATTTTTCTTTTATTGGTCAGGATATGATCTTTATAATTTCTTTTTGTACTGCACACGGTCAGGAGTGCAGGGGACAGTGTGAATGGTGTGTGAATGTGAGAGGGTGGCACTCCTGAAAGTAAGGGGTGTCACCCTCGGCCGTGGTGGTGAAGTGAACCCCACGGCTGAATGAATGACGTGTGAAAGGTGTGTGAATGGACAGTGACATCATTGGGGCCTTGACGCGGCGTTACTGCTCCCAACTCCTACATGCTGGACTTGGGCTAATCCAATGCGATGTGCATGTGGTGTGTGTGATCTAGGGACATCAGTGGTGTACATGCGTGCACTGTCTGTGTTAGTAATGTTTTGGTTTAGTGTCCAAAGATGCCTACGGCGAGGACCCTCCTGACTGCTCTTCCATCAGCAGACTGGGTGTCCTCTGGCAGGGGGGGACTGTGTGGGTCGGGGGTCAGGTCATCACGTATGTCAATATGCAGGCCTTTTTTCATAGCAAAGTTATGTAGTATGCAACATGCACCGATGATCTGACACACAAAGGTAGGGGAATACAATAGGGCCCCCCCAGACTTATCCAGGCATCGGAAACGGGACTTCAGGAGCCCAAATGTTTGCTCCACCACTGCACGGGTTTTGATGTGTGCTTCATTGTATCTTCTCTCTCCTCTGGTTTGGGGGTTCCGGAAAGGAGTCATTAGATGGGGTCCCAATGCATATGCAGAGTCACCTGTAAGGTAAAAGACAGGAGAATGTTAGTCATGCATGTGCGATTTCTGTTGTGCATGACGGGAGGGGATAGTCATGCCTGACTCCCATGTCACTCACCAACCAGCCAGCTGTCCCCATACATGTTCTGGTTAAATTCTGCTGGGATGGGGCTCTGACGGTATATGTAGCTGTCATGGCTGGACCCGGGGTGTTTGGCACGGACGTGCCATATGAGGCGTTGGGCATCGGCTATCACCTGTACGTTGATGGAATGCCAATGCTTCCGATTGCGGTATATGTGCTCTGTGGCACTGGGGGGCTGTAGGGCCACATGTGTGCAATCAATGGCCCCCACAGTGCGTGGGAATCTGGCAATGTTGTAGAAATCTGTCATTGCCTTCTGCCGCAGCTCCTCAGTGGTGGGTCTGATGAAATGGTTGGACATGCGTCTGAGGATTGCAGGGACAACCTGGTGCACACATCTGCTTATGGAGGACTGTGACATCCCAGCCACCACTCCACTTGTACGCTGGAATGATCCACTGGCAAGGAAATGAAGTGTTGCCAGTACCTTCACCAGTGGCTGCACTGCTTGTGATCGGTGTGTTGGGCTGGTGATGTCATCCTGCAGGGTTGTGGTTAGTTCAAGTATTGCATCTGGGCTGAATCTGAATAGGCGATACACCTCCTCATCCCCCATGCCAAAGAGGTTCATACGAGTGCGGTATATCCTCTCACGTGCCCGCCTTCTTGGTTCCAGGGGACCCATCAGTAGTTCTAGGACCACGAGTGCCCCTGGCATGTTGGCACACAGAGGTGTTGTCCTTGCAAGTGGGGGTGCTCAGCTAGCTCTTATCGTCGGTAACGCTGCTGTAGCTGCTCTCCTGCTGACCTGTGACCGTCTGGAGTAAAGATAAAGCAGCCTTTTGTAGAAATAACTTTGCGCTGGACGGATCAGATACGCGCGGCGCATGTAGCCAGCGTATGGTGCTAATCCGTTCGTGAATTGGGAAATCTCCCTCATTTGCATATTTGCAGGGGAAATCAATGGGCGCGACTGATGCGGCCAGCGAAAATAAACGCTGACGATACTCTGGCGTCGGAACGTTCCGCCGGTCGCAAATGACCCGTTATTGGGCGCATCTAGTTTGGTGGGTACGGGCACATAGAAACGTCGGCGCATCAGCACAGTTACGCGGCGCATATCCAAATACTCCAGCGCAAGTGTTCCTGAATCTGGCCCATAGTAATCACACCTCTTTGATCATGGACCACAGTGAAAAGCTAGCATGAGTTTTTTCATAAGGAGCCAGACAAGCAGGAAGTGTGGAGATCAGAGAAATATTACAGCTACTTCAAAACAAAAACGAACAATGAGGACATGAAACCAGGACTGCAGTAAGGTAAAGGAAGCTATTTAGCTAAAAAAAAAAAAAAATCCTTTAGTGATCTTTTAAGAAGGTTCATCCTGCATTGTCCAATTGGTAATATTAGTAATATTATAATATTATTATTCTTATTGCTGCAAAAATAAGCTCATACATACAGATAGCTTTTCATTACCATTTAGTAAAGGAACATTGCTAAAAATGGGAAGGCAAGACTACAGTTACATCATGGTCATGAATGATATAATTAGCATGACTAATACAATTTCAAACTATGAGTTGTGGACTGCAACATTCCCTTGGAAATCCCTGAATATTCTGAGGGAATATGATCACATCAGTTAGATTAGATCATTTGATTCAAGATACCTAAAAGAGCACAGAGAAACAATGATAAACATTTTACTATTTGTAGTAAAATCAGAGTTACTGGTATATAAACTATTATTAGAAGGTCAAACCAAATAAAACGTATATTTTAAAAATCACTACAGACTGAGTAATTGTCCGAATTTCTATATTTCTTGCAGACTCCTGTGCTGAGAGATCTCCATCATAGTTCCTGCCCTTTATCCCAATGACCTCTGTACCTTATGCCTGCTATAGTAGATGTATTTCTACTTCATCTGTTGTCTTACAACTTTAAAACTTTCACCATTATTGAACAGGAAACCATTAGATTAGATCCTAATTTAAACAGTGCCTGTAGATAAAGGGGATATACTTAAACACATGACTCATAAAATTGGCATAATGTGTTCATTCTCATAATCTAAATGAATGACCAGGCCATTTTTTGCGACTCGGCAGGTTAACTTACAATTGCGCAGTCGTGCGATGCTGTACCCAAATAAAATTGATGTTCTTTTTCCCCATAAATAGAGCGTTCTTTTGGTGGTATTTAATCACCTCTGTGTTTTTTATTGTTTGCACTATAAACAATAAAATAGCATCAATTTTAAAATATATATATATTTTTTACTTTCTGTTATAAATCATATACAATGAAAAAAAAATGTCTTCATCAATTTAGGCCAATATGTATTCAGCTACATATTTTCCCCAATCCCAATAAGCAGTGCCGATCCTGACCTCCTTGGGGCCCTAAGCAAAATAACATGTCACATTAAAGATTAAAGTTGAGAAGCGGAGGAGGGGGTGTTCTGCTGTCAGAAATTACATCTTACATTAAAGTGAGAAGCGGGGGTGCTGACTTCTTGCCTCTTCTCCCATGCAGCCAGCGAGTTGAGAAGCGGGATGAGGGGTCGAAAATGATTTCTCACCAGGCGGGGCCTCTAGTAATATGGGGGCCCTCCGCAGCTTTGCGAGGCCCTAAGCGGTTTGCATAGTGAGCCTATAGGGCGGATCGGCCCTGCCAACAAGCGTATATTGATTGGTTTGCGCAAATGTTATAGCACCTACAAACAATGAGATATTTTGATGGAATTTTTTTTGTTACTAGTAGTGGCAGTGATCATCAATTTTCAGCAGGGCTGTGACATTGCGGCAGAAAAATTGGATGCCTAACTGACACTTTTGACACTTTTTGGGGGACCAGTGACACTAATATAGTGATCAGTGCTAAAAGAATGCACTGTTACTGTACTAATGACACTGGGAGGAAAGGGGATAATAGGGGTGATCAAAATGTGTGCCCCTAGGGGCTGCTTGATAACTGTGTAGGGTTGCTTTGACTGGTTGAAGACAGAGATCGGTGTTCCTGCTAAGCAGGAACACAAGATCTCCATCTTTACCACTGTCAGAATAGTAATCTGCCTTGTTTACATAGGCAGAAAGCGCTTATGCCTCTCTCGGTAATGATTGCGACTGGCTGGCGGACATTGGGTCTGCAGGACCCGCTTATTGGCATCCCCTGTGTCCAATCAGTGCACAATCGTGCCTCCGCCTGTGTGCACGCCCCCCCAGTGGCTATTGCACAAAATGACATACAGGTACATGATTTTGCACAATAGATGCAACCTGCCACAGTAAATATGGAGTAGGTGGTAGTAAGTGGTAAATGGAATAGCAGATTTATCACATAGAAAAAGTAAGTACATCCCTCTATTTTCCACCACTTCAAATCCATAAAATTAGAATCAGGTGTTTCAAAACCGGTGCCAATTATTAGAACCTCCCTAGGGAGTATGCAGGTGGAACCTGTCTTATTTAAGCCTCAGACATCAAGGGTCCATGTTCTCTTTGCTATTGACATGTGTGGTATCATTATGTCAAAATCAAAAGAGCTCCCCAAAGCCCAGAGAAAGTAATTGCTGGATGTCTGGATACTTATGAGTCTGCCAATGGATTTAAAAGGATATCCATAAGAAAAATGATTTACAAATGGTGTAGATTTAAAACTGCTCTTTTTTAGGCTTAGTCACCCAGCAAAATCAGCTGACCAGTTGATGTGCAAAACAGTAGACATGTTTAGCATAAACTAGGGATAGGGGGCCAGATTCAGGTACAATTGCCCTGGCGCAGAGTATCAGAGATACACTAAGCCGCCGTATTTTACATGGCTCTAAGACGAATTCAGGTAGATTTCGGCCCATAAGGTACGGCGGCGTAGTGTATTTCTCGCGGCGGAATCGAAATACGCGATTAGGCGGCGTGAAGCATTTAAATTAGGTGCGTCCAGCGGCGATCAAACTGCGCATGCTCCGTTCAGAAATTTCCCGCCGTGCATTGCGCGAAATAACGTTGTTACGTCAGTTTTTTTTTTGAGTAGCGTCGTTTACGTACATTCCTATTCCCGGACGACTTACGCAAAAAAATAAATTGAAATTCGACGCGGGAACGACGGCCATACTTAACATGGACTGTCTAACTATAGACCAGATTTTTGCTTCCCTAACTTTACGCAGCAAAAAGATGACTACAGATGCCAATTGTAACTTTGTGGATCGCCGGAAAAAGCTAATTTGCATACCCCGACGCTGAAAACGACGCAAACTCAACCCAGCGGGCGGAAAAAGATTGCAGCGTAGATCCGACGGCGTACGAAGACGTAAGCCTGTCGGATCGAAGCCCGAAGCTGTCGTATCATGGTTTGAGGATTCAAACTAATGATATGACGCGGGTAATTTGAAATTACTCCTGTCTAACAGGAGATAGACCGGAGTAATGGCTCTGTGAATCTGGCCCAGCATTTCCAAAGGAGAACTTCAATCCAACTCCAAAGCATGGTGGTAAAAATTGTATGGTTATTAACCACTTAAGACCCGGACCAAAATGCAGGTAAAGGACCTTACCCCTTTTTGCGATTCGGCACTGCGTCGTTTTAACTAACAATTGCGCGGTCGTGCGACGTGGCTCCCAAACAAAATTGGCGTCCTTTTTTAAAAAAATGCAATATTTTTTACTTTTTGCTATAATAAATATCCCCCCAAAATATATATAATATTTTTTTTCCTAAGTTTAGGCCGATACGTATTTTTCTACCTATATTTGGTAAAATAAATCGCAATAAGCGTTTATCGGTTGGTTTTCGCAAAATTTATAGCGTTTACAAAATAAGGGATAGTTTTATTGCATTTTTATTAATTAGTTTTATTTTTACTACTAATGGCGGCGATCAGCGATTTTTTTCATGACTGCGACATTATGGCGGACACTTCGGACAATTTTGACACATTTTGGGTACTGGAACCGACGTAAATATTCGTGGATGTGCCCAGCCATGCCATTCTGATGACGTATATGTGCAGGAGGTTAATCTTGCTGAGAAGTTTTCAAATCCCTCTTAAGCCTCATACACACGATCGGACATCAAACCAACTTTTCCATGGATTTTTGTTCACAGGGCGTTGGCCGTGAACTTGGTATGCATACACGAGGCAAGACTTTTTTAACAAACATGAACGTAGTGACGTAGTTGACATACTACATGGTTTTTCTGCTCTTTAGTGCCACCCTTTGGGCAACTTCTGCTATTGCTGGTTGATCTTTTGCATTGGTTCTGTGCATGCATGTTTGTACTTGGGCCTTAAGTTCGATGGAGTTCTGTACACACAATCGGACTTTGCACCACTGGACTTTTGTTCCCAAAAAGTTTGTCTGTTTAATGGAGTGTACACACGGTCGTTTTTCTGAAAAACCTGGTCATTTTAAAGCTTGTTGCCAAAAAGTCAGATTGTGTGTATGGGCCTTTAGAAGATTTTCCCAGAACTGTGCTGCAGCATGCTCTCATGACATTTGGAGTGGTCAGAACTCACTGGAATTTTGTCATAGGATGAGAATTTTTATCCCCCTACACCATGGAAGCCAAAGGAGAAGGGAATATGATATTTTTTTTCTCTTAATGGTGTTTTTTTCAATGGGGGGGGGGGGCTAAACAGCTGACCATGTTTTTTTATGCTTTAAAACTTGTCCTGGATATTTTTTTACTTTACAGCATGAAAATCTCACTTTATTTTTTGGGCGGCAGAAGCAAATGTTATCCCTGAACAGCTTTTGTCAACAAGGGGATACTTTGAGTAGTACAGAAGGAGCTGAAGGCAACAATTTTGCTTCCCGATTTTTTCCTACCTCCTAATGGCTATCTAAGGGTCCTTTCACACTAGCGGACCGTTCGTCCGCTCATTACAAGTCAGTTTACGGACTTGTAATGAGCCCCTATGGGAGCGGATCCATTAGCGGATGATGCATCCGCTAACGTCCGCTAGATCCGCATCCGTTTTTGCGGACGGAAGAATGTCCTATTTTTCTTCCGTCCGGCCAAACGGATCGGATGCAAATGGACAGACGGTCCGTTTCCATCCGACTCCCCATGGGGGAGAGCGGAGGAGAGACGGGGCGGTCCCTGCAAAACGGTCCGCTCCGTGTGAAAGGACCCTTATGCTGATGTTTTTGGAGTGGTACCATGTGTTTCTTCCTTTTAGATTGCTAGCCCAGTGCTAAGAGGTATATAAGCCCAGCAAGAGACTGCACATTCAACAGCACACCTTTTACAGGCCTGGCAGCTCTATAACTGGTGCACTGAACTCAACTTAAACATGCTTGGGACAAACATAGATCTACGGTATATACTCAGAAAAAGGATTGAAATGTAAAAACAACCAAAAACAATTAAAAAGGGGCAGATCTAATGGATCAAATATATTCACAGAAATGTTTTCTGTTATTTGCTCATTTCAATTTATAGTAAAGCTAGTGTTTTAGGCACTGAAAAAATAATAATTGGTATTTCCACACAGCCTGCCTGCTGCCCAATTTTTATACAACTGCTCCCTACAGATGCTAGAATTTCAGTATTCTGAAATACTTCGAGTCTGAAAATGTAAAAATACAGGGCTGTGAGCCCAATGGTTCTGAGTGGTGCTATCGATCTAAACCCATGCAGCCTTAGCCATATGGATGAGCCGAACACCCCCGCATTCAGTTCGCACCAGAACCGTCAAAAAGACCGACCGTTCGCGCGAACATTTAGAACCCCATTGAAGTCTATGGGACTCGAACGTTCGAATTCAAAAACGATAATTTTAAAGACCAATATTCAAGTTATTGTTGGAAAACGTCTTTGAGAACCCGGGTCTTGCCCCAGGGAACATGTATCAATGGAAAAAAGTTTAAAAAAACGGTTGTTTTTTCAGGAGCAGGATTCCTAAAAAAAAGACAGTTTTTAAAACTTTTTTCCATTGATACATGTTCCGTCGGGCAAGACCCAGGTTCTCAAAGACATTTTCACAGGCAAACTATAGACACCCAGCAGGTACAATATTTAAAGGAATTTTTTCATTTTTTTTTATTTAAACATTATTAAAATCACTGCTCCAGGAGCAGCAGTGATTTTAATGATGCTTAAATAAAAAATAAAAAAATGAAAAATTCCTTTAAATATTGTACCTGCTGGGTGTCTATACCTGTGATAACGTCTTTAAATAGCACAATCACCTGCCTGCCAGTAAGTTAGGAATAGCTGATCTAGCTAAGATATACAGTGTATAAATATATGTACAACTCCTAGGGATGTATATATATCCTCTACACACTGTAAATTAAGCTAAACTGACTAGCCTGCCTGCCTGCTCTATCTAGCTATATAAAAAGACAATCTCTATCTCTCTGACTGCTCTCATTACCAACAGCAACACACTACACGAGGCCGCCCAGCAGGCGGCCTTATATAGTGTGGGGCGTGTGCTAAAACCCTGAGCCATAATTGGCCAATTATGGCTCTCTGTTTTTTGCGCGCTGTGATTGGCCAAGCATGCAGGGTCATAGTGCATGTTTTGGCCAATCATCAGCGCGCAATGCTGCAGTGAATTATGGGCCATTGCACGTCACTCGAATTTGGCCCGAACGACCCGTTTTGTTTGAATTTCGTCGAAGGTACGAACAGACAATGTTCAAGTCATCCCTACTTAGCCACTGACTAGCATATGACAGGAAAGTTGCACAGCACTGCTACAAGAGGTCACAAAAGCCTTCCAAAAGCATTTTGAACATTGAACATTTGAACATTAATGAATCTGGCTGCATAGAGATATTTAAAACTCTAGTGTTAGATAAATTAAGTGAGCTTTCTGGCTTTGATTCAACAGCAATGTTTCTCAGATATCATTAGCTTGTTGTTGATTGATTTTAGTTGTTGCTTGGAGTTGCCCTCTAAAGTGTAGACATATATAAAACAATCCTTTTAATCTTGTTAGGTATTCATTAAAACACTTAAATGTATTTTTAAATAGTTTCTTAATCTGTCTTTGTAATAGCCTCCTGTAATGCT
This sequence comes from Rana kukunoris, assembly GCA_029574335.1. Lineage (NCBI taxonomy): Eukaryota > Metazoa > Chordata > Amphibia > Anura > Ranidae > Rana > Rana kukunoris. The sequence goes on along the minus strand of CM056050.1, from coordinate 70,009,155 downwards.
CTGCATTCTGACTAAGAGAGCGGGTAGCAAAGAACTGATGGCTGTATTTAAGACAGCCTTTCTCAACCAGGGCTCCACGGAATTGTACTATTCCATAAGAGCTGTCTAGGTCAGTGGGAGAAATTAGCTGTTTATTAGGCCTCAAGCATACAGGACATTTATAATGCTGCTCTTAGGGGCATCTGGTGTTTTTCTTCTGGGCCTCTAAACGCCCCTGTTTGTTAGCCTATGTGTTCATGTGCACATAGGCGTTTATAGTAGTTTAGAGGCAGAAAAAAAACCACTGCCAGTGCATCTGTAAGGAAAGGCATAATCGTCCAGCAGGAATTGCAGGCCAGACACACTCATGCGCGTATGCGTGCACCTGTGCGCACACGTGCGCCTGTCACCAACATTGGCGCCAAAGGGGCTATTTAAAGTGAGTAAACCAAAGGCTTCTTGCTGTTTGGTCTGCAGTTTCTATGTGTCTGAACCTATGTGTCTGAATCCTGATCTTGAACCCAGCTTGCTCTCACTAACCATGTCTGCTTTATACCCTGACTTTGGCTTAGTTAGGACTGCTCTTCTGCCTACTTCTCTGCCTGATCGACATTAACGCTACTGACCTGGCCTGCCTGACTCTGCATCTGCTTCTCTGCCTACTGCAGTTGTGCTCTGCAAATCGCACCAGTTCATGTCTCTTCTGTGAACCAGCCTGCTACAGCTCTGGTCTACCCAGCCTTGCCGGTCTGTCTGCTACATTACCAGCCACGAACATCCAGCCATACCAAATACTGGACTGATCCTAGGCATTCCTGCATCACTGTGCTTCAGTGGCTACTGTCTCAACCTCAGGGTCCCACAAGCCGCTGCGGCAAGAGAGGCTCTCCTCTACACGTCAGGCTGACGGTTCAGGTACGTGACAGCATCTAGGAGCAGTAGAATTTTGTCAGAAAAAACACTTGACACACGTGTTAACGCTAGGTGTATTTAGCGATTGAGCGTTAATTAATTTCAATGCCCAAAATAAATGATTGACCAATTATTGCACAATGAAATGAATTGACGCCCAAGCACTTGATGCACCTAAATAGGCCTAAACGTGGTACAGGTACGGAGCGCCCGTTCAGGTCCACATAAAAAACCGCCAGGCGGATCTAAACGGGCGCTCCATGTGAAAGAGCCTTTTAGGCCCCATTAACACCAGCAGACTGATCGGGTCCTCCTGTCCGCTTTTCAGGCAGACTTGATCTTACCACCCATTATTCTCTATAGGGTGGCGGATGTCACCTGCCCGCATCCGATCCAGTACACTAAAAACAGACGGATGGGGATACATTCGCCATATGTGCGGCAAATCAGGTCAGATGACAATCGATTGGAAATGGACATGCAGTCTGTTTCCATCTGACCGCTCCATGAAGAGCAGCGGGCTGTGTCGGACCTGTCATCTGCCGGATCAGTGGAGAGATCCCTCTGAGCAGACAGATCAACTTGGATAGATTCCACTTCATGTGAAAGGGGCCTAAGATGAGAAGTGGGCTACTGGATGGATCACTAGGTGAAAATAAAATAAAAAAATAACTAAAATTAGCAAACTAAATAAAAAAAAAAAAATTGGTACATAGAACATATATTACTCCTTATAGACTTCAAAATATAAATCCTGTGTGCTCTTCCAAGTGTTGGCGTTGTGGAGCATTTCATGGGAATTTCACACACATTTTTTGGACTTGTCCTTATATAGTTATTTTCTGGGGGGGAAGTGTTAGATCTATTGAATACTATTACCTCTGCTCCTTTACCGGTTTCAAAGTCTGTTTGTCAGCTGGGTTTGGTAGAGGATACTGTTCCTACAGTGTCTGAGCGAGTGTTTGCTAGTACAACCTTATTCTACACAAGAAAAGCCATTGCAATGCATTGGAAGAAACCTTGCCCTCCTACACTTCTATACTGGAATCAATTGATAATAATAACCTCCCATTGTATAGAGACACCTATACGTATTAATAGGGGTTGCCCCAGTAAATATGATAAAGTGGCTGGACAAACTGTACATGGCATCTATTGCCGATGGGGGTCAATATTTATAATAAATATAATTGGGTGTTTCTGTATATAAGGGATGTGTGGGGCAATTGATGATTGAAGGGATCATTATTTACCTTTTCTCCTTTCCCCCTTTTCTTATTCCTTATTTCATATACCGTATACACACTAGTATAAGCCGAGTTTTCAGCACATTTTTTTGTGCCGAAAATGCCCCCCTTGGCTTATACTCGAGTCTGTGTCCATCTGCAGCCTCATGCGCCTGATCTCCCGGTGCTGTGACGTCAGTCTAGATGGTGGCCGTTTAGTGTAACAAAGCCCCGCCTCCTCCTCATCCTCGTCCGTGATAGGCGGAACACTGAACACCGACTTACTGCTGGGCAACTGAGTGTTCTACCTATCACGAAAAAGGAGGAGGTGGGGCTTTGTTACACTGGATGGCAGCCGACTGACTGTATGAAACAGCGGGAGATCAGGTATGCAGATCGTAAAAATTATGCATACAATGGGCACAGTGAGGCATACAATGGGCACAGTTAGGCTGCAAATGGGCACAGTGAGGCTGCAGATGGGCATTGTTGACCCTCTTTTGCACTTACAGTAGCTGCTGCATTTCCCACCCCAGACTTATACTCAAGTTAATACGTTTTCCCTCTGCTTATATTCGGGTTGGCCTATACTCGAGTATATACGGAATATATATATATATATTTTCCTTATTATATCCTCTCAGGTTGTTGCTGTATTGTATTGTTATTTTGAATTATCTATTTTGAATTAATTATGCTGGGTGATTGGATTTTGATCTTGTATTATTATATTTTAGGTTCAATGTGAATGATGTGTTCTTGTGTTTTGCCTTGTTTGTTTATCTGTTGATAATACAAAGATTTATAAAAAAAAATTAAAAATAAATGCAAATAAAAATTTGCAAACTAATGCAGTCACTACATCTCATGATAGATAAGCTGCAATGGATTCCATTTTTGTTTTGGGGTTTAGATTTGTAATAAGACACACTAAAAATGTCACTCTGTACCACCGCTAAATATATTGCTAAATTGAAATGAGTCCATGTTTAAAGGTAAGCCCATGATGAATATACACTGTATATCAGCAGTATAGTTCAGTAGCTGCATATTCTGCGCTTTGTACACTGGACATCAATGTGCAGACCCAGTAGGGGGTAAATAGAAGCCATTACTGAAACATAAGCTGGTGCAGAGAGCAGTTTGTATTCCCAAAGTGTGGCAGGAATAGCAGCAAACAGCTATTCAACTCCAGCTTCTTCTGTATTCTGTCACAGCGTGAAATGTTTTTGCAATTTGTAAAATTGCATTAGACTGCTTAAACACTGGCATTAAGTCACAACCCCCTTTTTTTTTTCTTGTGCAAGTGAAGTTATTGCTGTCTATACATAGAACATCTGTTGAACCTCTCCATAACTGATGCCTTAGGTTTTGGCTACAGCTGAACTGGCTCAATGTGTGCTGTGCTGAATTCAGGTCCTTACTGAAAATGAATAGCCCTGGAGGAAGCCGTGTGTTATTTTATCACTGACATGAGAGAATGATCTGGGGGCAAGAGTGCAATAAAGATTCCCAGAACTTGTTTTTATTGAAGAGCACAAGATTCTGCTTTCATTTAACATATTTTTTGCTTAGCAAGCTACAGGATCAATTGGGGCATAAAAAAAAGCGAAACCAAAAATATATATATTTATATCAGAGGCTGACCCAAGAAATTTCAGTCATTTTGTGTAACAGGGGAACAGAATGCAGATTGCTTCCATTATTTTAGAATAGAAACTGACAACCTGATTTAAATTTTATATAAAAGAAAGAAAAGGATCACAATTTGGACCATGCTTTATGTTTTTTTATGCCTTTCTCTGGATCAGCTGTGGGTATAGAATTATGTATATGAAGGTTCTGTTGGTTAACTTGATGGACTTTTTTTATATTTTTTTTTTTTCAATTTTTTTTTATTGAATATTTTCAAGGGATACCAAGGGAAATAGGGGAAAAAAGACATACACAGGGTGAAACGATATACACAACTTACTTGATGGACTTTTTATAATCTAACTATAGAACTATTGTGACAGCACTGTGCCCTGCCGTTGGGTTAAAATAGGCACAAAAGATCCAGGGTTCACAGAAATACTGATTGAGGGGTTCCAGAGTGTCTGTTTTTAATGAAGACAATTGCCTTTTCAGTTTTCTGCAGGTTTTGTAACTCCTGGATTGGTGTCTGGAGTCCAGATGCTTTGAAGAGCTTTGGGGGGGAGGAAACCTCTAACCTGGTGAATAGGCTTTACTAGTGAAAGCACAGGGGTGCACAGCATTTATAATCCAGGGCTTGGTCATAGTTCAAAATTCCACCCAAGAGACAGGAGGTTCCATGCCCAGATCAGGACGTGGGCCTCATGCAGCAATGACCTATGAGAGATGTCCAGATCATGCATGAGAGTGGTTTTAAAGGCATACAGGTTTCTACCTTTATGCATTCTCTGCATTAAGTTAAAAACCTTCCATAACCAGCTGCTCCGAGCCCCCTCCCCTTAAATATTTATTTAGCTCCCCTTCAATCCAGTGCTGTGCCCATATGCAGAAGCACTACTCTCTCTCCCCCTTCACTTAGGACACAGAAGCAGCAGTAGGAACCATTGGGCCTCACACAGGCCTCCTTCTTGCTTGGAGAGGCAGTCCAGAGAGAGCGAGCCAAGGACATCCTCCTCCTTAAAATTTCTTCCCCCAGCAGGCCGTGCGGGGCGCAAAGTATATTGGGATCGCACAGTTGCACTCTGGACATTGTAGTCTGTCAACTGACCAGGGCAATTGAGTCTTTATCTCCCTGCACTTCAATTCCCAGTGTTCATTGCTGTACCATGGTAAAACAAACAGTAGGTGGTTATGACAACTATTGGCCACCGGAGGGAGCTGAGTTCCTTCGTTATCTACAGACGGCAGTCTTCCATCAATGTCAAAGTGGCACCCCGCTACATATATATATATATATATCAAAGCATGTATTTTTTACTTGCTGTAGCATTGTGTTTCTTTTATACTTTTTTATCCACCCTTAGGCCGCGTACACACGATCAGACATGTCCGATGAAACAGATCTGACGGACCGCTTTCAATTTTTCTTTTATTGTTTTCAAACATGCAAAGTGACATACAGATGAAGGGCCATTCCTCTCGCCATAAAATCGTTACATCATATAACAATGAAATCTAAGAAAATAAATACCCACATGGTACAAAATCACATCATTTAAACAAAGAAAAATAAAATATATTTTTCCAGAGCGAATCATGTCACTTCTCTCTCAACCTGCAATCCATCATTCATTCCTCTGGTAAACTTTTAATCTGTGGGTACCCTTCCTTCACTACATCGACCCAATGAACCCCCCCTCCTCCAGGGGATCCGAGTGTCCCCTACAGGGTGGGGCAGTTGGGCCACCCCTTGTAGTGTCACTCACTGCATTGTCATTCCAACCCATCCCACCCTTCCGAACAAAACAAACCAAAAACATAACCCCCCCCCAAAAAAAAAAAACGGACCGTTTTCATCGGACATGTCTGAAGTGGTCTTTTGGTCTGATGTGCGTACACAACATCGGACCAAAATCCCCTTGGACCAGAACGCGGTGACGTAGAACACACCGACGTGCTGAAAAAAGGAAGTTCAATGCTTCCAAGCATGCGTCGAATCAATTCGCCGCATGCGTAGGATTTTGGTCCGATGGTTGGGCGTACTAACCATCGAAGCTGTCCGACAGACAGGTTTCCAGCGGACCAGTTTCAGCAGACATGTTCGATCGTGTGTACACGGCCTTAGTGTCACCTTGCATTTCTGAAATGCTGAAGGTGTCCTTTCTACTTTGTACTTTTTAAAGGTCTGTTATTTCTATTTTATTTATTTTTACACCAGAATTTAGCCACATTGGGCCAGATTCAGGTACAATTGCCCTGGCGCAGAGTATCAGAGATACACTACGCCACCGTATTTTACCTGGCTCTAAGACGAATTCAGGTAGATTTCAGTCTGTAAGTTACGGTGGCGTAGTGTATTTCTCACGGCGGAATCTAAATACGCGATTAGGGGGCGTGAAGCATTTAAATTAGGCGCGTCCCCGCGGCGATCGAACTGCCCATGCTCCGTTCAGAAATTTCCCGCTGTGCATTGCGCGAAATTACGTCGTTACGTCAGGTTTTTTTGAGTAGCGTCGTTTACGTACATTCCTATTCCCGGACGACTTAGTCAAAAACAAAAAAAAAATTGGAAATTCGACACGGGAACGACGGCCATACTTAACATGGGCTGTCTAACTATAGACCAGATAATAGCTGCCCTAACTTTACGCAGCAAAAAGCTGACTACAGATGCCGTAAGAGAATGCGACAGCCGATCGTAACTTCGTGGATCGCCAGAAAAAGCTCATTTGCATACCACGACGCGGAAAACGACGCAAACTCCACCCAGCAGGCGGAAAAAGAGTGCAGCGTAGATCCGACAGCATACAGAGACGTAAGCCTGTCGGATCGAAGCCCGAAGCCGTCGTATCATGGTTTGAGGATTCAAACTAATGATATGACGTGGGTAATTTGAAATTTCTCCGGTCTATCAGGAGATAGACCGGAGTAATGGCTCTGTAAATCTGGCCCGTAGATTTTAATGTTGTTTTTTTATATGTGTTTAATTTATATTTAAAATGTTCTCACTTGCCTTGCATGAGATTTGTTGCAAATATTTGGTCCCATGATGCAAATATTTGTAATGGGGAAATGTGAGGCTCAAAGAGACCACAAGCAATACTGATGACTCTTCCTTTCAGCTTCCAGAGTTCAGCTTCAATTTAAAGCAACCCTTTCATAAAGACCCCAGCCGTAAATGAAATCCAAGCTTGTAAATCAAGATGATGTATACTTATCTTTCTGGTGCCCTATGCCCTAAAACTCAACTATTGCAGATCTCTGGCTGCTGCAGGTGTTCCACATTTTCAGTATATTGAATACCTTCTATCTGCATTGTGAGGTAATGCACTGGGGATAAAAAACATTTATATGAACGTGTGTGAGAAAATACAACTTTGTAATAAGATTGGAGAACTTCAATGCCTTTGGATAGCCTTTTGGATAGTCTTTATTAGCTCTGCAATACAGTACTAAAAATCAAGCAAAATGACTGATGAATGTTGATTTAATCCACTATATGCTGAAACTCAAGTCTTGAAATTGAAGTTCTCAGGGCTTAAGTGCGCTGGGTCTGCTTTAGGTTTGGGAGAGGGGTTAAGGACTGTGCTATAGCAGTGATCCTGCAGCAATTATCCCACAAAACCACCATACTTAACCCCATGTATGTCAATCCCTCACTGGCTAAAATGCTACAAAATCTCAGAGGGAGCAGGGATTAGTTAATACCTCTCTGGTTTGGACTTGGGGGGGGGGGGGGGGGGGGGGGTGCCTTAGAAGAAAGTAAGATGACGTGATGCAAATAATGGTATAATGTAGCTTTAAATGTGTTACAACATTATAAATACCTCTTTGTACCTCTGGAACCAAGAGCCTGTAACTCCCCTTTGTTCCACAAGGTGGCAGCCCAAAGAGGAAAAATTATAAAATCAAGCACAATTTGAAAAGTCAAAGAAAGATGTGAAAGGGACTGATATTACAAGTTATAACTTCTATATTATAATTTATAAATTTTTTATGTGTCCAATGTATCCTTTTTATAAGTTGCAAACAAATTGTCCCTAGTGGAGAGGTCTTGGGACAGGAAGAGCTATTCTTCAGAGAAACTGTGCAATGAGTGACAAAGTGGGCTTTGACCAGAAGAGCAACTTCACAATGCTTGCTGTAGGTGCTAGGGAGTTCACAAATCACAGAGGATCATTTATCAATCTACAAGGTGATAAATAGTATAGTAGTGCCATCAACCTGTACAATATATGCTAATAATTTGTGGGACATACTGTATGTTAGCAGATAAATAAAAAATCTCTCATTTGCAATTCTAACACATATAGAAAATCTCAACAAAGTATATAAATACAGTGCCTTGAAAAAGTATTCACACCCCTTGTCATTTTACACATTTTGTCATGTTGCAACCAAAAACGTAAATGTTTTTTATTTGGATTTTATGTGATAGACCAACAAATGGATGGCACATAGATGGCTCTTGGATAGAGCCAAATACAGGGCAATCTTAGAAGAAAACCTGTAAAGCCCTGTACACACAATCGGTTTGTCCGTTGAAAACAGACCGTTTTCATCGGACAAACCGATTGTGTGTGGGCCCAATCGGTTTGTTTTCCATCGGTGAAAAAAAATAGAACGTGTTTTAAAATTTTCCTATGGATGAAAATCCATGCATGCTCAGAATCAAGTCGACGCATGCTCGGAAGCATTGAACTTCATTTTTCTCAGCACGTCGTAGTGTTTTACGTCACCATGTTGAACATGGTCGGATTTTTGACTGATGGTGTATAGGCAAGACTGATGAAAGTCAGCTTTATGGGATATCTGATGAAAAAATCTATCGGATTAGATTCCATCAGATATCCAATCGTCTGTACAGGGCATTAGAGTCTGAAAAAAACTGGGCCAGAGGTGCACAGAGGTTCACCTTCCAGCAGGACAACAACCCTAAACATACAGCTAGAGTTACAATGGAATGGTTTAGATCAAAGCATATTTGTGTGTAAGAATGGCCCAATCAAAGTCCAGACCTAAATCCAATTGGGAATCTATAGCAACACGTGAAAATTGCTGTTCACAGACGCTCTCCTTCCAATCTGACAGAGCTTGAGATATTTTACAAAGACGAATGGGAAAAAACATCACACTATAGATGTGCAAAGCTAGTAGAGACATCCCTGAAAAGATGTGCAGCTGTAATTGCAGTGAAAGGTGGTTCTACAAACTATTGACTCAGGGGGGGCTGAATTAAAATGCACGCCACATTTTTCAGAAATGTATTTGTAAAAAAAAAGAAAGTAAAACTATTTATAATTTTCCTTTCACTTCAGAATTATGTGCCACTGTGTTGTTTTTTTAAATAAAATCCCAATAAAGTACATTTACATTTTTGGTTGTAAGATGATAACATTTGGAAAATTTCAAGGGGTATCAATACTTTTTCAAGGCACTGTATATACTGTATGCTGATCACATTTTGTATCTAGTCACCAGACATATGGTACGTCATAGTGTTCACATATTGATTTTGATCTAATACACTGCTTGCAATTTGTTAGAGCAGAAGCTGACATGTTTCAAGAAAAACACTTCCTCAGGGGTTTGGAAAGAACCATGTATACATGCGGTATATACTGTACATTGCAAACAAAACATGAACACAGTGTTACAAAGACATCAACATACATTTGTGTGATAAACAAGTACTTATCAGCCAAAAGATAAAGAATAAAAGCAGTCCCAGCTGTGGACCTGGAAGCGCCCAGATGGTAACAGGAAAGTTGGGAGCAGAATACTCACAGAGACCCAGGATGGTCAAGCACAAGTATTAAGCTGTAATGACAATACTTTATATATAATACATGGCCCTTTTATATCAAGTTATCTATATGGTCCTTCTAATGTGGGATTTATTAGAGACATAGTTATCCCATATGACTATAACTGGCCTTCCTGTTATCATCCGGTGCCTCCAGGTCCACAGCTGAGACTGCTTTTATTCTTTGCCCTTTGGCTGATAAATACTTGTTCATCACACATATGTATGTTGATGTCTTTATAGAATTGGAAGTGTTGTCAGGTTTTGTTGATTACCGGTTTACAGTGTATATACATATCTCTTGTAGACATCGTTCTTCTCAAGCCCTTGAGAAAGAGTTTTTGTAACACATTTGGCTCCTGCTCTTAGAAACAGCAAACAGAGTAATAGATCAATATCAATATGTGAACACTATGATGAACCATATGTTTGGTGACTAGATACAAAATGTAATCATCCAATATATATGTTTTTATGTTCAGATTGTGAACAGTGAACATTATGTGATTGGATGATTGAAATTAATACAGATTCACAAGCACAAGATGATACAGGGGTCAATTCACAAAGCTTTATTTTCAGATTGCGGGTTTTAATTTAACGATTTTGCAAGTTATTGAAGCTAGTTCAATTCACTAAACGATTTAACACTTTGAAAAATCATCAAATAACGTTTCACTACACAGAACAGATATTTTAAGGTGTGGATCCTTATTTAACGATTCGATCGTTTTTTTAAAGAGTCAAATCGTTATTTTAAAGAGTCAAATTGTTAAATATGTACAGAAGTGCAATTCACAAAGATTTTTTTGACAGTTATCGATCGTTAATTTAACACCTCCCTCAGGGTTTCGTAATGACATTTCCCAGGCGATATTTTGTTGTTAGAGGAAGCTTTTGGCGATTTTTGTAGTGTAGTGAAGTTTTTAGTAGTTTTGGGCAAGATGGAACCATTCTCTATTTGAACTTAAAATTATCCAGAGGCGAAGAAGAACATGTTAGAATGTTGTTCAGATTTATAAACGTGTATTCCGTTCACATACTATTTTGGATGACTTTTCTGAAACCCAGGTGATAGCTAAATTCCGATTATCATCTCCCATGATTTATTCTCTGTATGAGGAAATACACATGGCTTTAGAAAAACACACACTAGAAGTTTTGCACATCACATGCTCAATCTTCACATGTGTCTTGCTTGTGTCTCTCTCTCTCTGCATCTGCTCCTTTCCACATGCAGCTGTTCTCCTCCCCTTCTGCTCCCAGAATGCATCTCTCCAGCATTATTTAACGATCTTAGACGTTATTATTATGATTTGGGACGTTAAAATAACTCTTGAGTAGTTAGCATAACGATTGGATAAAGAGTCAGTTGAAAACCATAACGACTATGTTGAATAGCGATTATAGCTTTCGTGAATACCATGTTTGCTAGCGTTAAATAAGGGGCGGTAATTTAACAACTGAAGAAAACCAATAACGTTTCTCTTTGTGAATTGACCCCACAGTATCTTAGTACCGCACTCAGATTTTAAATAACATCAAGGGTGTAGCACGTACTGTAATTGCTTCCCAAATTTTCCTTTGTGTACATACTTGCATAGATGATGCCATATACTGTATCGACCCAGATCCAATAAGGTGCTATCCTGAGATCCATGAGGGTGGTTTGCCCTATGCAAGAGCCAAAGAGACACTTTTATTTTAAAGCCTGTTATTTGTGATTTTCATAACATAACTTAATTATACTTTACCTTTTCAATAATTTGTATTGGGTTAAAAAGAGATGGGCTTACGCCGATTAAGTATTCGGTGTGCTCATTGTCCATATGGCTGAACAACATGTATAACAGGCAAAATAGTCAGAATAAACATGTGAGTGTACAGTAAGGCAAAAACCATTCCAATTATGCAAACGAAAGCAAGCAAAATGTCCTGAAAATGAATCTAGAGGTGTCAGAAAAATAAGGAGGAGGACTGTTGCTTTTCCTTCAACCAACATAATGTCACGCTTACCCCTAACGTAGGTGGTCAGACACCATAGCTGGCTTCTGTGTTCTTCACCTATAGCAGCCCCCTTTCCCATAAGATCAGTTCCAATAAAGTTATTATAAAAAGCTAATTTTCTTTTTACCTTAATGCATTCTCTGTTTTTTTTAAAAGCTGCTTCCCCTAACCCTGCTTACCTGAGCCATCTATGTCCAGAATTGTGCCCGTCTACAGCAGCTCTTCTATCCTCTCTCTCTTTCCTCACAGGACATGGAGGCAGCAGCAGGCATAACCTGTGAGGAGGGAGCAGGGGCAGGGCCAAGCTAAGCTAAGTGTGTCTACATACTCAGTCTGGCTCGAAATCAAACCCGTATGTGCACGCCTTGAAAAGCAGAACCCTAGAAGAGGAGATTCAGAGCAAAACCATTGCACAGGGCAGACAAGTATAACATATTTATTATTTTAAGAGCACAAAAAAAAGCTTCATGGTCACAATAGATTTCAACTTTTCTGGGAAAGTTGTCCACAAGGTTTAGAAGTGTGTCTATGGCAATTTATGACCATTTTTCTAAAAGCGCATTTATGAGGTCAGGCATTGATGTGGACGGAAATGACTGGCTCGCAGTCTCTGCTTTAATTCACCCCAAAGGTGTTCTATTGGGGTGAGGTCAGGATTCTGTGCAGGCCAGTAAAGTTCCTCCACCTCAAACTCGCCCATCCATGTCTTTATGGACCTTGCTTTGTGCACTGGTGCTCAGTCATGTTGGAACAGGAAGGGGCTATCCCAAACTATTCCTGCAAAGTTGAGAACATGAAAATTGTCCACAATGTCTGGGTATGTTGTTATCTTAGGAGTTACTTTCGCTGGAACTAAGAGGCCAAGCCTAACCCCTGAAGAACAACCCCATGCCATAATCCCCCCTCCACCAAATGATTTAGACCAGTGCACAAAGCAAGGTCCATAAAGACATGGATGAGGAAGTTTGGGGAGAAGGAACTTGACTGGCCTGCACAGAGTCCTGACCTCAACCCGATTAAAAACCTTTAGGATGAATTAGAGTGGAGACTGCGAGCCAGGACTTCTTGTCCACATAGGGTGGGCCAACTCAATATTGAACCCTACGGACTAAGACTGGGATGCCATTAAACATCATGTGCATGTAAAGGCGGGTGTCCCAATACTTTTGGTAATGTACTAGGAGAGGCTGACATGAGCAAAAGCCATCTGAACCTTTTTGGAACATAATAACGATAATATCTATACACATACGGTCACAGCTATAGTTGTCACAATCGTGCAATCATGCAAAAATGCAATGAGGAAAACAGAAAGAAAATAGAATTGGGACGGTTATAATCTCTGTCAAGTTTTTATTGCTGCTATTTTTTTTCCATCCTAGTAAAACCTATCCTTCACATTTCCTGTCATGTGCCATTGGGAGAGGAATTGAAGGAAAATGTCTCTACTGAGTTCACAAACAGTGATATTAACCTAACAAAAGGTTCTAGTCCTTCCCCAGTTCCCAAAATAATTTCCCTTTGGGACTAATAAAGTATTCTGAATTTGAATCTGAAAAAAACTAGAGATTGGCTTTAAAACTCAAGCCTATGTGCAAGGTGACATTAGCAGAAATGGTGAATAATGCAACTATGTGATCTCCTATTCAAATAATTCTGCACAACTGTGGTGAAAGGGTATTTAAGGGTGGAGCTGTACTACTGCATACACATGCTTATATGTAAAAAAATTAAATAAAATAAATACCATATGCAGTGTTGTGTAAAAGATTTAGGCAGGTATGATAAAATACTGTAAATTAAGAATGTTTTTAGAAATGAAAGTATTAATAGTTTATCTTTATCAAAAAGCAAAACTAGTAACAGAAGAGAAATACAAATCAAATCAAGATTTTCTGTGACCACCCTTTGCCTTCAAAACCACATCCTCCTTGATACACATTCACACAGTTTTTAAACCACTTCCCTACGGCCGTACGACTATATACGGCCGCAGGGTGGTTCTAATTCTCTGGGGCGCTGTGTTTTCACGGCCGCCCCTTTCGTTGTTTCCTGCGCGCACTCCAGAGCGTGCAGCGGGGAACTTCTGTGCTGGCCGTGTCCCTTGGACACAGCCAATCACAGATCGCCGCGAACGGCCAATCAGAGTGGCCGTTTGTGATGCGATCTGTGCGGCGAATGAGAGATGATGTCATATGTAAACATATGAGATCATTTCTCATTTCCGGCTCTCACAATGACAGCATCCTGTCAAGGAGAGAGGAGACCGATCTGTGTCTCTTGTACATAGGGACACAGATCGGTCAACCCCCAGTCACCCCCCCCCTCTCCCCACAGTTAGAACACTATACAGGGAACATATTTAACCCCTTCCTCAACCCCTAGTGTTAACCCCTTCCCTGCAAGTCACATTTATACAGTAAATAGTGCATATTTATAGCACTGATCGCTGTAATAATGTGAATGGTGCCAAAAATGTGTCAAAAGTGTCCGATGTGTCCGCCATAATGTCGCAGTCGCAATAAAAATCACAGATCGCCGCCATTACTAGTAAAAAAAAATAATAAAAAAATAATAATTCTGTCCCTTATTTTGTAGGCGCTATAACTTTTGCGCAAACGAGTCGCTTATTGCGATTTTTTTTTTTTTTTACCAAAAATATGTAGAAGAATACGTATCGGCCTAGACTGAATTTTATTTTTTATTTTAAATTGGGCTATTTTTTATAGCAACAAGTAAAAAATATTGTATTTTCTTTTTCAAAATTGTCGTCCTTTTTTGTTTATAGCGCAAAAAATAAAAACCGCAGAGGTGACCAAACACCACCAAAAGAAAGCTCTATTTGTGGGGAAAAAAGGACGTCAATTTTGTTTGGGAGCCATATCGCACGACCGCGCAATTGTCAGTTAAGGGGGTATACATGTCCAGTAAGGAAGTGGTTAAGTAACTCGGCAGGTAGGTTTTTCTAAACATCTTGGAGAACTAACCACAGATCTGTGAATGTAGGCTACCTCAAATCCTTCTGTCTCTTCATGTAATCCCAGACAGAGTCGATTATGTTAAAATCAGGGCTCTGTGGGGGCTAAACCATTCCCTCCCGCACTCCTTGTTCTACTTTACACTGAAGCTAGTTTTTAATGACATAGGCTGTATGTTTTAGGTTGTTGCAGAATACATTTGGGGCCAATCACGTACCTCCTTGGTGGTATGGCATGATGGACAAGTATCTTTTCTGGTTAGGTCTGTGGTCTTTAAGATGTTTGGAACAACCTACCTGCCATGCACAAGCACTGTGTGTACCTAGAAGAATCAATGCTGGTTTGAAGCCAAAGGGTAGTCACACCAAATATTGATTTAATTTAGAGGTTTCTTCGGTTTGCTAACTGTGCATTTTGAAAATTTATAAAAATGAACAATTAAAATATATATTTTCGAAAGCAGACTTATGCCGTGTACACACGATCAGACATTCGGACATCAAAACCGCAGATTTTTTTCTGACGGAATGTTGGCTCAAACTTGTCTGGCATACACACGGTCACACAAATGTTGTCGGAAATTGTCAAGAAGTGACGTACAACACTACGACGAGCCGAAAAGGATTAAGTTCAATGATTCTGAGCATGCGTTGAATTGATTCCGAGCATGCACAGAATTTTTGTGCTTTGAATTGTGTACACGCGGTTGTAATTTCCGACAAATATTCAGAACCAGCTCTAAAACATTTGTTACAGAAATTCCGACAGCAAATGTCCAATGGAGCATACACACAGTCGGATTTTCCGACAACAAGCTCACATCGAACGTTTGTTGTTGGAAATTCCGACCGTGTGTACGCGGGATAACTTTACAGCCCTTCTTCACACCCGCCTAAAACTTTTTCTATATATAAACAATTGAATCTAAATTTGTGTTATTATTGGATGTTGTTTACAGTAAATGTCATGCCATTGCAAAACTTGTTCTCCGTAGTGTGGTGTCTCTGAAAGCTCATATGTTTTCCATGTTAAGAAAGACTCAACAGAGATACATAGATAATAAAGAGATCCCATAACTGCGTTGTGCACAGACCATACAAAGTGCCTTTAGCGTGGGAACATTTCCATCTGTGCCCTGGAAGGCCCCGCTCATACATCTCATTGGGGATTTACACAGGAACTCATGTGCAAATGAAGAAAGGGTTTAATTTTCTCAGAATCAAAGGTGAAATGCAAAAAATAAGGTTGTCTGGTGGAAAGCAAGACACACCATGCAGTCTATACACAAGCACAATTTAAAATAATAACAGTGCAATACTGGGAAAGCAGAATATACAGTTTACTTGAATATGCCTTAAAGGAGAACTACAGTAAGGAGAAAAATCACCACCAAGCCAAAACAGCAATTGCCTATGTATTCTTTATTTGTCAGACTGAGTTGCATCCTTTCTAAACTACTGATATAGTGCTGATCTATAAGGATATAGATGCCTCCTGCATGTATCCTTACCTGTCAAATGTCTCCCCTCTGTCTGTTATAAGAACTGAAAAACTGCAGATTCTGTGGGTGGATCTGTTGTCTAGAGCTCTGTGGGTGGAGTCGTGATGTCAGTAGACTCCCCGCCCACCTCTACACTCCCCTTACAATAAATTCTGCTATGATCACTAACATTCAGTCAAAATCCAGAAAAGTAACCACATGACTTCAGAAAAGGAGTGGGGGTGGGAATTAAAAAATAATGCCTGTCTCCAGGCTAGTGCATGAGATATGTAAATAACCTGTCACTCACAGCAAGTGGGCGGAACAGACTAAGGTTTTTCTCTGTATGTCCGTTTTATTTCACTGAACAATAAAAGAGGATTGCTCAGAGCTGGATTAACTGGGCACAGATGATAGGAGTAGTTTTTTATCACATTTTTATTCATTAAATTGTCTACGGTATCACACTAGGCTGGTGCGCCTTTTTCTTCTCTTCCATCCTTTTTTGCAGACCTGAGCATGTCTGTTGCTGAGTTACACCTCCTTTATGGGGAATAACTTTACGCCGGACAAACAACTTACGTGCACCGCGCGTAGCCTGCGTCGGGCGCACGTACGTTCATGAATCTCCGTATTTACCTCATTTGCATGTTTAAATGGCTAATCAATGGGAGCGGCACCATGCACCCAGCCTAAATGTACGCCCACCCTACGCCGGCATAAGCAAGTTACATCGGCGGGGTGTAGCCTGGTTTCAGGCGTATCTCTGTTTGTGGGTCTGGCGCACAGATACGACGGCGCACATTTGCACTTACGTCGGCGTAACTTGTTATACGTAGGGGTGAGTGCTCTGTGAATCCGGGGACTTATCTGTATTTAGAGACTGCCTACAAATAAACCTGATATACTTGAATAGGAACAAAAGTAAACAAATATGCCTTTAACGTTCATATTATTCAACAAAAATATTAATAGATCTAACAGTGTGCTGTGAAAAAAATAAAAATAAACCCTTGGCATTAAAAGCTAGTTTTTGCCCCTGTAGCAGATTGACCACATTTTGCCATTCTGTAAAATTCCAAGTCTGATATTAACCACTTGCTTACTGGGCACATATTCCCCCTTCCTGCCCAGGCGAAATTTCAGCTTTCAGCACTGCGTCACTTTAAATTAAAATTGCGCGGTCGTGCGACGTGTCTTACAAACAAAATTGACGTCCTTTCTTTCCCCACAAATAGAGCTTTCTTTTGGTGGTATTTGATCACCTCTGCGTTTTTTTTTTGGCGCTATAAACAAAAAAGAGCGCCAATTTTGAAAAAAAACGCACAATATTTTTTACTTTTTGCTATAATAAAGATCCAATTTTTTTAAAAATATATATTTTTTTTTCTCAGTTTAGGCCGATATGTATTCTACATATTTTTGGTAAAAAAAAAAAATCGCAATAAGCGTATAGTAATTGGTTTGCGCAAAGGTTATAGCGGCTAGGAAATAAGGGATAAAATTCTGACATTTTTTTTTTTTTTTTACTAGTAATACGGCGATCTGCAAATTTTGTGAGGACTGTGATATTGCGACGGACACATCGGACACTTTGACACATTTTTGGGACCATTCACATTTATACAGCGATCAGTGCTATAAAAACGCACTAATTACTGTATAAATGTGACTGGCAGTGAAGGGCTTAACACTAGGGGGTGAGGAAGGGGTTAAATGTGAGTCCTGGGTGTGTTCTAACTGTGTGGGGGGAGGGGGGTGACTGGGGGAGGTGACCGATGCTGTCTCCCTATGTACAAGAGAAACAGCATCTGTCTCCTCTCACTGACAGGACGTGGAGCTCTGTGTTTACACACAGAGCTTCACGTCCCTACTCTAAAACTGACGATCAGCGGGTACCTGGCGGACATCGCGACCGCCAGGCACGCGCATCGGCATCTCGGGGACGCGCCGGGTGCGCGCTGCGCGCCCCCCAGTGGCCGGAGAACACGATGCCGTCAATTGACGGCAGCTTGGATATTCAGATCCACTAAGCTGCCGTCAACTGACGATAAGCGGGGCCTCAAGTGGTTAAGTTAAATTTTTGATCACTTTGCCATTTAAAATTCCTTTAGCCATAAGATTTTCTTGTATGAACCATCCCTTTCAAAACCCCCCTTCAATATTGAAATGGAAATCAATTCAGGGCCTTGACTAGGGCCCTCTATTTCTTCTTTTTGAGCCATTCCTTGCCAGCATGCTTTCCGATCATTGTTCTACTAAAAAAAAAAAATTCCAGTTCAATATTTGGACTAACGGTGAGAGGTGTTCTAATTTTTGCTTCATCCATGAAGCATAGCATGGTGGACGTGGCATGTGCAACGCTCCCTCTGGCCGCCATGTTTGGAGGATAGTAAAACCATTGCTCAAATGCCTATTTTTATGGTCTCTCGGCCATGAGTTACAGTGCCAAATACTGCAGCCTTGTTGTCCCACTTATAATATATATAAAACTCAGCATCTGTAACATGAAAACTAAAATGACATCATTGGATTAGTTTATCTGTATGAATTACACTAATTTATTTGTTGGTTTGGTTTGGCTCCAGAAATCAAGATTTCTGTCCATTTTTTTATTTAGTGAGGTCTAAGAAAATTGCACTGTGTTTACTAATGCCGACTCCCAGAAACTGCTTACACTAGGTGAAGTGAGGGCCACAGAAATTTATGGCATAGATTAGAAGTTAAATTCTACATTACATAAATTACTTTCAGAAGAAAATAATACAGTTTGTCAATGATTGTTACAACATGCTCCTTACTCACAGTGACCATGGATTGTTCAGCTGGTTAAAATCGCATCGCTTTTTTTGCAGCGGCTTATTTCATCAAAACGTGCAGTCATAGCAAGCAAGCTGGAAAAGCAGTCTGGATGACACATTTCCCCAAGGTATCAGCTGCTTCCAGCTACTGTGGTCTTCCTCACATATGTTTCTAGTTCATGGTTATGCCACTCCAGCGTTTGCCTTGTTGCCTGAAAGCTACGAATTGTTCAAAGCAGGACTACTGCATATCTTGAAGGAGTTTTTTTTAAGGTTGTAAGCACAAAAAATAACCCGTTACGTATACAGTACATTCATCATCTTTGTTTATCACATTATATTGGGGCTGATTTATTTATTTGCTTCCCATATTTATACAGTACTGACATATTCCACAATGCTATTCACAATACATATACAGTATGTCCCTGGACAGTTTACAACATATGTCGGTTCAATAGCTACATACATTTACATTTGATAAATGCCGAAGTGTATATAAACCGTAACATTAAGCTTTTCTTAGCAGTTCAATTTTTTTTGGTTTGTTAAAGAGGAGCTCCAGACTTTTATAATTATATCTTTCAGTATCAAAGGAGAAATCCAGCCAAAGCTATAGATCACAGGAGTGCACTCGTTCTGCACTCCTCTGACCAGCTTTCAGCAGAGAACGGGCTGAAGTCTGGTCGGCTGACGTCATGGGTGTCAGTCCAGGCATTTCAACAATCAAGTCTGGATCTGCCAGGTGCCTGAACTGACTGAACTAACTGAGAGCCTGACCTGGCCTCTCCAGCCCCCTCCACAGCCCAGCGCTCCAATGAGTGAGGAGGAAGCAGAGCGGAGAGCTGGTGATTGACAGACTACAGCTCTCTGCTCACGGAGCTCTAAAAACGGAATAATGAGCGGTGTGCGAGCTGATGGAGAAAACAAATGTACAGTTGTTAGGTGGGGGCAGGGCAGGTTTCTCTGGAGAGAAAAGTTTTCAGGGATTTCCTATGTAGCGCCCATGTACTTCTAAGTACGGGTGCTAGTAAATTTTAAGGGGAACGATCAGAGTGTGAAATTACTCTGATCTCAATTGTGATTGTTTAGGGCTCTCCGTTTCAGCTCGGCTCATTCTGCTGTGCCTGGGGTGTTGTTCAAAACCGGGACAGCAGGTGGCAGCAGTGGAAGCTGAGGTTCGGGTGCCCCCTTCAAGCAGCCAATCGGGAGGCCTGGGCCTCGCTGGGAATGCTGGGAGAGGGTACTTATAAAGCAGACGCCATTTTGTCTAGTCTTCTCTTCTGGTTCCTGGTGCGGCACCCACCTTCAGGGTGACCATACATCACTGCGCCCGTGCGTTATGGCCTACCTGGCCGGGGCGTGGCAGAGTTTCTGGTTCCGGAGCCAATCTGGTCCGGAACACTCTGAGCACAATGGGAACCCTGTGACTGACTGGGTTCCCACCATCAGAGATCCCAAGCGAGTTGAGCTGTTCGGTGGGGAGTCCAGTTAAGGTACACCAATAAGAGGCTGGTGGCCCAACAACACTGGAACGAACCATCGGGGATCGAGGTACTGGACATCGAGGGATTGATTCCTCTCTCAGTCAGTACCCTGGTGACATCTGGGGAAGATTCAGGCAGACCTTTTACTCAGGAGGACTGTGGCAGAGGCATCATTCTCAAGTTCGAGTGATACTCTGGCTGCCAGGTCTGTAAGGGGGACCTGTCCAGGTACGCTATACACACTCAAGTTGGAGTGGCGCAGAAAGACTGATTGTTGTCGGAAGCAGGATTGCTTCAATATCCAAAGCCTGAGTCTGCTATTCTCCTTCAAACCCCTTTCTTCTATCCTTCCTCACCAGTTGTTTGTTTTTTACCGGGCTGGGTAATAAGGAGCACTTATAAAGAGACTTCCTATTTTGCGGACATTCCTTTATTTCCACTGTATTCATAGTTCGCCCTAGGCACTTCACCAGAGCCACGAGATAACACGCCATCCCAAATCTAAACAGCGGCTCCTGCGGGGGTAGCCCTACACCTATAAGTGGATAAAGTTGTAGATAGTCAGACAGATTGGAGTAGGCAATTCCATAGGATGGGAGAGGGTCGGGAGAAGTCCTGGAGGTCAGTATGGAAGGAGGTGACGAGGGAACTAGAGAGCGGGAGGTCTTGGGAGGAACAAAGTGAACAATTTGGTTGGTATTTTGGGGCTAGGTTAGTGATGTAGCTGGGGGGCCAAATTGTGGATGGCTGTGTAAGTTGTTCTTAGTATTTTGAATTGAATTTTTATGGTGAGTGGCAGCCAATGGAGGGATTGGCAGAAAGGAGTAGCAGACACTGAGCAGTTTGTAAGGTGGATGAGTCTGTCAACAGCATTCATGATAGACTGAAGGTGGGATCCTCTACTGAAACCGATGGTGAGAGCCCCATTCAGGATCCATGGAGGAGGCAGGCTCATCTTGATTTGGTTCAAGAAGATCTCAATAAGATTATCTGGAACAGAATCACCAATGATAATCTCCCTCTGGATGAAAGGTTGGCACTTAGAGAACTTAATGAGATCCCCAATTTAGTCCGGCAAATAAAGGAGGCAATGTGGTCCTCCTCTCTGAGTAATTTTACGAACAAGAAATCTCGAGACAACTGTGGGATCAATCTACCCACCTGAAACTCAGATCTACTCCTGTGATAGTCAGTTCTTTAAATTTCAAACTTCAGCTGGCCTTTGAAACACAATTACTCACCAAGAAAAAACTTGACCAACTTATGGTAAAAAAGTACAACATACTTACCATATACTGTACATAACCCCCAAGGTCCACAAAAGTTTAACTAGACCCCCTAGTAGACCCATAATTTCAGCCAGTAAGGGCTCACTTGAACAGATGGACAAATACTTAGATTCTCTGGTCAAGGGGATGGTCAGGGACCTGCCATCCTTTGTTCAGGACACAAGAGATGTCCTTTTTGAGGATTGCTGAGGTGAAGGTGTTGGATGGGGCACTATTGGTTGGTATTGACATAGAGTCCATCTACACCTCCATGCCCATCAGTATGAACTTGCAGCGGTAGCTCACTTTCTGGAATTGCTTGAGTTTGCCCTCACTCATAACTGTTTCCAGTTTTCTGGAACAAACTATCAGCAGATAAGGGGGACCTCAATGGGGGCACCATGGTCTCTGGCGTATGCCGGTCTCCACCTTGGGTGGTGGGGGTAAAGTTGTGTGTATTGTTTGTCGATGTACCTCCACCATGTACGTCTCTGACTAAGATACATCGACGATGTCCTGGTCATTTGAGATGGGACTGCGGATTATTGAATGATACTAATGATAGGAACATTAGACTTACCTATACCTGGGATGGCAAAAAACTCTCCTTTCTGGATCTATATATGTCTGCAATGGCAGACTTGAGACAAAAACCTTCAGAAACGTGACAGTTGCCAACACACTCCTTCTAGCCTCTAGTCATCATCTATCGTCACTCATCAAGAAAATCCCCACAGGTCAGTTTCTCCATATTTGCAGAAACTGCTTCGTAGATGCAAACTACAGATCTGAATCTGAGGAACTTAGGTTTAGAAATAGAGACTGTTCACATAAAACGATCAGGCAGGCATGGAAAAAGGCATCCTCATCTAAACGGGAGGACCTTATTAAGACACAAAATAGTACATCCTCCCTTCCTAATGCATCCCAGAATCGTAATCATTACCAGTTATGGATCTGTTAGGGATCCGTTATGGATCCCAATCGAATGAGGTTTGGTGTGTTTTGACTAAGAACTGACCAATCCTATCTCGATCACATGAACTGTCTCAGATTGTAGGGCCCTGACCACTACTTGTTTCCAGAATAGTGAGAAACCTTAGGGACAACCTGATGCATTTGGAATTTGTGCACACCCCAACGAACAACTGGCTATCAGGGTTGCCTCGTCCCACTGACGTGTTCCCTTGTGGGCATTGCCACATTTGGAGTTTTGTGGAGAGTACCAAGTTCGCTGATGTGGATAGACAAAAGATCTCTCTATGAAACGATTTATTAACTGTACATCAGCAAAGGTTCTTGATATCCTTGAATGTCCCTGCAATAAAATTCTATGCAGCGTAGAAATGATAATGAAATCCATGGGAGGCTATCAGCTGACCCAGGGAAGAGGTGTAGATTGAGAATAAGAGATGTCCAAGAACAGAACCTTGGGGGACCTCGATAGAGAGAGGAAGAGAAGAGGAGGAAATAGAATTGTAAGAGATACTGAAGGTGCAGTGGGATAGGTAGGATGAGAGCCAACGAAGAGCAAAGTCACATATAGGCTCAATGCAGACATCCCCTAGAAAGGTTAAACCTGGAACAAACTTCTTTTTTTTTTTTTTATAAATTTTTCATTATACAACAGCAAAGAAAGACTCACACACAAGCAATACTGTACATCTCCCTTAAATTTCCCCACCCTGATACAGTTTTTTTTTATGAACATTCGTAGGAAAACATTTGACAATATCATAGATGTCATTGGAAACTACATGAAAAAAGATTGCTTTTAGCATTCTTTTTTTTTTTTTTTCTATTTAAACATATTTTTATTGAAAGTTTACAACAATACCAAGGTAAGGCAAACAATAACAAGATCAAGTACAAAATGTTAATATACCTTAACCACAGAGACACTAAAGAGCAAGTCTAACCTTTACATACCATGGAGCCTGTGGCAACCACTCCACCTCACCCCCGCGCCCCAGATGGGACCGTGCTGCGCGGGGGGGGTGTGGCGCGAGCCACCTCCAATGTAGCGCCTGCTCGGTGATAAGCACCTGAATCCCGGATAGGCGGGCTATCCCGCTGAAAGCATAGAACTTGACCAAAAACTATCGAGGCAAAAGGGTCAAGGTAGTCCAAGGCCCAGGAGAGAGGAGAGAACTCCAAATCCCCCTGGGTCCGGGAAGTGGCACGCGAGAGACACACAACACAGATGATAACAATTTAAACCATAACTATAAAAAAAGGATAAGAAAGAAACACAACTAAAGGACCCTTATGGTCCATAACAGTCTTGACTGTTATATTAGAATAGCTAAAGGAGTTGAAACAGCAGAGAAAGAAGAGACAGGGGAAAAGGGAGCAGAGAAAAAGAAAGAGAAGGAGCGGAAGGGTCAGGAATTACACGGAGGGTCACAAGTTAAGAGGATTCGGGCCCGAAAACCGCAATACTCTAACTGACGTCAGAGTCAAATCATAAAAGGACTCCAACATACGAAGCCCATGGTTCCCAAATGAGTTTGAATCTATCAATAGTATCAAGGATAGTGTTGGAGATCTTCTCATTCGACATTATCCAGGAAATTTTCCTTTTGGCCATTAGGAAAGAGACTGTTGGGGACTTCCAGGCCTTAGTAACAGTCATCTTGGCTCCAAGTAAGATAAAAAAGATCAGAACCTGCGTGTGCCTGGGTATTTCAGGTATTGGGTTGTTAAGTAAAGCAATCGTGGGATCTCGGGTTACCCCCACCCCTGTGACTTTACGGATGAGATTGAATGTTTTATACCAAAAGGACCGAATCCTAGGACATTCCCACATTATGTGGAGTAGGGAGCCCGTGTGTCTGCAGCCCCTAAAACATAGAGGGGAAGATTGTGGATAGAATTTGGCAAGGCGAGTGGGAACCAAGTACCAGCGGGACATGACCTTAAGGTTCGCTTCTACAAGCGAGGTATTCATAATGCCCTTATATGAGCGGGCTAAGTTAGAATGCCAACGTTCCAACGTCCAGTCGAGGTCAAGGTCTCGGTCCCAACTGATCATATATGACGCTTTCTCCAGTGGCTCGGCCAAAGCTGAATAAATAAGAGAGATACCCCCTTTTGTGTCCCTGGCTGAAGAACACCATTGTTCATAGGGGGTTACTGATGGTGGGTCAACACTGGTTTTTATGACCTGGCGAAGTGGGAGATCTGGTAGAACCGGAATTTCTCGGAAGGGGGCATTTTAAGTTTGGAAGTGCAATAACCTAGAGAGAGGGGCCCATTGGAATTAAAGAAGTGTCCGATTCTGTAAAGGCCTTTGTCAAGCCACCATTTGAAGGCTATAATGTCCAGCCCAGGGGGAAACCGAGGGTTGTGGAAGATGTGGGCCAGTGGGTGCCAGTGGGATATCAGGGGTTTCAGTTTGTGTAGAGAGTCACAGAGTGCCATAGAGTGGGATAATGTAGGAGCAAGAATCGGAGGTCTACTTTTGGGATGATTCCAGAGAAGGAAGTCTAGGGTAAACCCCGGGGTCGCCATCCTTTCCATGGAAACCCAATCCGGCTTGGGCCCTTTCAGGTAGATTATCGAGAACTGGCTAAGTTGGGCAGCTCGGTAGTACCACCACAGATTGGGTAATCCGAGGCCCCCCCTCAATCTAGGCCTATAAAGGACTGTCTTAGCTAAACGGTGTCCTTTCTTATCCCAAATGAAACGGTTTATAGCAGATTGGAGAGAGTTAATGTATGATCTAGTGATTGGGATGGGAAGGGAGCGGAATAGATATAACATTTTAGGTAGCAGAGTCATCTTGACTGCATTTATGCGGCCTAGCCAGGATAGTTTATAAAGGGACCATTGGCAAAGGTCCCTCATGAGCTTTCCAACCAGGGGGGGTAGTTAAGCTTGTGAAGGAGTTCAGTCCGCGAGGTGAGGTGAATGCCTAAGTAAGGAATGGAAACAGAATTCCAGGAAAAAGGGAAGTGGCATTTTAAACTGTCTATTTGGGCTTGAGGTGTTGTTATGTTTAGAGCCATTGACTTAGTCATGTTAACTTTGAGGCCGGATATGCTGCCAAAATCTTCGAGGAGTTGGGTCACGTTGGGGGTCGAGGTGAGTGGAGATGTAATGAAGAGGAGGACGTCGTCCGCAAACAAGGCGCATTTGTGCGACGATTGTCCGCAGCGAACTCCTTGGATGTCTGGGTGGTTTCTGATCGCGATAGCCAGAGTCTCGATGGCTACCGCAAACAGGAGAGGGGAAAGGGGGCAACCCTGTCTCGTGCCCTTCCTGATGGGGAATTGATCTGAAAAGTGACCGTGGAACCTAACCTGTGCTATCGGTTGGGAGTATAGTGCCTCTAAAGTTTTGATGAAACCTGGACCAAATCCCCATTTCTGGAGCAAAGTGAAAAGATAGGGCCATGCAACCGTGTCAAATGCCTTTTGGAGATCGATGGAAAGCAAGTAACCTTCCTGGGGGGGGCCACCATCCCAGCCCGACCTCATGAGGGAGATGATATCGACTGCTCTCCGAATCTGGTCCGGTCCCTGTCTCCCCGGTATAAAACCCACCTGGTCTTTATGGATATATGAACCTATAAATAAAGCTAACCTGTTCGCTAATATTTTCGTCATTATCTTCAGGTCATTGTTGATCAAAGAGATCGGTCTGTAATTGCCTATCTCGCTAGGGTCCTTACCCGGTTTAGGAATAACTGAAATGAAAGCTAAGTTCGCTGTGGGATCAAGAGAGGGGTTCTCACGCAGGGAATTAAAGAACCGGGCCAGATATGGAGATAGGATTCCAGAAAAGGTTTTGTAATAATGGTTTGAAAACCCATCCGGGCCTGGGGCCGAGTCCTTCTTAAGGTCTTTAATAACTGCACAAATCTCGGTTTCCAGAAATGGTGAGTCTAAAGTGGAACGGTGGGAGTCAGAGAGTCTGGGAAGAGGGACATTGTGTAGAAAGGTGTCAAGACTGGAATGTGAGGGTTGGGTGTCAGATGAATACAGGTTGGAGTAAAATGACTGGAAGGCCTTGAGTATCTTCTCAGGGTTCTGAGTCAGGGCGTCGTCCGTGGCCCTGATCTTGGGAATGGATTGAATCCTTAATTTGGGGGTCAGTTTGGCTGCTAACTGTGGGCCAAACTTGTTTGCCCGCATATAATGCTTACCATTCAGCCATTGCAGATACTTATCCGCCGAAGAGGTAAGAGCCAAATTGAGTGCTAACCTAGCCGAATCGAGCTTGGCCAGGGAGGCCTGAGAGGGGTTTCGTTTGTGGTCCTTGCTAAGGAGTTTAAAGTCCCTCTCAAGGTTCACAATATCCAACTTCCTTTCCCGCTGCAGTTGCGATGAAAGTTGAATAATTTTTCCCCGAAGCACCGCTTTATGTGCTCCCCAAAGGGAAACAGGGGAGATATCCTCTTTATCATTGTTCCCGAAGTATTCCCGCATCTCCCTCTCCAACATAGCGCAGTGCACCGGGTTGGAGAGGAGAGATGAGTTTAGGCGCCACGGACGACGCCCAGGTGGGGATATCGTGTTAGAAAGCTTAAGGAGAACTAAGGAATGGTCAGACCAAGGGACTTCGTGAATGGAGGCGTGAGAAGCTACGTGAATGTCAGAAGAGGGCATAAGGATATGGTCAATTCTGGCGTAGGTCTTATGGGGAGCAGAGTAGTGCGTATAGTCTTTTTCTGAAGGGTTAAGTTCCCGCCACATATCAATGAGGCCCAGAGTGTGGAGAAGGTGAGCAATGTGGAGGCTCTGTTTAGGTGGTCTTTTAAGGCGGGGGCTTCCTGACCTTGATCTATCTAGGACATTGTCAAATGTGATATTGGAATCACCACCCAATATTACCCTGCCCTCAAAAAGAGGTGCGAGAGTATTAAGCATAGTGGAAAAAAATTTAGATTGTCCCCGGTTAGGGGCATAATAAGAGACTATGGTGTGAACTGTCCCTTCTATTGATCCTTTAACCAGAATATAGCGCCCTTCCTTGTCAGCGACAGTCATGGAATGTACATAGTGGGTCTTTTTAGAGAATAAGATAGCTACCCCTCTCTTTTTAGTGTCAGCGTTTGCCAGGAAAAAGGTGGGGTACCCACGGTGGAGAAAAGGAGGATTGTAGCTGCCAGGAAAATGAGTTTCCTGGAGTAAGATTATATCCAGGCCCCTCGAGTAGTAACTCTGGAATGCCTTGCGTCTTTTTGTTGGGGAATTTAAGCCTTGGGTGTTATGCGAAGCAACCTTAAGGGCAGCCTGACGGGGAGATGTATCAGCCATGGACACGTGAGGGTGGGCACGAGCAAACTGAAGACAGGCCTACCTTGAACCTCGAGAGACTGGGAACGAGCATAGGAGAACCTGAGAGAGAACGTAGATGCGGGCTGGGAGTGATGGAGGCCCTCCGTGTAAGTTCCTGGGGGGAAAAATAAGGATAAAAAGTAAAACAGATTAAGTAAGATTTAAACATTAAATAAGAAAAAGAGAACGGATAAAAGGAACAATGAAACAAAGAAAGGCCTAGGCGAGAACGACTAGGGAGAAGAGCATGCAGGACTGATCGGCCAAGTCCTGTACTGAGACCCAGTGAGAGGATGGGCTCAGGAGAGTAACAACCTCTAAGGGGGTTGTTCACCTGCAGTCACAAGAGGAGCGAACTCCTGCCCGTCACTACAGAAAAAGTGGCATGTTTGACCGCCCCAGCACATCGGCCCCCAGAAAGATAACATTAACTGTAGATGGGAGATCTCCATGATGGGGAGCCAAACTATAAACATAGAAAAAAGCTGTAACCATATATGAGGACAAAGCACAAACCAAATGGCTAACATAATAAACCATAACTTAGAAACCTTGATGCTGCCTAAAAAATGGTGAGGGAAGGATGGGGAGGAGGAAGGGTAGGGGAAGGAGAGAGGGCGATGCAGGGGGGGGAGGCAGAGGGGGGGACAGTATGCATACGGAGCTACATGACAAAAATGAGCTGCAATATATAAGTACCAAAACAAAGAGGAGAAAGAATACAAAAAATGAGAACAGAGTTCTTGCTACAGCAGTTCTATAATATTCCACTATGTTTGCCTACCCCGCACCCCCCTCATGCAATGGAATAAACCAGGAAGCTATAAAGAAATAAATACTAAAAAAAAAAAATAATAATAATAAAAAAAAAAAAAAAAAAAATTATAATAAAAATAAAGAATAAGGAATAAGGGGGAAAAACAAAAAAATAGGCAATACTTAAAGGGATAATGTCCCGCAGCCAGCGTGGGTAGAGCAGGGTGGACAGTTTGTGTAAAGCACAATCCAGAGATTGTCCTTAAAAAAAAAAAAAAAAAAAACCTAAGGGAGAGAAAGAGATGTTAATGGCAAAAAACAAAACTTGGTGGGAATAGTGAATAGCACCATACCGACGAGGGGAAAAACCCCTAAGTTAGGATACAATGATCTCAGAGAGATGAGTGGGGGAAACAAAGTCATCTCGGGGGGCGAGAGTCTCGATGTCTCTTTGGTTGCTGTTTGTTCCACAGTGGAGTAATAGGGCTGCCTGTGGGAGGCCTCTTTGAGGAGCCAGGGCGAAGAGATGGATCCTGGGGGGGGTAATTCTTGATTGATAAATCCGAGCCGTAGCAACAGCTGTTCACCATCCCTAAAGCTTGAGAAGCTGTGCGATTTGTCTTTGTAGTCGAATTGGAGGCGAAATGGAAAGGACCACCTGTATTTGATGGATTTCTGTATGAGGACCCCTAAAAGGGGTTTCAGGGACCTCCTCTTCTGGATCGTGGTAGGAGAGATATCGGCGAAGATCTGTAGTTTGTTACCTTGGAAGTTGAGGTCATCAAGATTACGGGATCTCCGCATAACTTCCTCTTTTACATTGTAGTAGTGGGGTTTAACCACAACATCTTTCGGGAGCCCATCTTGGCGGGGAGGCTGGAGTGCTCTGTGGGCCCTGTCCAGCTCGAGCTTGTGGTCTGGGATGTCGGGAATAACGGTTTTAATGAAAAGTTTCACTGTTTCAGGAATATTAGTGACACTCTCGGGTATTCCCCTAATACGGAAATTATATCTCCTGCTGCGATTTTCCAACTCATCAATTTTAGCGAGTGCGACTTCAAGTTGGTCCTGCAGCGTCTGTATGCAGTTAGTGTTTTGGTTAGTGCGGGCTACAGTATTGTCCACTGCTTGTTCAATGGCTTCAATGCGAGCCCCAATGTTTTGCAGGTCTGCCTTAATAGAGGATGTGATCTGTGCTGCTGTTTGTGTCAGACCTGCTGCTAGCATGTCTGAGAAGCAATTGAGGAGTTGAGCCATGTCAGAATGGGGGGGCTGCAGGATGGGGGAAGGCATCTGGAAGCCAGCGTGGTTCATGGGGGATTGCAGCATGGGGGTATTCATCATGTCCGCCATTGTGCGGCTAAGGAGCGACTCAGTGGAGGCTGGTGAGGCTAAATGAGGTGGAGCGGTACTCACTGGTGTTGCCAGCAGGGGTATAGCAGGCTGGATCGGGGACGTAGGGTCTGTAATTGTGGTAAGGTCCGCCGTGTCACCGCAAGGAGAGGTCGCGCCCGCCATCTTGGAGGCTGAGGGGGCTGCTAGGCCAAAGTCCAGCTGCCGGCTGATTCCCCGCTTGTCACCGGGGCCAGACATCCAGGAACGTGCACCGTACCTTCCGCTCCCCTATAGGGCCGTCCTCGGCTCGGTTCTCCCACCCGATCGTGTACTAAGAGCCGCGTTGTGCTGGGGTGGCTAGGAGCTCCCGGTCAGTGCGTCTTCCCGGAAGTCCCGCGCATGCGCACTCTCCTGCTTTTAGCATTCTATTTTAATTTGATTTGATTTTTATTATTTGTAAAGCGTTAAATACAGTTCATGATGAACTGCGCCTAAGTGTCTAAGTTTAGAGTGAAATGACTTCCTCAAATAAAAAGCACTTTCCCTATTATAACTTTTTTTGAACAATAAAAACAAATTCTTGTCTCTGTAGCGGAAAACAAACACCCATTTGACTGGACTTACAAATAAAAAATCAAGCAAACGTTCTTAAAATGATTTTTTTTAATCAAAATTCTACTAGTGCATGGCCAGCTTAAGACTACAGAAGAATCATTTTAACCATTTAGTCACTATGTATCATTTTCCCACCTGTAGTGCCATTCTTGACACTTATTTGTTCATTATTTTTGGCATTTTGACAATGATTACAAAAACGTCCATCTTAAGATGTTTATTGATCCAAGCCATTTTTGATTTTTCTTGTAGAAAAATATATTTTTGCTGAGATTTTGTGAATTAAGTTGTACAATGCACATTAAAACGCTCATAGATATAGTCCCTAGTCAGAATTTAGTACATACGGTCACTTTTTGGAGAATGAAATAAAAATATGCAAATTAAAATTGAATTTAATAGTAGTTAAAATGTAAACATTGGCATAAAAACAGTTGTAAAATAAAAACAAAATTCCCTTATTACAATAAATGTATCATTAATTCAAATACATCTATAGACAAAAAATGTTTTTGTAACTTTGAATACAGTAGGGGATGATTAAAACCCCTGGTAGCTGTCAGTATCCCCACTTAGGGTTGCCACCTGTCTGGGATGTCCGGGAAGTCCAACCTCCCAACGCACGTTTAATGACGTTTTTATTTCGTCAACTGACGTCATATTGAGGAACAGACAACATCAGTAGATGATGAAACGTGCGTCGGGAGGTTGGACGTACTGAAGCCATCACGCTACTCTCGCTGTGGACGGGTGTATGCTTGTTCGCCGGCTGGCTCTTTTATGATTTATGAAGTGTAATCTTTAAAATTTGCACCTTTTAAAATGTTTTTTACGCTATGTAACCTCCTTTACTTTTGGGTAATATAACAGTCTACCTGTGTCCTCTACACAACGGGAGTACGTAGCAGACGGAGTGCTGGGATTCATCTTAGTGGATTAATCTGTGTTGCTGCTGCTTCCTGGCACAGAACCCGGGCTGGGTTATAGCTGCAGGCATTCATTTAGCTTGCTCAAAATTCTCACGGTGGTTGTGCACAAGTTTATTATTGGTGGACATAATGTCACTGAGTTTTTTGGTGGATTATATTCCTTCATTGACTTCATCATTCACGGACTTATCTATCTATATTATCTATTATCTATATTATCTATTACTTATCTATCTGACTCACATTATTAAGATTTAAGGACATACTTAATAATTATACTATTGATATTTATATTAATATTAATCATTATTTTCAGTTTGTATATTTACAGTTTATCATTTTGGTGTATCTGTCAATTTATGCTTATCTTTTATGGTGATCGCTTAAGGGTGTTTTTCGACTACAGTCAATTTATTAATATTTAGACACTGGTTTATATGATTTGTTTCAGTATTTATCCCTTAGGCCGCGTACACACGATCAAATCTGTCTGCTGGAAACGGTCTGCTAGACCGTCCCAGCAGACAGATTCGATCGTGTGTACGGGCGAGCCGACGGATTTGTCCACCCGACAGATTTCAAAGCATGCTTTGAAATCTATCGGGTGGGAACCCGTGCGCCTGACATGTCTGCTGGTTAGTACACTTACCAGCAGACATGTCGTCTCGCACCGGCGCGGAATGGATTCGGCGCATGCGCGGAAGTGTTTTACTTCCTGGTGCGGTGACGTGGCGGCGTCAACGTCACCGCCACGTCACCGACACGTCAGCGCGCCGTCTGCTGGCGGGGATTTTGGTTTGCTCGCGTGTACACGCGAGCAAACCAAAATCCAAACAGACAGATTTGTTCAAATCGGTCGGACAGACCGTTTTGAACAAATCTATTGCCTCGTGTGTACGAGGCCTTAAAGGGATTTTTGTTAGCGCAGCTTTAATTTTCTGTATTATTCAGAATGGACTGTGACTCCCCAAGTACAACAACTACCAAATGTGCATAGGTTTGCACACAGGCCCCATGTCCATCGACGTGCCCCTTCCCCTCTTTCTGCCCACCCACACTCCAATCCCTGGTGTTCTGGGCCTCAGGAAAGGGATGTGTGGGCTGAAAAATTTGAAGCTCAGCAACTGGCACATACATCATGGAAAAAAGGTGTCGATGCCTGCGCCTCCATCCTTGGGTAAGTGAGCTCACCATCCAATATCTGTGACTGAAATTCTCTCCCCTCTCTCCCTTCTATCTCCTATCTACAAGCAAGTGAGTACACTAAGGTAAGGGGGACTCAGATGTAAGGGGTGCCCTGTGGACTCTGATGTAAGAGGGGCTT
Source organism: Rana kukunoris (assembly GCA_029574335.1). Classification (NCBI taxonomy): domain Eukaryota; kingdom Metazoa; phylum Chordata; class Amphibia; order Anura; family Ranidae; genus Rana; species Rana kukunoris. Next base: position 69,976,333 of record CM056050.1, on the reverse strand, counting down.
TGGGAACCCTAATTTAAGGGGCAATTACTGGAAACTCTGATGTAAGTGTGAAGTTTGGTGAGCAGAAACACCATTACATCAGAGTTTCTCTTTACACCAGGGTCCACAGACTTCCCCCTTAAAAATAAAATGTTGCTGTGTGCCTCTAAAGCACAGGTGTCAAACACAAGGCCCGCGGGCCGAATCTGGCCCTCCAGGCCATTTCATGTAGCCCTCGCACATCTCCTGAGCTCCTGCCCAACTCTGGTCCTACTCCAGACCCTTACTTTCTGCTTTCAAACAATGCATCCAGCTTCTTCCCAGTAGCAGTACAAGGTAAGGGTGGTACACTGTGATGTAAGGTGGAGTGGGGGACTCAACTTCTGGTGGTGGGGGGCTCTTGACATCTAATCTAAGGGGAGGGGATGCGCTGGACATCTAATCTTACAGATACAACCGGCCCTTTTGAGGGCAATCCCAAAATGCTGATACGGCTCATGGTGAAATTAAATTTGACACCCCTGCTCTAAAGTGTTCGGGTTTGGCTTAAGGAAAAGGTGGAAACCCTATCCCCACTAGGTAGATTTTACCTATCTATTTGACCTGGTGACCACTGTTACTGAAACAGAAAGTGATGTGAAATCCAAAAAGTTACAGCTACCCCAAGAATAAGATGTAACTAGGAAATATTATACAAATGGAGCACTTCTTGTGACAACTGAGAGGACTACTCTTAGCTTTTGGAGAATTCTTCTCACTTGCTGTTTTGTCTCTTGGATAAGAAGAGAAATCTCCCCAACAGGGAGCAAAATATTATCTGACAGAGGTTTAAACCGGTCCCTGTTCTACTAAAAAATATTTGGCCAGAGAGTGTGGTGGGGTCGAATTAAAGTAATGACTGTACCTGTGTACATGGGGTATTAGGTGGAGAAGACATCTGTACAGTGGAGATCTCCTCACAAATTGTATTAATCTTATGTTTGAAGTGATTCTTCTGGGCAGTGAGTGAGTTAGTGGGTGGAGGCAGTGGAGGACGAAGTAGAGAGTTGAAGGTAGAGAACAGTTGACGGGGAAGGGATAATAAGTTGTTAATGAGAACAAAAAAATAGGTCTGCTTGGCAGTGGGGAGGCAGGAATTGTATTTTTGGAGGGCAGATTTATATTGGTTGAAATCTTTCTGAGACTTATGCCCCATACACATGATTGGAGATTCCAGCAGCAAAAATCCGATGTGAGCTTTTGAACGGAAATTCCGACTGTGTGTATGTTCCATCAGAATTTTCAGATGAAAAAAAATCCTATTGGAGAATCTGATCATCTGTAGCAATTCCGACGCGCAAAATTCTGACGCATGCTCGGAAACAATTCGACGCATGCTCGCAAACATTGAACTTAATTTTCTCGGCTTGTCGTAGTGTTGTACGTCACCGAGTTCTTGGTGGTCGAAAGTTCAGAGAACTTTTGTGTGACCGTGCATATGCAAGCCAAGCTTGAGCGGAATTCCCTCGGAAAAAACATCCAAGGTACACTAGTCTTACGCCACAGGCGCTCAAGAGCATGGCTATGTTTTTTCAGACTTCTAGTGACCTCTGTCTGCCAAGGTTGTAGGGGTCGTGGCCTGATTCTGTGTGTAGTGAGGGGGGCGAACTTGTCTAGGGAGGATGACAGTGAAGTGTTGTAGACAGAAGTGGCTAAGTTGGGGCAGGACAGGGATGAGATTTTATCATAGAGATGGTCAGTAGCAGAGTAGAGAAGAGAAGTTGGTGAAATTTAGATACATCCATGGCTGGCTTATAGTGTTTGTTACCCCAACACTTCATATACCTGATATGTGCCTGCTGTACTATGTACTTGTATGAGAAAATAACCTGTTCTCTTTGTATTGCTTCTATTATGGGAAATCCCTGGTGTTCTTGCACATTCCCTCTGCCCCCCACCCCTGCACAGCCATTCACTGGGAAGCTCAGTGTACTACTGCTTCTCCTCCCCCCAGCTCTTATGCAGCTGAGAACAGAGGGCATGTGATAACTTACAAAAAATAGAAAAAAACGTATTTATAATATATTTTTAGCTAATACAAAATGTTTCCCCTTTTTTATTTCTATTTTAAACTGAATGGGTTGTTTTACAAGATGATCATTTACAATCACTTTTAGGCTGGATTCACACCTTTGCAGTTTTGGTGCTTTTTGCATTTTGCAGATTTGCACTACAGTCCATTTAACATGGTTTCCTATGGAACACGTTCTGTAGTGCAAATCTGCAAAATGCAACAATCACAAAAAATGCACAGGTGTGAATCCAGCCTAATGGCCCGTACACACGATCCTAATATCGTCTTTCAAGAGCTGATCATGTCAATTCATCCAATATTATTTGATCGGACAAGCACCGAAATTTTCCTTGTATGATTTTTCTTTTAGTCAGTACAGTTGTCGTCCGAAAATTCAATACAAACACATTACAACACATGACATCACTTACAATTTTTTTTCTGTCGTACAAGTATTTTCTGAACTTTAGTACCTTATCCAGTCTCTATTTATGACTATTAAGCGAAAAAAGTTGGACGATCTGATGGAAAAAGTCAGATCGAAAATTCCCACCGTGTGTATGCGGCTTTACAGCCAGTTCACACCGTAGAAACGAAGTCCAGGTGTGCTCTGGATCCTTTTTTGCACTTTTTTAAGTGCCATTTTGATGCATTTTTGGTGCTTTTTATGATGATGTCCAGTGCATTTCTTCCCCCTCCCCCTTACCTTAAATAAGGACATGTGTGTTCCAGTGTGGTTTTGATGCAATTAGGTGCATTCCGGTGGGTTTTTGATGTGCTTTACTGCGTTCCAAAACAGTTGTGTGCAGAAAATATGCACGGAACTATTTTAATGCCCTGAAACTGACACTGAACTGAAACTGAAACTGCCCTGAAACTAACCGCACTGGCATAATCTATGCCATTGAAAACCATACTACTATGCCTGCCTTTTCGGTGCAGATAAAAAACTGGACTGCACGTGGTGTGAACTGTTCCTAATAGCCCGTACACACAATCTGAAAATCGGAAGAAAAATACCACTTTTGACGCAATCGTATGATAATCGGATCGTTGGTACAGAGCTTTCGAGAGCCGATCACGACAGTTCATCCAATATTATTCGATCGGACAAGCACAAAAATGTTCCAGATAGTACGATTTTCATATAGTCAGTATAGTTGTCTTCCGAAAATACAATACAAATACATTACAACACATGACATCACTTCTGATTTTTTTTTTTCTGTCGTTTGAGAATTTTCATGACTTTAGTAACCTATTGAATCTCTACTTGCGACTAGTAAGAGAAAAAAGACGGACACCCGATTTTCGGGTCGTGTGTACAGGCATTGATGTATTGATTTGAAGACAAATACAGGGTACCCAAGAAACTGCTTACTCTTCAGCACTATTGTTGCCTTGGACCCATTGTAGGGCAGGTATGGTTTACTTTAAGGCATCAAGTTATTTCAATAATATAGTTTCAAAATGATCAGCAATTTGATCCTAGAAAGTGTTCTTCCAAAATGTGGGAGAGGTTTTTTTTTTTCTTTTAAACAAGGTTTACCACTTTATTACTTGACAGATTAAATATACCTTCAGATATAAATAAACACCAATTTCCATCTGGACTGACATACTGTTTGCCAAACTCCAGCCACAAGCAGCATATTAAATCCGCAAATCTGGGATTCCAATTATAACGCTGGCACACCGTTCTGCACATCAACCTAAACATTACACATAGAAGTGGAGTCATGTTACATCATTATATTGGTAATGCCTCTCATCGTGCCAGCATTTGTTGAATAGGAATTAGGATTAGCGTTGTTAGCCACTTGTAAATGGTGGAGTACTTCTTAATATATTTTCAGGGGTATTAGGTGACCATTAGGACATGTGCAAAATTAATCTTTACATGTTTTATTGGAGACTGTGGCATGGAAATCAGCCTGCCATTTGTTAACTTTTATTTATTGGCACTGAATATAATACCGGAGAGCCTGGCAAATACTTGGTTTTGAACATCTGCTATGTGTAGTCAGTGCTACAAGACCCAGGACCCTATATGCACATAGGCAGAGGCAGCGCCGCTAATTGTTTACACCTGTTTGGCATTTTATTATATCACAGCTGGAACATACAACCTATTTGTAAAGGCTAGGGATGAACGAATGTGTCTGAGTTCCATTCACGTGATATTCGTCGAACACACATGAAGCTTGCAAATTGGAAACTTAAATCTGAACCTCATTGAGTTCTACAGGGGCAAATCCCGCAAACCAATTCTGAGAATTTTCATGGCTTATAGGCAAGGTATTGTTAAACCAAGGGTCATAAGGGACATGTACCAATGCAAAAAAAGAACAGAATGACCATACATAAGGGAAAGTGTGTCCAATCTTTTATTGTGTCTTTGGGGGTGCCATGAGAAAAGCATTACTATTATTATTATTATACAGGATTTATATAGCGCAGCACTTTACAATGTTAGGGCAGACAGTACAGTTGCATTACAATTCAATAAAGGAGGAATCAGATTCATTAGAGCTTACAATCTAGAAATCCTTTCACTTACATGCTTGGGAGATGCCTTTAGTTTCTATGTGGTTTTATGGAACAGTACAATTCCCACGGACAGCACCAATGACATTGTGTTCTGGCATCACATATTTTGCATATGTTTAATCATTTTTTTTGCTGTTGCATTATTGCTTGGCTTCAATAAAGCATCAGTATTTCAATCTGATACATTACAACTTAAAAAAGCCTTTTAGATAGCTTTGGCAGCCACACCACACCACATTTTTTTATCCACTGAATTGAACACTAGAAGTAGGAACCTACAATGGATCTAAAAGTTATAATAATAACTAATAATAGTTATATATTTACATAGCTGGTAAGGTTGAATACTGTGCATGCTGAGTCAGGGACGTCACAAGGGGGTGGTGCCACCAGGTGACATCGCCAGGTTCCCCCGCCTCTTACCTATATAAGAACTGTCAAATGGTGGAATAGGTATTTAGCGGTTAGGCTTCGTCAGGCAGGGCAGAGCATTTTTTTTTTCTTTTTTTGGATCCAGTGGTGCGGCAGGCATTGTGATTGATGATGGAGCTACATCGGCGACATTGTTTTTTTTTATTTTTAATAAACTAATTGTCAAAAACTGTGTGTGTGCTTTTATTTATTTTTGACACTTTTTTGGGTGAATGAGTACTCGTACAATGTACCCCATGCTCATTCACATAGGGGGAGCGGGATCTGAGAGCCCCCTTCCTAAAGAGTGCTTTCAGATTTTAATAAGCACCCTGCCCATAGACCCCCACAACCACAGCCACCCCCCCCCCCCTATTTTGAGGGCACGTGGCCTGGTATGGTTCAGGTGAGAGATATCTGGGCCAAACTTTTGCTTAGCTCGAAGTGTTCGATCAACTCTAGTTATGGTACAACAGTAAACCCATCATACTAGCAGCTCCTGTGAGGTAAGCTCAACATGTGTATTTTCAGCTTGCGCGTTTTAAGGACCACATCACTTTCTCCAGAGCTGCCATTGCTAGCAACACAACTCCTCTTAAAGGGTTTGTAAAGGATTTTTTTTTTATCTTAATAGCTTCCTTTACCCGTAAGCCAGTTACACTACGCCACCGCATCGTACTAGAGCAAGTGCTTTATTCTCTAAGCACTTGCTCCGTAGGTTTCGCCTGCGTCGCGTAAATCGCGCAATTCAAATGGGGCGGCTTGTATTTAAATTAAACGCGCCCCCGCGTCGAATGAACTGCGCATGCGTCGGCCGGGGAAAAAGCCCAGCTCCAGCTCACGTATCTGAGATACTCCGTCGTAACACCGCTGAGAATCTGGCCCTATGTCTCTATACCCTATAAACAGTAATTTCTGCAAAAAAATAAATAAAAATGTTTTATTTACAACTTCTTTAACACAACTGCCTTGCTTGGGTTTATTTAAAGCACATTAGGTATTACTTTGCTGTCTATTCAAAGTTACTTGTTAATGTGAGTTATCAAATTATCTGGCGATAGCAATTAATTTAACAGACCCACCACAGATAAAAGCCTGACTATATTATAGCACTGTAGCACTGACTATAAAAACATAAGGCCTACTTATGCTAGACTCAACACTCACTTACCATCTTTAACCCTCCGATGGGTCAGCACCACTAGCAGTACTAGTACAAATCCAAAGAGAAGGGAAGTACAACAATGCAAATATGTGCTAAGGGACAGACAGAAGAGTAAAATACGTGAAAAAAATTATCATAGATTTATAGTTATATATTTATTATAATACCATATACTGTAATAAATATGAATATTTATTTCTACAAGTAATTAAAGGGGCTGTAAAGGTTCGTTTTTTATTTTCTAAATAGGTTCCTTTAACCACTTGCCGACCGCGGCACGCCTATTTACGTAGACAGAATGGCACAGGCAGGCAGTCAGCGTGTCAGCACGTGGGAACACAGCATCTCCCCGGAGGGGCTGAGCACTTTGAATAACCCCCAGCCAGAACGGCTTGGATGATGGGGGCAAGCTTATTGAGGAGGAACAGGAAGTGAGAAATTCAGACAAAGAAAAAAAACATTTAGAAGGGAAATCGAAGAAAAGGGTACGTGAACCAACAATGCACTAGCTTAACTGCTTCAGCCCGCTTCAGGAACATTTTGGTGGTTAAAGACCGGGCCACTTTCTGCGATTCGGCACTGCGTCGCTTTAACTGACAATTGCACGGCCGTGCGACGTGGCTCCCAAACAAAATTGTTTTGGTGGTATTTGATCACCTCTGAGATTTTTATTTTTTGGGCTATAAACAAAAAAAGAGCGACAATTTAGAAAAAAAATCAATATTTTTTACTTTTTGCTATAATAAATATACCCCGAAAATATATATTTTTTTCCCCACAGTTTAGGCCGATATGTATTCTTCTACATATTTTTGTTAAAAAAAAATCGCAAGAAGCGTTTATTGATTGGTTTGCGCAAAAGTTATAGCTTCTACTGCATTTTTATTATTTATTTTTTTACTAGTTATTGTGGCGATCAGCAATTTTTATCATGACTGTGACATTATGGCGGACACATCGGACACTTTTGACACCATTTTGGGATCATTGTCATTTTTACAGCGATCGGTGGTAAAAAAAAAAAAAAGTGTTCCCTAGGAAGTAATTCTTCCTGTTAGGGGCGTGGCTTCATGTGACATGTCGCTGATGACCGTTTCTGATCACGGGGAACCGTCATTAGTGACAGTGTCACTAGGCAGAATAGTCCCCTTTATAGGCCCTTTTCTGCTCTTGCTGACCGCAATCGCGCCACTCTCAGGAATATCGAGTTCCCGGGACACGCGGCCGCACCCGCGAAACACGTGGTGGGCGCACGCGTGCCTGCTGGACAGCAGATTTAAAGGGACGTATTTGTAAGCCAATCTGCCTGCCCGTGCCATTCTGTCTACGTAAATAGGGGTGCAGCGGTCAGCAAGTGGTTAACCGTTTAAGACCCGGATCAATATGCAGGTTAAGGACCTGTCCCCTTTTTGCGATTCGCCACTGCGTAGCTTTAACTGACAGTTGCGCGGTCGTGGAAAATGGCTCCCAAACAAAATTGGCGACTTTTTTTTTTCCACAAATAGAGCTTTCTTTTGGTGGTATTTGATCCCCTCTGCAGTGTTTTTGGTTTGTTGCGCTATAAAAACAAAAATAGAGAGACAATTTTTTTAAAAAAAACAATATTTTTTACTTTTTTCTATAATAAATATCCCCAAAAAATATATAAAAAAACATATTTTTTTCTCAGTTTAGACCGATATGTATTCTTCTATCTATTTCTGGTAAAAAAAAATCGCAATAAGCGTTTATTGTTTGGTTTGCGCAAATGTTATAGAGTTTACAAAATAGGCGATAATTTTATGGCATTTTCATTAATATTTTTTTATTACTACTAATGGCGGCGATCGGCGTTTTTTTCCGCGACTGCGACATTATGGCGGACACATCGGACACTTTTGACACATTTTTGTGACCACTGTCATTTTCACAGCGAAAAGTGCTAGAAAAATGCACTGTTACTGTTAAAATGACAATGGCAGTGAAGGGGCTAACCACTAGGGGGTGCTGTAGGGGTTAAGTGTGACCTCACGTGTGTTTCTAACTGTAAGTGATCATCATTCCCTATATCAGGGAACAGACGATTACTGACATTGCCACAGAGAAGAACGGAGAAGGTTTGTTTACACTCACCTCTCCCCGTTCTTTAGCCCTTGTGACCCAATTGCCGGTCACCCGGGGCGATCAGGTCCGCAGGTGCCGCGTGCGCGGACACGGAGCTTCGGATCGGGTCACGAGCTCGCGACCCATGTCTGGGCTCTTAACCCCCTGAGCTCAGGGTAGAATTTCAGGACCAACAGCGGTAACCCCGAGCCAGACTCGGGACCACCTCGCAGTGTCCACAGGCACAAGTTACTTACCTTGTCCCTGGATCCTGCAATGTCTCCCCGCTGTGTGATCGAGCGGTGTCTCCTCGCTCGATTCACAGTGCCGAGTGCCGCCGAGCTCTGTTCCCTGCGACGTTACGACGCACGGGGGTGGAGATTGGCGCCAAATTTTAAAAAGTAAATAAACACAATACATACAGTATACTGTAATTTTATAGATTACAGTACTGTATGAAAAAAATACACACCCCCTTTTTCCCTAGTGGTCTGCCCAGTGTCCTGCATGTACTTTTATATAATAAAAACTGTTCTTTCTGCCTGGAAACTGGAGATTGTCCATAGCAACCAAAAAGTGTCCCATTATGTCAAAAGTGGTTTTAGACCAGCTAAAAAACAACGATAAAATAATAATTTGTATTATTATTATATTATTTGTTATAATTATTTATATTTATTTATTATATTATAATTTATGATTTTGTGTTTCAAATTTTATTATACCCGGGATGTCTACTAGACTCTTGTTTGGACAGATTTAAGTGAGTTATTCCTAAGAATTACAGGCCTACAATATAAAACGCCAAATTTCAGTGCAAAATAATGGTACTGCTTTCAGCACATAAAATCTGAAATAATGATACCGCCAGGGAGGTTAAAGGGGACGTATATATACGTCCATGTGCCCAGCCGTGCCATTCTGATGATGTATATCGTTATGCGGTGGTCTTTAAGTGGTTCAAGGAACCTTTTTAGAAAATAAAAAACAAACCTTTACAACCCCTTTAATAAATAAAATTCATGGTTTTGCTGCACATTGGTAGAATTAAGGTCGATTCGACAAACACAGTACTTTCAAGACAGATTACCAATTTCACTAAATACAGACGTGCTAGTTGGTAATCTCCATATCAGATTGCACAGATTATGCTGCATCAGCACGTGAATATTCACTCAGTAAAGAGCACAAATCAGCTTTTGCCTGAGAAATGTTAGATTTAGTGGCTGTTCCTTAAATCGCCCAGTTCATGGCAAAACTAAAAATCAATTCCCTCATCTCTGGCCATTTTGCTTCTTACGCATGTGTTATTTATACATATAAAACAAAGTTAGAGCACGTGAAGAGGGCATTAAATCAAGCTAATGCCAAGTGAAAACAGTCTAATGCATAAAGTGCTCTCCTTCAATGAAAAGTCCCTTTACAACTATGTAATTAGGCTGTACTTTCTTGTAGAGTCTTTAAATGCCATAAATAAGATATATAAATGTACACATTTATTAGATGTGATTTAATGCATTAAAACAGCTTTTCTCATTGTATTCTATTCCACACTAGAAAACTGCAGTCAAGATTTTGCACAGAGCTGTAATATATTCTAAGGGCATGTGGGATTGAATTACAACTGCTATGAGCTAGATAGGGAAGCCAGCAGCACAGTAACTCAAGTTTAGGTGCCTGGCTATCTCCCCAAAAGGCTACACAGAAAAATGATACCGCTCTCTGACGTTTTTTCAGCTGGCCCTTTCCATATGCTAACCACTTTTTTTTTCTTTTTCTTTTTTACTTTTTTTTTTTTTTTATAAATCTTTAAACCAGTGAAGTGAACTCCTTCCAAATTTTAACATGAAGCTGCTTTATTTTGTTTTTCTATTCTGTCATCTTGGCACTTTTTTTGCCAATCCTAACCTCCTGCTGGATGAGTTACAGCCCGTTATGCCAACTACAAGCAGGAAATAAGACAAAGGTCCAGCTTTGATTTCTCTGGTGAAGAAGACTTCTTTTCAGTGAATTCAAATCTTAAGGGACTCCAAGCGAACCCCCTAAGGAGAAACATTGAATGGAAACCTCTTACGTACATTAATGTTATTAAGCAGCTTTAAGTTCAGGGCAGCTTATATGAGCTAAATTTGGAGCCTTGCCTGTCCAGATGTTCTGCTTAAGTGTCTGGCTCCCAACTTTCTTTTCTCACTGCCTTGCTCGGGTTTATTTAAAGCACATTAGGTATTACTTTGCTGTCTATTCAAAGTTACTTGTTAAAGTGAGTTATCAAATTATCTGGCGATAGCAATTAATTTAACAGGCCTGGTATGTGGCTGATCACCACAGATAAAAGCCTTACTATATTATAAGGGCACAAGATGTTAGTCACACAATAGTCATATTGATTACCTTGGCTTTGTAGTCAGGACTACTAAATTTTTCAGTGCTTGGAAAGTTAACAGGCTCGTTTTCATTGAAACCCTCCATAATCTCTAGGAAATGTTTATATAATTACACTTTCTTTCCAGTTTTATATAGTTAGATATACTATTACACAGCTGCAAAGGCTTTAATGTTCATTCTATTTTTGTGTCATGTTATTTAATAGGTGAGTACTTGTCACTTTTCTAACTTGATGCACTTTTAGAAAGAGGGATGACAATTAAAATGTTAAAAATGAAAAAGGAAAAAAAAAATTCCCTAAATTTTGGACAGATGTGCAGGCCTCTATATCAAATGAAATACTTAAAGGGGTTGTAAAGGTCATTTTTTCTCCTCAAATAGCTTCCTTTACCTTAGTGCAGTCTTCCTTCACTTACCTCATCCTTTGATTTTGCTTTTAAATGTACTAATTTCTTCTGAAAAATGCTCATGTAGCGCTACCCCATTCAGAAGCCGCTGATTAGATTTGGGATTGGCATATTTAAGTTACCTCTGTGTGGTGTCTTGGGGTGAAGGTGGTGAGCAGAGCAGTGACTGAATGTCCAGGCTAATGGTTGAATTTTCCAATGCTTTATTCCTGGTCAAACACGACCAACATCAACTTGAGGTAGACAGGATAGGTTGATGAAAGAAAGATGAACCTTGCAGTATCAGGCTTTGGATAAGGAAAGCAGTCCTGCCTTCAACAATTGTATCTATCACGTCGCCACTCTAGCCAGAGTGGGTAAAGTGCCCCCCGACAGATCCCTCTCACAGGCCTGGCAGCCAGAGTGTCACTTAGAGCTTCTGGGAAGGAACAAGTCTCTGCCACCGACTTGGCTCTAATTGGATTAGGTTTTAAGATGGAAACCTCTGCCACAGACCCAATACTTGTAGAGTAGAACTGTAGAGCAAATCCTCCCAGTATGTCTTTTAGTAAAGGTCACCAGCTGACAGTCTGAATATTATCTGTCAGTTTCTGGCAACAGGCACAGCATGGGGCAGGGGAGCGGTGAGGGATAAGACAGGAACGGACTCACCGTCTCCCCAAGTCAGCTGCGGGACATCCATAGACGGTACACTCGGCCCACGCGGTGCACGCACTCAGGCCTGAGCGTTTCTTCCTCCGGGCAGTGTAGGGGGCACGGAATCCTCCGAACTCTTGCGACTCCGGGAACTCCGGTTCAAACAAGTGGTCAATGGTGTCATCATCACAATACGAGTCAAAGTCAGAGGAGTTCAGTTCCTCCGCTGGCAGGTAGCCACAGGCCTTGACTGAAGGGTCCCTGGGCCAATATGGCAAAGAGCGACGGGCAGGCAGGTCTCGACCACAGCCGCGGGAGGCTTGTGTAGAGCCCTACTTAACAGTAGCGCGCCACACAGAGACCGCTGTAGCTGTAGTGGTCTCCCGTACGGCCTCGGTCCATGTACTGGTCACGCTAATTGGGTCGTCATTTTGGTCTAGTTCGTCTACAGGGCTTACCTCTGTTGAGTGGGTAAAGTGCCCCCGGACAGACTCCTCTCACAGGCCTGGCAGCCAGAGTGTCACTTAGAGCTTCTGGTAAGGAACGAGTCTCTGCCACCGACTTGGCTCTAATTGAACTGTAGAGCAAATCCTCCCAGTATATCTTTTAGTAAAGGTCACCAGCTGACAGTCTGAATATGATCTGTCAGTTTCTGGCAACCAGATCCCCGGTGGTTCGTTCAAGCCCTGTTGGATCACCTGCCTCCAGGTTCTTCTCAGACCGATCCCCCACCGAACAGCACCCAGCTTGGGATCTTCTCAGTAGAAGTGGGAAACAAGTAAGTCCCTGGGGTCCCTGACAGCATCAGTTGCTCTGAGCCATGAGGCCCAGAGTTCGTAGCTCCACATTGTGTAGGCCCCGGCCAGGTAGGCCATAGTGGCGGCCTCCTGGTGCGCGCACACCCTGAAGGTAGGTGCCGCACCTGCTACCCGCTGCGGGTTGGAGACCCAGGTAGAAGACCCGGACAAAAAGGCGCTCGCATCAGATATACCCTCTCCCAGCATGCCCAGCGAGGGAAACACTCCTCTGATTGGCTGCTGAGGTAAGGCGGCTCTGTTCTGGAACCCCTCTGGCGCCATCTGCTGCCCAAGGATGGTAACATATCCTCAGAACAGAAAATGGGACCACAGGCAGCCCAGCCCGAAACACAAATTTAAAAAATTAACATGGATGAGAGCAGGATAACTCTCTCTTCCCCCACTAAATTTACAATAGCGTTCATTACTGTCAGTAAGGGGGTGCTACACTCACTTCCTGTTCTTCTGTGTATAACTCAACACCGTAATGCAAGGCTTTCTTCCTGGTGTGGAGAAAGCCTCTTGAGGGGGGAGGGGGCGAGCAAGCAAGTCAGAACACTCTCTACTTTGCAGATAAAGAAAGGAGCTGTGTGTTAGTGTCTTTCTCCACACCAGGGAGAAAGCCTTGCATTACGGTGTGTAGTTACAGACAGAAGAACAGAAAGTGAGGATTTCTCAGAAGAAATAAGGGCATTTAAAAGCAAAATTGAAGGATGGGGTAAGTGAAGGAGAGCTGCATTAAGGTAAAGAAAGCTATTTAGGGAGAATTTTTTTTTCCTTTACAACTTCTTTAAGTGTAATTTGGAAGGATTGTGTTAGATTCTCCTCTGATAATTTTTTTATAAAAACAACAAACATGCCTATACATACCTGCTCTGTGCAATAGTTTTGCACAGAGCAGCCCCAACACTCTTCTTCTGGGGTCCCCTGGCTCCAGGCCCCTCCTCTTCATTGGGACTCACCCCCGTGTCACAGCTTTAAATGACAGAAGTGGGAGCCAATGGCTATCAATCTGTCCAATGAGGAGAGTGACAGTGGCTGGAGCCAGTGCGTTCATGCACATCGCTGGATGGGACACAAGGAAAGGGGGGTCTGGGATGGGAGCTGCAGCACAGAAGTTTTTTTTTTCTTAATGCAAAGAATGGATTGAGGTGAAAAACCTTAAAGGGTCACTAAGGGAAACATTTTTTTTTTTTTGCTGAAATTACTGTTTACAGGGTATAGAGACATAATAGTTAACTGATTCTTTTTAAAAACGGTTAAAAACAGATAAAAATCAATCATATACCGTATTTATCGGCGTATACCGCGCACTTGTTTCCCCTTAAAATAAGGGGAAAATCGTGGGTGCGCGATATACGCCGATACCCGCTTCCCGCGGTGAGTTTGAACTGAGCCGCCGACATATACTGAGTGCAGTATACTCGGGTACATTCGGCCAGGCTCGGCTTTGCTTGTAGTCACGCTCTGTGACGTTTATGCGTGAGAAGCCGAGCGTGGCCGAGCACGCCCCGAGTGTACTGCGCTCGGTATATGTCGGCGGAGGCTTAAAACTGAGCGCGGGAAGCCGGGATTCGACTCGGACAGCGCTGGAGAAGCCAGGAGAACACCACCGAGGCCGCAGACGGACGCCGGACCGGACGATGGACGCCGGGCAAGACACCAAAACTGTAAGTAATAAAATGTTATAACATTTTTTTTACAGGAATTTCGGGGCAACTTTAGGGGTGTGCGCTATACGCGGGAGCACCCTGTGCACCCTGCCTAGGATCGGCCCTGCAAATTGTTGTAATGTCAAAAGTTCTGCTTTCAGGTAAATTATACCTAGCGATTCAGTGTTCACAGTCACTACCTTTCAACATTTTCAACATTTACAACATTTTCTTTTTCTTTTTTTTTCTTAATTCAGCTGTGGTGTTGTCATAAATTTGTCATAAATTTTTGTATACTTCCATGCTGGACCCCAAGCACATACATTGGAAGTTCATAGAAATGGGTTACAGGCACAAAGAGTGAAAACTGTATTTTTAAGCAAAAAAAATAAAAGGATCCTGTTTTTACTTATAATGCTCTACAAAGCCAAGTATTATTTTGTAAGTGTCTAGTTATAATGTAATCCCTTCTCTCTTTGTGCATGCAAATTATTATAACAGAGCTAGTAGAGATTAGCACATTGCAAACACATCACACAAACCTTTATTAACAGTTTCCTGTAATGTAGACTTATGTGACCTCCTGGAGTCTATGAGAATTTTCATTTAGTGAATAGGAAATGACACATTTGCTGATCTCCAAGCAAATTAACGAATCTGGCTAGCATGACAAACTGTGAGGGAGTTTGGTCTCATTACCATTCATAGTTTGAGTCTATAGGGGGAGACACAACAATCTACACAGTAAACAGATTGGAGAAATACCTGCACATGCATGGCGGGTTTTCTTGTTCTTTATTTAGAAGATGTGCTGGGGGAATTTCTGGGAGGAGGGGAGTGGCTGGAGTAGTTTAGTTTATTTCTTCTAATGTTTTTGTGGCTTTTGTATTTTTTTTTTTTGTGTGTCAGATTGTGTGTCACTTAAAGGCTAAATACAGCTTTGGAACATGCTACAAGTGACACCCATATTTCGAGTGTTATGCCTAGTATACCCAATCGGTTTTCCAGATGGTCAAAAGACCGCCGAGAAAACCGAGGGGAAAACCGAGAATTGTCTCAGTCCCTTTCCCCTGTACACACGGCCGGTTTTCCCGACAGGAAAACTGCCAGGAGAACTTTGGTCGGAAAAACTGGCCGTGTGTATGCTCCCTCGCAGTGTTTCCAATAGGAATACTGCAGGGAAAAAACACTGCGATAAAAAAGAGAACATGTTCTCATTTTTTAAACCGCAGTTTTTCTGTTGGGAAAACTGTTAAGGAGCATACACACGAATGGTTTTCCCGGCCAAAGGAACACGGCAGTTCTCCAGACGGGAAAAACGATCGTGTGTACTAGGCATAACATGTCACATGTTCCAATAACTGTCCCGCTCACCCCTTCTCACCGCTTGCACTGCCACATCATTCATTTAAAGCAATCAAGTCCCTATGGTAGTAGTTCTCAATAGACTGCAAGGGTGCTGATGAGCACACACATCCCTGTTCTGTGAGGAAAGATAGATCGTGAGTTCCTAATAGCTAGGAACCATGATCTGATTCTTACGATAATCGTATCGTTAGTACAACGTTTTTGAGAGCCTATCACGACAATTCATCTGATATTATTCGATTGAACAGGCGCAATTTTTTTTTCGTACAATACCAGATTGTACGATTTTTGTTTAGTGAGTACAGTTGTCATCGGAAAATACAATACAAATACATTATAACACATGACATCACTTTCGATTTTTTTTTTCTGTCATTTTCGTGACTTTGGTGACCCATTCAATTTGTACTTCCGACTATTACGCAAAAAAAGTAGCACGATCTGTCGTACGATATTCTGAGTACAGGCCATAAGAGTCATAATTGCACATGAAGAATCAAAATGATGTGCAAAGCATTTGGTAAGTTTCAAGTTGATCTTAGTGATACCTATTAATTACTACCCAACATTCTCACAATTTCTGAGCAATGGCCCTCTTTAACCACTTGCTTCCTGGGCACTTATACCCCCCTTCTGCCCAGGTGATATTTCAGCTTCCGGCACTGCGTCGCTTTAACTGACAATTGCGCGGTCGTGCGACGTGGCTCCCAAACAAAATTGACGTCCTTTTTTCCCCACAAGTAGAGCTTTCTTTTGGTGGTATTTGATCACCTCTGCGATTTTTATTTTTTGCGCTATAAACAAAAAAGAGCGACAATTTTGAAAAAAATACAATATTTTTTACTTGTTGCTATAATAAATATCCCAATTAAAAAAAAAAAAAAACTTTTTTTTTTCTCAGTTTAGGGCGATACGTATTCTTCTACATATTTTTGGTAAAAAAAAAAAAAAAATCGCAATAAGCGTCTGGTTTGCGCAAAATTTATAGTGCCTACAAAATAGGGGACAGAATTATTATTTTTTATTATTTTTTTTTTACTAGAAATGGCGGCGATCTGCGATTTTTATTGTGACTGCGACGTTATGGCGGACACATCGGACACTTTTGACACATTTTTGGCGTCATTCACATTTATACTGCGATTGGTGCTATAAAAATGCACTAATTACAGTATAAATGTGACTGGCATTGAAGGGGTTAACACTAGGGGGTGAGGAAGGGGTTAAATGTATTCCCTGCATAGTGTTCTAACTGTAGGTGGAGGGGGGGTGACTGGGGAGGTGACCGATCTGTGTCTCTATGTACAAGAGACACAGATCCGTCTCCTGCTCTCCAGAGACAGAACGCTGTCTCTATGTAAAACGGCAATGAGAGATGATCTATGAGATCCTCTCTCATTGGCCGCACAGATCGCAATGCAAACGGCCACTCTGATTGGACTGGAGCGCGCGCCGGGAAACAGCTAGTGACAAGCCGTCAATTGACGGCTTGTTGACAATTTAGATTCGCGCTAGAGCCGTCATTCGGCTGTAGCGCGGATCTCAAGTAGTTAATCAACTCATATTTAGGCAGTTTGAACAAAATAATAAAACATGCTGTGAAAGGAAAGGACCATACCCATGTTAATCATGCACTTGTTACAAGTACATTGCAGTTGAAAAAACTAAATAAATTCCTGGCAAGAAAAATATATGTGGGAATCATTTTGCTAACTGAAACACATCTGGGATTTAATATGCTCTTCTATGTAAGTGCAGTGCATTCTACATAGAAAAAACTAAAAGGGAATTCAAAACTAGAACGGGTATTTGTGATATAACCTCTTACAATCTAATATCTCCTACTGCATAATTTTTTACACACATCATCCTTAAATGTCCTCATAATTTGGACAGAGGGATGTTAAAATATAACAATCTTAGCTTATGGGTGTCATTAACAGTACTTAGGGCCAAATCCACATACAATTGCCCTGGCGCAGTGTTTCAGAGATACACTACGCCGCCGTATTTTACCTGGCTCTAAGTCGAATCCAGCTTTAACTATACGCCGGAAAAAGCCGACTAGCGACGACGTAATAGAATGCGACAGCCGATCGTAACTTTGTGGATCGCTGTAAAAAGCTCATTTGCATACCCGACGCGAAAAACGACGCAAACTCCACCCAGCGGGCGCAGAAATATTGCAGCGTAGATCCAAAGGCGTACGAAGACATAAGCCTGTCGGATCGAAGCCCGAAGCCGTCGTATCATGGTTTGAGGATTCAAACTAATGATACGACGCGTGTAATTTGAAAGTACAGTACGCCGGTGTATCAGGAGATACACCGGCGTACTAGCTCTGTGGATCTGGCCCTTAGTATTTTAATTTATTTCTGCCAAGTACAAATAAGCAAGTAAATTACAGCCCTTAAATTATAGCAACGAACCTGGCCAGCATGTTTGCTGAAAGTTAAACCAAACTAAAGAGTTATAAAATGATAGAAGCATTTTAGTATATCTCCACTTAGAATTATTTGGCGTTTGCGTGCACTTTGTGATTGCATCACAAATTTTCTGTTATCTCACATAGGATCAATAAACAAAGGCTGAACATTATTGTCAACATAAGTCTCTCTTGCATAGATAGATATAATGGAATCTAAATCTTGCTTCAGTCAAGCATGAAGATGTGCTTTTAAGTGATCTCAGATGACAAATTCTGCCAAATTGTGTAATTTGTACCTTGGCATTTACGTACAAGGCCTAGTTGAAAGTTTTAGGTTGCTGGTATCCTCATCTGAACAGGCCAGCCTAAAACTAACATCTAGACATGTGCATTTGTTTTCGTCCGAATACATTTTCGTCCAAATTTGGGGTATTTTCGTTATCGTTTTAACAAACGAAAACGAACGCGCAGAATCCGAAATCTGAAAGATCCAGCATAAAAAAATGCTTTATTTTCATTTTCGTTGCTACAACAGTTCGATATAGATAGAAGATTCGACATGATGCTGACAATAGCAATCTGTGTCTATCGAACCTGTGGTCGAATGTGCCTAACCTAACTCTATAAGTCCAAGATTATTCTACATAGAGAGGAAAGATTCGACATAGAGAGAAAAGATTTGACATTATAGAGACAGTGTTGGGGTAGACCATTCGACATGAATGACAAAGATTCAAAGAAGCAGCGAAAAACATACAAACGTTGAATCTGTCATTAAAGGCTTATGGTGTCTGTCGAAAGTTCTGAGAAGATTCGACAAGCAGCTAAACTGTACGACGCCGCAATCATACATTTCCTGTCAAATGCTCCGCCCACAAGCTATAGAATAATTCAAATGTTGGTTGACTAGTAATAATAATTAATAAATATAATTATTACTAGTCATGCAACATTAGAATTCTACTATAGCTTGTATAGCATTCGACTGGAAATGTATGATTGCGGCGTCGTACAGTTTAGTTGCTCCGTCGAATCTTCTTAGAACATTCGACAGACACAGACACCATAAGCCTTCAATGACAGATTTGACCTTAATTAATTCTGATTTTCAGAGGAAATAAATAAAAACGAATTTCAGGAGTAACTAAATTAATTATTTTTCAGACAAAAACGAAATTCTAAAAACTAAAAATTTCAGTGTGCACATGTCTACTAACATCTAAGCTACTTTTCCTTGTTGGCCCCAGATCCATCACCAGCTATCTGATGACATGTTTTGCTGGCATCTTCAGAGCACCTGAATATTCCCAAAACTGCACAGTGCTGTGGTAATCAAATATTGTCTAGAACTTCGCAGGTCAACATTTGGCCTGCCTTCTCCTGTCTCAGTGCCTTCACATTGGCCAGGGAAGCCACTTCACATTTGTGGTAGATAATTGCTTAATAAAGCACCTGTTTTTTTTTTTTTAGGAAACTTGTGAGCTCTAATGATGATACAAGCAAGCTCCAAAGTCCAGACATAATATTTTTTAGTTTTGAAAAACATATCAGGAGAGACTTGAACTCCATAAGTAAAGTCTTGAGGAAACAAGTGAAGGGGGAGACATCATTCAAATCTTTATATATATTAAAGCGGAGGTTAGCCAAAAAAAATAAATAAAAAACCAGCAGCTCCAAATACTGCTGCTGACTTTTAATAAATGGACAATTACCTGTCCAGGGTGCCAGCGATGTCGGCAGCCGAAGCCAGCGATCGCTTGGCTTACGGCTACCCCGTCGCCATCCTCAGTGAGGGAATTAGGAAGTAAAGCGTTGCAGCTTCACTTCCCGGACCCAGCTGTCTTGTGGGACCTGTGTTTCCCAGAAGATAACAGGGGGACAGGAAGGGGCGTGACTCCCATAGGAGTCTATGCCCAGAAGTGGGTGCAAATACCTGTATTATACAGGTATCTGCACCCCCTCCCCCTGAAAGGTGCCAAATTGAGGGGGGGGGGGGGGTACCAAAAGTGGATGTTCCGTTTTTGTGTGGACCTCTGCTTTAAGGGTATAATTGAAGTTCAGGAGAGCTGTATTTTCAATATAATCCTAAGATCAAGAACATGGGGACAGAACCTCAAAATAACAGGAGGAAAGTCCAAAACGAATCATAGAAAGTATTACTTTGCTAAAAAAATTTTTATGTTTGGCATACACTTCCAAAAGAGGTTGTAAGTCAGTCAACAGTAAGTGAACTCAAACATGTTTGGAACAAACATACTGTAAATATATGATAAAACATATATAAATAAATGTGGATAAAAAATGTGTAGTTCTAAAAAAAATTCACATGTTGCCAAAATGATTTAAAAATAATTATAACAAAAATAGTGTCCAATAAAGGTGAATGAATAAGCGTGTATCTGTTGGTTTGCACAAAATTTATAGCGTTAACAAAATAGGGGATAGTTTTATTATTATTTTTTTTTACTACTAATGGTGGCGATCAGCGTTTTTTTTCGTGACTGCGACATTATGGCGAGCAATTCGGACAATTTTGACACATTTTTGGGACCATTGTCATTTTCACAGCAAAAAATGCATTTAAAATGCATTGGGCCAGATTCTTATACAAATTCGCCGGCGTAGCGTAACGCATTTACACTACGCCGCCGCATCGTACTAGAGCAAGTGCCATATTCTCTAAGCATTTGCTCCGTAGTTTGCGTTGGCGTAGCGAAAATGGCCCAGCGTAAGCCCGCGTAATTCAAAGGGGGCGGCTTCTATTTAAATGAAGCGCGCCCCCGCGTCGAACGAACTGTGCATGCGCCGGCCGGGGAAAAAGCCCAGTGCGCATGCTCCACCTCACGTCGGAAAGCGCCGTTGAAACCAACGTCAAAACGACGTGATCGTCACTACGCAATGCCCTATTCGCGAACGAGTTAGTAAAACGACGTAAGCGATGGAAAAAGCCGACGCTGACCCGACGCCATACTTAACATGGCATCCGACGGTACTTCGTAAGGTTACTCCTCATAGAAGCAGGGGTAACCTTACGCGAACGAAAACGACGTACGCGACGACGGTGCGGCGTAAAAGCGATCGGGAATCGGCTTAGTAGCCTCATTTGCATAGGCAAATGAGAAAACAACGTAAAGGCCACCTAGTGGCCGGAGATGTCATTACAACTACGATCCGCAAGTGTAATGGTATTACACTTGTCGGATGTTCAAACGTATCTATGCCAAAGTGATGCTAAGAATCACTCGCATAGATACGAGCCAAAAAAAACGGCGATACGACGGGGTATCTGAGATACTCCGTCGTAGCGCCTCTGAGAATCTGGCCCATTGTTTACTGTGAAAATTACAATTGCAGTTTGGGAGTTAACCACAAGGGGGCGCTGAAGAGGTTATGTGTGACCTAATATGTGTTTACAACTGTAGGGGGTGTGGCTGTAGGTGTAATGTCATCGATTGTGTATCCCAATAAAAGGGATCACACGATCGATGACGCCGCCACAGTGAAGAACGGGGAAGCTGTGTTCTTCAGCTCTGGGGACCGATCGCGGGACTCCAGCGGTGATCGTGTCTGCGGGTCCCGTGGTCCCGGAGCTTCGGACCGGACCCACGACTGGGCACAAAAAAAGGACGTACCTGTACGTGCATGTGCCCAGCCGTGCCATTCTGCCGACGTAAATGTGCAGGAGGCGGACAAAATCCACACCAGACCTAAAGGGTCTGGAATGAATATTTGGGGGGAACCCTAAGTAATTTTTTTTGTATTTGATGCAGGGTTCCCCTTAATATCCATACCAGACCTGAAGGGCCTGGTATTTGAATTTGGGGGTACCCCCACGCTTTTTCTTTTATGAATGACTTTTCTCTGAATTGCCGGTGTGTTGTCATTTTCTGCTCCCCATCACAGAATGGTCCGGAAGTGCTGGGCGGCCAACTGCGCATGCGCGATGCGTTCCAAACGCATCTGCGATGCGTTCCAAAGCATTTACGACAGTGCACACCAGCGAAGCTGTCGTTCGACATCCAGGCTCTTTCCTTAACATCCCCGTCAATTGGAGGATGTTAAAAAAAGAGCCAGGAGGCCGAACGAGCGCAGCGAGCCGTCCGAGCGAAGCGAGGACGTGAGGCCGACTGGCCACTTTCCCCTAAGTCCACGTCGCTATGAATGATGGCTTCGCTGGTGTGCAGTGTCGTAAAGCCATTGGAACGCATCGCAGATGCGTTTGGAACGCATCGCGCATGCGCAGTTGGCCGATGCAGCACTTCCGGAGCACTCTGTGATGGGGGAGCCGAATATGACACGTCACCGGGAGCCGACAATTCATTATAGCCGCAAGTGATTTTAAATGACTTTTTTTCCTTCAGAAATTACACTTTGGCTGACAACACCTTGACACACCTCACAGCTTCTGGCACACTGTAATCTGGAGTGACGAGACCAAATTAGAGCTGTATGGTCACAACCTCACCACCATAGCAACAAACATACCATCCCCACTGTGAAGCATTATGGTGACTCGCTGATGTTTTGGGGGGGTGTGTGCTCTAAAGGCACTGGGAATCCTGTGAAAACCCATAGCAAGATGAATGCAACATGTTGTCAGAAAATACTGGCAGACAATTTTCATTCTTCTGCATGAAAGCTGTGCATAGGACTCTCTTGGACTTTCCAGCACAACAATAACCCTAAGCACAAGACACCCAGTGGTTACAGCACAAAAAGGTAAAGGTTCTGGAGTGTCCATCACAGTCTCCTGACCTTAATATCATCGAGGCACTCTCAGGAGATCCCAAATGTGGCATTCATGCAAAACATCCAAAGACTTTGCATGACCTGGAGGCATTTTTGCCAAGGCGAATGGGCAGCTATACCACCTGCAAGAATTCTGGGCCCCATAGACAACTATTAAAGAAACACTGCACCCCGTCACTGATGCTAAATGGGGCAATACACAGTACTAGGGACTATGAGCATGCAGACTTTTGAACAGGGTTAATTTTGTTTGTTTACTTGTTGCCATGTTTTGTTAAATGATTGTGTCATTCTGTTATTACCTACAGTTGAATATGAATCCCATAAGAATTACAAGAAATGTGTTTTGCCTGCTCATTCATGTTTTCTCATGGTACATACTGTACAGTATATTACAAACTCTCCAAGGGTATGCAAACTTTTGACTACAACTGTATGTTCTCTTCTCTGTTTCTATGTTTCTAGTGAGGTAGAGGTTAATTCAACGTCATGATCATATAAGGTTTACGCAGGGCTTTTTTTCTTGGAGAATAGGTGCAGGAACTCCTCCATTCTAAGTCATTGCTTTTCTCCACCCTTACCCACCTCTGAGCACCGTCCCTTGGGTCCACCCCCTACCCACCTCTGAGCACCGTCCCTTGAGTCCACCCCCTACCCACCTCTGACCACCGTCCCTTGGGTCCACCCCCTACCCACCTCTGAGCACCGTCCCTTAGGTCCACCCCCTACCCACCTTCGAGCACAGCCCCTTGGTTCCACCCCCTACCCACCTCCCAGTATCACCCCTTTTTAGAAAATACGGAACCAAGTATACATTTGTGGTAGTACATAATTTGTATGGAATTTGTTAATGATAACAAGAAAAGCAGCCAACCGCAATAGTTCCCCCCAGCAACAATAGACCTCCTGCCAAAAACAATACCTCCCCCAGCATCTCCCAGCAGCCAGCATCAATAGACTACTCCCTCAAAAGTAAATCCCTCCCAGCAATAATAGGCCCCGCAAAAATAGACCTGTTCAGCAACAATAGTCCACCTGCAACGATAGATCTTGTCCAGAGATAAAAAATCTTCCCAGCACTCAGCCAAAGACCCTCCAGCGCCTCCCAGCACCCCCTTGTCATTACTTACATTCAGTGCGTTCCCCCACGTTCCCGCTGAAAAAAAAACCTGGGTTTACGTCCCTGCTTTGTGAAATTCCCCTCACTTCCTTTCCCAATGATGCCCAGCCATATCCCACAGGGGGTCACCAGAACAAGAAGTAAAGGGAAAATCTCCCCAGTGGGACAGCTATAGGAACCTGACACAAATTATAACCCTTTCTCACACTTTTAAAAAAAAGTCATTTTAATTATCCCTACTTCTTGTTCTGATGGCAGGGGGTCAGGGAAAATTTCCCCAACATGGGCCCAAAAAGTGCAATGCAATAAAAAAAATAGTTTGGAGTTGTGCTTTAAAGACAGACCGAGAGGGCTGACCTTAACGTAGTAGACTAAATATCTTGTAAGCTACATGTGGCTGCTGCCTGGATCTATTTTTGTTGCCTTTACTTTTTTTTTTTTACTTTAAAGCGGTAGTAAACCACTGAAAAAAAAAAAAATACAACTGCAAGACAATGGCATAATGTGCTTGTATTGTGCTTTATGAAATACTTACCTTAGAAGGAAGCCTCCGCAGCGGCGCCTAGTCACCGCTGGGGGGCTGACATGTTTCCTCTGCATTTCTTCTGAGTTTGCAGGCTTGTGATGATGTCACACCCTCCGTCCAGCAAGACACTCCAAACACAGTCTGCTGAACCTTCAGAGCGCATTCACGGCTGACGTCAAGTAAAAGTCACCAAGCAGGGTATACATTAGCTTTAATGCTAATATTGAGCCAATCTGGGATGGTCTGCACCTCTTTTGGTTCTACATTTCCCTGTAAATTATTTTTAAACAAGATAGTTTAATGAACACCATGCTGATTTGTACTTTATTTTAATGTATGCCATGGGCTAGATTCAGGAAAGAGATACGACGGCGTATCTCCAGATACGCCTTCGTATCTCTGCGTCTGAGCCCTCCTATCTATGCGACTGATTCATAGAATCAGTTACGCATAGATTTCCATTAGATCCGACTGGCGTAAGTCTCTTACGCCGTCGTATCCAAGTTGCATTTTTACGCTGGCCGCTAGGTGGCGTTCCCATCGATTTACGCGTCGAATATGCAAATTAGATAGATACGCCGATTCCCGAACGTTCGCACGGCCGACGCATTTTTTCATGTCATTCGCGTAAGCGGAACTCCGGCGTAATGTTACACCTGCTATGTGAGACACAGCCAATGTTAAGTATGGACGGCGTGCAGGCGTATTTTTTCCTGTCGTTTACACCGTTTGCGTAAAATGTTTGCGAATAGGGCTTTGCGTAAGTGACGTTCACGTCGTTTTCATTGAGTATTTGCGTGGTGATTTGGAGCATGCGCACTGGGCTACATTCCCGGCCGGCGCATGCGCAGTTCGTTCGGCGCGGGGGCGTGCTAAATTTAAATAGAAGACGCCCCCAACCTTCTCATTTTGCATTACGCCGGTCTATTTACGCTACGCCGCCGCAACTTATGGAGCAAGTGCTTTGAGAATACAGCACTTGCCCGTAAAGGTTGCGGCGGTGTAGTGTAAATAGCATACGCTACGCAAGTTCACAATTACGTGTTTTTACGTGTTTTTTACGTGTTTTTAGGTGTTACTGAATCTAGCCCCTGGTCTTTTTATGGTGTTGCTGTTGCCTTATTTTACCGGGAATGTACCATTATGCCTGTAATAAACCTATTGAAATTAAATGTGAACAGCAACCATGAGCTTTAAAATGTAGTAGATCATAGCAATCAACTAGCGCTAATATTTTTACCAATCTGTCTACAGTATACTGCAGTTTGATTGGTTACTAAAGGTAACTGCAGTTTGCACATTTTCTTTGTCTTATTGAATAGGTCTGCTACTGGCATTTTTTATAGAGAGCCTTTTATAATGTTATCATGTTAATGTACAGTAAGTCCAGCTCTTATTACTATATTACCATGTAACTCCGTCTCTAGAATAAATATTTTCATTCATTAAATGTAATATTTTTGACACCAAACCAAGCTCTTTAATGCGTTTGCTCATTTTTTCTGTCTTTGGGATCTGGGCTAATGGCTTATGCGAGAGAGCGAAAGGTTTAGGGAGGTGCTGGCAGCAGTCTCCCTGCTGTAAAGATGACTTAGATTAGAATGTGCCTGTGGAAGAAATTGCAGAGCTTGCAGCCTTTGCTGAGCTTGAGGCAGAAGATCAGGTTTCCTTGGGGGAGAATAGCCGTAAGGTGGCTGCTTGACATGGCAATCTTCCTTAAATACTGTAATATAAGAGCACATATGAACAGGGAGGGATGTAATCTCATGCTCAGTGTTCTAGAGTTTAACCTAATAATTAAAGAGCAACTCCAGGCAACAGGTTAAAACAATCCACAAAACTACTAATGCTGCTTAGGAGATATTATCACAATGTAGGTGAGAAACTCCTACTGACCTACTTCCTACTGCTCAAGTCTTATAGACAAGGGTGGGAAGGTTTTCACATTGTTATACAGGCATGGACGTATACACATACTTTTTGAACTTAAAGGACAACTTCACTTCTAGTCCTGTAAAGCTTCCCCCTACTCCTCGGTGTACCCAGCAGTGTTAAATACTTACCTTAGCCTTGGTCCAGAGATCTTTACTGAACAGCCCTGTCCACCACAGCACAGACTTTGCTAAAGAAAACAAAAACCTTCACCCACTGTGTACACGGTCAGCTGCCCTATTCTCATGACTGGTTTGTACTCGTGGAAGAGGCAGCCTTCCAGAGGAATACAGACCAATTATAGGAATGAATGGACCAGATAGGCACAGGGCCTGGCCAGAACTCTATTTAACCGGCGTAGCGTATAGTTGTCGGCGTAAGCCGACGTAAGTCAAAGTAGGTGGAAATGGGCTGGAAGTGGGTGTGCTATATTAAAATGAAGGGTGACCCCATGCAAATGATGGGCTGAGCTTCAAAAAACGAACTGCGCATGCGTTATCTCTTGGACGCATCCCAGTGCGCATGCTCACAGTCACGTCGAAAGAGCTGCCTAAAATACGTCAATACACTGCCTACGACGTGAACGTAACCTACGCACAGCCCTATTCACATAGAACTACATAAACGACGTAACATACGACGGCTGTTCCCTGGTCTATACCTTTGAATGGGTTGCGCTACCTAGATGAGGGATAACTTTACGCCGGACGTAAGCCTTATGCAAACCGCGTATCTTTTCCGCCTGGCGCATTTACGTTCGAGAATATGCGTATCTTACTCATTTGCATATTTAATATGGGTACGCCGAATGCGTCCAGCGTAACTATGCGCCCATGATACGCCGGCGTAGGCAAGTTACGTCGGGCGGCTGAAGCCTTGCTTTTCAACGTATCTAGCTTTGTGAATCGGCGCAGAGATGCGACGGCGCACATTTGTACTTACGCCGGCGTAAAGCTTACGTGAATCCGGGCCATAGTGCCTTGAAAAAGTATTTTCACAAGATTTTTTCATTGTTTAAGTGTGGACCTTAATTTAAAGAGGACAGTATAAAAAGGCACATAAGATGCCTTGAAAAAGTATTTATACTTCTTGAAATTTTCCACATTTTGTCATGTTAAAACCAAAAGCGTAAATGTATTTTATTGGGATTTTAAGTGATAGGCCAACACAAAGTGGCACATAATTGTGGAGTGGAAAGAAAATTATAAAGGATTTTTTTTTTTTTTTTACAAATAAATATGTGAAAGTGTGGTGTGCCTTTGTATTCAGTCCCCCTGAGTCAATACTTTGTAGAACCGCCTTTCACTGCAATTACAGCTGCAAGTCTTTTTGTGGATGTCTCCACCAGCTTTGCACATCTAGACAGTGACATTTTGCCCATTCTTCTTTGTAAAATAGCAAATTCTTGCCACAGATTCTCAATTGGATTTAGGTCTGGACATTGACTGGGCCATTCTATCACATGAATATGCTTTGATCTAAATCATTCCAGTGTAGCTCTGGCTGTATGTTTGGGGTTGTTGTCCTGCTGGAAGGTGAACCTCCGCCCCAGTCTCAAGTTTTTTGCAAACTCTAAGGCCGCGTACACACGATCGGTCAAAACCGATGAAAACCGATTCGTTGGCTGATTATTGTTTTGATTAACCGCTTGCCGACCAGCCGCCGCAGTAATACGGCAGCAGGTCGGCACGGGTGCGCGAGAGCCCGTAGCTCTACGTCGCCACCTTCGACGGCCACTAGGGGGCGCGTGCGCGCCGCCGGCGGCCCGCGCGCGCGCCCCCCGCTCGCCCCCGAGTCCCGTGCGTGTGCCCGGCGGGCACGATCGCCGCCGGGCACACGCGATCGCTCGTTACAGAGCGGGAAACGGGAGCTGTGTGTGTAAACACACAGCGCTCGTTCCTGTCAGCGGGGGAAACGCTGATTTTCTGTTCATACAATGTATGAACGGAAGATCAGTGATTCCCCCTAGTAAGTCCACCCCCCCATACAGTTAGAACACAAATAGGAACACACTTAACCCCTTCCCCGCCCCCTAGTGTTAACCCCTTCACTGCCAATGGCATTTTTATAGTAATCCAATGCATTTTTATAGCATTGATCGCTAAAAAAATGCCAATGGTCCCAAAAATGTGTCAAAAGTGTCCAAAGTGTCCGCCATGAAAAAAAACGCTGATCGCCGCCATTACTAGTAAAAAAAATAATAATAATAAAAATGCCATAAAACTACCCCCTATTTTGTAAACGCTATAACTTTTGCGCAAACCAATCAATAAACGCTAATTGCATTTTTTTTTACGAAAAATATGTAGAAGAATACGTATCGGCCTAAACTGAGGAAAAAAAAAATTGTTTTTATATATTTTTGGGGGATATTTATTACAGAAAAAAGTAAAAAATATTGCATTTTTTTCAAAATAGTCGCTCTGTTTTTGTTTATAGCGCAAAAAATAAAAACTGCAGAGATGATCAAATACCACCAAAAGAAAGCTCTATTTGTGGGGAAAAAAGGACGCCAATTTTGTTTGGGAGCCACGTCGCATGACCGCGCAATTGTCAGTTAAAGCGACTCAGTGCCGAATCGCAAAAAGTGCTCTGGTCTTTGGACAGCAATATGGTCCGGGGCTGAAGTGGTTAATCGACTAATCGGATAATCTTAAAAAAGTGTGGTGTACAATTTATTTAATATGTAAATAAAAAGAAAATGTTATTCTTAAATATCCATACACAGTGGCAATGCCTTCTATTACCTCCACTTTCTCTGGGTTCAGATGCTGATCTTCCCTGCACAGAGTCTTTAAAGTGATTTTTTTTTAACAAACTTGTTATAGTTACCTGCTCTGTGTAATGGTTTTGCACAGAGCAGCCCAGATCCTCCACTTCTGGGGTCCCTCACCGATGCTTCTGGCTCCTCCTGCCTTCAGAGTGCCTCAATAGCAAGCTGCAAAGTATAGTATAGAGTGCCCGCTATAGCAAGGTAAGAAAATCTTCTGCCTTTAGAACCACTCAGTTTTTGCCCAGGACTACATGTCCCATGAGGCATTGCTCCTCACACTTTTACAAATTCTCAGGCACTTAGTGAAATGTATGGATGGTGTACTGAGCTGTATGTGTGCTGCACTGTATTTCCTGATATGTAAACAAATAATGCATTCTGTATGCAGGCCAACTAATCAACTGGCCGATTAATCGATTATGAAAATAGTTGACAACTATTTTCATAATCGATTAGTTGTCGATTAATCGATTAGTTGTTTAGGCCCTAGTTCAGGTTGATGTGCAGTGTTAGTTTTCCACCACACATAGCATTTTGCTTTTAGGCCAAAAAGTTCAGTTTTGGTCTCATATGACCAGAACATCTTCTTCTATATGTTTGCTGTGTCCTTCTTTTAACAATGGATTTTTTCTTGCCACTATCCATAAAGGCCAGATTTGTACAGTGTATGACTAATAGTTCTACTGTGGGCAAATTCTCCCACCCGAGCTGTAGCTCTCTGCAGCTCCTCCACAGTTATCTTGGGCCTTTTGGCTGCTTCTCTCTTGCCAGATTAGGTGGACGGCCATGTCTTCGTAGACTTGCAGTTGTGCCATACTCTTTTTATTTTTGGATGATGGATTGAACAGTGCATCATGAGATGTTCAAAGTTTGGGATGTTTATTTATAACCTAACCCTGCTTTAATCTTTTCCACAACTTTATCCCTGACCTGTCTGGTGTCTTCCTTGGCATTCATGATCCTGTTTGTTCACTAAGGTTCTCTATTAGGTGGTTAGCTGAATACAAAGACCCTCTTTTCAGGTGTTTATTTGTAAAAAAAAAAAAAAAAATGAAAAGCCATCTATCATTTCCTTTCCACTTCACAATTATGTGCCACTTTGTGTCGGTCTATCACATACAATTTCAATAAAATGCATTTATGTTTTTGGTTGTAACATGACAAAATGTGGAAAATTTCAAGGGGTATGAATATTTTTTCAAGGTACTGTAAGGACGTGTTTCCTAACAGCCTTGCTATGTTTTTTTTTTTACTTCCATTTTTGTTGGTTTACCTGCAGAACTTTGCACATAGATATGATCTGTATTACATCACTGAAAAGTCACTCTGCTGAGTGTTTTGTATTTTGTGGATACAGAGACTCCTGTCTGTTCTGTTAAATAGGCTCAAGGCCTAGCCAAACCTTAATGAGCTTGTCATCAGTGGGTTAACTGGGACAAAACAGGAAGGCAATGTTCTGCAAGGTTCCTTAATTAACTTTCCCTCATTGAGGCTGGGTTCACACTTGTTCCGACAGCGCTCCTACATTGGGAGCTCATGTAGCATGACGTGTGAAAATCAATGTTTCCCTATGAGAGCTGTCTTAACTGATCCGACACAAGTCGGTCCGTCTTTGAAAACACTCCCTGTACTACTTTGCTCCGACATTCATCCTACTTCAGCCCATTGAATATCATTGAAGTCGGACCAAAGTAGGAGACTTGTCCTTATCAGACATCCGACATGTGATTACAGCAGCAGTAAAAGGAATTTATCTCACTCTGGGATTGTTTTGATTGGTCAAAAACAAGTCAGACTATCACAAAGTCGGTTCAAAGTAGTATCCTGTTCATGAAAGTCGGATGGATGTAGGACCAATGTAGGATGAATGTAGGATGAATGTAGGACAGATGTCGCAGAGCAAAGTAGGATGAAAGTTGTACTGCTGTCGTGTAGTATAGTGTGAACCCAGCCTAAATCTCACTCTGGGATTGTTTTGATTGGTCAAAGAACAAGTCAGTCTATCACAAAGTAGGGCCAAAGTAGTATCCTGTTCATGAAAGTAGGATGGATGTAGGACCAAAGTAGGATCAATGTAGGATCAATGTAGGACAAATGTCACAGAGCAAAGTAGGATGAAAGTCGTGTAGTGTAGTGTGAACCCAGCCTAAGGCTGGGTTCACACTTGTTCCGATAACGCTCCTACATTGGGAGCTAATGTAGCGTGACGTGTGAAAATCAATGTTTCCCTATGAGAGCTGTCTTAACTGGTCCTACACAAGTCGGTCCGACTTTGAAACTACTCCATGTACTACTTTGGTCCTACATTGATCCTACTTCAGCCCATTGAATATGGCTGGGTTCACACTATACTACATGACAGCAGTACAACTTTCATCCTACTTTGCTCTGCGACATCTGTCCTACATTCATCCTACATTCATCCTACATTGGTCCTACATCCATCCGACTTTCATGAACAGGATACTACTTTGAACCGACTTTGTGATAGTCTGACTTGTTCTTTGACCAATCAAAACAATCCCAGGGTGAGATAAATGCCTTTTACTGCTGCTGTAATCACATGTCGGATGTCTGATAAGAACAAGGCTCCTACTTTGGTCCGAATTCAATGATATTCAATGGGCTGAAGTAGGATGAATGTCGGAGCAAAGTAGTACAGGGAGTAGTTTCAAAGTCGGACCGACTTGTGTAGGACCAGTTAAGACGGCTCTCATAGGGAAACATTGATTTTCACACGTCATGCTACATGAGCTCCCAATGTAGGAGCGTTGTCGGAACAAGTGTGAACCAAGCCTATCATTGAAGTAGGACCAAAGTAGGAGCCTTGTCCTAACCATCCAACTTGTGCCATCTGACATGTGATTACAGCACCAGTAAAAGGAATTTATCTCACTCTGGGATTGTTTTGATTGGTCAAAGAACAAGTCAGTCTATTACAAAGTAGGACCAAAGTAGTATCCTGTTCATGAAAGTAGGATGGATGTAGGACCAATGTAGGATCAATGTAGGATCAATGTAGGACAAATGTCGCAGAGCAAAGTAGGATGAAAGTCGTGTAGTGTAGTGTGAACCCAGCCTGTAAGAGGTTTTCCTTTTTGCTGCTCTCCCTCTAGTTCTTGGGAAGCCCTAACTTTTTGGGAGAGATCCTAAGGGAGATGGACTCTGCGTGAGAAAGCTGGAGCCCAGGCCTGGAGGGTATCAAACCTCACTGTTTGCAGGCTGTGTGCCTGAAGGTCAGTTGAGCCTCATGCTGCGTACACACGATCAGTTCGTCTGATGAAAACGGTCTGATGGACCATTTTTATCAGACCAAACCGATCGTGTGTGGGCCCCATCGGTTTTTTATCCATCAGTCAAAAAACTAGGAACTTGTTTTAAAGTTATCTGATGGATAACAAACCTATAGAAAAAAACGATTGTCTGTGGGTACGTCCATCGGTTAAAAATCCACGCATGCTCAGAATCAAGTCGACGCATGCTTGGAAGCATTGAACTTCATTTTATTCAGCACGTTGTTGTGTTTTACGTCACCGCATTCTGACACAATAGTTTTTTTAACTGATGGTGTGTAGGCACGACTGATCATCAGTCAGCTTCATCAGATAACTGATGGAAAAATCCATCAGACTGTTTTCATCAGACGAACTGATCGTGTGTACAGGGTATTAGAAGACTTATCTTTTATGCCTCGTAACATGACTGTTTTTCATGTCGACGTGATTCTTGTCAAGCTTGCCTTGCATACACACGATCGTGAAGAAAAAAATGCTCGAGCAAAGCGCGGTAACGTACAACACGTACAACGGTACTATAAAGGGGAAGTTCCATTCGAATGTTGGCACCCTTTGGGCTGATTATGCAAATTTTCCTTCTCATAACTTGCTTCTGAGCATGCATGTTTTTTTCCCCGGCGTTAAAGCCTGCACACAACCGCTTTTCACAAAGAGAAAAACGACGGGAAAAAATAGAGCAGGTTCAACTATTTTTAAAATGCTCTGGAGCGTACACACGATCGTTTTTAATGACCAATTTAAAAAATGGCATTTTTCTCGTCATGAAAAACGGTCATGTGTACGCGGCATCAGAGTCATTGGAACAGAGTTACACCCAAAACCATAAAGAAGACTGTGACGAGACCCTCTCTCGTTCGCTTCCGCTCTCCCGACACTCCTCTGCTACTATTGGATCATATTGCAGATTGCAACATCTGATGGTTCCGTCCTCCAAGGTTTCGGGATCCGAACTACAGCTATGTGCCGTTCGGACCCATTAGAACAGACACCAGGCAGGCTGTATGTATGTTCAAACAGGACTATTTATTTTCAAGTACACAGCACACTTTTATACAAAATTTGGAACATCCCACCTCCAACAACCGCTTTCCTATTGGTCAATTGTAAAGTATATGCAGTCCTCACTCAGGTCCCCCTTAACCATGCAAATGAGGACTTGGAATAGTCAGCAGGGATTGGTCCCATAGCTTGAATAGAAAGACTATGTGTTATCACACAATAGAAAGGTCTAGGACAGTGATGGCGAACCTTGGCACCCCAGATGTTTTGGAACTACATTTCCCATGATGCTCCACTACACTGCAGAGTGCATGAGCATCGTGGGAAATGGAGTTCCAAAACATCTGGAGTGCCAAGGTTCGCCATCACTGGTCTAGGAGCAGACCTGAATTTACACCTCTACAGGCTTACACAATGGACAATTAGTATATCTTCTGAGTCTATTGACCTGGTTGGGGGTCAGAATAAAATCACCTGTAATATCTCAAGACATCCTGGAATATGAACTATCCGTAATGTCCCATCTTTTGAAATACATGAATTAGGATTTCAAGTAGAAACACTCCAGCACTCCAAGGTCCATGACAAAAACATTCTTTGTAAAACTTCTTGATGCTGAAAGCGGCCAGAGACTACCAGTCAAGTAGCTGTAGGGGCTTTATGTACATTTTAGGTATTCCTCCTTCTTTGTCCTAAGGAGGAGTTCCTCTTTTGCAACAAGGCCCCTTTAGGTGGAAACACTCTAAGCTTTAAGAACTGCAGGACACCAGATCCTAAAACTCACACGTAACATAGGATCAAAATCCCCTGTTATCTAGGTGTTGCTACAGTGTCGGGATGTAATAGCTTTGAGGGTAGAGGGGTCACCTTGATTCTACCCCTCCCCCCCTTTGCCCAAAACACCTTTTCATAATAAATAGAGAAATAAAATACAGCATATACAAAGCACTAAATTACCACCACCAATGGTCTGTAGATTGCTGTGCATGTGACAATCATATTAATTTGCTTTAATGCAGCAATTCACATAGATATACAGAGTCACTTTATGTATAGATGCCACATATGATTGCACCCTTGTTAGATTTCTAAGAGTTGGGGTTATGGCTAAAGCTTGGGGACATTATCAACGTTGTGGTATAAGTTACATTTATTTTTATATAAAAATCCATACCTGTAAATCAGTGGTCTAATTTCCCAATGCGCGGAAGTAAAGGGGCGCCTACAGACACACACTGCTGTATGCGGAGGAAGCAGAGTAGCAGAGGCTGGCCAATAACATGTAAGTAGAAGAATACTTTAGTCAAAGGTTACATGCTGCCTGATCATTAGGACGTTTGACTTTCCTACCGCTAATTTCAATCAAATACATTGTACAAAAAATCCTGTGGACTCAGCAGAGTGGGCAGGTCTGCTACTTTTGGATATGGGTAACTATTACCAATGAGATTGTTTTAAATTGCATTTCCATCCACTATCCTTATTACCTCACTATCGTGTTTTATAAAGTGTCACTTTTGAATTATTAATTAACTGATTGCACCACTGCCAAGTTGTCCTTATGTGACCTGTACTTTGCATTGTAATTGGTACTTTCTTTAACTTATAATGTCTTAAGCATTGATGCATGGCTTTAAAATATGAACAAGCCCTGAGGTTTAGACTTGCTGCAACCTTGGGTTTGAGGCAAATTCTGTGGGTTCAAGTTTAGTGCACAGTCAATTTATGTGCACATCAGTCTGGGAGAATTTTTTTTTAACCATAATGCTCTGCATGACTTTGAAAAATGGGCAGCAGGCTGCAAAGAACCAATAAGAAGACTTTGGAGAGATTTCCTGCACTACATTTTTTTTGGGCTTTTCTGATATAAAAGATAAGCTTGCCAGGTGCACTCCCTCTGACCCGCCTATAACAACTCTGCATCCTCAACTGTCAAGCCTCGTACACACGCTCGGCTTTCTTGGCAAGAACCAGCAAGAAAACTGCTGGCAGAGCTTTCTTGCCGAGTAAACCGAGTGTGTACGAGGCTTTGAGGTTTCTCGTCTGGAAATCTGCCCAGAACCTTGACGAGAAAAATAGAGATCCTGCTCTCTATTTTTTCAATCGAGATTCTTGTCGGCCTGTTTCCTGCCAAGAAACCCGAGAGTGTGTATACTTACTTGTCGCCGTGGAAACACGATCATGCTCGTAATGACTATAACGCATGCGCGGTAGCTTCCACGGCATAGGTAGGGTGAAGCAAGTTGGCGGCGATTGCTTTGAATGTGACAAGCGCATGCTCGTCGTAGTTGATGACGTCACCGCGGTTCTTTTGAAAGGACTGTGTACACTCGGGCTTGCCAAGAATCTCGTCGGGAAAAACAATGTTTTTTTCCTGACGAGATTCTTGCTCGTGTGTACGAGGCCTAAGCCCTAGTGACCCTTTTCTCCTTAAAATTGACTATTTCAAGCAAATTCTAAGCAAACACATAAAAAAAATTAATTGCATAAATCTATCCCAGTTTGTACATGCTATAACTTTTGCATAAACCAATCAATATACGCTTATTAGGATTTTTTTTACCAAAAACATGCAGTAAAATACATTCTGGCCTAAATTGGTGAAGAAATTTGATTTATTTTTATTTTTTATTGGATGTGTTTTACAGCAGAAAGTAAGAAATATATATATTTTTTTTTTCAAAATTGTTAGTCTGTTTTTGTTTATAGTGCAAAAAATTAAATCCGCAGAGGTGATCAAATACCACCAAAAGAAAGCTCTATTTGTGGGAAAAAAAGACACTGGGTACAGTTTTGCACGAACACGGAATTGTCAGTTTTGTATTGTAAAATATATCCTAGACACGAAGGGGGGTAAACCTTCTGGAGGGCAAGTATTTAATGAGTAGGCAGAGGGCAGGTGAGTCTGGAAGAAGCCCACCCCTCCTTAAAGGTACAGGGGCATACTGAACACCTAGCACATAGCAATATGGCAGCAAATATGTCAGTGCCCAGGAGCGGACTGACCATTCAGGCACTCGGCACTGCCCAAGGATCCCATGCCACTGAGGGGACCCA
Source organism: Rana kukunoris (assembly GCA_029574335.1). Classification (NCBI taxonomy): domain Eukaryota; kingdom Metazoa; phylum Chordata; class Amphibia; order Anura; family Ranidae; genus Rana; species Rana kukunoris. The sequence continues at coordinate 69,939,968 of CM056050.1, read as the reverse complement.
TCAGGGTTGCCAGCCTCAGAAAAACCAGGGACAGTATGTAAAAGGATTCTAGCTGCCCTGCCTCTCCAGTACCTTTTCGGTGTGTGTATGTGTATTCTGTGTGTATGTATACTGTGTGTGTATATTATGTGTCTGTGTGTGTATACTGAATGTGTGTGTGTGTGTACTGTGTGGCACCATAATCTATTGCCTGGTGGCAAGATAATCTCCTATTGCCTGGGGGCCTCATAATCTCCTATTGGTCCGCCCCTGTCAGTGCCTGACCAATATAATCAAAATACAAACAACTGGTCACTGCCCCCCACCTATAACTGGTCTTTGCAGCAAAGGAGCACTGGAAGGGTGACATATGTCAAACAATTACAAAAAGATTTCCAAGCTCAAACTTACCAACCATCCAACTAGGTGTCCCCCCCATCCCATTACCCAGGCATCATCCTTCTCCCCACTCTATACTTCTACCTCTCTACTCCTCTATCTTGTTCTACTCAATTGTCATAAACATGTTTCCCCACTTCCATACCCACACCTTAACATAGTTCTCGTCCTTTAGGGGCAGGTAGTTCCTCAGATAGAGAAGCTCATATGGTCCACTCAGCCCCCTTTGTTAGACACAATGGGGTTGATTTACTAAAGACTTTTTGTGCACAGTTTATTTGCCTTTAGTAAAACAACCCCAACGTGATTGTATCTGTTAATATTTAACCATCTAATTTATTGATGTGTCAGATTTTAGTCATTGGGGTTGATTTACTAAAGGGAAATAGACCATGCACTTTGCAAGAGCAGTTGCTCCAGAGCTTAGTAAATTAGGTAAGGTTTCAATTTTGCAAAAAATACCCGATCACGTGCAAGGAATATTTGCAAAGTGCATGGTCTGTTTCCCTTTAGTAAATCAACCCAGACTCAAAACTGGCACATCCATAAATTAGATGGTTAAATAATAACAGATACTATCACTATGGGCCCAGGCCTAGGGCATCGTTTTGCAGGGGGGAAGCACGGAAAGAATCCCCGGTGGCTTGCGCTACGCTGTTAGTGTAGCGCCATTCTTATGGAGTGGACTGGGCTGGGAGGCAAATTAGTCTAGCACCCCATTAAGCGGAAGCACTGCTTCCAGTATGCGGGCGGCCGGCAATCTGCAACTGTGTGGGGGAAGGCGCTGCTTCTAATTTTGACTGTCCCTTTTTTAAGTAAGGGAGGGTTATAGCAGCTGTCAGTTTATTTTTTACCATCCTGTCCCATTGCAATCATTTTCCTTCACTTCCCGCCCCATTGCCAAACAGGAAGTGAGAGGAAATCTATGCAAATTAATGGATTTTTACCTCCAGGCCCTCAGAACTAGTGTCCCCACTCAAAAATTTCAGGGCGGGTCCTAAGCCCTGTACACATGGCCCTATCTCTTCAGAAGATTGTCTGACGAGATTCTTGGCAAGAATCTCTTGCCACCCGAGTGTACAGACGCTCCTTTCAAAAGAACAGCATCACGTACGATGAGCATGCGCTCCTCAATTCGATGCCATCGCTGCCATCTTGCTGCACCCTACCTATGCCTAGAAAGCTACCGCGCATGCGTCAAAGTCATTTTGAGCATGTGTGGGTTTCCATGGCGACAGGTAAGTATATACACTCTTGGATTTCTCGGTAGGAAAACACTGCTTGAGAATCACGACAAGAAAATAGAGAGCAGGTTCTCTATTTTTCTCGTTGAGATTTTAGGCAGTTTTCTTGACGAGAAAGCTGAAAGCCTCATACACACGCTCTGCCAGCAGTTTTCTTGCTGGTTCTTGCCGAATAAACTGAGCATGTGAACGAGGCTTTAAGGGGTTGTAAAGGTAAAAAAAAATAATCCCTAAATAGCTTCCTTTACCTTAGTGCAGTGTTTTTCGACTCCAGTCCTCAAGGCACACCAACAGGTCAAGTTTTCAGGATTTCCCTCAGATGAAATGGCTGTGGTGATTACTAAGGCAGTGAAACTGATCAAATCACCTGTGCAAAATAATGGAAAGCCTGAAAACATGACCTGTTGGTGTGCCTTGAGGACTGGAGTTGAAAAACACTGCCTTAGTGCAGTCCTCCTTCACTTACCACATCCTTCGATTTTGCTTTTAAATGTGCTTATTTCTTCTGAAAGATCCTCACTTCCTGTTCTTCTGTCTGTAACTCCACACAGTAATGCAAGGCTTTCTCCCTTGTGTAGAGAAAGCCTCTTGAGGGGGGAGGGGCGAGCAGGAGTGTCAGGACGCCCACTAACACACAGCTCCTTACTCTATCTGCAAAGTAGGCAAGTCAAGACACTCTCTACTTTGCAGATAGAGTAAGGAGCTGTGTGTTAGTGGGCGTTCTGACACTTCTGCTCGCCCCCTTCCCCCTCAAGAGGCTTTCTCTACACCAGGGAAAAAGCCTTGCATTACTGTGTGTAGTTACAGACAGAAGAACAGGAAGTGAGGATTTCCCAGAAGAAATAAGGACATTTAAAAGCAAAATCGAAGGATGAGGTAAGTGAAGGAGGACTGCACTAAGGTAAAGGATGCTATTTAGGGATTTTTTTTTTTTACCTTTACAACCCCTTTAAAACAGAAAGGGGTGTGGCCTTGACAGGAAGGAGTGGTCATATTTTAATTAGGGGGTGCACGAGTTTAGTCAGGCCTAGGGGAGGACAAAACCTAATTAATACACTACTGACTATGGGGTTGATTTACTAAAGGCAAACAGACTTTGCAGTCGCCCTCTGCAAGGGCAGTTGCTCCAGAGCTTAGTTATTGAGGTAAGGCTTCACTTTGCAAAGAGTACCCAATCACGTGCAAATAAAAAAGCATTTCCGCTTGCGCATGATTGGATGATGAAAGTCAGCAGAGATTCTGGTCATTTACTAAGCTCTGGAGCAACTGAAAAGTGCACAGTTTTTTTTTGCTTTATTAGATCAATATGTCTGAGGTGGGGGGCGGGTGGATAAAGTGTGGCAAAATCATTGCCCTTATTATTTTTTGATCTTTAGCCCAATAATCTCTTTACCGAGTGGTTCTATCTCTTCTTCCAATCTAGGAAAATCCTTACGCTACAATAACTTGGGGGAGTGATGAAGTAGCAATGCATCTGTATGACATCACAGGGGATGACACATTTCAACGCATTGGGTGTAAACCTCAAAACTTGCACAAATATCGGTATGGAAACAGAAGAAGAAAAATGACAACTACTGAATTGCCGGAAAGGCTATATGCGATATGTTCTCTGTGTGTACATTTCCTTGTACTAGACGTAATTAAGCAAGGAAAAATGTTTGTGGTCACAAACCCTTTAATAAAGACGCCATTTATTTTCATTTTGAGCTATACTATCCAAAGTTCATTTGTTTGCTGACAAACAAATGGCGCCAAGAAGCCGTCAAATATATTCATTTTTTTAAATCAACGAGTCACTAGTAGTAAACATTTTGACATTTAAGGTTAATCCTGTCTACTAAATGAGTACTAATAATGTTATACAATCTCTCAATAATAACTTCAGACCAAACAGGGGAACCAAGATAAATGATAATTAAGTGTTTTGTATTCCAAGAATGAAAAAAAGTGTTTGTTATTAGATTAGACTGAGTAAATATTTTATTCTTCACTGAGTAACATCATTAATCGGACTTATTTCTAAACAGCCCTCAGAGTTGAGACGATTCATTCTGGCTGCTAGTCAATGTACCAGGCAATGTTGAAATTGTTAAGTGGTTTTTAATTCTAAACAGACTATAAAACATCCCATAAAAATGGGTTCACGCATTGTATCAATTGTTGTATTATCCATATGTGTTGCAGAATCATGCCCCTATAAACGATAGCTCAACGCTGACAAGCTTCTAATATTTAAAGTGTAACTCCACTTTTGTGGGGGGAAAAAATAGCAAAAAAAATAATAATAATATAGCGCATATAATTGAGACACTAATCATATTGTATTTGAATATTTTTAAAGGTGACCTTTCCTTTACAATCTGCAGCCACTGTAATTTTCTGACTATGCAATGCAATATGTACTCACCACTCCCCAGAAACATTACTTCCTGCTTGTGTGATTGGCTCACCAATTTTCTCTGAAGTCTGCCTAAGATACAAACGAACATATTCGTCAGCATCGACCAATTCCGTCCAATTTTTTTTTTTTTTTTTTTTTCCATGAAGATTTTATTGAGAAAAAGTATATATTAACAGACATCTTAAAAACATCAACAGGAGTAACCATAAGATATAGAGACCAAGGGGGCCCCGGTAATACATGAGTTACAACATATGGCATACTCTTAAAGAGGCCCGAATAACACTTACAGCCAGTGTAAAATCGTCAGCAGCCTAAGTAAAAAGGGAGATTATGTTCCCCAACTATCACGAAAGGCTCAAGATGACACGGGCATTTCGCAGTGAATCGAGGTTCTCCGACCCATAGATGGGGGGAGACGCATAGACGTACAAGGAGCCCTCATCTAGATGGGATAATAATGCAGGTTGCCTGTTACGCCAGGACAGGGCCTTTGGTTTACTTTCGCCTTAGTCCTAGGAGGACCGTTTCCTCTAGCAGGGATGGTCGGAGAGATCCGCCTAGCGCCGACCCATCCGCCCATCTCGTTAAGATTGCTAATGCCAGGAGAAGAAGTAAAGAAGAAGAAAGATACTAGCGGGGAGAGAGGGGAAAGAAAAAAGAAGAAAGAAGAAAAAAAAAAGGAGGAGGGGGGGGAAGGGGAGGGGAGCGAGGATCAACTGGACTCAAATGCCCGGAGAGGGGGTGGGGAAACCACCAGCTACCCTCTCTGTCTACCATGTTGGTACATAAACAGGTCGACCTTATCGTACAACACATGCAAGGCCGACTCACCGTGCACACTAATATTCATCATAGCGTCTTGATAAGGTCCTGATAGGTTGCCGTAGTCCTAAATGTAAACCAGTCCTCCCAAACATAGTAAAAGCTAGAGATTCTATCTTGTGCAGTATGTATCAGCTCCTCTATCGCAGCAATACGGTTAATGCGTGCCACCCACTCTTTAGGAGACGGGGGTGTCGTGTCTCTCCAGTGAACAGGCAAACACAGTCTGGCCGCGTTAATCATATGAATCGCCACAGATTTGCAATACCGTTTTTTAGGAATTCCTGAGAGATGAAGAAGATACTGTGCTGGTGAGAACTCCAGGGGTAGCGATGATACTGCCCTCGTCACGTCATGAACCCTCCGCCAAAACGTTTGGATGAGCGGGCAGTCCCACCAAATGTGAAGGAAAGTACCCGAGGTCTGTCCACATCTCCAGCAACGGTCCGGCACAGTTGGACAGAATTTGTGTATCAGGTCTGGCGTCCGGTACCATCGTGTTCTAATCTTGTACCCATTTTCCTGGATGCTCACGTTTTGCGATCCTTTATGTATGCACCAGTGGACTCGCTCCCAACTTTTAGCTTCGATGGATTTCTCCAGACGGGTCTCCCAAAAGGCCTGTTCTGCTTGCATAGGGGTACAAAGATTTGGAAACATGGATGCATAAAGCACCGAGATTACATGCCTCTGACGGGCGGCGCTGGAGCACAGCAACTCAAACACTGTGGCCTGTTTCGAAAAGTCACCTCTGGTCTTGGGGTTATCGAGAAAGTGTTTTATCTGAAGGTATGCCAGTGGGGGAAAGGTCTTGGTTAGGGACAACGATGACACCTCTCTTAGCGTAAGGAATCTATCCCCCGAAAAGAATTGTTTGGCTAGCACGTCCCCATGTGGCCATAATCTCGTCAGGTAGGAACTCTCTAGCCCCGGTGGGAAATCAGGGTTCCCCCTAAGGGGTGTTATGCCACAGGCCGTATGCGAAACTGCATGGGTTCCACAAGCCTTTGCGTATGCCAGCAAAGTTGCCCCTACTAGTGGGTGCGATTGAGCACTAGACATCCAGTGTTTCCTAGAGAACCATGGCATCTTACAGAGGTCGGCTCCAGTTATCAAACTTTCCAGATGGACCCAGCCTTTATGTCGAGCGTGCACCTGCCAATCTACTACCCGCGTTAAATGGATAGCCCAGTAATATCTCTGTATGTCCGGGAGGCCTATGCCCCCGTTTAGCTTTGGAAGCACTAGTTTTGCCCAACTAATCCGCGGCGCTTTAGTCCCCCAAAGGAAGTTCGTGCACATCCTCTTATACGTCACAAAGAAAGAGGATGGCAAGGAGATCGGGATTGTCTGCAATTTATATAATAATCGGGGTAGAACCGTCATCTTTAAGATAGCAGCTCGCCCAAACCAAGAAATCGCAGGAGTATCCCAACGAAGCAAGTCTTGTCGTATGGCTGCCAATTCACTCAAAAAGTTCTTCTCATAAAGCTCTGACAATTTGCTCGGAAGCCTAATGCCCAAGTAGGTAATATCGTCAGTTTTCCATCGAAAGGGAAAATTCTCCTGACATAGGGCTACTAGCGACTCGGGAAGCGTCACATTTAGGGCAAACGATTTGGAGTAGTTAATTTTCAAATGGGAGATCTTTCGAAACTGTTCAAGGATTTGCATCAAATTAGGCACGGAAATCAAGGGGATAGAAAGAAAAAGCAAAATATCGTCAGCGAAAGCTGCAAGCTTATATTCCTGTTGCCGTATTCTAATGCCTTTTACGTCCGGGTGTGCACGAATGCATCGAAGGAGAGGTTCCAACGTGAGAATATACAGAATAGGGGAAAGGGGGCAGCCCTGTCTAGTCCCATTGTGGATGGGGAAGGCCTCCGACAAGTGGCCATTGACCCGAACCCGGGCCCGCGGATTTGCATACAGGGCCCCAATATAAGCCCTCATTCTGGTCCCTAAACCCAAGGCCTCCAAGACCGAGCCCATATAGTCCCAGGCCACTCGGTCGAAGGCCTTCTCCGCATCCATGGATAGGAAAAAGCCTTCATGCTTGGAAGAAGTGAGCCAGTGATGTAAGTTAAGAGCCTTGATTGTGTTGTCCCTGGCCTCCCTGCCAGGGACAAAGCCCACCTGATCAAGACCCACCCACGCCGGGACATAGTAAGCCAGACGGTTCGCAAGAATCTTTGAGAAGATTTTGACGTCGACATTTAGGAGCGAGATCGGTCTATAACTTGCTACATCTGCGGGGTCTTTGTTGTCCTTGGGTAACACAGTGATGTATGCTTCTAATAAAGTATTAGAAGAGCAAGGAGAGTTCGAGAGAGAGTTAAAGGCCCTAAGAAAACCCGGCGATAAAAGGTCTGAAAAGCATTTATAATATTGTGTTGAGAAGCCATCCGGCCCTGGGCTTTTGCCAGGTTTCATGGCTTTTAGAGCTTCAACCCATTCTTCAGAGGACAGTGGGGATTCCAAAGATTGCCTATCCTCCCTAGCTAGTGCCTGTGGGCAATGTTCGTGTAAAAAGGCCCTTATCAAATTGGCCCTCTCCTCAGCTGGACACCTACTCGCTTCACTCGCTTTAATGTTATACAAGTTGCTATAAAACTCTTGGAACTGACGAGCAATGCGGTCAGTTTTGGTATAGATCTCCCCCTGTCTGTCCTTTATATGATGGACTGTAGAGACAAGAGTCTTCTTCTGAGTGAATTTTGCTAGGAACCTACCCGGCTTGTTCCCGTGCTCGTAAAACAATTTTTGAGATAGCATAAGTCTCTTCCGTGCTTTTCTGTACAGTTCCTCTCGCAGGAGGGTTCTCGCTTCAGCTAAGTCAGCCGCTGCCGCAATGGCCAGTGAGCTTTTATGTTGTGATTCCAGCTTGGCAATCTTACTCGCCAGGTCCCGGACAAGAGCCAAGTGTTCCCTCTTCCTCCTCGCTGCAATAGACAGCAAGTGACCACGAACCACACACTTGTGCGCTTCCCATTGAGTCACGGGGGACACTTCCGGGGTGTTGTTTAGAAGGAAGTAATCCTTTATGACCTGCTTGAGAGTAGCCACATCAGCAAGATCAGTAAGCAGGGATGCGTCCAGCCTCCAGATCTTGGTGGATACCACCTTCTGTGGGAAACACAGGGTCATAGTAGTCGGGTGATGGTCAGACAAGACCATACTTTCAATCGTCGCTTCTGTGAGATACAGCAAATCTTTTTGAGATACGAAAATATAATCCAACCTCGAATATCTTTGATGCGGGGATGAAAAGAATGTGTAGTCTCTTCCCCGGGGATTCAGGGTGCGCCATGTATCATGCAACGCTAGAGAGGCCAATCCCAGTTTTGCTTGTCTTAAGGCTGAGAACGGGAGGGATGAAGTGCCCGTGGATGTATCAAGCAACGGGTCTAGTGCCATGTTCAGATCCCCACCAAGAATCACGAGCCCAGACTGAAACAAGGTGAGTTTCAAAAGTGTATCTTTCAGAAAGGACACCTGTTTGGAGTTGGGGCAATATATATTAGCCAACGTTACCGGTCTGTCCTTCCAGGTACCTTTGAGAAAAATGAATCTGCCCTCCGGATCAACTACCTGATCCGTAAGGTGGAACACGAACGACTTTGCAAGTAGAATCGCCACCCCCTTCGTCTTAGAGTCAGCACAGGCCGCGTGAAAAACCTCTGGATATCGTTTGTTGTTAAGGCGTTGAATAGCATTAGACTTGAAGTGAGTTTCCTGAAAGAAAACGATTTGAGCTCTTTGTTTGTGAGCTTCTGCCATAAAGCTTGTGCGTTTCTCCGGGAGGTTAAGGCCCTTTGCATTAACTGAAAAAACCTTGAGAGACAGAGGAGCTGCTGACTGCTTAATGGATGCCATGGGAGCGGAATTAATGTAACGCCACCCACTCCTATCAACTATAGGCGGAGAGAGTAGCTTCAGGGGGAGGGAGGGGGAGGGGGGAAAGAGAGAAGGAAGGGAGAAAGAGAAGAAAGAAGGAAGGTAAGAAGGAAGAAAAAAAAAAGGGGGGAAGGGGGGGGGGGGGAGAAGCACGTAGAGGAAAAAGTGCAAAAGCAAAAAGAAAGAAGGCCCCAATACCTATCTGTGTCTATATGTTAGGTATCCGGGAATTTAAACCCACAGGGACCCAGGAGAAAACCGGAGGTAGTCAAGTCCTGCTGCACTACCTTAGGTGAGTAAGGATTTCCTTGTAACGGGAAGATCCAGTACTATGCCGGAAGGTACAAGAGGGGAACCTGCCTCTCCTGATGTGGGGAAGTAAACCTGAACCTAGAACTATCTAATTAACTCGCCATCCAGAACCTACGGACCAAAATTTAGCTACCTGAAGAAACCCTCAAAGCTTAATGAGGGCAGGGTGACACCCTGGGGTTTGCCTATCTAACTACGACAGACTCCCCACCGTTTCCCCCCCTCACCACACAACCCTCTCCCAGGGAGACATCTAAAGTAACATTAAGCATTAAGCATGGTAACGTAGTTTACTTTTTTATACTCATCGGCCCCCGCCAGCGGCCACCCGGGTGAAAGGGTCTCATAGTGTCCTCCGCATTCCTGGGCAAAACATCCAATATAGGCAGCCCATGTATACAGACCCAATGGGCCCTATCAACAGCTCCAGCTCAGACTATCGAGCATCTTGGGGAGTGCGGAGGACAATCAACAGCTTACACTATATCGCGCCATCCTAATAGCAACAATAGTGGCGATGAAAACAGGAGCAACAGACAGTGAAAAACAGGAAAAACAAAGCATATATAAAAATAAAAAAAACACAGAATGACACAGTGGAAGAAATCCAGTAAAACAGCTCCTTAAACATATCCTAATGAGCACTATGTTCGCGGTAGGATCCCCTTAGCAGTAACCTTCAGTATAAAAAGTGCCAAAGAATGATCATTCCCCTGCTTCGAACATTTTAACGAAAGACCAGCATCCAGCCAATCATGTGTAAGCATAACACTTACAGGTATATTCCTTGGGACCCCAGGCCCAGACACGGTCAGAGACCAAGTGCCGCGCCCTATGGCCCCCAAGTTACACACCCCAACAGATCTATAAGTTTCAGCATGTAATCATGTAAGCGTACATCAATCCCCGTAGCACACTACTACTACTACTACTGCTCCCCCTCATGTCCACAAGTACGTGTAGTCAGGGACCACCCAGGTAGGACAAGCACACAGCCACACTCTCAGCAATGGAAAAAAAAAAAAAAGGGGGGGGGATAACATAGGAGGGGAGGGCGGGAGAACAGGAAGGATAGGACATTAGGGGAACAGGGGGACGGGGAAGCAAGGGGTGGAGCACTGCATCTACAGAAAATAGGATGAGGTAGCATTCACAACATGGATTAGGGATAGCATCCGCTATAATTCCGGTTGTGGCAAGTAGAGTCCACAATCCAGTTGCAAGGCTAATGAAGCACTACACTCATATTGACCCTCAAATCCTGTGAATAGTATATACCAGTAGTTTTATATCAAAACAGGCAGCCCAAAAAAAAAAAAAAACACAACCAAAAAAAAAAAAAAGAAAAAAAAAAATTCAGAATGGAGGGGTGCACATCTGGGAGGTAAGCCCACCTCCAATCTAGGATAGTCCAATGACCTGAGGTATGGTAGCCAAGTCTCTCTTGCAGTAGTAGAAAGTCTGAATCTGGGCTCCCAAACCCCTGAGCATGGGGTCTGTCTCTCAATTTGCTGTCAGGCATACATCCCTGAAGAAAAAGACCCCAGACCATGCCTACAGGACATGTGGAGCTAATCATGTGAAGTGCAACGACCCCTTGCTGGTCAAGTCTGGAAAAGCTGTGTGGGCAATGAAAGCACACCCTGATCCCAGGGCAGCAGGGGGGGGGGGCAGTCAAAATCCAAGAACAAGAGAACCATGAGAGGGGAGATAGGGATCAGCTTACCAGGCCACATCCAATATTTCTACTGCTCAGTCCGTCTCCGCACAGACGATGGCGATGCACGAGGGCTGTCTTCCGTCTCCATGTCCCCCCGTACATGGGGCAGGGAGGCCTCAGAGGATCTACGCCTCCTCTGCCTATTCCGCTGGGACCGAGGGGTATCATCCAGCTGGGTGGGGATCCAGGGCTCAGGCTGAAAAAAAGAGCCATACCAGTCAGGCACACGAACCACGGGAATGCCTAAGATGTCACAAAACTGGGGTAAATCCGCAGGTATTCTCAGATAAGCTGTTCGGTTGCCAGCCGATGCCTGCAGACAGAATGGGAATTTCCATTTATACACGATGCGCCTATCACGTAGGATTTGTAGGAGAGGCCCGTCTATGTTGTAGAGTGATGGCGGATAAGTCCTGGAACAATTGTATGCGCATCCCTTCGTATTCCAAATTAGCCTGGTTGCGTGCCAACCTCAGAATTTCCTCTTTCTGTACGAAATTCACTAAGCAACACACTGTGTCTCTAGGCGGGTCCGTATCCCTTCCCCTGGGCCGGAGTGCCCTGTGGCATCTCTCCATCTCCACCGGAGCATCGTGCGGCCTACCAAGCAACGTGTTGAAAATCGCCCATACAGCCTGTTGTAATGGCTGAGGCCCCTCCACCGATTCAGGGATCCCCCTGACACGTAGGTTGCGCCTGCGGCCCCTGTTGTCTAAATCTTCCAGGTGTCTGTGCATATCAATGAGATGCTGGGTCTGGGAGGTGGAGGCTCTTTGCACTTGTTGAATGGCAGCACCGTGTGTCATGGCGACTGACTTCACGTGTTCCATCCTAGTGGCCACTGCTCTGATCTCCCCCTTCAGGTCTGCAATCGCCGTGAACATGGCGTTTTTAATGTCCAGGGCCACTTGCTGCAAGTCAGCCATACACAGAGGGGGTGGTGGATGCGCGGTGATCGCACCCTGTGGAGGTCCCGAGGTTGCGGGAGGCACGGCCGAGGAGAGCTCCATACTAGAGCCCGAGGCTTCAAATGCGGCCTGCGAGTCCGCGGGTTGGGAGCGGAACATCGCCGGGATCGTCTTACCCAGTTGGGTGGAGGGATCCTGCTGGGACCGGGTGGTTGGCTGACTTCTCCCTGTCATTCTGGCAGCACACAAGTGAGGGAATCTGCTAATTATGAGCTAGTCCGAGGCTCTGGACGGCGGAGCTCCTCCACTATGCTGCCATCTCGCTCCGGTGCCAGGCCACGCCCCCCAATTTTTTTTTTAATGCAGAACAAACATTACAATAGTGCAATGTTTCGAGGTCACGCAGGACCCCTTTGTCAGGTAAGTGATGAAGGGGTCCTGCGTGACTTTGAAACGTTGCACTATTGTGATGTTTGTTTTGCATTAAAAAAAAAATTTGGATGTAATTGGAGGATCCACGGTGTGCTGGTGTTCGTTTGTTTGATGTTTCCAGTGCCCAGCTGGTGATCGTTTCAGCACCCATCCTTTCGTTAGAAGCCATTTTACCAGGAACGTGTACGATTGGAATATTGACTAGACTGCCTAAGATACAAGTCAGATTTCAGGCATGCCCTGCAACAAAAATGTAATTTTTGGAGTAATACTTTCAATAAGAACATGTCTAAAGGGATGCAGGCCCAGCAGATTTCCTCATTAGTGCCCTGCAGCTGTTCAGCCACAGAAGGGGGTGGAGTAGAATAGGTAGGGGTGGGGTGGAGGCAGGGCCAGTGCTACCGCTAGGCAAACTAGGCAGCCGCATACTGCTGCTGATTTCCCTTTTATTATTTTTTCTTAAAATTTTACTTTTTATTCTTACACTGTTCTTTTTAAAAAAATGTGTCACTTTTATTCCTATTACAAGGGATGTAAACATCCCTTGTAGTAGAAAAAAAAGCATGACAGGGCCTCTTAACCACTTCCATACCAGGCACTTACGCACCTTCCCGCCCAAGCCAATTTTCAGCTTTCAGCACTGTCGCAATTTGAATGACAATTGCGCGGTCATGCTACACTGCACCCAAACAAAATTGGCGTCCTTTTTTCCCCACAAATAGAGCTTTCTTTTGGTGGTATTTGATTTTTTTTTTGCGCAACAACTAAAAATAGAGCAAAGATTTTGAAAAAAAAATAAAGTTTTTATTTTTTTCTGTTAATTTTTTTGTAAATGAGTATGTTTTCTCTTTCAATTACGGGCACTGATATGGTGGCACTGATGGGCACTGATGAGGTGGCACTGATGGGCACTGATGAGGTAGTTCTGATGGGCGCCAATTAGGTAGCACTGATGGGCACTGATAGGCGGCGCTGGTATGGGGCACTGATGGGCACTCATGGGCGGCACTGATGGGCACTCATGGGCGGCACTGATGGGCACTCATGGGCGGCACTGGGCACTCATAGGCGGCACAGATGGGCACTCATAGGCGGCACAGATGGGCACTCATAGGCGGCACAGGTGGGCACTCATAGGCGGCACAGGTGGGCACTGATAGGCGGCACAGGTGGGCACTGATAGGTGGCACAGGTGGGCACTGATAGGTGGCACAGGTGGGCACTGATAGGTGGGCACTGGGCATGGATTGGCACTGACAATCACTGAGGGGTGGCACTGATGGATCAATGTTGCCAATCAGTGCCCATGTGTGGGCACTGATTGGCATCATTTATTTTTTTACTGCCCCCCTTCTTTTTTTTTTCCTTTTTTTTTTGTTCTTTTTTTTTTTATTATTTTTTAGTACCCTGGTGGTCTAGTGTGGCGATCCGAGGGGGGGCTGCGCTGATAAACAATCAGCGCGAACCCCCCCTGTCAGGAGAGCCGCTGATCGGCTCTCCTCTACACGCGTCTGTCAGACGCGAGTGAGGAAGAGCCGTCGGCGGCTCTTCCTGTTTACATCGTGATCAGCCGTGATTGGACACGGCTGATCACGTGGTAACGAGGCTCCGCCGGAGACTCGTTACCGAGATCGGAGGTGCAGGGTGTCAGACTGACACCCCGCATCACCGATCGCCGCGCTGCGCGCCCCCACGGGCGCGCGCGGCATTGAAATCGTGCTGGACGTTTGAGAACGGCCAGTCACGATTTCATAACCACTTCCCGGCCGTAAATCTGTTATTGGCCGGGCGGGAAGTGGTTAAATATAAGATCTGGGTCAAAAAGAGACCACAGATCCCATATTTACACTAAAATGCAATAAAACAAAATGTAATTTGAAATATAATTAAAAAAAGGTCCCTTTAAAAACTATGGGCGAAAATAACATTTTGACGTCGCTTCCGCCCTGCAATGGAATGGAGACGGGTGGGGACCATCTTTCCCTCACTCAGCTCTATACCACACAGGGAGAAGGATCCCATCACCTCCGCCTCTGCTGGTGGCTCCGGTAAGTGGCGGAGGGCACCAGAACGTTTTCCCCAAATAGCTACCTTGCTCTTTCACTTACCTCACCCTTCGATTTTGCTTTTAAAGCGGAGGTTCACCCAAAAATCAACTTTCTGACATTAGATCCAGCATACTGCTAACATCTGCAGTATGCTGGGTTTTTTTTTGAACTTATCGTTTTATGAGCCGTTGTTTTCCGGCTCCGAGCGGGGAATCCTGCAGGGAATGGGCGTTCCTAAGCTAAGAGGAGTTGATTGACGGGCTGCTAAGGCGAGTCGCGCCTTCCGAAAATACCCGAGTGTCACTTTGGGTATTTTTGGAAGGCGTGAAACGCCTTAGCAGCCCGTCAATTAACTCCTTTTGGCTTAGGAACGCCCATTCCCCGCAAGATTCCCCGCTCGGAGCCGGATAACAACGGCTCATAAAACGATAAGTACAAAAAAAAAAAAAAAAAACAGCATACTGCAGATGTTAGCAGTATGCTGGATCCAATGTCAGAAAGTTGATTTTTGGGTGAACCTCCACTTTAAATGTCCTTATTTCTTATGAGAAATGCTCACTTCCTGTTCTTCTGTCTGTAACTCCACACAGTAATGCAAGGCTTTCTCCCTGGTGTGGAGAAAGCCCCTTGAGGGGGGAGGGGGTGAGCAGGAGTGTCAGGACGCCGACTAACACACAGCTCCTTTCTCTATCTGCAAAGTAGAGAGTGTCCTGACACTCCTACACACCCCCTTAAGAGGCTTTCTCCACACCAGGCAGAAAGCCTCGCATTACGGTGTGTAGTTACAGACAGAAGAGCAGGAAGTGAGCATTTCTCAGAAAAAATAAGGACATTTAAAAGCAAAATCGAAGGGTGAGGTAAGTGAAGGAGGACTGCACATAGGTAAAGGAAGCTATATAGAGAATTTTTTTTTCTACCTTTACAACCTCTTTAAGAGTTGTGGATCGTTTTGAGATGCTTGAATGTTATCAACTTTATATAAAGTTTTCTTTCTTTACTGTTGCCTGTGTGGGTGGGGTCATCTGCACCCGTGCACATGGGGAGCAGCTTTTACATGGAGCATGGTCATCATTGCCAGACGGAGACCACAGTCATGTGAAAAATCTAACATTGACGCACAGGAGCATTTCTCCAGTGCTTTTTGCATTATTTTACCGCAATTTTACAGAGATTTTGCCGTGATTTGCATTTTGCGTTTCTTATGTTTTATTTTTGGAAAATGTATTTTTGGGCAGATTTAAAAATGCAAATTGCGGCAAAATCCCAGTAAAAACGCAATAAAAACACACTACATGGTTTTCTGCAGCTTCTCCATTGGAGTCTATTGAACCAAAAAAGCACTGTTTTGCATTTAAAAGAGTCCCTGACCATTTCTAAAAATAAAGAGGCACAAAAATGCATTGATGTTAATGTGTTCCATAGGATCCAATGTTAAAAAAAAATTCTGCGTTTCAACAAAAAGCAAAAAAAGCATGAATAAACGCATTGATTTGAATGGAGCCTAATGCCGCATACACATGAACGGATTTTCTGTTGGAAAAAAATCAGATGGTTTTTCCGACTAAATTCCACTCAAGCTTGGCTTGCTACACACGGTCACACCAAATTCTGACAGTCAAGAACACGGTGACGTACAACACTATGACGAGCCAAGAAAAATTAAGTTCAATGCTTCCGAGCATGCGTCAAATTGTTTCCAGGCATGCATGTTTTTTTTCCCATCGGAATTCCATACAGTGGACAGGATTTTGCGATAGGAATTTTTTCCATTGGAAAAATAGAGAACCTGCTCTCTATCTAAGTCCTTTGAAAATTCAGATGGAAAAGGTCCGATGGGGCATACACACGATCGGAATATCCAATGAAAAGCTCCCATCTGACTTTTTCCATCGAAAATTCTGACCCTGTATACGCAGCATTAGGCATTCCCCCGACTTAGGCCCCTTTCACATTGAGGCGTGGAGCCGCGGTGACGGTATAGCCGTGCTATTTGTAGCGCCGCTATACCGTCGTGTTTACCGCGATATTCGGGCGCTAGCGGTGAGGTTTTAACCCCCGCTAGCGGCCGGTATTACCGCGCTATTACCGCGGTTTCCCATTGATTCCAATGGGAAGGCGCGCTATAGGAGCGGTGAACACACCGCTTCTATACCGCGGTAAAGATGCGGCTAGCAGGACTTTTGGAGCGTTCCTGCTAGCGCACCGCTTCAGTGTGAAAGCCTTCGGGCTTTCACATTGAACACTACAGGGCATGATTTTTCATGCGGTATAGCAGCGCTATTTTTAGCGCTGTACCGCATGAAAAACGCCTCAATGTGAAAGGGGCCTTAGGGCCATTTTACACTGGTGCGTTTTTACCGCGTTTTTGCCGCGTTTTCACGCTAAAAATAGCGCTATTAAAACGCCCCCCATGCACCCTTCCATTGAAATGAATTAAAAACGCGGTAAAAACACCGCGATTTTACCGCGTTTTTACCGCGTTTTTACCACGTTTTTAATTCATTTCAATGGAGGGGGCATGGGGGGCGTTTTAATAGCGCTATTTTTAGCGCAAAAACGTGGCAAAAACGCGGCAAAAACGCACCAGTGTGAAATGGCCCTAAGGCCCCTTTCACATTGAGGCGTTTTTCATGCGGTACAGCGCTAAAAATAGCGCTACTATACCGCATGAAAAATCATGCCCTGTAGTGTTCAATGTGAAAGCCCGAAGGCTTTCACACTGAAGCGGTGCGCTAGTAGGAACGCTCCAAAAGTCCTGCTAGCCACATCTTTACCGCGGTATAGGAGCGGTGTGTTCACCGCTCCTATAGCGCGCCTTCCCATTGGAATCAATGGGAAACCGCGGTAATAGCGCGGTAATACCGCCCGCAACGCGGGCGGTATTAACCCTTTTTCGGTCGCTAGCGGGGGTTAAAACCTCACCGCTAGCGCCCGAATATCGCGGTAAACACGACAATATAGCGGCGCTACAAATAGCGCGGCTATACCGTCACCGCGGCTCCACGCCTCAATGTGAAAGGGGCCTTAGAGATGAACCTTCACTGTGTACAGGCATACCCCACTTTTAAGTACACAATGAGGTTTATTTACTAACGCTGGAAAGTGCAAAATCAGGCTCACTTCTGTATAGAAACCAACGAGCTTCCAGGTTTATTACCAGGCTTAATTGAACACGCTGGGGTTAGAAGCTCATTGGTTTCTATGCAGAAATGAGCCTGATTTTTCATTTTCCAGCGATAGTAAATAAACCCCATTGTGTGTATAGAAATAAAGTGCAGTGTTCCTCTGACAAACTACTTGTACCATAGGAGGGAAGTTCTGAGCCTGTACCCACTCCAACAAAAAAAAACAACTTGGTTTAAAATTTAACCGATGGATGCCTAACTAATAGGTCAAAACCGATCGTTAGTAGGCACGACCATCGGTTAATAATCCACGCATGCTCAGAAACAAGTCGACGCATGCTTGGAAGCATTGAACTTCATTTTCGGACCGTTCTCATCGGATGGACTGATCGTGTGTACGAGGCTTTAGAATTCAGCACAACAGTTCAATATGAACAACATACTTTCACCAATCCTGACTAGAATAATGCCCAAGCATACCTACATGAGATGTGAGTCCATAAAGGCAACAGTTTCTTTAGTAGTGTTAACTACTGTCCTCATAGGTGATACTGAAACTCACTGGACACAGCTAAAACCAGCTAACCATCCTTGGACCTCAGCCGTCCTCCTTTGTGAAGCACAGGTGGGCTGGCTAGGACCAGAAGCCCGGGAACTAAGCTAGAGACATTTAAAGGGGTTGTAAAGGTTATTTTTTTTATTTTCTAAATAGGTTCCTTTAAGCTAGTGCATTGTTGGTTCACTTACCTTTTCCTTCGATTTCCCTTCTAAATGTTTTTTTTTTCTTTGTCTGAATTTCTCACTTCCTGTTTCTCCTCAGTAAGCTTGCCCCCATCATCCTAGCTGTTCTGGCTGGGGGTTAGTTAGCATGTTTGCCCCCTCCCTTGGGACTATATCCCTGCAGGGTGATGTTGTGTTCACAGTGTCTAAGGAGAAACAGGAAGTGAGAAATTGAGACAAAGAAAAAACACATTTAGAAGGGAAATCGAAGGAAAAGGTAAGTGAACCAACAAAGCACTAGCTTAAAGGAGTAATAATGTAAAGCGTGGGTAATCTGTGCTTCCCCCTCAAAACAGTGATCAGTGCGACCTGTGCTGATTAGTACAAATTGGGGTCTATGTATGTCACCCAAGACTTACATATAACTCACCATACAATGGTTGTGTACTAATATAAGTTTCCCAACCTGAACAGGAGGGAAAATAGTGTTTCAATCAAAAAAAAGTGACTGGTGCTGCAACAATACAAAATAGCTGGAATACACAGCTATGCATACATGTCAAAAATAGGTAAAAAATGTGCAACCAAAGCAAACAAACAAACAAAGTGTCCTAATATAAAGTGTAAGAAATACACACAAATGAATATATGCAAGTGTAAATTGGTGAATCCCACAAATAAATAAAAAGGTGCAGGTTGTATTAAAACAAAAATAGTGTCCACTGCAGCTGATGTAAATTTAATGTAATCACAGGGAAAAACTTCATCCAGCAATATCATCAAAGATCTATTACAGGGGTCTAATGGGCTCAAAAAAACAGGGGTCACTCAAGGGGATCCTCGTTGACTAGGCACTGATGTGATAGCGTATCCGACAAAGCAGGTTTAACTGACATCAGATAAAAGCTTGTTCAGCAGAACAGTTTAAAAGCAGGTAAAAACATCCAGCAAACAGCTCAGGCCGATCAGCTGGGGCGTGGTGACGTCAGGTGCTAGTTGCTTCGCCCGACGCTGCATTTCTCCTCACAAGGCATCAACAGGGATAGGAGGCAATACCCCAGATATCACACACCTCGCTATTTATAGCTAGTAGCAGGAGAGTGGCACCGGAAGCACAGGCAGCACTTCCAGTGGCAACAATTAAAGGGCACAGTGACATCAATGGGCACAGTGGCGACAATTAAAGGGCACAGTGGTGACAATTAGCACAGTGGCGACAATTGAGGGGCACAGTGGCTGCGCTTGATGGCATGGCACAGTGGTGACAATTGATGGCACAGTGCCTGTGTTTGATGGCATGGCACTGTGACTGCGTTTGATGGCATGGCACAGTGGCTGCTTTTGATGGCATTGCACAGTGACTGCGTTTGATGGCATGGCATGGCACAGTGGTGACAATTGATGGCACAGTGGCTGCGTTTGATGGCATGGCACAGTGGTGACAATTGATGGGACAGTGGCTGCGTTTGATGGCATGGCACAGTGGCTGCATTTGATGGCATGGCACAGTGGTGACAATTGATGTCACAGTGGCTGCGTTTAATGGCATGGCACAGTGGTGACAATTGATGCCACAGTGGCTGCGTTTGATGGCATGGCACAGTGGTGACAAATGATGCCACAGTGGCTGCATTTGATGGGCACAGTGAGGCTGCAATTTTTATTTTTATTTTTTTGCGCCCCCCAAAAATTTTGAGAACCAGCCGCCACTGAGCCTCACATTTGACTTTTTGAGCCGTTGTAATACTTTTAGTAACTTGTTAAAGCTCAATTCCAGGTATGGACTTTATTGCATAGCTTTATTGGTCCAGTTTGAACCAATGTAAGTGTGTATATACACCATACAGTACCTGCAGGATCCATTCAGAACTGCTGCCTCCTGCATAGTGAATACAGGGGGCTGTTCACTTAGCAGGCATGCCCAATCAGAGAAAGAATTAAATTGGTTTCAATGAATAAAAGGCATTCTTTGATAAAGGTGCAGATTGTGACTGCCCTGCCTCTCCACCTTGAAAAAAACAGGGTAATTTAGGTTTTGCTGCAGGCTGGCTGGTAAGTGAGCTGGGAATTTGTGTTTGTTTTTGTTGTATGTTGCCCTTCCATGTGCTCCTAGCTGCAAAGGCTAGTTAAAGGTTGGGGTGGTTGCCATTTTTTTGTACAGTTGGATTGGTGAAGGTAAGCACGGGATACCTTCAGGTGCCATTGTGCTCTTAATGGGTGTCCAGTGTGTCCCTGTATCTTTAAAGTAGGAGATGGGCTCCCCCCAGACAAACCTGCCATTAAAGAGGTTGTAAACCTCCCTTTGTAAGTTGTGACTATAGGTAAGCCTAGAATAAGGCTAATACTGATCTTTGGCTCTGGTAAGGGTCAGTGTTTTTCGTTGGTGGAGGTTCTTGTTCGTCACTAGTCACACTGTGTATGAATTCACTTCACAACTGGGACTTTCTCTTTTTTTGATCCATATTCATCATTTGGACTTTGTTCATCATACGTATCATACATTTGTATTTATATACACATTGTAACTCTGATAGTTATTGATACTATCTAGCTATTCACTTTGCTGTATGGTAATATCACAAGTGGTCATTTGTCAATTTATTTTGTGTAATATAGCGCAACCTCCCCTTTTTTTCCTACAATTTTTGGTGTTGTATAACACTTTTGAGACGCAGCTTTAATTATTTATTTATTTTTTTATATGGTATGCGCAATTTTTTCTTCTATATAGAATAAGGCTTACCTATAGGTACTGTAAATATCTCCTAAACCGTTTATGAGATATTTTTTACTGTTAACTGCGCTGATGGTATGCGCGGAAGTGACATCACGCTGCACCGGCCAGTCACAGAGCCGGAGTCCACGGCCCCAGAAGGAAGATGGGTGAAGATGGATGCAGTCTGCTGTGGGGATGACTCGGGCTTCATTTGTAGGTAAGAGTCACATAATGTACTAGTATGTAGTGCATATTAGCACATTATGCCTTTACTTTGGAGGGAATTAGAAAGGATGAAAAACCCACCAGGGTTTACTTGAATGAATGAATGAATGAAAAACTTATATAGCGCGGCACATGCGAACTGAATCGCCTCTGGGCGCTCGTTGTTTCTGTCTCTCTGGTCATCAAAAGAGCAGAGTTTTTATCTGTCTTCTGAAGCTCAGGTTGTTTTCCTCCAACCGAGTGCTGGTTGGTAAAGCGTTCCATAGTCTGGGACCCTGGAAAGCAAACCTTCTTTCTCCTTTGGACTTGTATCTGGCTTTGGGTATCTTGACCAGATTTTGGTCGGTGGATCGCAGAATGCGATTGGGATTGTGGGCTTCTACAGTGCGGAAAATAAGTATTTGAACACCCTGCTATTTTGCAAGTTCTCCCACTTGGAAATCATGGAGGGGTCTGAAATTGTCCAGAAATTCCAGAAATCACAATTTATGAATTTTTAACTATTTATTTGTATGATACAGCTGCAAAGAAGTATTTGAACACCTGTCTATCAGCTAGAATTCTGACCCTCAAAGACCTGTTAGTCTGCCTTTAAAATGTCCACCTCCACTCCATTTATTATCCTAAATTAGATGCACCTGTTTGAGGTCATTAGCTGCATAAAGACACCTGTCCACCCCATACAATCAGTAAGAATCCAACTACTAACATGGCCAAGACCAAAGAGCTGTCCAAAGACACTAGAGACAAAATTGTACACCTCCACAAGGCTGGAAAGGGCTACGGGGAAATTGCCAAGCAGCTTGGTGAAAAAAGGTCCACTGTTGGAGCAATCATTAGAAAATGGAAGAAGCTAAACATGACTGTCAATCTCCCTCGGACTGGGGCTCCATGCAAAATCTCACCTCGTGGGGTCTCAATGATCCTAAGAAAGGTGAGAAATCAGCCCAGAACTACACGGGAGGAGCTGGTCAATGACCTGAAAAGAGCTGGGACCACCGTTTCCAAGGTTACTGTTGGTAATACACTAAGACGTCATGGTTTGAAATCATGCATGGCACGGAAGGTTCCCCTGCTTAAACCAGCACATGTCAAGGCCCGTCTTAAGTTTGCCAATGGCCATTTGGATGATCCAGAGGAGTCATGGGAGAAAGTCATGTGGTCAGATGAGACCAAAATAGAACTTTTTGGTCATAATTCCACTAACCGTGTTTGGAGGAAGAAGAATGATGAGTACCATCCCAGGTACACCATCCCTACTGTGAAGCATGGGGGTGGTAGCATCATGCTTTGGGGGTGTTTTTCTGCACATGGGACAGGGCGACTGCACTGTATTAAGGAGAGGATGACCGGGGCCATGTATTGCGAGATTTTGGGCAACAACCTCCTTCCCTCAGTTAGAGCTTTGAAGATGGGTCGAGGCTGGGTCTTCCAACATGACAATGACCCGAAGCACACAGCCAGGATAACCAAGGAGTGGCTCTGTAAGAAGCATATCAAGGTTCTGGCGTGGCCTAGCCAGTCTCCAGACCTAAACCCAATAGATAATCTTTGGAGGGAGCTCAAACTCCGTGTTTCTCAGCGACAGCCCAGAAACCTGACTGATCTAGAGAAGATCTGTGTGAAGGAGTGGGCCAAAATCCCTCCTCCAGTGTGTGCAAACATTGTGAAAAACTACAAGAAACGTTTGACCTCTGTAATTTCAAACAAAGGCTACTGTACCAAATATTAACATTGATTTTCTCAGGTGTTCAAATACTTATTTGCAGCTGTATCATACAAATAAATAGTTTAAAAAAATCATACATTGTGATTTCTGGAATTTTTTTTTTTGATTATGTCTCTCACAGTGGACATGCACCTACGATGACAATTTCAGACCCCTCCATGATTTCCAAGTGGGAGAACTTGCAAAATAGCAGGGTGTTCAAATACTTATTTTCCGCACTGTATCTTGTCGCATAGATATTGCGGAGCCTTCCCATGGATGTACTTATGTGTCAGACAGAGTGTTTTAAAAACAATTCTGTCTTTTACTGGCAGCCAGTGAAGGGGTCTCAACGAAGGTGAGATGGATTCCCAGGTTTTTTTTCCAGTCACCAGTCTGGCGGCCGTATTTTGAACGACTTGCAGACGAGCGATTTGGTACTTAGGGAGTCCAAGGTAAAGGGCATTTGCATAGTCCAGTCTGGAGTTCACAATTGTTTCCACCACGACTGCTACGTCTTCTTTAGGGATAAACGGAATAAGTTTGCGTAGTAGGCGCAGCAGATGGTGCGATCCGCTGACTACTGACCCTATTTGTGCGTCCATTGTCATGTAGGTGTCAAAGATGACCCCGAGACTTTTGACTTTGGAGCTAGGGGAGATGATCTGGCCCAGAATGGGCGGGGGTGTCCAAGTTGTTGTCAGCTGATTCTTGCAACTGGCATGAAACAGAAGGAGTTCTGTTTTGTAGCTGTTGAGTTTGAGATAACTCTTGGTCATCCAGTTTTCTATCAAAGAGAGACAATTCTCTAAGCTGAGATGATGATCCTTTTTATTGCAGATGCGAAAATACAGTTGCGTGTCGTCTGCATATGAGTGATAAAGTAGTTGTTGGCTACTGATGATTTCAAAGAGAGGGCGAAGATAGATGTTGAAGAGCACCGGTGATAGGGGAATCCTTGAGGGACTCCACATGATACCGTGCGTTTTTCAGAAATGAAAGGTCCTATTTTCACTGTTTGTGATCGGTTTTCCAAAAAGGAGGAGAACCATGATAGATCACCTTCTGCGACTCTGGCTACCTCAGCCAGCCGAGTCAATAACAGTTTGTGGTCTACCGTATCAAAGGCTGCGCTTAGGTCCAACAGAACCAGGAGACAAGATTCTCCTTTGTCTGCGGCCTCAAGAGCGTCGTCCCATATTTTGAGCAATGCTGTTTCTGTCCCGTGTCCGGGACGGAAGCCTGATTGAAATGGATCAAGTAGATTATGGGTATCTAGATGCTGTTGCAGCTGTTGTACCACTACTTTCTCCATTATCTTGGATAGAACATTTAGGCCTGTTATGGGATGGCGGTGATTAGGGTCCTTGAGGTCTAGGGTGGGTTTCTTCAAGATGGGCTGGATTATGCCCTCTTTCAGCAGGGAGGGCACTATGCCTTCCTTGAATGACTGGTTTGTGAGCTGCGTGATGGGTAGTGCCAAGATGTCGGCACATTCCTTCAGCAGCTTAGTGGGGATAATATCATTAGGCGCTGTGCAGTTTCGCAAAGTACCGATGATATTAGTCATTACTTCCTCCTTAACCACTTGCTTACTGGGCACTTAAATCCCCCTCTTGCCCAGGCCAATTTTCAGCTTTCATCACTGTCACACTTTGAATGACGGTCATACAACACTATACCCAAATTATATTTTTATATATATTTTTTCACACTAATAGAGCTTTCTTTTGATTGTATTTGATCACCACTGGGGTTTTTATTTTTTGCTTAACAAACAAAAAAACAAAGAGCCCCCAGACATACTAAAGACATGATACAAGCACAGGAGATGGTCAGAGACTGCAGACATACTACAGGAGATAATGGCCAATTGGTCCTCTCATCTGACCTAGCGATACAGCAACAACAGTTCCTCTAAACAGGAGTAGGCTCACTGTGAATTACCCATGGATACTCTGCTGGGTAGAGTCCAGATCTGTATTCTGGCAATGACTCCATTCCTTTCTCCGCCAGGGATGGCACCAGGCTGTGTGGCTTTCCCTCTGGTGGCGCAGGGCAGCGGGGTTCTCTCTTTGATGGTGTTCTCTCAGCACTGTCCTCTCCCTCTGGAGTCCTGGGTGCACTTCTCTGAAAGCTTTCCCGGGCTTCTGGCTCTCTCTCCCATTCAGCTGTGCATGCTGTAGGGGCTGCTGTTTCTGTGTTACAGTGGGACTGCCAGTCCTCGGAACTATATGTCCCACAATCCTCTTCTCTGCTCCTTTTTTATTCTATTTCTTCCCTGGCGATATGAAGGCAGGGGAAAAAACATAGTGGGAGGCTGTGCTGGCAAGCGCCACTCACTAGTACAGTAGCGCAAGGAGAGGGAGAGGGAAGGGGGAAAGAAGACCCTGCGATTGCAGTGTCGTCACTAGGGTTGATGTCACCCCCCTCCACCAACTAAAGTCGCCTCTCAATACAGACCCCCTTCCGTCAGTGCAGACTCCCCACAAAGTATAAACCCCTCCCTCAGTACAGACCCCCTCCATTAGTACAGACCCCCCTGCACAAACCACCTCCCCTCCATTAGTACAGACCCCCTTCAGGACAAACCACCCCCCTCCATTAGTACAAATGCCCTCCATTAGTACAGACTCCCCCCTCCATTAGTACACTCCCCCCATCCATTAGTACAGACCCCCCCATCTATTAGTACAGACTCCCCCCATCCATTAGTACAGACCCCCCCATCTATTAGTACAGGCTCCCCCCATCCATTAGTACAGAACCCCCTCCATTAGTACAGGCTCCCCCCTCCATTAGTACAGACTCCCCCCATCCATTAGTACAGACTCCCCCCATCCATTAGTACAGACCCCCCCATTCATTAGTACAGACTCCCCCCCCCCATCCATTAGTACAGACTTCCCCCCCATCCATTAGTACAGACTCCCCCCTCCATTAGTACAGACTCTCCTCCCTCCATTAGTACAGACTCTCCTCCCCCTCCATTAGTACAGACTCTCCCCCCCTCCATTGGTACAGATTATCCCACCCCCTCCATTGGTACAGACTCCCCCCCTCCATTGGTACAGACTCTCCCCTCCCTCCATTAGTACAGACTCCCCCCCCATTAGTACAGACTCTCCCCCCCTCCATTAGTACAGACTCCCCCCCTCCATTAGTACAGACTCTCCCCCCTCCATTAGTACAGACTCTCCCACCCTCCATTAGTACAGACTCCCCCCTCCATTAGTACAGACGCTTCCCCCTCCATTAGTACAGACTCCCCCCCCTTCATTAGTATAGACTCCCTTCGTTAGTTCAGACATCCCCTCCAGAAGTACAGACCCCTCCCTTCGCCCTCCATTAGTACAGACAAATCCCTCCCGGGCAGCAGCTGGAGAGGACAGTGTGGAGCCGCGCCGCTCGGGTGGAGAAGAAGATCGTGACACAGTGACACGGTGACTGGCAGAGAGAGCGGCTGCGCTGCGGTAACCAGCGGTTATCTAAAAGCAATCCTAGCAGCTAATTAGCCACTTAATTGCTTTTACAGGCAGCCGGAGTGGATGACCCCCTCCATGCTTGCACCCACCGGCATCTCCAGGCTCTTCCATGCAACCAGGGGGCCTGGTATCGGTTCTGGTGGTACTGCTGGGTTATCATAGAGCTGATCATAGACAGGAAGGTCTCCGCCCATCTATATTATCTAGGGGCCCATAAGCAATGTCATGATGTCACTTAGGGCAGACATACACTGTCTTTTTTGTTGGAAAGCATGAGATCAATTTCTTTTTAGATCTCATGCTTTCCAGGAGAGATCTGTGGTCTTATAGACCCTAGATGTGTTAAAGAGGACCTGCCATGGCTTTTTTCTATCACATGTTTACTGATGTTTAGCGATCAAAAAATTTAACAAAGGAATAGTGTACAAAATAAAAACAATGTAATAAAATAAGTCATTATAAAAATAATTTTAAGCACCCCGTCCCCCCACTCTCGGACGCAGAAGCGAATGCATACGTAGGTCACACGCGCATATGTAAACGGTGCTTGCACTACACATGTGAGGTATTGTCGCAAATGGTATAGCGAGAGCAATAATTCTAGCACTAGACCTGCATTCTATGCATACTTTTTGACACAAAGTACACAGGAACACAGATACATACCAGGAATGTAAAACTTTGAGGTAACATACACTTTAAGCTGTGGGGCTTACAAACACATCAGAACTTTGACACTACAAACTAAGATGCAAACAAATACGTTTTAAAGGAAAAATTACAAAGAAAAGAATTCATTAGATAAATGGTGCATGCAGACATCAGGTAGCATTTCCCTCCCTGTTTCTGGTACTCAGAGGCATGCCAGTAAGTGACAGGGACTGTGAGCTAATGTGCTATTTTCAGAGCATTTACATAGCAGGGGTTGTTCTTGATGGAAGTGAGTGCTCTCCTGATAAGTCAATAGAAATTGCTGGCGATTCAGGGAATAATAGTTTTGAAGCAATCCCAAATGAATGCACCTTTCCAGATTAGAACATGATGTCACTGCTTCAGTGCTGGGATGAAGTCATCGTTAATGTTTTAAGCTAATGAGATGTCAAAGGGCGAAGTAATTGGTACCAATCTGAACTGTTCTCACAGGCTCAGGGTCCTGCTGTGCAGCCTGTGTATTATCACTGAATAAGACATCAGCTTCCAGCCCCGTATATGGGAAATGCTTACTGATTTTCAAAAATATTGCCAAGAGATACAATTTAAATTTTTCTTTGTACCATAGCTTCATATCTTTATAGTGTGACCCCTTTACCAAAACATTTCACCATTTACAGTGCATCCGGAAAGTATTCACAGTGCTTCACTTTTTCCACATTTTGTTATGTTACAGCCTTATTCCAAAATTGACTCAATTAATTATTTTCCTCAAAATTCTACAAACAATACCTTATAATGACAATGTGAAAGAGGTTTGTTGAAATCTTTGCAAATTTATAAAACAAATAAAAAACAAAAAATCATGTACATAAGTACTTTGTTGAAGCACCTTTGGCACTAATTACAGCCTCAAGTCTTTTTGAGTATGATGCTACAAGCTTGACACACCTATTTTTTGGCAGTTTCTCCCATTCTTCTTTGCAGTACCTCTCAAATCGCCACCAGGTTGGATGGGGAGCATCGGTGCACAGCCATTTTCATATATCTCCAGAGATGTTCAATCGGGTTCAAGTCTGGGCTCTGGCTGGGCCACTCCAGGACATTCCCAAAGTTGTCCCGTAGACTTGTTATCTTGACTGTGTGCTTAGAGTCATTGTCCTGTTGGAAGATAAACCTTCACCCCAGTCTGAAATCTAGAGTGCTCTGGAGCAGGTATTCACCAAGTATGTCTTTGTACATTTCTCCATTCATCTTTCCCTCAATCCTGACTATTCTCCTAGTTCCTGCCACTGAAAAACATCCCCACAGCATGATGCTTCCACCACCATGCTTCACTGTAGGGATGGTATTGGGCAGGTGATGAGCGATGCCTGGTTTCCTCCAGACATGACGCTTGCCATTCAGGCCAAAGAGTTCAATCTTTGTTTTATCAAACAAGAGAATTTTATTTCTCATGGACCGAGTGTCTTTTCCGGTGCCTTTTGGCAAACTCCAGATGGGCTGTCACGTGCCTTTTACTGAGGAAAGCCTTCTGTCTGGCCACTCTACCATACAGGTCTGATTGGTGGAGTGCTGCAGAGATGGTTATTCTTCTGGAAGGTTCTCCTCTCTCCACAGATAAACATTGAAGCTCTGTCAGAGTGACCATCAGGTTCCTGGTCACCCCCCTGACTAAGGCCCTTCTCCCCCAATTGCTCAGTTTGGCGGGACGGCCCTCTATAGTTAGAGTCCTGGTGATTTCAAACTCTTTCCATATATATACACATGATGGAGGCCACTGTGCTCATTGGGGCCTTCAGTGCTGCAGAAATATTTTTGTTGCCCTTCCCTAGATCTGTGCCTCGATACAATCCTGGCTTGGAGGTCTACAGACAATTCCTTGGACTTCATGACTTGGTTTGTGCTTCGATATGCACTGGTAACTGTGGGACCTTCTAAGACAGGTGTGTGCCTTTCCAAATCATGTCCAATCAACTGAATTTACCACAGGTGGAATCAAGTTGCAAGAACATCTCAAGGATAATCAGGGAAAAAGGATGCACCTGAGTGTCATGGCAAAGGCAGTGAATATTATATACGTGAATTTTTATTTTATTTTTTTATTTTAAATAAATTTGCAAACATTTCAAATAAACTTTTTTCATGTTGTCATAATGGGGTATTGTTTGTAGGATTTTGAGGAAAATAATGAATTGAATCCATTTTGGAATGAGGCTGTAACATAACAAAATGTGGAAAAAGCGAAGAGCTGTGAATACTTTCCAGGTGCACTGTAAGTATTTAGAGCAGTGGTTCCCAAACAGTGGCCTGT
Organism: Rana kukunoris; assembly: GCA_029574335.1. Taxonomy (NCBI): domain Eukaryota; kingdom Metazoa; phylum Chordata; class Amphibia; order Anura; family Ranidae; genus Rana; species Rana kukunoris. Next base: position 69,910,856 of record CM056050.1, on the reverse strand, counting down.
GACCCTTTAATGGCCTGTGACCCTTGGGACACTATTAGAGTTGAGCGGACACCTGGATGTTTGGGTTCGGACCCGAACTTTAAAAAAAAAAGTTCGGGTTCGGGAAACCGAACCCGGACTCCGAACCCCATTGAAGTCACTTTTAGTAAAAGAAAAAAAAATGAATGGGGGTCCCCCCAAATTCAATAACCAGACCCTTTAGGTCTGGTATGGATATTAAGGGGAACCCAAACGTCAATTTAAAAAAAAATGACATGGGGTTCCCACCAAATATCCATAACCAGATCCTTCAGGTCTGGTGTGGATTTTAAGGGGAACTCCACCCCAAATAAAAAAAAAATGGCGTGGAGTTCCCCCTAAAATCCACACCAGACCCCTTATCCGAGCACGTTGACCTGGCTGACTGCAGAAAAGAGTGGGGGACAGAGTGCGCCCCCCCTCTCCTGAACCGCACCAGGCCACATGCCCTCAACATTGGGAGGGTGCTTTGGGGTGCCCCCCAAAGCACCTTGTCCCCATGTTGATGGGGACAAGGGTCTCATCCCCATGTTGATGGGGACAAGGGTCTCATCCCCACAACCCTTGCCCGGTGGTTGTGGGGGTATGCGGGCAGGGGGCTTATCAGAATCTGGAAAACCCCTTTAATAAAGGGGACCCCCAGATCCTGGCCCCCCCTGTGTGAAATGGTAATGGGGTAAAATTGACGGCGGGGTTCCCCTTAAAGCGTAAACTTACCCCTGCTATATAAGGGGTAAGTTTACGAAGGTCCGTCGTATGCCATGTTAAGTATGGCGTCGGGACAGCGTGGTCTTTTTCCGTCGTTTGCGTCGTTTTACTAAGTCGTTCGCAAATAGGGCTTTACGTAAATGACGCTCACGTCGGCTTCATTGACGTTTTCCAACGTGAGCTGGAGCATGCGCACTGGGCTATTTTTACGGCCGGCGCATGCGCAGTTCGATCGGCGCGGGGGCACGCTTAATTTAAATACAAGCCACCCCCCTTGAATTACGCGGCCTTACGCCGGGCCATTTACACTACGCCGCCGCAAATTACGGAGCAAGTGCTTTGAGAATACGGCACTTGCTCCAGTAAGTTGCGGCGGCGTAGTGTAAATGGCTTACGCTATGCCGCCGTGGATTCTACGAGAATCTGGCGCTATATCTCCAACAACACAAGACACTATTTCTCCCACTGATATCAATACTAGGGCATAATTCCTCCCACTGACACCAACAATGGGGCATAATTCATCCCACTGATACCAATGATGGGGCATTATTCTTCCTCCTATTACTATTCCCAGGCACAATGTAATTGTTTTGCTCCTGTTGTCCATAGTCAAGTCCACCTGAAGTCTGAAATACAGTATACTAGACCTTTATTTATAAAGTTTGGAGACAGAGGCGGCTCTTATATTAGGCAAATTAGGCGATCGCCTCAGGCCTCGCCCACAGAAGGGCCTCGCGCCATTGCCTAATTTGCCTTTCAGGAGGTCAGTGTGTGGGACTCGCAAGACGGGGGGGTGAGCGAGCGGTGGGTGGTGGACGAGGGATACAACACGTCACTTCACATAGATCATGTCGGCTCAGGCTGCCTGAGTGACTGCGTCCAAAGGCTCCACCACCGCGGCACCGTCCTCCTAGCATTTCCCTCAGTGGCCCCAGCGCATAATGGGAGTTGTAGTTCTCCCACAGCACAGGCACACAGACTTCAACTTGGCCCTCTGGTGCCTGTGCTCTGCAGAGCCTACAACTCCCAGATTGCACTGCAGGGCACTCAGGGAAAATGTCACGTGTCCCTTCTCCTGCTTCTCCTGCTGCCGAGGCAGGTGCAGGTAGGTACATACATCTTACCACTGTACTACATGCTGTCTGTCTGTACCCAATCTCTGTCAATTATTTGTCTGTACCCTGTGTCTCAGTGCTGTCTCTTAGGGGACCTATTTGTGGGGGGGTAGCAAAAAAGCCACCCTGCACAGAAAAAAATCCGTCCCCCACTGCCTGGCCCGCCGCCAAGATAGGGTAAGTGGCGGGCAGACGGCGAGTGGGCTGGGGAAAGGGTCACAGTGGCAACTTTTGGTGGACACAGTGGCAGCATTTGATGGGGCATTGTGGCTGCATTTGATGGGGCACAGTGGCAGCATTTAATGGGGCACGGCGGCTGCATTTGATGGGCAGAGTGAGGCTGCATTTGATGGGCACAGTGGCTGCGTTCGATGGCACAGTGGCTGCGTTTGATGAAACAGTGGCAGCATTTGATGGGCATAGTGAGGCTGCATTTGAAGGGTAGAGTGGCAGTAATTGATAGGCAGAGCGAGGCTGCATTTAATGGGCACAGTGGCTGCATTTGATGGGCACAGTGGCAGCGTTTGATGGGGCACAGTGGCAGCGTTTGATGGGGCACAGTGGCAGCGTTTGATGGGGCACAGTGAGGCTGCATTTGATTGGGTACACATATGTGAAATGTTTCCTCTACCAAAAGATTTATAATTCTGTGCTGCGATTTTTGTGATTGATCTTCCTCTGCCAGACTGTACAGCCAGAATGGTGCACCACCTTCTCTATTACAGTTAAGTAATACAGCAGTGTTATTTACCTTCTCCCTAAACCTGCTGATAATGAAGAAGCATTACGCTGATAAGTTATTAATAATGCTCATTCTGTTGTTATCATGGCCGCGCAGTCTCTGACCATCGCCTGTATCATTGTCTGCATAGTCTCTGTCCATCTCCTGTATCATTGTCTGCACAGTCTCTGACTGTATCCTGCATCTTTGTGGCGTGATTGTCTGTCGGCACCCTGTTTGTGGCTCCAAAGTTTGATACCGTTTTTGTCAGGAAATAGGTTGCTTTTCATTATCATAATAAAACCATCTCCTGTATCATTGTCTGCACAGTCTCTGACCGTCTCCTGTATAATTGTCCGCACAGTCTCTGACCGTCTCCTGTATCATTGTCTGCACAGTCTCTGACTGTCTCCTGTATTATTGTCCGCACAGTCTCTGACCGTCTCCTGTATCATTGTCCGCACAGTCTCTGACCGTCTCCTGTATCATTGTCTGCACAGTCTCTGACTGTCTCCTGTATTATTGTCCGCACAGTCTCTGACTGTCTCTTGCATCTTGGTGGCATGAGTGGGGCCTCATGTCTAAGTTTTGCCTAAGGCCTCACAAAGTCTAGAGCTGCCTCTGTTTGGAGATCCCTGCTATAGAGGCATAGATGGAAAACAAAAATTAATAACAGCAGGAGTATAATAAACGTCATTGCAAATCAAATTTGTATACAAGCACTCTGTCCTGATCATACTCTGTTAAAAAATGGAATGGGCAGAAGTATGACTATGCCATAATTTCCCTATGTAGTCAGGGTGATTCTAATAGAGGTGCTTGACACTTCCAGACTTTAGCACTGTCTCAGAAAATCAAGTTAAATACCAACTTCACAAATGCATGTTGTATACATACGGCACTGTCAGTTGGCTGTCTGTATTATATAGACAAGCCCTAAAGGTTTTTTTTAAATAATAGAAAAAGTTCACCTGTCTTGTGTACTTTATCCACCGTGCATGGTATGACCTACAGTTTCGGATTTCACATAAAACTTGATATTGATGCTTAACTATTCAGTCATGATGAAACCACTATTATCTCTCTTTTGTGCTTAATCCAATGAGCTTTGAGAACAAAGAACACAGAAAAGGATCTTTCCCTTTAAACTTTCTGATGTTTAGTGGTTGAGGGATGAGAACACCCTACTGTATTATGATACAGGTGGGGATATCCATTTTTCAAGTGCTTTGATATTATAAAAACACAACTTGTACATAATATTACATGTCCTCTTAATGATTATAATATACTAGAGTTTGTATTGCTTCTAGAACCATAGAAGAGTGGCGGCAGAAAAAAGACCAAGTGGTCCATTTTTAATATATATATATATATATATATATATATACAGCCCTCAAAATTTCCACTCGCCTGCTAGCATTTGGCGAGTGGATTTAAGCTGGGGGCGAGTGATGACAGGGCTGCATGACCAATCTCCCTGCAATCTGTGCCTACACTTAGAGTCCCGATGAGATTGGCGGCCGAAGAGGAAAGGTGCATGCTCAGGAAAAGTAAAAGTAGTCTGGTGAGCCGCGCACAGGCAGAGCAGTACACAGGTACTCTACTTACAATTCTCATTAAGCCAAGGGACCTAACAGTATGACCTCTCTGAGCCTGCCCCCCTCCCCCTGACCAATGTAGCTGGAGAGCAGGAAGCAGGAAGTAATGAATGAGGTGGAGGATTGCGAAAATTACCACTCCAGGGCAGCGCTCACTGAAAGTTGCCCTGACATGAGAGCGGCAGCCTTCCAGTTTGTGCAGTTTTCTTCTCTTTGTGCTCTATGTAAGTGTCCAACACTTCAGCCTGATCACTGTGAACAGACTGGTCTCAATGTGTGCTGTGCGGTGTCAGTGTGCGCTGTGCTATGGTGTCAATGGCTGTGCAGTTGTGTGGATCTCAGTGCTGGATTGTACTCCCTCCCGCTGTGCTGCAGCTCCTCTTCTCACTACCAGCCTGAATAAAAGGGGGAAGTGGAGACATGCAAGCGTGGAGCCGCACACACAGGCTCCTGATGATGAGATGAATGGGAGAGAGAGAGAGAGAATGGATGGGAGTTGCAGAGGAGACAGCAAGAGAATGGGGAAGAGACCCAGTTCTAGTGCCCTGTCCCTCTGGTCTGCCCCCAGTGCCCTGTTCCTCTGGTCTGCCCCCAGTGCCCTGTCCCTCTGGTCTGCCCCCAGTGCCCTGTCCCGTTTTGTTAAAGTTGTTGTTGGTAATATTACATTTTTTAACTTGATTCTGCATAAAACATTGTCATTCCATGAGATAACCTACGAGGGCGTGTTTACAGGTGCAATTAGGCGCAGGGCAGTGTATGAATTAGGTGGGGCAACTGGTGGCGAGTAACTCTTGAGGCCTGGCTAGTAGCTCAGGACTTGAAATGTTGAGCCCTGTATATATATATATATATATATACAGTACAGACCAAAAGTTTGGACACACCTACAGTATGCCTTCAATTTTGAATAAATCCCCAACAGTGTCACCAGCAAAGCACCCCCACACCATCACACCTCCTCCTCCATGCTTCACGGTGGGAACCAGGCATGTAGAGTCCATCCGTTCACCTTTTCTGCGTAGCACAAGACAAGACACGGTGGTTGGAACCAAAGATCTCAAGTTTGGACTCATCAGACCAAAGCACAGATTTCCACTGGTCTAATGTCCATTCCTTGTGTTCTTTAGCCCAAACAAGTCTCTTCTGCTTGTTGCCTTTCTTTGGCAGTGGTTTCCTAGCACATATTCTACCATGAAGGCCTGATTCACACAGTCTCCTCTTAACAGTTGTTCTAGAGATGTGTCTGCTGCAAAAGGTGGCTACTTTGAAGAACCTAGAATATGACATATATTTTCAGTTGTTTCACACTTTTTTGTTATGTATCAAATTCCACATGTGTTAATTCATAGTTTTGATGCCTCCAGTGTGACTCTACAATTTTAATACTTATGAAAATAAAGAAAACTCTTTGAATGAGAAGGCGTGTCCAAACTTTTGGTCTGTACTGTATATATATTTAACTTTTTTTGCCTGAGTATAGGTTTATGTTTGTATGCCAGAATCCACTTATTGTTGACTGACCTACTACCTCTGCTAGAACTATTTTCCAAGTGTTGACTATGTTAGCTGAGTTTTGAAAAAATGCACTGGAAGCTTCTTGTTTGCAGTGAATAATTGTATTTTCATGGAGGATATCTTTATCATGGAAGAGGAAGAGAACACAAACAAGTACACACAGGAAAAACAATACTTCATCCCATTACATCATATCATAGATACACGCTATAATACTGCAGCACCAACTGCTGAATAGATAGGTATAATGCATACAGTATATAGTACACAGTACTTTACATTACATGCTGTTGTTCTTCTAACACCCCTTCTCAACAGCATGTGCTTTGTCAAATTATATTCAGCTTCTTCTGGATATAATTATAACGTTCCTTCAACAAAAGCTTGGAGGGTGTATCAGCAGTCATCTCCTCTGATGGGCAGTATTGAATGTCAATAACACCTTGCTCTTGATTGTCCCCCAGTAGGTGATACTTGACATCAATGTATTTGGTCCTAGGATTGACCATTTCTGATTGTATAACCTTTATACATGCCTGGTTATCTTCAAAAATGAGAATTGGTTTTGTCTATCCCAATGTCCAAAAATGTTGACAAATCCATATTGCTTGGACTCTTTCTTATGTGGATAGCTTTAGCTTTCATTGCTCGGCTTTACAGATAGAACAGTCCTTTGTACAGCGAAAACAGGCTCTGCTTTCTTTGTTGTGCTTTGTACATCTTTGTCATCATGTTGCGTATTTTCTTTCCTTCTGTCATATTCATCTATAAATTTGCCTTTGACAAATTACGTTAGCTCCTGCTTGGGTCTGGTTTCTAAACCATTAAAAAGATAAGTATATGTCTCTGGAAGGCTGCGGTGGAGCAGGGCAACAATATGGTTATCTTTAATGTCCTCACGGAAAGGAACGCAGCTGCTCTATGATGTCTAGCATAGCTTTCACATGGTTACACATGCCCTGGCCTTCTTCTAGTCTCATCTTATATAGCTTTCTCAGTAGAAAGAGCTTGCTGTTGAGGCTTGAACGTTCATGCAGTTTTTGTAACGAAGTCCACATACCTTTGGCCGTTTTCTCTTTTCTTGCCTGGATAAGCTGATCATCTTCCACTAATAAGCTTATAGTCACATTTGTCTGTCTGTCCTTCCTGTCCCAGTCCTCCGTCTCTCCATTTGTGGGCTTGTCTGTATTCAGCACTTGCCACAAGTCATCCCTACTGAGAAGCATTTCCAGTTTAAACTTCCACAGCTGGTAAATTACATTGTTCAGCTTTGCTATTGCAAACTCTACATCTGACTTGCTTGCCATCTTTCAGTAGCTTGTATGCAGCACTCACAGTAGTCTCTCTTTCTGGTGCCTGGGTGCCTGCTGGGTACGCTGGACCCATAACCTGTTAGCTGAGTATTGAAATTATGCACTGGAAGCTTCTTGTTTGCAGAGAATAACTGTATTTTCATGGGGAATATCTTTATAATGGAACAGGAAGAGAACACAAACAAGTACACACAGAGGAAAAAACAGTACTTCCTCCCATTGTATCATATCATAGATGCAAACTATAATACTACAGCGCCACCTGCTGGATAAGTAGGTATAATGCATACAATATATAGTACACCGTACTTTACAATACATGCTGATGTTTTTCCAACAGACTGCTCTTATATACTATAATACCTTCTGAGGTGAGTTTTGAACTTTCCTTCTGCTAATCTGAGGTCATGTCTCTGTGTTCTTGATCTTGTTTTCTTATTAAAAATACTGCCCTCCTGAACCTTATTCACACTCTATTTATAGGTTTCAACCATGTCTCCCCCTTCCCTTCTTTCCTCTAGACTGTACATGTTAAAGTTAAAGTCTGACAGTAGCTGATAAAGTAAAAAGTAATGTTTTGCATTTTAAATAGTTTGATATCTGTTAAAATGGAGCTGTTTTATTCACCTCCATCACTCCTGAATAGTTATTCTCACTGACTTTCTGGTTTTCGGTGCGCATTCATTCTTGCTACATCACGACCTAATGGGAACTACATTTCTTGTTAGGCTTAGCCTCCATGCCTGTGAGGGATAAGAGAGCATCTTCACGCAGGGCTGTAGTCATAGGGAGGGGGTGAGCACATTCTGCTTTCCACCATGCAAAACGGCTCAGATGCTGGTGGAAAGCAAGTAGAGGAGAGACAGGAAATGGCATTTTCAAACTTAAATTACTGTATTTTGGAGGTCAAAAGGAAAAACGAGATAAGTGATATTTAAATGCTCTAGCTTACAGCAATCAATTGATCTAATAAAAAAACGAACCTTTAGTGTTCCTTTAAGTTATTGAAGTCTCTCCTGTTTCACACCCCAGACTTTTCACCAGTTTTAGTGGTCTGTATTCTCTCTGTCTGTATTGTGGAGCTGCCATATTTGAGTATCCTCATATACACTATATTACCAAAAGTATTGGGACACCTGCCTTTACATGCACATTGGGTGGAGGTGCAGGCCAGTAAAGTTCCTCCACGCCAAACTTGCTCATCCATGTCTTTTTGGACCTTTCTTTGTGCACTGGTCCAAATCATTTGGTGGAGGGGGGATTATGGTGTGGGTGGTTTTTCAGGGGTTGAGATTGGCTCCTTAGTTCCAGTGAAGGAAACTCTTATGCCGCGTACACACGATAATTTTTTGCGATGAAAAAAAACGACGTTTTTTAAAACGTCATTTAAATAAAAAAAAATTCCAACATGCTTGAATTTTTTGTGTAGTTTTTCAAAACGTAATTTTTTGTGTCATAAAAAGTGATGGTGTGTGGGTAAAACGATGTTGAAAACAACGTTTTTCAACCTGCGCATGCTCAGAAGCAAGTTATGAGACGGAGCTTCAATGGAAAAGAGTGCCGTCGAATGTGGTGTACGTCACCACGCTATGCTAGAGCTTTGTAGAAAAACGATGGTGTGTACGCAACGTCGTTTTGGAAAATGAAGTTTGAAAAACTTCGTTTTTTTTCATGATTGAAAACGTCGTTATTTTTCATCGCAAAAAATGATCGTGTGTACACGGCATTAGACCCCTTTCACACTGAGGCAATTTTTAGGTGTTTTAGCACTAGAAATAGCCTATAAATAGCACCTGAAAACCGCCTCCTGTTCATTTCAGTGTGTGTTTTCACACTGGGGCGGTGCACTTACAGGACGCTAGGGAAAGCCCTGCAATCATCATCTTTTAGGCAGTTTGTGAGCGCTGTATATAGCACTCCCAAAACTCCCTGCCCATTGAAATGAATGGGCAGCATTTCCAAAGTGCTTGAAAAGCTACTTGGAAGCGCCACAACACAGGCATTTTTAACCCCTTCTTTGGGGTTAAAAGCACCCCGCTAGCGGCCAGAAAAAGCACTGCTTAACCACTTTAGCCCCGGACCATATTGCTGTCCAAAGACCAGAGCACTTTTTGTGATTCGGCACTGCGTCGCTTTAACTGACAATTGCGCGGTCGTGCGACGTGGCTCCCAAACAAAATTGGCGTCCTTTTTTTCCCACAAATAGAGCTTTCTTTTGGTGGTATTTGATTATCTCTGCGGTTTTTATTTTTTGCGCTATAAACAAAAATAGAGCGACTATTTTGAAAAAAATGCAATATTTTTTACATTTTGCTATAATAAATATCCCCAAAAAAGATATAAAAAAACATTTTTTTCCCTCAGTTTAGGCCGATACGTATTCTTATACATATTTTTCGTAAAAAAAAATCGCAATTAGCGTATATTGATTGGTTTGCACAAAATTTATAGCGTTTACAAAAAAGGGGGTAGTTTTATGGCATTTTTATTAATATTTTTTTTTTACTAGTAATGGCGGCGATCAGCGTTTTTTTTCGGTACTGCGATATTATGGCGGACACATCGGACACTTTTGACACATTTTTGGGACCATTGGCATTTTTATAGCGATCAATGCTATAAAAATGCATTGGATTACTATAAAAATGCCATTGGCAGTGAAGGGGTTAACACTAGGGGGCGGGGAAGGGGTTAAGTGTGTTCCTATTTGTGTTCTTACTGTGTGGGGGGGTGAACTCACTGGGGGAATCATTGATCTTCCGTTCATACATTGTATGAACAGAAGATCAGCATTTCCCCCGCTGACAGGAACGAGTGCTGTGTGTTTACACGCACAGCTCTCGTTCCCCGCTCTGTAACGAACGAGCGCGCGCGCCCGGCGGCGATCGCGCCCGCCGGGCATGCGCGCGGGACTCGGGGGCGAGCGGGGGGGGCGCGCGCGCGCGGGCCGCCGGCGGCGCGCATGCGCCCCCTAGTGGCCGCGAAAGTCCCGACGTAGGATGACAGGCTCTCGCGCAGGAGAGCCGACCTGCCGCCGTATAACTGCGGCGGCTGGTCGGCTAGTGGTTAAACAGCGCTAAAGCTCCTTAAAACGAGTGCCCAAGTGTGAAAGGTGTCTTAAAGGATTCAGCATACCCAGACATTCTGAACAATTTCATGCTCACAACTTTGTGGGAATCTTTTGGGGATGGCCCATTCCTGTTCTAACATGACTGTGCACCAGTGCACAAAGCAAGGTCCATAAAGACATGAATGAGCCAGTTTGGGGTGGAGAAACTTGACTGACCTGCACAGAGTCCTGACCTCAACCGGACTGAACACCTTTGGGATGTATTAGAGTGGACACTGTGAGCCAGGCCTTCTAGTCCATCATCAGTGCCTGACCTGACAAATGCGCTTTTGAAAGATTGGCCAAACATTCCCATAGACCAGGGGTAGACAACCTCTGCCCTCCAGGTTTTTTGAAACTACGATTCCCATGAGACATGGCAAGACCCTGACAATCAAAGGCATGAGACACAGAGGCATGATGGGATTTGTAGTTTCACCACAGCTGAAGTGCCAAGGTTGACTACCCTTGCCATAGACATACTCCTAAACCTTTTCTTTTTATACGTTTTTATTTTATCTTTCACATGTCTACATGCGTCAATATTATTATGTTTCTTTTCCCATTTCATAAATACAACCAAATCAACAGAAAAAGTATCATTATACATTACATTCCACATTGAAAAAAAAACAGATAACCAAAAGGAAACAAAACAATAAAGACAAACTACCCCGTTACCCTGGTTGCAGCGCCCCTCCCCCCTCTTTACTGACTTCCAATAATCAGAATATCCTTCTATTAGTGCCCCTCTTCTATTTATTCACCACTAAGAGTTGACCCCGAGTTCAACCACTCATCCCAAATTCTATAATATTTCTGGGGTGTTCCTCTATGCTCGTACAATAGTTTCTCATATGGAAGGATTTGATTTACCAGCCCAAGCCATTGTCCCTTCGAAGGAGGCGTAGGTTGCATCCATCCAAGTACGATTTGTTTGCGGGCCATGTAAACAAGTCTTAGTATATACATTCCACCTCTGACTCTCAATTAACCCCAATAGACATACTTCTGGAGTAAATGGGACGCATCCTCCCACCACTTCTGATAGTATATCCATAACCTGTCTCCAATATCTACTGATGCCTGAACAAGACCACATCATGTGCTCAAAGTCGGCCCAAGGTAGATGACATCTTGCACACTCCGCGTTTACTACTCTCCCCATCAGGCTTAGTTTATATGGTGTAAGATAAACCTGGTGTATTATGTAAAACTGTATCAATCTATTATTGCTTGCAGGTGATACTGTCAAATGTGATTTGCAGGCTTCCCCCCAAATCTCATCCGTCATAGATGGACATATCGTTGAAGCTGTTTAGCTACAAAGGGTGGGCCAACTCGATATTGAACCCTATGGACTAAGACTGGGATGCAAGTAAAGTTCATGTGTGTGTAAAGGCAGGTGTCCCAATACTTTTGGTAATTTAGTGTAACATTGACAATAAATGTTTTCTTCCTTTTGACCTCTTGTGAGATTTCACACATGTACCCTTCAGTGCAGGCAGACTGAGTGGGGCGAGATTACAGAAATCATGCATCACACATCCGACTCATCAGGCGCATAAATAGTGATGATTTTTGGAATGTTTGTTTAATTTATGATTAGTAGGGTTATTCCACAATCGTTTTCAACAACAGTGATGAAAATTCCAAGGAGCAGGATGGAAATGTTTTCTAGAACAAATTAATTTATAGTATTTTAAAATGTGAATGTGGTTTTTATTTGGGGAAAAGGCATGCATATTGTAATAAATCTGTTTAATATGACTAGAATTCTATTCAAATACCTCTGGAGAAAATTTTAACAGCATCCAAATGAAATGAATTGACTTAATGATGACAAGAAATAATGATCTGACAAAAGATTTTTCTATGAATGCTAGAACAAAAAAAATCGAACCTTATATGGCTAGCTTTAGAGAGTTGTCTCTACTTTGCCAATGTAGCTTAATAACAGAGCTTGTGTTTTCTGATTGGAGGAAAATGTTATCCAATTGCAAAATCTGATCCCAAATTTTATAATTTTTTTCCATGCAGAAAAAACAATGAGAGAGAAAAATGTGGACATTAGAGAAGGAAGAGGCTTGATGTCCAATTCTCAGATAAAATAATATTGGCTGGAACTTTTCTTCAATACACAACATGGGAATTTATCAAAACTGGAGCAGACAGAGTCTGGAGCAGCTGTGCATAGCAGCCAATCAGCATCTATCTTCAGCTTGTTCAAATAAATGTAAAAATTTAACCAAAGGAGTTGAAACTATGCCCAACTGCTCCAGATTTTGTCTGCTCCAGTCTTGATAAATTCCATAATTGTGTATTGAAAGAAATAATGCTGTATTATAACCCTGGCTCCTGGGAGAAACTGCGCTGTAAAATAACTTGTGAAATCTAAACTGTGTTACAAATTTTCAAGCATAATCTCTGGTGTGTCATGGAGATTGTTATTTGTGTGACTCTGGACTCCAATCCTTCTTCACCCCTTGAAGGGCAGTTGGTCACAGTTTACAAACTCCTCCTAAAACCCAGCTGAACTGTCTTCATTTATTATTCTAATAAAGTCAGGCTGCTGCTTATACAGCAATGAATATCCTTGTTGTTTTGGGATTTCTTTGTGCTTTGTTTTGCCCCAATGGTTGAGATACCCTGTGCTTTAAGCACTCTGGACCAGTTCCGGTGCTACCACTAGGCAAAATAGGCAGCCGCCTGGGGTGCACTGCTGCTGGTGTTCCTATGCTCTTCTTTCTACAGCAAGCAACTAAGTCTCACATTGTGTCAGAATCGCAGGAGTGGCGGAGGATCGTGTCTGTGTCCCAACTACCGAATAAATGGAAGCAAAAAAACATTAATTGATGGGCACTGCTGAGGCTGCATTTGATGGGCACTGGTGAGGCGGCATTAATGAGCACTGGTAGACTGCATTTGATGGGCACTGGTGAGTCTGCATTTGATGGGCTCTGGTAAGGCTGCATTTGATGGGTTCTGGTGAATCTGCATTTGATGGGCGCTGGTAAGGCTGCATTTGATGGGTGCTGGTGAGGCTGCATTTGATGGGTGCTGGTGAGGCTGCATTTGATGGGTGCTGGTGAGGCTGCATTTGATGGGCGCTGGTGAGGCTGCATTTGATGGGCGCTGGTGAGGCTTTAATTGATGGGCACTTCATTAAAAAGGTGGGGTATACATGGGTAGAGCAAAGGGAGTGGAGTCAAGGGTGGAGCCAGGGGGGGTGGCAAAATAATGTTTTGCCTAGGGTGTCAAAAATCCTTGCACCAGCCCTGCTTTGGAGAGTAGGACCACTGCTTTCACACAATGCAAAAGCCAGGGCACCCCCCCCCCCGAACACTGTTCCGATCAACAGTGCTGTTCAAGGAAGGTGAGCACTGTAAAATGGATCAGTGTGCATGGAGGGCATTGTGTTGCATGTGAGAGCAGTGGTCTGACTCTCCAGAGTGCTAAAGCACGGAGTTTCTTAATCCTTGCTGCAGCCTGCATCACAATGTATGTTAAAAACACAAAACTACAAGTTACTCTAAATGCAGCATGACTGCATTATTTCAATAAATGGACATTTGTGGGCACAGCTAAAAAGCAGATATAAAAAAAAATCAAGCATGTCTTCATAAAATAATAATAATAATAATAAATAAAATATGAAGGTCAGTGGGCTTTATGGGATTTCCTTATCAACAGCCCACAGTTTTCCAACAAGTCAGTCCCAGTTCAGTTGTAATCAGGGGCGGACTGACAATTAAGGCACCTGGGCACTGCCAGTAGGGGGCCCCATGAGCAGGGACAGGTGTCCCGTTACAGATCAATCCTGGGGTTTGTCAGTAGCAGTGTCATTGCTTCGAAATACATATACTGCCCGACGGTGTATGTATTTAGAAGTTCAGAGTCTTCTTTCTGTCTAATCCCTCAGTGTTCTGCTGCACACTCGTTCTGTGTTCCACTCAGTCAGATCCCCCCTTCAGTGCAGTGTGATGGGAGAACCCAGAGGAGGGGCATAACTGCTGACTACTGCATGCAATATGTAGGGAGGGAGGTGAGCCAAGCGAGGAAAGTTATCAGGCAACTGTGTGTGTTGGAGCTGGCAGAGATTGCACCCTCAACCCCCCCAACAGACAGACATCTCCTAAGCAGGCACACATTTTACTAAGCACTGTGTATGTCCCAAATAATGGAAGTTCATTCGCGACCTTTCCATTTAACTCTGTGTTATGCACACATTGTACAATGGAAAGTTTACACTCAACACATAAACTATACACTCTATATACAAAATAATCAATAAACATATCATAACACAATGTTCATGGCTATCTGCATGGTACCACAACTGTATGAACACTGATCATTAGAGAACCATCTACATACCTTCCAACTAGGATGACCACATTTCCAAACTACCATTCAGGGACACCCTCCCTTCCCAAAAATCAGCTTGTGTTGTAACGAATGAAAGCACAGTGATTGGACACAAGAGGCGAGATTTGTGATTTCTCCAATCACAAGCAGGGGGCGGGATTGTGCTCCTCCAGGCAATCCCGGCCAGGACAATTACTGTCAGTGAGTAGAGCGGTGATGTGGTGGCTTTTTTTGGGGGCATCAGATTGGCCCTGGGGGTTGGCTGTGTCAGTTTCATTCAGGGACACTGTATTGTCCTGGAATGAATGTGCCCGGGACAGACCTGCAAAATGCTGGACTGTCCTGGGAAATCCGGAAAACGTGGTCACTCTACTTCCAACATTTTGAGATGGGAACGAGGGACACCCACTACCGAATGTATGAAGGCATAGGACACGCCTCCTGCCACACCCCTTAAAGGAGAATTAACAAAAAAAAGTTAATTAATTGCGCAAATGTTTTTTTTTACCACTACTATTCCTTTAACATTTACAAGGGAACTATCACAACTTCCAGTCGATGGCTGTAGAATCCCAGGTTGATAGAGGGAATTATATAACAGCCCTTGCGTGTGGCAGATAGTAAGGTCCCACCGGCGTGCAGATATGAAGGCACAGCAAAGGAGCCCTTCAGATGGCCCTTCAGATTATCATTTACAAATGCAGCCATTTAGAATTTGGATGAAATGTTTAGCACTTGGAATCACCTTTTGAAAGATAAAAAGTGCATTTTATATACAACTATACAGACCAAAATGAGGGACAAATGAAGGGGAAAAAGGGACAGAGGGAAATCTCTCCAAAAATCAGGGACAGTCCCTCGTAATCAGGGACAGTTGGGAACTATGCATCTATGTTAATGGAGGATTGTTATTTTGTATGTGCTAACAGTTAGGTGACATGTGCAACCAACCATGCATGCGCATGTTTTTCATGCATGTAGAGCAGCCTATTGATTCCAATGGGCTGCCCTACACGTAAGCAACATGGAAAAGCCATGAAAAAGTCCAGTTTGGTGTGCATGTTTGAGCGCCATTACCAATTAATAGAACTGATGTGCCATCTGATTAAAGGGCAGCTCATTTCTGTGCATGTTGGGAAGGCATACACTTTTTCATGCATTCCCCCAATGCATAGATGTGAACTTAGCCATAGGGGTTAATTTACTAAAGACAAACCGACTGCGCACCTTTGCAAAGTGCAGTTGCGCCAGATCTTAGTAAATGAGGTTTCACTTTGCAAAGAATATCCAATCACGTGCAAGAAAAAAAAAACAGCATTTTTGTTTGCACATGATTGGAGGATGGAAGTCATCAGAGCTTCTGCTCATTTTAGGGCTGTGGAAATTAACTATTAATTCCACGATTAATCGTTAATTTCTTTGATCGCTCAAAATTCTTTTGATCGGTACTCACCTCTCCGCTGGCTTCCGGGTCTTCAGGGAGTTCCGTCGGAGATCCGGTAATGTCATGGACACCGGCGGGGCTTGCCGTGTCCATCTGAAGGGCTCCTTTGCTGTGCCTTCATATCTGCACGCCGGCGGGACCTTACTATCTGCCACACGCAAGGGCTGTTATACACTTCCCTCTATTAACCTGGGATTCTACAGCTATCGACAGGAAGTTGTGATAGTTCCCTTCATGGGACATCTACATGCCGACAGACTGATGTTAACCCCTCCTCATCTGGATTCAGCAGTGATATCATTGTACACATTTTTATACCAGTATCATACTTGAATGAATGAATGAATGAATGAAAACTTGTATAGCGCGACACATGCGAACTGAATCGGTATTACTCGGTATTACTCGCACCTTTTTACAGTTTATGTAGCTACATCGATTTTATCTACCTACTTGAAGACTATAAAAGTTTTAATGCTATTCCCATTGAGTGCTGCCTTTGTGTGTTTTTTGTATCCTGCTATCCATTTTTCCAGTGGTTGGTAGCTGCACTGGGAATCAGCCTGCAAGGAGATCAGCTAAAAGTAGTTGGATCTGTATGTGCGTTATAATAAAATCAAAATTACTCAATTAATCGAACATGACATTTTTAATCAGTAACAGCCCTAGCTCATTTACTAACCTCTGGAGCAACTGCAACTTTGCAAAGTGCACAGTCTTTTTCCTTTAGTAAATCAATTCCACTGAGTGTTTAGTTTATGTGTTGAGTTTAAACTTTTGGTTGTACAGCGTCTGGATAACACAGGGTTAAAATAATAAATAATAAAACAACTTCACATTATCTCAACATACACAGAGTGATTGGGGGTTGCATATTACTATAAGAAGAGGTTGTCCTCAGGGTTTTGTCAAATAACGCAGATCAGGAAAACATACAAAAGAAAAATACCGCGCTATGTAATAATATGTGAGTGGATAATTTTAGCTATATGCTCACCCACCCGTACGGAAAACGCACGGGTCGTGCCGCCCACATACTGCTTCCCGCATGGGCAGGTGATCAGTAGTGTTGAGCAGAATACGCCATATTCGATTTCGCGATATTTCACGAATATATAGAAGAATATTTGTGAAATATTCGTTAATATCGAATATTCGTGATATTTTATCAAAAAAAAAAATGTTGCGAAATTTCGCTAATGCGAATGCGAAATTGATTGCGAAATTCTCGTCCGCGCATGCGAATGCGCGCGAACAACACGCGAAAACTGAGATCATTTCCTGGATTACTAAACTAATATGCACTAAACACTAACTCTACTTACACAAACTTATATGACTAAACTAAAGCTAATTTTTTTTAGTTTTTTTGTTTTTTATACACAAAACACAGAGACTAAACACACACACTAAACTAAGCTACCTTAAAGAAATGTACACTTACACTAACTACACAGAAATCTATCTAACACTAAGCTACACTAACCTGGACAAAACAACACAAATCTGAGCTTTTAGAAAAGCTGTTGGGTCTTTTGCTTTGAAAAAAGCATTTGGTTTTAGAAGCAGGAAACTCAGAACTGAAAGCACTATAGGAAGCACAATGCTAAGCTCTAAGATCGCAATACACAGGAAAAACGCACAGAAACACTCCACTCTTTCTAGCCACCTTGTGAATCTGCACTGAAATACTGCTGGGAGTGATCTTATATAATGGTCGTGCAGGCAGGTTCCTATTGGTTGCTATGGAGGTTGCTAACCTCTGACAACTGTGGTAGGAGAACTCTGATTGGCTCTGATGCAAAAGAAGGGCAGAGAAAGTATTCGCGAATATTCGTAATACGAATATTCGCATTGCGAATATTCGGCAACATAAAAGGATCGCCTCAGCTACAGTACTCCACCCAGGGTCTCTAATCATACCAGCAATGCTTTTAGACGTCGATGGAGATCACTAGGATGTGATCTGTTTTAAAAATACATTTGAAAAAATACAAATATTCGCAATAGCGAATATTCACCGCGATATTCAAGTTATTCGCGAATACTCGTATATGCAATATTCGTAACCAATATTCGCAATGCGAATATTCTTGAGCAACACTAGTGATCAGGTAAACGACATGTGTTGTAGCACAAGTACTGATCGGATAAATTTGATTTGTCACTCTGGACTGAAATTCTAGAGTTTTACGTCTCCCACTTAGATTGTACCGGCAGACCGTACATTTTTTACATGGAAAATAACCTTCCATGTTCTGAAAGAAGGTAGGACGTGTCGGGGGGTCCACAGTATTTGGAGCGATGGTGCACCCTTGAAGATGACCTTTGCTTGTTCAGGTAAGATCGGTCCAAGTATTTTGTCATTTTTTAAAATAGTACAATGACGATTAATGATAGTTTTCAGATCTTTATGTTGATTAGTGTAGGATGTGAGCATGGAATACCTGAATGACTCATCAATATCTCACGGGGGTCTATCAATCAAGAGAGATCCTCAGTCCACTTGTGCAACATTCAATAACTCCAAGTCCACAGCAGACTGCTCATAACCCTTCTCCAAAAATCTCTGCTTGAGCAAAGAAGCCTGGGAGAGGTACGTAGCAGTGTCACTACAGTTCCTCCATAGACGTAAGAACTGGCTACGGGGGACAGATTTGAGCCATGACCTGTGGTGACAACTGTCCGTAGGGATGAAACTGTTAAGGTCTGTGGCTTTGAAGTGGGTCTGAAATTTAAACTGTCTGGATTCCAACCCAATCTCGAGATCTAGAAAGTTGATCCTAGTTGTACTGCATTCAAATGTAAGAGAAATGCCTCAGTTGTTATCATTTAATATAGAAAAATAATCAGCAAGTGATTCCGGAGAGCCATCCCATAGAAGGAGGATGTTGTCTATATACCTGGCCCATAGGACCAGGGAGGTATTCCGCTCTGAATAAACGACATCCTCCTCCCACTTGGCCATAAATAAATTTGCTAGGCTCGGAGCGAATTTAGCGCCCATTGCCACCCCACATTTTTGTAAGAAAAACTTCTGGTCAAACCAGAAGTAGTTTTGGGTGGTGGAAAATTCTTCCAGATCCTGATAAGCCCCCGCCTGCAGACCCCCACAATCAACGGGCAAGGGTTGTGGGGATGAGGCCCTTGTCCCCTTCAACATTTGGACATCTTTCCCATGTTGAGGGCATGTGGCCTGGTACGGTTCAGGAGGGGGGCACTCTCTCGTCCCCCCTCTTTTCTGCGGCCGGCCAGCTTGCGTGCTCGGATAAAGGGGTCTGGTGTGGATTTTTTTTGGAAAACTCCACACCATTTTTTTTTAAATTTGGGGTGGAGTTCCCCTTAAAATCCACATCAGACCTGAAGGGTCTGGAATGGATATTTGAGTTGAACCCCACGTAATTTTTTTTTTTAAATTGATGGCAGGGTTCCCCTTAATATCCATACCAGACCTGAAGGGCCTGGTAATTGAATTTGGGGGGACCCCCACGCTTTTTTTTTGTTATGAATGAATTCTCTCTGAATTGCCAGCAGCCGACAATTCATTATAGACGCGAGTTGGTTTTAAATTACTTTTTTCCTTCAGAAATGACACTAAGTACAGGAAACATGCGCTATTTCATGCATACTTTACACCCCCCAGGTATGAAATTTAAAGGAATATTTCACTTTTTTGGTTTCACTTTAAGCATTATTAAATTCACTGCTCCCGAAAAAACAGCCATTTTTAAAACTTTTTTTTTGCATTGATACATGTCACCTGGTGCAGGACTCAGGGGACATTAGGACACTAACTTGCATATTAGCCTTTAAAATTAGCACTTTAGATTTCAAACATTCGAGGAGTCCCATAGACCTTAACGGGGTTCTAAAGTTCACAAGAACGTTTGGTGTGTTTGCAGGTTCTGGTGCGAACCGAACAGGGGGGTGTTCGGCTCATCCCTAGTTTACAATAATAGTAATAAGAAGGACCTTATAAAGGCAGAATCTGCCTCTGTGCTTTACTGACCATTGTATAATGCCTCTGATGACCTGCGCATGTGCAGTATTGACGTCATGCCAGCTAATCAGCTGAAGTGATGTCACTACTGCGCATGCACCGATCATCTAAGGCATTATCCAACTATCTGAATTAATCTACAGAACGCTGACATTCTTTTTTTTACATTTCAGCTGTCAGCGGGTTTTCATTGTTCAGGACATGGTGGCCAGCTTCCCGACGCACTCCTTAACAACCAGCTATTCTTCAAACAGAATTCGGGTTGGTCGATCATTTTTAGACCGTTTCAAATGAAAAAAATTCTAAAAATTTTGAATTTGTTAGAAAACGAATAAACAAAACGAAACTTGAAAATTCGGATACATCCTAATCTCTGATAACCAAAAATGTGTCCAAATTTAAATTTGGACCGAAAAACAAATTGCACATGTCTAATTAAGAGTCACACTATCTCTGGTAAGCGCATATAATGCTTTGGTGTATGGAGCACTGGGTGTCCACTTATGAAAGTGTTTAATCACCTCAATACAGGGCACTTAAACCCCCTTCCTGCCCAAACCATTTTCCAGCTTTCGGCGCTGTCGCACTTTGAATGCGTGGTCATGCAACACTGTACCCAAATACATTTTTTTTGTTTTTTTTCCCCCACAAATAGAGCTTTCTTTTGGTGGTATTTGATTGTTGATTTTTTTTTTTTTTTGCGCTATAAACAAAAGAAGAGTGACAAGTTTGGAGAAAAAAAAACACAGTATTTTTAAATTTTGCTATAATAAATATCCCATTTAAAAAAAAAATGCTTCCTTCAGTTTAGGCCGATATGTATTCTGTTACATATTTTTGATAAAAAACAATCGCAATAAGCGTCTATTGATTGATTTGCACAAAAGTTATAACGGCTACAAAATAGGGGATAGAATTATGGCATTTTCATTATTATTATTTTTTTACTAGTAATGGTGGCGATCTGCGATTTTTATCATGACTGCAATATTGCGGCGGACATATCGGACACTTTTGACACTATTTTGGGACCATTCACATTTATACAGCGATCAGTGCTAAAAAAATGCATTGATTACTGTGTAAATGTGACTGGCAGGGAAGGGGATAACACTAGGGGATAATCAAGGGGTTAACTGTGTGTCCTAGGGAGTGATTCTAACTGTAGGGGAGGGGACTCTCAAGGGAAGGCAATCGATCGGTGTTTCTCTGTAAAGGGAACACACCAACGGCCTCCTCTGACAGGACCTGGATCTGTGTGTGTGTCACCGGCAATCACGGTGCCCGGTGGACATTGCAGCCGGCAGTACAAGTGCTCCTGTACCTGAGTGACAAAGCGGCCGAGAAGCCAAGGACATCATATGACGCCTGGCCAGAACAAGAGCTGTACCACCCAGCAATCATTTGACAGCCGGCGGGCGGCAAGCGGTTAAAGATCACATAGTGGAAAGAGGAATTCACATCAGGGTACTTCCTGGAAACAATACTTTCACTACTGAATGGACATTGTTATCACTAATACATGGATTTTATATGATGTTATACAGTGGAACCTTGGATTATGAACATAATCCATTTCAGGAGAATGCACGTAATCCAAAGTACTCGCATATCAAAGCGAGTTTCCCCATTGAAGTCAATGGAAATGAAAATCATTTGTTTCGCATTGACTTCAATGGCATGCGATACTGCATGTGGCCAGAGGTGGGGGGGGGCACCAAAGAGCCTAGTAAACACTCGGAAAGGGCCGAGGACACCTTGGCTGAACTCGTAAAACCTTGGAAAGGCTCGCAAACTGAGTATTTCCGAGTTTTTTCAAGCATTTCCAAACGGCTCTAAACCGCACCGATCAGCTCCGCTCTGCTCTGGTGCCCCCCACCTCAGGCCAAACGCGGTATTGCACACCGCTTTGGCTTGAATCCTGCTCATTTTTTGCGAGACAACACTCGCAAACCGAGTCAGGATTTTTTTTAAATACAGTGCTCGTATTGCAAAGCACTCGTTAACAGTGTTACTCGCAATCCACTGTATATGTATTTTTTTGTTTATTTTCTTATGTTCATTTGGTCTATTGCACAGTAGTATGCACCTTATTTGTTAGTGCAACACAATATTCTTTATTTCTCAAATACAGTATATATATAAAATATATACAAACAAAGCATATATTTAGTTAATTAGAGCGCGAGACTGCTATACTGCATACACAATCTGACTTGCCATGAGCCTGATATTTATTGCCCTATGACTAGCACTGGTGACATGAGCAGTACAATGGTCATTAAAGTCTCATGTGAAATATTTCTCTTGGTCTGTCAACAGGTTGTTAATATAATGTCTGTTGTGAACTGTTTTTTTTTTACCTATAATACATCAGACACTGCAGATGTTTCAGCATAAAATATAACACAAGGAGAGGCTTTTACAAGAAATAAATCAAGAGAAGGGGCAGGAAAGAAAAAGCTTCTGTAAAGTTAGTGTATATTACAGTGTAACCAAACATACTAATGAATCCCTGACCACTGTAATCCTACCTTCCCAGCTTACTGCATATGGCTCGGGTGTCTGTCCCAGCTCAGGAGCTATAACAGAGCTCTCGTTGAGAGTTGGGACTCATCAGCCGTGTGACTTACTGGGCCTAGGCCCCAGTGTGACGTGTTCTTTAGGCATGGGGTGATGAGATCATGACTCTGCACTCTCAATGGCGCCTTTTCTAATGTGAATCAAAGGCCTCCACTTATTATGGTGTCCAGGTTATTGTACCCAGCTAGAAAACTGATCGCCCAATTTTGGTTGGCTCCCACTGTGCCTTCAATGGCACAGTGGATCGCCTTGTTAATCCCCTTCTACTTAAAGAGCAGTTGGCTTATCGCCATCGAAAAGCAGCTACGAAATTTAACCTCATTTGGCAAAGTTGGTTTGATAACCCAAGTCTCTCCCCACCACAATTAGTGATGGATAGGTTATTACAATTATAAGATCACCTAGAGTTGTCATGGTTATGGCACAAGTTTGGGCATTTCTCCTCTGTATATCTGAAGGCTCGTACACACAACTGGGTTTCTCTGCAAAAACCAGCAAGAAAACTGCTTCTTGCCGAGATTCCCATTCGTGTGTATGAGGCTTTCAGGTTTCTCGTCAGGAAATTTGGCCAGAACCTTCTCTCTATTTTCTCGTTGAGATTCTTGTTGGATTGTTTCCTGACGAGAAACCCGAGAGTGTGGATACTTACCTGTCGCCGTGGAAACCCGCGCATGCTCGAAATTACTTTGACGCCTGCGCGGTAGCTTCCACGCAATAAGTAAGTTGAAGCAAGATGGCGGCAACGGCATTGAATGTGACAAGCGCATGCTCGTCATACGCGATGATGTCATCACGTTCTTTACTTTTAAGAGAACCACGGTTCTTTTGAAAAAAAAAGTCTGTACACTCCGGCAGCAAGAGATTCTAGCCAAGAATCTCGTCAGGGAAAACGATGAGTTTTTCCTGATGAGATTCTCAGTCGTGTGTACGAGGCCTGAAAGTGTCTAAGGGCCCTTTCACACGGGGCGGATCAGTATTTCAATGCAAGTGTGGATGGTTGTTATCTATACCTTTCAACTCTACAATGTACAAGCACTTTTTTTCCCCTCGTTAAAAAAAAGGCCTCCACATGCTATTCTTGCAAGATACCCAATTTTTGAAACAGAAGGTTCTGGAGCCTAGGGTGCCTTTAGTTAGTTGATACAGCCTCTGCTGCCAACCAGCATCCGCTTCAACTCTTGTTTTGACAAGGCATGTTTGATAATTTTCTAAGGAGTATATGGAAGTGCTAGGGTATAGAAAAGTTATTTAAATTGATGCCTTCGTCCCATCAAAATATTGTAGGAAAGAGGGGAGGCTAAGGTGGATTTTGATGGCATCGTATGTGAAAAAATTCATATGCATATTCATACAATAAAAATACTAAACGTGACAGCCATGAATTAACTCGTTGTTGACTTGTTGACATTCTATTGTTACCAATGAAATATCCAAACATCAATAGTGCAATTTGTAGAGGCTCTACATGTTTCACGGTTTACTTGGTAATATCCGTGTCCTCAGGAGCTATATACAGGCATATATTTGTCAAAAGATATACATGGATTTTGTCACATACCTAAAATTAGAAAAATATATATTAATATATATTAATATTAATATATTATTAACATATTAATCTGATGGATGTGGTTCTTTTCTTATATAAAATTGTAACATTATATATCCACAATATATAAATATACTAATATTAATATATATTTTGTACAGTTGCAAGCAGACAGCATGCACCCTCCAATAGAACATTCTAGCAGTGTTTTGTATTACATTTTTTAAGGGGCAGTGTATGTACAATAAGACATATTCGTTCAAGTTGTCTAAATACACTGTAATGCTGTTCACATTTTTTTTATGAAGAACTAGAAAAGATGGGCTAGGCCAAACCAAACACAAAGATGTAATAATTTGCAGCTTTTTATGTAGTGGCTGCATTAGTTTTCTTCTCTACTAACAGACTTTTGTTAATAGTGTGACAACGTTCACTCACTCCAATGTATCTATGAAGGTGGAGCATTGTCACCTTAGGCTGGTCTCCTGATTTTGGCTACAAACATCTCCTCATCTCTACATATCCATTACATGGGGACAGGGGGATTTGTAACTTACAGAAGATATATGAAAAAGGAAGATGATATTGTTCAATATATAAAGTACACTTAATATTGAGGAAGTGACAAGTACACTGTATTTCTAGCAAGATAAATAGGTATTTGGTCATTTCTGTAGTAGCCCAAGATGTAATAAGCCTAGAAAAAAAATGCCTCATGTTATGAATAGTGATGAGCCAAACTGCCCTGTTTTCAATGGAATCTGAATCTGTCAAATAAAAAATGCTCATATTCTGGGTAAATAGACAAGGATGTTTAAAAAAAATAGTATGGGGTGGGCATGGCCGTGGGAAACATGTACTGATGCCAAAGTTTTTTTTTTTTTAAATCCATTTGACCAAGAGCAGTGAAACATTAAAAATCTCAAATTAATTTAACCAATAAGGCCACGTACACACGCAAGGAGACATGTCCGCTGAAACTGGTCTGCAGACCAGTTTCCGTGGACATGTCCGATCGTGTGTACGGCCTAGCGGACAGGTTTCCAGCGGACAAAAGTTTCTAAGCATGCTTAGAAACTTGTCCGCTGGAAACCTGTCCGTCGGACATGTCCGATGGTTAGTACGCCCAACCATCGGACAGAAATCCTGCGCATGCGTCGAATTGATTCGACGCATGCGTGGAAGTATTGTACTTCCTTGTTTGCGCACGTCGCGGCATCACCGTCACCGCCACGTTACTGCGTTCTGGTCTGATGATGTGTACACACATCAGACCAAAATATCCCAGGAGACATGTCCGATGAAAACGTTTTTTATCGGACATGTCTCCTCGTGTGTACGCGGTCTTAATCACCGAGCCTATTCTGGCACTTTTCTCCTTCATGTAAAAATCTAATTTTTTTTGCTAAAAAATAAATCAGAACCCCCAAACATTATATATATTTTTTTAACAAACACCCTAGGGAATAAAATGGCGGTCATTGCAACTTTTTTTCTTGCACGGTATTTGCGCAATCATTTTTCAAACACCTTTTTTTTAGGGAAAATTTAAACAAGATTTAAACAATATCAAAACAGTAAAGTTAGCCCAATTTTTTTGTATAATGTGAAAGATGATGTTACGCTGAGTAAATAGATACCTAACATGTCAAGCTTTAAAATTGCGCACACTCATGGAATGGCGCCAAACTTTGGTACTTAAAAATCTCCATAGGTGACGCTTTACATTTTTTTACAGGTTACTATTCTTGAGTTACAGAGGGGATCTAGTGCTAGAATTGTTGCTGACACTCTAACACAAGCGATGATACCTCACATGTGGGGTTTGAACGGTGCTGACATATGTGGGCGGGGCTTGCATGCGTGTTTGCTTATGCACGCGAGCGACCAGGACAGGGGTGTTTTAAAAACTGATTTTATTTATTTATTTATTTATTTTTACTTCTTTTTTTATTTTCACACTTTTTTTTCCTTTTTTTTTTTATCACTTTTATTCCTATTACAAGGAATGTAAACATCTCTTGTAATAGGAATAGTGTGCGACATGTCCTCTTTATGGAGAGATGTAGGGTCAATAAGACCCCGCATCTCTCCTCAAGGCTGGAAAGCATTAGATCATGAAAAAAAATTCACCGATCGAATGCATTCAGCCGCGATTGAGGCTGTGTTTACATTCCGGGTACCGGGCGTGACGGTCATAGAGATGACTGTGACCATCTGGTCACCAGTCATCTCTATGGTTTTGCTGTGAACGCTGGCCGATCTGCTCTCCGGGCCCCCGATGGCACGGGAGAGCCCGGAGAAGCACCGGATGGCGGTGGGAGGGGGGGACGTCCCTTTCCTGCCACCTATAAGAACGATCAAGTGGCGGAACGGCCGCTTTGATCATTCTTATGGTGCACAGAATCGCCAGCTGAAGACGGCGATATCTGAATGATGCCTGTGGCTGCAGGCATCACTCAGATATCCCCGCACAAAGTGGAGGACGTCATATGACGTCCTGCCGTGAAGAAGTGGTTAAATAACATGCATGTAAATGGGCACATCTCTGATATATAGAAAGTGCTGCAGCAGCACTGACATTTACAAAGGAAAAAAGTTTTAGGATTGCTGGCAAATAACTTTGACAGCTGTCATTGACAGCTTCTTTGTTTGTTTTGTCCCAATGATCATTTGCACACATATGTCCGTGAACACACAAGTCAACTATTATACACTTATTGGGATTTTTTACCAGAGACATGTAGCAGAGTACATTTTGGCTTAAATTTATGACAAAATTTGATTTTATTTGATTTTTTTTTTAAATAGAAAGAGGAAAATATATATTTTTTTCCAAATTTCCGCTTATATCTAAAAAAAATAAAAATAAATACCACCAAAAGAAAGCTCTATTTTTGTGAATAAAATGAAAAAAATGTAATTTGGGTACAGCGTTGCATGACTGCGCAATTGTCATTGAAAGTGCGAGAAAGCTGAAAATTGGCCTGGGAAGGAAGGGGTGAAAGTGCCCTGTATTGAAGTGGGGACACACACACACCTGACAGGTGTTCCAATCCCTCTCCTCTCTCTAAGCTAAAAAAAAAAAAAACGTTGCCAGCAATTATTTTTTTTTTTACCTTTTTGCTAATTATTTTTCAATATGCCGTTTTTAGGCTTTTGAATAGTCACTGAACTATTTTTATGATTTGTAGAATTATAGCGATATTGGCATTCCCCTACACAACGTGAACAATGCATGAGGACTCATCTCTCCCCCAGACATTTTTCTGTGATCTCTCATTGAAAAGAATATTTTCCCATAGCAATGTGTAGACACCTGAATAAGCAGACATCTCAATAGCGCCAGAGTGACACAGACTCCTGAAACGATAGCCATGTGGTCTCTTATTTTTTTCCTTAAGTCTATAGAGTGGAAAACATAGACGACATTCAGCTTTCGACTTTACTTAACATTGCATAAACGCCGGAGCCCTTGAAGGGGGGGATCTTTGCACATAGTTGTGGTAAGTGAGTCATTCTTCTGGGAGACCATGGGCCTCATTCAGACAACATTTTCACACAGGAAAAATAAAAGCAAGAAACACATGGACACAAACGTTTTCAATCACATCACTTTGCCTGCTGATTGTTTAAACTGCACACAAATATATCAAGTGAGCATCAGGGATTACTGTCTAAAACTTTTCCTCTAAGATATTATTATATTATAAACCATTTATATAACAAAACATCTAACCACATAGGTTTCATTTTTTTTTACTATAAATAAGTATATATGCAATTTTATGGGATGTTCCATGATTTCTAAGAAAGTATTAGTAAGTCTTTGTTTAGAGTTCTGTGTATACAATTCCACTGGTTCTGAATTAAAGTGATACTAAACTCACACTGTTTAATTTAAATTGTTTCTTCTCTTTACTCTTTATGTATATGGATGATGGCACTGTAATTCATTTTATTCAAAAAATACCTTTTTCGTAATCGATCACATGACCCAGATCTTTCCCAGGCTGTCTGCAGAGAAACGAAAGCAAGAGGAGCGTCTAGTCACCTACTGCTGATGATATGTTAAAAAAAAACAGCCTTTGGAATACAGATTAAAAGTACTGTATTTATTGGCGTATAACACTCACTTTTTACCCTGAAAATAGAGGGTAAATTGTGCCTGCGTGTTATACGCAGGGGGCTGTGAAAACTTTTCCTCTTAAAGTTAGGGTGCGTGTTATACGCCTGTGCGTGTTTTACGCCAATAAATACGGTAAATAACTAATATCAATAAACTGTTTTAAATTTGCATACAAATATATATTTGAAATCAAATCTTTATTATTATTTGACAATAACATGGTGTGGGTGGATTTCTGCACGTCACAGGCTGTGTCACGCTCACTCCAGTGTGTGTCCTAGAATAAGAGGGAGATGAAGTCTCTGTTAATCTACATCATGAGTCTTCAAACTACGGCCCTCCAGTTGTTCAGGAACTACCATTCCCATCATGCCTAGTCATGTCTGTGAATGTCAGTGTGTTACAATGCCTCATGAGATGTGTAGTTCCACAGCAGCTGGAGAGCCGTAGTTTGAGGATCCCTGATCTACATGTATTAATAGTTAGTAGGCATGGAGGAGGAGGGATGGAGTTGGCTGTCATTTAGCACTATGTATACGCCCACATGTATGACTCTATAGTCACATGGGCTGCTCAGATGTGATAGGAAGGAAATGCTCAGCATGGAAACTCACTGAAAACTGAGCATGAGCAGAGTTGCCACCGCTGCTGCAAAATCCCTAGCTGAATTGGGGACATGAACCAAAGGTGGAGATAGAGAGCAGCAGGATCAGCCAGAATTTTTGCAGAATACAGAAAATGAATCTCATATTGACTATGAACAGAATTTAATACAGCATAGCTTTTTACATACAGCCCATCTTTTTGAGATGGGAACGAGGGACACCTATTAGTAAAAGTTTTAGGTATAGGACACACCCCCTTAAAGGAGAATTATACAAAAAAAATATTAGTTGAACCCAGGAGTGCTTTTTTTACCAAGAGTGAGATACTGGCTGAGAAAGCATAATAATCTGGCAAAAAGGAAGTCAAGGCACAGGGCACAAGGCAGGGTTGTCCAATGGATCTGGCAGGATGCTGTCCAGCATCTCAGGTAGAGATTGTCATTGCCAGACACAGCTGAGGGCCCACATTAAAGTCCAGGCCCTGACAGACAGAGGGACTTAAGTAAGAACTATGGGGCAGATTCACAAAGCACTTACACTGGAGTATCAGGAGCTGCGCCTGCGCAATTGGAAATATGCGTCTTCGTATCTATGCGCCGTATCCACAAAACGATATGCGCCAGAAATCTAGTTTTTTACGAACGGCGTAATTTTGATCGACCGGCGCATCGTGCGCGCAAAAAATGCGCTGGACACACCATTGATTTGCTAGGCAAATATGCAAATGAGGGAGTTACGGCGATCCACAAAAGTAAGTTTGTGCAGCGCAGGCTACGCGCTGTGCGCATCAGCTGCACGTCCTGTCTAAAATTAGGCAATATAAAAGCTTGCTTAAAATTAGATGTGAAGAAAATAGACTTTATTCTGGATTTTCTCAGACTCTGTTTGTCCTTTAAGAACCCCTGGACCGATCTGGGTGAAATTTGGATATGTTGGCCCCCCAGATCGGGGCTATCAGGAGATATGTAATGGCAGGTAGACCTTGTGTGGAAGAGGGGTGTTCTAACGTTGGGAAAATTAGGGTGCTCTCTACCTGGAGATAATTGGTTTATTCCTTAAACTGATCTAAATATCTCAATGTGTCATGTAAATGATCTGTAGTCTGTCTTTCAAGAAGTGTTCATTGTGTGAAGTTTCTATTGTTTAGGAGGTGAGAAGTTCTAAATCACCTTGTCTGGGCAAAGGACCAGTAATTAACTCATGTGGATTCTACCGGAGACAGCCGTCTGTGGCCTACAATAGGTCTCTTGAAAGGGGACTCGTTAGTACACCATTGTATGATGATGTGGGAGGAGAATGTAATTGTATATCTGATTACATCAAGTATTTCTTTTGCTGTATATAAGTAACCTGTCTCTCTCTCAATAAAGTCATTCTATATCTGGACACCCTTCATGAAGTCTTGGCTCATGCTTGGGGATGGGGAACACACTCTAACCATTCGGAAGAACATCTTGGAGACGGAAAGAAGGCCGCAGTACCCCAACCACTGCAGGTCTTAACAACTGGTGGCAAGCAGCGGGGTTGAATGGGACGCATAAAGACAACAAGTGAATGGCCCAGCATTACGAGAGACTGAAGAGGTCTACGCTAAAGGATCTGCTGGAAGCCCGAGGTCAGGTGACAAGCAACAAAAAGAAAACTACCCTCATAGCAGAACTAATGGAGGGCGACCAAACCAGCAGCATGGCGAATGTTAGCCAGGAGGAAGCAGAGTTCCAACAGAAGGTGATGTGGAGGCTAAACCTATATGGGCCAAATCCCACACCAGAGATGGTGACGCAAGTCCTGGAGCAGGTGAGCGCAGAACGCAGAGCACAACAGGCAAGCGTAAACCAAGGAGACACCGCTTCCTCAGCCGGATCTATAAATGGAGGGCAGCGGAGAAAGATTAACTATGCTGCGTTTAAAAGTTTTTCGGATGGAGAAATGGAAATTGACGCATACCTACAAGACTTTGAGCGTCAATGTGCTTTGGAGGGTCTGGAATCAGAGCAATGGGCCGCGATTCTAAGAAGCAAACTCACGGGCCGAGCAGCAGAGGCATACCGAGCAGTGCCTGACACAGCCATACACGACTACGCCAGTGTAAAGGACATTCTGCTAGCCAGGTATGCCGTGACCCCAGAGACTTACAGGAAAACGTTTCGGGCATTACGTAAAGGGGGCCGAGACTCCTACACCGAATGGGCTTTTAGGATGTATCGGGCGGCCCAAAACTGGATACAAGGCTGCCAAGCCGCGACGCTAGAGGAGGTGCTACAACTCTTCTTGCTAGAACAATTTTTTGACCACACACCTGCAGACACTAAGGACTGGGTCAGGGACAGGAAGCCGGCCACAATCGAGGAAGCTGCCAAGCTGGCAGACGAGCATCACGAGGGAAGAAGAGGAGAGACTAGTGGAAACCGCCCCCTGGTAAGGTCCAGCACCCCAACGCCTAGTCCTGTGACCTACCACCGACCGATTACAGGACCACCCACTACACCACCTAATTTTAACCAGAAACTGCCATTGGTATGTCACCAATGCAATCGGCCAGGGCACTACAAGATACATTGCCCTCAGCGGAGCAGAGGCAATTGGGAGCGGCCACCACCACCAAGGGCAGCCGCCCATCACTATCAGCATGAACCGCTGGAAGACCACAGCCCTGAAGCTGAGCAATGGACCGTACTACATGAGGTGAACCTAGCACAAACCGAGGGGGACAACCGGGTGCACCACAGACAATGGGTCACAGTAGATGGAAAGGAGGCTGAGGCACTACGAGACTCTGGGGCCACCCTCACTCTGGTGCAACCTCACACCGTATCTGCGAAGGCGCGCACCAACAGGACTGTTGCAGTAAGAGTGGCAGGAGGCGCCATCCACAAACTACCCACAGCCCAAGTGCAGCTAAATTGGGGCACCGGAGCCAAGCAGATGGAAGTAGGCATTATGTCGGGCCTACCTGCGGAAGTATTGTTGGGTAACGATTTGGGGTGCCTAACTTCACAGCTGCTTACCCCAGATCCCGCTGGAACCTGCCCTGTGACTACCAGGACGCAAGCACGCCGAGCTGGACAGACGCACTCTGAGGAACCCCAGGTAGGAACCGAAAACCCTGTAGTAGGCCCTGACCCTATCCCCTTCTGGGGCACTCCACAAGACTTTGGCCAAGCCCAGCAGTCAGATCCCACCTTAGCAGGTTACAGGAAGGCCGTAGGTACCCCTAAGGAAGGTAATGCCCAAGAGGGCTTCCACTGGGACAAGGGACTGCTATATAGAGTCACAGGGGGAGTGGGAAGTGGGGCAGCCCAAGTTATAAAAAGACAACTAGTTGTACCCCGCAAATACAGGGCAGAGCTTCTAAAGCTCAGCCATGATATCCCTCTAGCCGGACATCTGGGTATCAAGAAAACTAAGGACCCCCCGCCTTACCCAGACGTTCTTCTGGCCAGGGATATCAAAAGACTTGCAGACGTACTGCAGGACATGCGACACATGTCAAAGGATAGGGAAACGGGGGGACCACCCCAAGGCCAAGTTACGGTCCCTACCTATAATAGAGGAACCATTCTACAGAGTGGCAGTAGACCTGATAGGGCCCCTCAACAAACCCAGCGCCTCTGGAAGGCGCTACATCCTCACGGTGGTGGACTATGCAACCAGGTACCCTGAGGCTGTGGCACTCTCCAACATTGAAGCGGAGACGGTAGCAGAGGCTCTAGTCAGGATCTTTTCTCGAGTAGGATTCCCCCGGGAAATACTCTCAGATCAGGGAACCCAGTTCACGGCAACTGTCACTCAACAGTTATGGCAGAGCTGCGGGGTGAAACCGTTATTTAGCTCCCCCTACCACCCCCAGACCAACGGCCTCTGTGAACGATTCAACGGCACGCTTAAGCAGATGCTCACAGCGTTCACAGAGTCCTGCGGTCAGTGGGAGAAATTTCTACCCCATCTCCTGTTTGCCTACCGGGAAGTGCCCCAGGCGTCGACCGGGTTCTCCCCCTTCGAACTCCTATACGGGAGAAAAGTCCGGGGACCCCTGGACCTCATACGGGAGCACTGGGAGGGCAACACAGGAGAGGAAGGGATCCCGGTTTTGCCGTACGTGCTGGAATTCCGGGACCGCCTGCGTGCACTGACCGAATCAGTTCGGGAGAGCCTACAGGCAGCCCAGAAACGACAGAAACAATGGTATGACCGGGGAGCACGCGATAGGAACCTGGAAGTAGGGCAAAAAGTTTTAGCCCTCCGACCATCCAAAAAGGACAAGCTACAGGCAGCGTGGCAGGGACTTTTTAAAGTGGTGGAACGGATTAGCGACACCACCTATATTGTGGCCAAATGTTCGGATGAAAGGATCAGACGAGCCTTTCATGTGAACATGTTGAAACCGTACTATGAGCGCTCCGAGGACGTGGCCGCTATCTGTGCCTCGTCCACTGACGATACTGAAGGACTCCCCTTACCCGACCTGCTGGCAGCTAACCAAGGTACCCTAGAGCAAGTTGGGTTAGGGGAGAAACTAAATCTCACACAGCAGACGGACGCAAAACAACTGCTGCAGGAACACGATGGGCTGTTCTCGGTCCGACCTGGGTACACCTCCGCCGCAGTACACCGGTTGGAGACACAGGGGGAGACCCCATTAAGGCAGCAGCCGTACCGTATTCCGGCAGCAGTACGGACCAGCATGTGGAAAGAAATCCAAGAAATGTTGGAGTTAGGAATTATTGAGCCTTCCCAAAGTCCCTGGGCGTCCCCGGTAGTTTTAGTACCGAAGCGAGACGGAACGACTCGTTTCTGTATTGATTACCGGAAACTGAACGACCGGACTATCACTGACGCATACCCCATGCCACGGATCGACGAATTGCTCGATCGCATGGCCAGCGGTCACTTCCTAACTACCCTGGACCTGTGCAAAGGGTATTGGCAAATTCCGCTAGACTCGGCCGCCATCCTTAAGTCGGCATTTGTCACCCCATTCGGGCTATACCAATTTCGGGTTATGCCTTTTGGGATGAAAAATGCCCCAGCTACATTTCAACGGATGGCGGACCAACTTCTGGAGGGAATGCAGGACTTCGCATGTGCCTACCTAGATGATATTGCCATCTATAGCAGCACCTGGGAGGAGCACTTGACGCACTTGGCTTTGGTATTTGGGAGGTTACAAGAAGCCGGCCTCACCCTGAAACCTGAGAAATGCCATGTGGGCATGGCAGAGGTTCAATACCTAGGGCACAGAGTAGGGTCTGGGAAACAGCGCCCCGAACCCGCAAAAGTAGAGGCCATAGCCAATTGGCCCCAGCCCCGCACCAAGACGCAGGTATTGGCATTCCTAGGCACCGCAGGGTATTATAGAAAGTTTGTCCCGGAGTATAGCACCCTAGCAAAGCCCCTCACCGACCTGACCAAAAAGTCCCTACCCAAGCAGGTAGCCTGGTCCCCGGAGTGTGCAACAGCGTTCCAGAGACTTAAGACGGCTTTGAGCGAAGCTCCAGTATTGGCGGCACCAGACCCTAACAAAACATTTCTCGTTCATACAGATGCCTCCATGTTTGGGCTGGGAGCCGTACTGAGCCAAGTGGGGGAAGACGGCATGGAGCACCCAGTGGCATACCTCAGCCGCAAGTTATTACCTCGGGAGGTCAGCTATGCCACCGTGGAAAAAGAATGCCTTGCTCTAGTTTGGGCCTTAAAGAAGCTACAACCATACCTTTATGGCCGTGCATTTACCCTACTCACTGACCACAACCCCCTCATCTGGCTCAACCGAGTCTCTGGAGACAATCCCCGGTTGCTGCGCTGGAGTCTTGCTTTGCAGCCTTACAATTTTACACTGCAATACCGCCCGGGCAAGCAGAACGGTAATGCGGATGGGCTTTCCCGCCAAACCGACTTGGAAGTATAATTTTGACCCGGACATCCCCTAGCCAACCCGGCAGGGTCTAGGCGGGTATGCCGACCCATGGAACTAAGGGGGAGTATTGTGAAGAAAATAGACTTTATTCTGGATTTTCTCAGACTCTGTTTGTCCTTTAAGAACCCCTGGACCGATCTGGGTGAAATTTGGATATGTTGGCCCCCCAGATCGGGGCTATCAGGAGATATGTAATGGCAGGTAGACCTTGTGTGGAAGAGGGGTGTTCTAACGTTGGGAAAATTAGGGTGCTCTCTACCTGGAGATAATTGGTTTATTCCTTAAACTGATCTAAATATCTCAATGTGTCATGTAAATGATCTGTAGTCTGTCTTTCAAGAAGTGTTCATTGTGTGAAGTTCTATTGTTTAGGAGGTGAGAAGTTCTAAATCACCTTGTCTGGGCAAAGGACCAGTAATTAACTCATGTGGATTCTACCGGAGACAGCCGTCTGTGGCCTACAATAGGTCTCTTGAAAGGGGACTCGTTAGTACACCATTGTATGATGATGTGGGAGGAGAATGTAATTGTATATCTGATTACATCAAGTATTTCTTTTGCTGTATATAAGTAACCTGTCTCTCAATAAAGTCATTCTATATCTGGACACCCTTCATGAAGTCTTGGCTCATGCTTGGGGATGGGGAACACTCTAACCATTCGGAAGAATCATCTTGGGAGACGGAAAGAAGGCCGCAGTACCCCAACCACTGCAGGTCTTAACATTAGACAATCCGTCTACATGTCAGCTAAAGCAACACTGCTAGGGACGAGCTGAGCAGCCACACTTGCAGGACAACAATCTGTATGCCAACATGCCAGGGGCATCCTTGCTCATAGCTATACTACTGACTTTAGATGAGCGCAGAAGGAGGAGGGCACGGAGGAGGGCACGG
The DNA here is from genome assembly GCA_029574335.1 of Rana kukunoris. Taxonomy (NCBI): domain Eukaryota; kingdom Metazoa; phylum Chordata; class Amphibia; order Anura; family Ranidae; genus Rana; species Rana kukunoris. The sequence continues at coordinate 69,875,262 of CM056050.1, read as the reverse complement.
AGGAGGGCACGGGAGAGGATATACCACACACGCATAGACATCTTTGGCATGAGTGATTCTGAGGTGTTTCGCATCTTCAGATTCACCCCTCTTATGCCATCATGGAATTAACCACAACAGGAGGACATCACCAGCCCAACACATGACACCACCCATGACAGCTACATATACAAACATAGCCCCATCCCAATGGAATTCGAACAGAAAATGTATGGGGACAGCTGGCTGGTTGGTGAGTGACATGGGTGGCAGGCATGACTGTCCCCCCCATGATGCAGAAATCACAAGGGGCACAAGCACTACTAACATCCTCCTGTCTTTTCCCTTCAAGGTGACTCTGCATATGCACTGGGACCCCATCTCATGACTCCTATCCGGAACCCCCATGGTACCCTGTTGTATTTCCCAAACTTTGTATGTCAGATCATCGGTGCATGTTGCATGCTGCACAACTTCGCAGTGAGAAAGGGCCTGGAGATTCACATAAGTGATGACGTTACCCCCGAACCAGACAATCCCCCCTAACCGAGGCTACCCCATCTTCTGAGGGAAGAGCAGCCAGGAGACAGCTCACATTAGGCATCTTTGCACGTTAAACACACATATTAATCATGGCACAATGAGAATGCATGCATGCACACCACTGTGGTCCTTAGATCACACACACCACAACCTCATCACATTGGATTAGCACAAGCGCACCATGCAGGACTTGTGAGCAGCAACACCACGCCACGGCTCCAATTATGTAACTGTACATTCATACCTCGGGATCACTTCTCCCTGGTCCTGGGGAACCCTTCTCCGCCACAAATGAGGGTGACACCCCTTTTCCGGCAGGAATGTCACCCCCACATTCCAAAATCATTCACAAACAGATTTTTTTTTTTTTAAATGCCCAGCAAAAAAAAAAAAAATGACCAGCAAAAATATATATATAAAAAAAAAAAAAACACAGCAAAGAAAATACGGAGAAAACAAAAATCACTCTCAAAACCCTAACCAAAACAGTCACCAAATATCTCAAACACAAGTCACAACCCAACAAATGCTAAGAAACAACAGAACAAAAGCACCTTGCTGTATAGGGAGGGATACAAATGGATGTACTTTTGCAAATTAAGGGCGTTTGTCTCGGTCTATTTAAGCTCTCTGCGTAGCTCACTAAGTTGACCGGTCCTAGTTCCAATTTCACTGATTGCGCCGTGCCGAGTTGTGAGCATGCGCAAAGAGGTGCTGACCATGGTCTGCTTCATGTGCGCATGCGCAATCCGGCTGGCCCTTCATTTGCATGGGGTCACGGCTCATTTAAATGGAACACGCCCACGTCCTTCCCAATTTGAATTACACCGCCTTACGCCTCGGAAGTTACGTTACACCGGGGCAAATTTCTGCGCAAATACTACGAGGATACGGTAATTGCACCTCTACATTGCGCCGGTCTAACGTAAAGGAGGTGCGCTACTCCGGTCAATATATGCGCCACTGTACGTGAATCTGGCCCTATGGTTTTTATGTTGTGGGTTTACACTTTAAAGAGAAAATATCCTATTGATTGCCCCAGAACCCTGCTATTCATGCACTCGTGCGATCCATTAAAGTGACAGCAGCCACAATAAAATAGATTGTAAATATTTCCTAGGCTCAAGACAAAGTGGTATAAATGTGCCTCCATACAAATCATTAGCATGGCTTTATTTTAATATGCAGTTGTTTTTTATATACTAATTAAAAAAAGGACATCTAAAATAAGTCCAATATTTTCTTACATTTTGGATATAGTTAACATGTCTGTAAGTTTTTTTTTTTTTTTTTTGCTGTCTGTGATCCCATTGGGGAGATTTCCCCTTACTACCTGTATCTGTAACACTCATACAAGAAATCAGCAGTGCTGTTATCATCAGTACAAAAAGTCTGTCTTACCTTTTACAGTTGACTTTAGACTGGTCCAATGATGCCCTGGGTCTTCTCTCTCACCAGCCATGAGCTTGGGTTTGGGCTTTAGTTCAGTCCAAATCCTGAAGTTAGCTCTCATCGCTGGGTCAATAAGCTGTGGGCGGAAGATTCCCCCCACACCACCGGCCCCTTCTTCCAGAGCTAACCTACAAGGATGTGCAGGGATACATGACATCTTTGACCTAATATGAGGAAAGTGCAAAGATTCATAGACCCATAGGCTTATTTTACTGGTATTGTTATCTTAAGGTTGGTGTAAATTATCTGGTTCCTGGGCCGACGGCTTTTATATCCCAGGGGATCTCCACAGTATCCTTGGCTTGTAGTGTAAAAAGGGTTGCAATTGAAGCGCCACACCACTGCTAAGAGGTCCAAATACAACTTTTAAGGTCAGGGTACAAGTCAAAGGGTAGCCAATGCATTTTGGGGTTCTAAGCGTCCCCTCCATCAGGGCTTGACTTGCAACAAAGTGAACAAAGCAGAATTAGACTGGACGTAAAATGGTAATATTTATTTAAAGCACTGGTCTGGTCAGCAGCTTGTTTGCCAGACCTTTGACCTAATATGGCCAATTGGTCAGTGATGTCATGAGCATCCCTTCCACTTTGTGTACATCAGCTGTGGGGAGGGGGGAAGAATCTTCCATCTGCAGCTCTTTGGCTCAGTAATAACAACTAACTTTGGGGTCTAGACTGAACCCAAGTCCAAATTCATGCCAATGAAGAAAGGAAAGACCCAAGGCATCATTTGACCAGCTGCCTCCCCCTGCATGCCAGCAGCTCATTGGCCCAGCAGTGACAGCTAACTTCTAGGTTCAGACTGAATGCAAGCTAATCCCGGCACTTCACCCCTCCTTTGGTCTCTGCTGGTGCAGAGGGTGACTCTGGTGTGATGATGTCAGTGCCACTTTCTGCTTCAATACGCTATACATAAAGGGCATTAAGATAACACCCCCTTAAGGGGCAAGGCCATGACACTCATTAATTTATAGTATATTCTCAGTCTTATGGGTTAAAGGATGCTGGAAGTTATTTATCCCAGAAGATCTGAGGGCATCTGTGGGCATAAAAAAGTACTGTGAGGAACTGCTTTGGATTGAAGGCGAGTATTGCTGCCTGAACTGCATTTTTTTGTAGCCTGCCAGAAAACCCATTTAAATAAAATAAAGTCTGAATTTGGGGTTTAAGTTTTGTTTCTATCACAAATAGCATAAATGTCAAACCAACCAACAAGGTGCATCCTAAACATTCTGTCTTACGTTGTATTACCATTGTCCACCTGGGAAACAAAATGTGTTACTGGCAAGATGATCTGGTAAAAAGGGGGAGGGGAATCCTGAAAAATAAAACTAATGCAGCTGCTATCACTACAGACTGATACACTGCAATAAATTACATTTCTGTTCATAGGTTTAAAGCGGATCTCCACCCTAAAGTGAAGATCCGCTGATCCGAACACTCCCCCCCTCCGGTGTCACAATTGACACCTTTCAGGGGGGAGGGGGGTGCAGATAGACATGTATCTGCACCCACTTCCGGCCCAGCATTCACGGGCAAAAGACGGGCATTACATCACATCCCGTCTCCCGCCCGTTGTGTGCTGGGAACACTCGGCTCCCAGCACACAGCTGGAGCCAATTCGCGGGCGCAGCGCGACTCGCGCATGCGCCGTAGGGAACCGGGCAGTGAAGCCGCAGCGCTTCACTTCCTGGTTCCCTCACCGTGGATGGAGGGGGGAGCAGCAGGGTGACGAGCGATCGCTCATCCTCTGCTGCGGACGGCGCTGGACTCCAGGACAGGTAAGTGTCCTAATATTAAAAGTCAGCAGCTGCAGTATTTGTTGCTGCTGGCTTTTAATATTTTTTTTAGCTGAACCATCCGCTTTAAGTGATAATAAACCTTTGCTTTTTTTTATTAAAACAAACATGTTATACTTACCTGATGGTTTTGGACAGAGCAGCCCCAATCCTCCTTTTCTGGGTTCCCACTTTCCCTGGGGGCACCTGTGGGGGTCTTGCTCCCGATCTGCCTAATCTGCTTCTATTGACACAGACTGGGTGACTCGGCTCTGCCCCCAATACCTTGTTGCGGAATTAGATTGACAGCAGTGGCAGTCAATGGCTGCCTCTGATATCAAACTGCCCAGTGAGGAGGGAGACAGCAAGAGCCTCTACTGTCATGCCTATCGCTGAATCGGGCTCAGGCAAAAATAAAGGGGGGGGGGCTGGAGGCAGTGGCGTATCTAGGGTATGGCAGCCATGGCAATTGCCATGGGCGCCATAGGGAGGGGGCGGCAAAAAGCCACCCTGCATGAAAAAAAAACACTCACCTCCCGCGGCTGCCTCCTGCACTAATCTCCTGGCGCCGCGGCCGCCATAGCAATCGCTAATATTTCTCCTTCTGCCTGAGAAGGGGAGTGACAGGTGCCCCCATAACGGCCGATAATTGGCCAGACTGGATCTACATAGGGTAGTGTAACAGTTGCGAAGGTGGAGCCTAATGCTCCGCCTACCCTATCATCTTATCCCCAGAGCGGGGAATGGGACGTGAGGTGAGGAGAAGTGAGGACAGGAGAGAAGGAATGTATGGCGGCCCGATGGGTAACCCCAGCCCCAGCCGCAGCACCATATTCATGTGTGCCAACTGCCAACCAAAAGCAAGCAGCAAAATATAATGCTCAGTGGATTAAATAAATATGCATAGCCATATCATAAATAAACTGTAATAAAGCGACGTGTGAACAGCTGTTGCAGAAATCACTTTATTACACTTTATTTATGATATCTATGGCTATGCATATTTATAATTTATTTATTCCATATTGAGTGCTATATTTGATGCATTACACACACGCACAATCGCACAAAAACTTTTAAGTCATCATGAGCGATTGCTACCCCCCAAAAACTTTCAGCACCAGCCGCGAGTGGTCCTCAGTGTCACTCTCTGTCCCCGCCATGTCTCTGGTTATCTGAAAGATGGGTTTTAAATGTTTTGACAGGGGCGCAGTTTCAGTGCTTGCCATAGGCGCCATTTTCACTAGATATGCCTCTGGCTGGAGGGCTTCTGCAGCACAGAAGAATTTTTACCTTAATGCATAGAATGCATTATGGTAAAAAAAAAAAAAACTTGAGACTTTAGAACCATTTCAACACACTTTGGGGTCCATTATAAAACATTCACAGGCTGCATGAATTTTCCCCATATTTTCTCCTATACTATGATTTCCTATGACCATCAGCTCCATCTAGTGGTAAATTTTACAATTACGGTATTTATGAAACATATATCACATTTTAGCCACTAGATGGAGCTGATGATCATAAGAAGTAAGGCATTAGAGATAACATGGGGATGTTATAAAAAATGTTTTAAAAATTTACCCTTTTAAGTTCATGTTTTTTGGTGTATTATACACAACTGGCCGGATTATGAAGTGTGCATATTTCACGGAAAGTACACTACAGTTTTTTAAAGTCTAATCTTTATAATACACAAGGGCTATGTATATACTGTATTTAAAATATAATGAACTGCTTTCTCATATTTACCAATAAGGAACATTGTTCCTTATATTTGATGTGTAATGACGTAGAACCTGAGAAAACAGAAAACATCTGGACATTTCTGAAGCCACATCACAAGCATTTACAATGCAGATCATAACTGTCAGTGAAGATAACGCACACCAGCATGTAAAAGACTACTGGATCTGTGATCTTGTGGCTGACCTTACATAGTCGTAGAACACAAAGCAGAATATGTATGGATTTTGCAAATTCAGCAATGCCACATTTGTCAGACATGCCATGCAAAAACAAGAGTCTTTAAAATTAGCTATGATAATAAATATATTTTCTTCTTCTGTGCAGCCAGACCTAACTTTACTTAGCTTTGCTGATATACAGTTGCTTTATCCTAAACATTTTCATAGCTTTCATCTCTTTCTATGAGGCCAATATCCAGCCTGCTGACACATGCCCATGTGCTGCCTTAACCACTTCAGCCCCGGAATAATTTACCCCCTTCCCGACCAGAGCACTTTTTGCAATTCGGCACTGCGTCAATTTAACTGACAATTGCATGGTCACGCGAAGTTGTATCCCAACAAAATTGGCGTCTTTTTTTCCCCACAAATAGAGCTTTCTTTGGTGATATTTGATCACCTCTGCGTTTAATTTTTTTTGCGCTATAAACAAAAAAACATTGACAATGTTGAAAAAAAGCAATATTTTTTACTTTTTGCTATAATAAATATCTTCCAAGTGCGCTTTCAGTGCAATTTCAAGTGCAGTTTGCACTTGTAGTTTGCACTTATAGTGCAAAGTGGATTTGCCTTTAGTAAATAACCCCTCTGACTGTAAAGTGTTAGGCGGCGTACACACGACCGAGGTTCTCGCTGGAAACCAGCGAGAACCTCGCTGGAAGCTGCATTCCAGCGAGGACCTCGGCCGTGTGTACGCTCTCGGCGAGCTTCCCGTCGGGAAGCCCGTCGAGCAGAAATAGAGAGCACGCTCTCTATTTGCTCGACGGCCCGCCTGGAAGGCCGTGTACACACGGCAGGGAACCTCGACGGGCAGAACACATCGTTCCGCCCGTCGAGGTTCCCTGCCGACCGTCGAAATCGGCGACCCGCCCGTCGGGAATGGCAACCAGCTATTCTTCCAGGCGGGCCGTCGAGCAAATAGAGAATGTGCTCTCTATTTCTGCTCGACGGGCTTCCCGACGGGAAGCTCGCCGAGAGTGTACACACGGCCGAGGTCCTCGCTGGAATGCAGCTTCCAGCGAGGTTCTCGCTGGTTTCCAGCGAGAACCTCGGTCGTGTGTACGCCGCCGAAGAATGGCTGGTTGCCATTCCCGACGGGCGGGTCGCCGATTTCGACGGCCGGCAGGGAACCTCGACGGGCGGAACGATGTGTTCTGCCCGTCGAGGTTCCCTGCCGTGTGTACGCGGCCTCAGTTTAGTGTAAGTATAGTGTGTCAGTGTAGTGCAGTGTTTAACACAGCGTTACATAACATTTAGTGCTGTATACAGTGCCGTATACCCCTTTTTTTGGTTTCTGCGTGTGTTTTTTTGTCACCTGCCTGCCATTTTTTTTTTAAATTGTCAGCCGCAGTTTTTCTGACTATGATGCTGGTGTTCCCGCTTTTTATATATATATATATATATATATATATATATAGTTTTCAAATTTCTGTCAGCGTCAATCTTCAATTCAAAGTGCACGAAACACCCCGTTTCATTGAATGAAGAACATCCAAATACACATTTCCCAGTATCTATAAAATGTGGGTAATAAGCCCAATCATGCCCCCCCTCCCCCCATTATTTCTGGGAGGCCAACAAGGAGAGGCAGACATTCCCATGCCACTATAAAGGGACCAGCAGCGTCTGTGTCCACAGGCAAAGGTGGACGGGGTCTGTCCTCAGGCAGTGCACCTTTGTCTCTGTTTGGTAATGTTGCCTGTGCTATCCAGTCACAGCATGTAAAGGAGGTGGTGGACTGGCTTACTAAACTATCCTCATCCTCCTAATCCTCTACGACCCAAGCTGGCACTAGTGCGCAGTCTACTGCAGCTGCCAGGGCGGCTTATTCTGCCTCCTTGTCCAGAGCTACTCAAGCGATAGCCCCAGCATCATGCATCGAGGAGTCAGCTGAATTATTTGAACACAGCGTCAGCCACTTGCTTTTTAAGACAAGGAGTGAGGCGCCCCTGGGTGTAGATTAATGACAATTTTAATAAGCACTTCATAGAATGGCAACTCACATTTATGAGGTGTATCACAGTCATGTAAAAGAAGGTCCCAGCAAGGGGGTCATTGGCATTGGCAGATGATCCAGTCCTATATGGGGGAGCACTGTGCTCACTGTAAAACTACTGTGTAGGAATTTGGTCGTGGTGGAGAAAAACTCAAATCGAGTCTTGGATGATATCACCGTTATGCTTTGTCTCATTGTATATAATCTGATCCAGTTCCATGCACCTTTACTTGTCTCATTGTATATAATGTGATCTAGTTCCTTGCGCCTTTACTTGTCTCATTGTATATACTGTAATATGATCCAGTTCCTTGCTCCTTTACTTGTCTCATTGTATATAATCTGATCAAGTTCCTTGCACCTTTACTTGTCTTATTGTATATAATCTGATCCAGTTCCTTGTGCCTTTACTTGTCTTATTGTATATAATCTGATCCGGTTCCTTGAGCCTTTGCATGCCTCACTGCATATAATCTGATCCAGTTGCTTGACTCATTGTATATAATCTGATCCAGTTCCTTGCGCCATTTCTTGTCTCATTGTATATAATCTGATCCAGTTCCATGCTCCCTTACTGGTTTCACTTGTTTTTTGAGGATGCATAGACATTACTTGATTCTGATGTTGGTTCTGTGGTAGAGGAAGGGAGTAATATGAGCCCACAGAGCGGGGAGAACACTGATAAACAACAAATTGGCAGTCATGTTCCCCCAGCTGCAGCATATTGCCAAGTTGGCTCCAGTAATGATAAGGGTGGAGGGGTTGCTGATGATGAGGTCACTGACGTGACTTGGGTGACAGATAGAGCAGAGGGGGAAAGTGAGAGGCAGAAACAACCCCAATGAGGCTGAATGTCCTACAGAGGCAGGCATCATGGAAGAGTATAGCCACCCTATTCCATCAGAATGTGGAACTGTTATCTCCCAGCCCACTTTCCACAGCTCAACTGTGTGGGCCTTTTTTTTAGCACATGTGCTGATCGCATTTTTGCAAATTGCAATCTCTGCCCCAAGTATATCATGTATGGCAAAAACACCAGCCATTTGGGTACCACATGCTTGACAAGGCATTTAACCTCTCACCACTCAGCTAGTTGACAAAAGCACCTGAAAGCCGCACACAAGGGACACAATTATTCTTCTCCTCCTCACTCCTCACCTCTCATGTCTAACCCAGCTATATTAATGACCCCTCAGCAGCCTCCACTGACATGTATCATGGTATAGCAAAGGGTGTCACAGATCCTTGCAACACGTCTGCCAGCAGCACACCACCAGTTGTAGAGTCTAGCAGCTGCTGAAGCGCAAAAAAAAGTACACTCCCTGCCACCCAAATGTCCAGTGTCTAAATTCCAGCTTGTCCAAATTGCTGTCTTTACAACTCCTGCTTTTCTGTCTGGTAAATTCTGCCCTGTTCGTGAATTTGCAGAATGTGCTGTACCAGGTTTCCAGACGCTATTAATTTTCACATAGGGCCATTTCAGCTCTGTACAATCACATGGAAGGCAATGATTTAGGAAACGTTGGGCAAAGCAGTCAGCCGCAAAGGTCCACCTTACTGCTGACTCATGGTCCAGCAAGCATGGCCAAGGACAATATATTTAATTCACAGCACACTGGGTAACTCTTCTTGTAATTAGTAAGGTTGCAGGACAGAGCTTAGTGCTGGAGCTTTTTTGCATTGGTACATGTGTCCCATGGCAGTACCCGGCGGTACCCCATACCCTTTTTATGGCCAATACCTTGCATATAAGTCTTCAAAATGGGGACTTTTGATTTTTCCTGTTCGGATCTCAATTTACTTCATTGTGATTTCGTAGTTTGGGTCTGAACTTTTGCAAAATTCGAAAGTTCTGGCGCAAACCGAACCGACAAACCAAGGGGTGTTTGGCTCATCTCTACTAAGGATTGGTAAGCTGCAAAATATTACATTTTTGTTTTGAGATTTATTGCATACAAAGAGTAGCAAGAGGTCCCATTTTATCAACTTTGAATTGGATGCTGCTTTGGCTATTCAGCTATGATACCTATGAGTTCTAATCCTAATCCTGGCCTGGATTGCAGTGCCTCAGTGTTACTAAACTGATGGATTTGGCTATGGAGTCCGCAGTTTCTGTAAAGTGGCAAACCTCTTTAATGTTAAAAGGTTTGCATGGAAAAAAATGTTGATTTACATTATGTCACAACTAAACTCGCTATGCAGAAGGAGAATCTGGTTGGAAAGGTATAAGAACAACTGGCAGTAATAACAGATTATTATCCTCTGGAGATTTATGAGCTGTTTGGATCTTTATGAAACGCTGAAGTGGTTAGAAGCCAACAAATCTTGAAAAGAAATGAATTGTAAGGAAAAAAAGAAAGTGCTCTCCATAGTACAACAAGCTGACCAGGACAGATGAACAGACAGCTAATTTCAGCCAAAACGACTGGCAGTGAGTGTAAGCTGACAGTTCTAAGTGCAATGTAAAATGAGAATTGTTTCTCTGATGGTCTTTTTTTTGGGGGGTGGCAAAAGACCCTCACCTCTTGGGCTACTGTTCTTATGGGCATTGAGGAAGTAGTACAATGACACATCTGTACCATTTTCCCAATGTCTTTGGGCAGGGACAGGTATGGTTGCAGTACTGAAAGCTGGGGCAGACTTTTGTGCTGTGAATGAACCTGAAATGATATGTTGGATTGAATGAATCCAATAGTTTCTATATTAATGAATGATCTTAGCAACTACCTGGGAAACAAAGCCCTCCAGCGCTGGACTGTCACCATTCCCAGGGTTTCCATCTTTGCCTGGCCTTCCTTCCAGGTTCATGCTCTCCGGCCACTTGAATGGCCAGGCCACATTGATGTCACTCCCACGAATGTGCATGGGAGTAACATCAAAGCACTGCTCTGTGTGCCGTGATTGCACAGTGTACTGAGCATGTGCAAGCAACTACCTTGACCGGAGTCAACATCTCTATCTACTAAACGGCACAGGGTTAGGTGGTTCTCAAGGTACCTACAGGTAATACTTATTATAAGCTCACCTGTAGGACAAAGTTTTCCAGGTCATTCTCTCATCGGCTCGGCTTGTCTTGCTCCGCACTCCCAAAACAAAAAATTGTATTTGACAGTAGAGATTAGAAGGCTGGAAGGCTGTAGAGTTACTGCTAGGAGGAGGTAGCAGAGTGACCTGAGATGCTGAGCCCTTGCTGGGAGGGTGAAGCAGGGGTAGATGAGCTGGTGAAATAATTACTTGAATGACCAGTGCTTCTGTTGTGAACTTTAAGGATGAATTGCTTCATAGTGCCTCCACCTACTGTGGTCAGTAATGGCTAATTTTACTAACTGTAAAGAAAATAATAATAAAATTATTTTTGCAAGTCTGGCCACAGATTCGCTTTAAACTTTTGAACCCTTTAGGCAGGTTTTTCCAGCAAACCAGACAGTGAAAGCCAGAAAAACAAGGGAAAAGAAGCGCTAAAGCCAACCAAGTGGCTGGGATGAGAATTAAAAATATTAATATTTATTACTTTATATTTATACAAATAATATTTTAAATATATGTAATGTTTTAATTTCCACCATAATAAATACATAATAAATAAAAAGTAAATACATACAAAACCACTATGTTTTCCAATATAGCTAAGTGTATAGTGGTGACTTGACTAACTAAATGGTAACTATTATATGCTGATTGCTTCCAAAATTGGATATTTCACCAATAAACAATGTTTTACAAGTTTTGTGTACTTAAGGTAAAAAGGCTTTCGAAAGTTCAAAAATTCCAAGTAACATGAAAAATGAAGGAGGTGAGAACAGAGGGTCGACTTTCTTTTCTTTCATGTGGAAATGGCTTTATATCTTAATTATTCTAATCTTCGTATCCATTTATTTTAATCATAGCAAATAATAGCTTTGCTGGACTGATCTAATAAGTTTTTCAGTCATCGACCCAAAATGATTTGAACGTATAATTTCTTAAGGCTTACCAATTTGACACATCAAACAGGAACAAGAAGAGGAGAGGTTTACACCATGTTCTCATCTATCTTTCTACATGAAATTAAAATAGGAGTTGGCTGATTGATGTTCTGCTAAGGAACACGCACTGTGTAACTTATTTATGTACACTGTTTTGCTTTACTGCCCATCCTCACATCCTTGAGGAAGAATGAGTACTACACGAAGCATCAATCAATGAGTCAATGTACATGGATGACACTACACAGCTTATTTCAACTACCGTTCCTACATAATATTGTGATTGAAATACTCCAGATCAGTGCTTCAGAACATCATGGTGAGGTCACATAGGGAACACAGGTACACCAGAAACCTGATCGTTCCACAGATAAGCTTTCATGTAGTAAGAAAAAAAAAAAGGCAGTACAATCGTTTGTCTTATGGGTTGATATTTTATGTACCGTAATTGTGATCAGCCTCATATAAAAAAAATGCTTTTAGCATGTTTTAATCTTAACGAAACCTTGTTTCTTTCACACTATACCTTTACAAAAAAATGTATCACTTTTATTCCTTTTACAAGGAATGAAAACATCCCTTGTAATAGAAGAAAAGCATGACAGGACCTCTTAAATGTGAGATCTGGGGTCAAAAAGACATGTTTTAAAAAGCCTTTTGTTTTCAATTAAACAAAAAATTCTCTTTAAGGTTGTTGGGCAGAAGTGATGTTTGAAGTCCCTTTCGGCATCCAGGGGTATTGAGTCGAGTGGGGGCTATCATTTTCTCTCTCAACTTAGTGCCTCTGAGGGGAAAGGATTGTATCGTCTCCACCGCTACGGGTAAGCTGCCAAGACGACCGGAACGCTGCAGATAAAAGTCATCTAATGGTGAATCTGCCACGGAGACCACTTTTATCCTAAAGCAGACCATCCACAGTTTTAGAAAATACAGGGGTTAAGACATCTATCTGCTGCCAAAACCCCGGTATTTAATGCAAGGTACCTACGTATAATGATGGCAGGTGGTTTTAGAAGTGGTTAATTGCTTAGTAAATACTAAGCAATTAGGCACCTGCATACTATTTCTTTGTCATAATTTAGTTATAATCTTGAACCTAAAATTAGCACCAATGGTATTCTGAAATCTTAATTCGCTTAATGCTGATTCATCGAATTAAGCCCTTAGATTTCTTTTCATGTTTGCATATTTGTGGATCCACCAGTTTCTATATTTTTTTATTAGTTTATTATATTTAAAAAAAAAATATGATGCCCATATTCTAGGACAGAAAATAGGAAATCAGTAGGAGAGAATCCATGTTTGAATGAGTGAGATCAGCACTGGATATTGCAGGATGAGTCCCACTTACTGTTATGCTGTGTACACACGAACGTTTTTCATGTCATAGAAAAAAACAACGTTTTTCTCTATGTGACTCCTCTCCTCTGCCTTGCATACACACGATCCTGATAAAAAAATGTTCTAGCAAAGCACAGTGACATACAACACATATGAAGACAAAGAAAAATGGATAGCCGCACTCCAAAACCTGATGGGTGGTCTTTTATTCAATAGACAGCATGTACAAAAATAGGCTACGATGTGTCTACATGCTTTGACACAATTTGCCACTCTTTTCTTTTATGTATGAATATATTTTTTATGATTGGATGTATTTATGGGTGCATTTTTCCCCGATTGTTGTCATTTAATTTCGGGTAACCCTTTACATCCACTTTCTCAATTATGTTTATATGCACGTCACCATAATGGATGAATCCATCTCCAATACACACATAGATCTATTCTTTCTGCCATTTACCATTGAACAAGTTGTTAGATAGATCTAGTGCTTCATTTAATTACATATGTTTTCATTCATATCGACACACACATTCACATTTATTTTCACTTTTATTCATATTTATTTGTTCCATCACCATTATACATTTCATTTGCATAGTCTATCTAATGCTCTTTTTACAGCCTATTGTGGTTTGAATTGCATCGTCTTTAAGCTTTTATTTTATTTCATTCATCATTGCCTCATGTTTTACCATTTTGTGTCACTGTAGTACTATGTATGTACCACATATACAGTATTTTATATGTGCATTATGTTTATAATGTGCTATTATTTATACATTTTGATTATTGGTTTCACATTTGTGTGTATTTGTTTGTTTTTTCTTGCTTTGGTGTGCACAGGTTTTATGTGACTATCTCATTGGCATCAGGGGTTGTCCCAATATCATAGGCTCCTCCCGGGCAATTAATTGAGATTGGTCACATGTTCACCCTATGTTCTATATATACCTAACAGTTTTAATGCTTCATTAGCCATGAATAAGCACTGATCCAGTGCGAAACGCGTTGGCTGTTCCTTGTTTCTACTGCTGTGATCCTATTTTTGTACATGCTGTCTATTGAATAAAAGACCACCCATCAGGTTTTGGAGTGCGGCTATCCATTTTTCTTTGTCTTCATTTTGCTTAGTGCACCGCCAGCACCCTCGGTATCCTGCACCACCTGTAACCATTTAGTGATCCCACCTGGAGCGGTGACTCCTTTCTCTCTATCGTTTCTGGATTTTATACAACACATATGACGGCACTATAAAGATGAAGTTCCATTCAAATTGCGCCACCCTTTGGGCTGATTATGCTAATTTCCCATCTCATACCTTGCTTCTGAGCATGTGCGTTTTTTTCCCTGTCGTTAAAGCCTACACACAACGTGAAAAAACTACGACGTGAAAAACAACGAGAAAAACTAGAGCAGATTCTTAATTTTTAACGCCCATTTTTCCCATCGCAAAAAATGCTCTGGAGCCTACACACGATCATTTTTAATGACCAATTTAAAAAATTTAATTTTTCTCATCATGAAAAACATTTTATTATTTGAAGTAACTAGTAAGGAAGTATTAACATTTCTACTTAAACAACAATACTGTCTGTGATATTTTGCACTAACTGCATGCTTTTGGAGGGTTTCATTTGTCTTGGTCCAAGTAGTACTGAAATACAACATGAATATGAAGAATGTTATGTAGGACAATCTTTGAAAAAATACACCCACACATACACAGCAATGGTGGTTAAACTGGTATAGTGTTCTGAGATACTAGCAGAATTCTTCTATAAGGTTTTTTAGGAACAAAACCATTAGTACACTGCCTTGAAAACAAAAATAAAAATCTCCTACATTACATATATAAAAAAAATAAGGCTCCATTCACACTTGTATGACTCCAAAGTTGCGCCAACTTTGGTGCAACTTTGATGCCAACTTGACACAACTTTGGATGGGTGCAACTTGGATACGACTTTGGCTTTGACCAGTGATAATGGACAACTGGTGCACAACTGTTGCATTGTATAACATTCAGGTATGACTTTTATGCAACTTTTGAGGGTTAATATTGAAGTCTATGGCCCTCAAATTGTATGAAAGTCGGACCAAAGTAGTGCATGAACTACTTTGAAGTTGCTGCAACTTTTCGTTGCACATACTGTATATGATTGGTTATCATTGGAAAACATGGGGGAAGGACTTGTCATGTGTCTTTTATATCCAAAGTTGGATGATAAGTCGCACAAGTGTGAATGGAGCCTTAACCATGTATTTCTAGTGCCCAAAATCAATCTGACACTAGAAGGCATAAGAAAGATAATCAAAGAGCTACGGCCCATCATGACAGAAGACAAAACTCTGAAAGAAATTTTACAACAACCCCAAATGCTGGCCCTCAAGCAACCATCCGATGTCAGACATAAATTAACCAGCAGGAAACTTCATTCTGATTACAGGAATGCAAACAACAAAAACAAACCTTGCAACAACAAAAGCTGCAAATTGTGCAGCCACATCAAACCATTAAAAAGCCTCACATACTTTTTTAATAGGTTGAACCTTAGTTATTACAGAATTATACAGCTGTACCTCTATTACAGTTGTGTGTCACATTCAACACAGAAAATACAACCAAGATACTTATATTAGCAGAACAGGACAGAAATTACAAAGAATAATGAATTTACATAGACATACCATAAAAGAAGATAAGGAAGATGTTTATTGCACATCACACATTTCTTACAACCAGACCATTGGGAAGAACCTTTTAACTACAAATGATCATTTGACAGAGATATTTTATGGCTATATTTGCCTCAGTGTGATTCTCCCCTTATCCATTCCATAACCCACACCTTTCCTTATCTTAAAGAGGAAGTGAACCCTGATGGGTTTTACTTCCTATTTTGCTCCCTGCAAACCCTGCAAATTATTGCATTGCATACTAACTTACTATGTGACACCTACCTGCAAACAAAGTCTGCACAGTCCCCGCTGCAGGCCGCGGACTCTGGCTCTGTAACTGGTCAGAGCAGGGTGATGTCACTCCCACGCATGAACGAAGGAGCCGTTAGTCACAGCACACACTGGGGAAGAAACAGCACGGAGGTCCATTTCTTCACAGTGCATGCGCCGATGGCAACATCGGCACACTACAAGTGAAATGTCTCCTAAACGGCGCACGTTTAGGAGAAATTTCCACTACTATGCCTTATTCTTGGCTTACCGTTAGGTAGAAGTTACACAAAAGAGTTTACAACCACTTTAACTAGCCCAGTTTTATTATTATCTCTGTTTGTGTGTTGTTGTCCTACTTAATATCCTTCTTAAGCCCTGTACACACGATCAGACATTTGTCCGACCAAAATCACATCGTAAATTCAGACGGAATTCTATCGAAGTAAAAGAGAACGGGCCAGATTCTGAAAGGAGATACGACGGCGTATCTCCTGATATGCGTCGGACCTCTGTTTGCGGGGCTGTGCATCTATGCGCCTGATTCTTAGAATCAGTTCCGCATAGATTTTGCTTAGATCTGACTTGTGTAAGTCACTTACACCGTCGGATCTAAGTTGCAATGTTACGCTGGCCGCTAGGTGGCGTTCCCGTCGATTTCTGCGTCGAATATGCAAACGAGCCTGATATGCCGATTCCCAAACGTTTTTGCGCAGCTTTTCCGTAGTTTACGTCGTTTCCGTAAGCGTAACCGTAAGCCGTATGCCATGTTAAGTATGGACTCGGGACAGCATCGCGTTTTTCCGTTGTTTACGTAACTCGTTCGCGAATTGGCCTGTACGTTAATTACGTTGCCGTCGTAATTAATGTATTTGTGGCGTACTATGGAGCATGCGCAGTGGCCTACGTTTAAGGCTGGCGCATGCGCAGTTCGTTTGGCACGGGGCGCACTTAATTTAAATACAGGCCCCCCCTTTGAATTACGCGGCCTTACGCTGGGCCATTTACACTACACCGCCGCAAATTACGGAGCAAGTGCTTGGAAAATTCGGCACTTGCTCCTGTAAGTTGCGGTGGCGTAGTGTAAATAGCTTACGCTACGCTACGCCGGCATCTACGAGAATCTGGCCCAACATGTTCTCTATCTAAACTCCGATGTAATTCATCTGAATTTCTGAAGGAAATAATCCGATGGGGCATAAACAGGGTCAGAATTTCCAATGAAAAAAGTCTGTCTGACTTTTTCCATCGGAAATTCTGATCGTGTGTACGTGGCATAATACTTTGTGTGTAAGTACTGCTTGGGCTGAGAAGAAGGAAACATCCCAAAACCTTGTGCTAAACATATAAACGGTAATGTAAAAACAAAGCATCATGGACATTTTAAGTAGTTTTTTGTGTAATTGCACTAATTAATACAACTACAATCACCTCAAGCAGAACATTTGACTTGGTAAATGAAGTTAATATGTCAGAGGGTGAGGAAACAAGGATCTTGTATGTTGGCTGCAGGATCACAGGGGAATAAAATGGACTTTTCAATTTTTGGGAGAGATTTGCTGGACTGGGAAGTTTTTGGGTATCCACTATTGTGCTTCAACTGGGTCATATTTCGCTAATCATAACCTAAGATTTTTTTTCAGTTTCTAAAACTTCAACAAAGTCTAACCTAGCTCCAAAAAAAATCTGGAAAACTCAAAAAGCTTTTTACAGCATATTAAAATAAACAGAATGGGCGTAACTGGCGTAGCGCACCTCCTTTACACCTCTGTGTGCATGCTCACAACTCGGGAACGGTGCAATCAGTGAAATTGGAAGTGGACCCGGGCAACTTTGTGAACTACGCAGACAGCATAAATAGACAGACACAAAAGCACTTCCTTTGCAAAAGTACATCCCTTTGTATCCCTTCCTATACAGCAAGGTGCTTTTGTTCTGTTGTTTATTAGCATTTGTTTGTTTGTTTGTTTGTGACGTGTCTTTGAGATATTTGGTGACTATTTTGCAGAGTGATTTTTGTCTTTTCTGTGTTTTCTTTGTTGTGTTTTTTTAAAATGATATTTTTGCTGGGCATTTTTTTTTTTTTGCTGGGCATTTTTTTTTTGGTTCTGTTTGTGAATGATTTTGGAATGTGGGGGTGACATTCCTGCCGGAAAAGGGGTGTCACCCTCATTTGTGGTGGAGAAGTGATCCCCAGGTCCGTGTAAATGGGGTATGAATGTACAGTGACATAATTGGAGCCGTGGCGTGGTGTTGCTGCTCACAAGTCCTGCGTGGTGGGCTTGTGCCAATCCAATGTGATGAGGATGTGGTGTGTGTGATCTAGGGACCACAGTGGTGTGCATGCATGCATTCTCATTGTGCCATGATTAATGTGTGCGTTTAACGTGCAAAGATGCCTAATGTGAGCTGTCTCCTGGCTGCTCTTCCCTCAGAAGATGGGGTAGCCTCGGTTAGGGGGGATTGTCTGGTTCGGGGGTCAGGTCATCAGGTATGTCAATCTCCAGGCCCTTTCTCACTGCGAAGTTGTGCAGCATGCAACATGCACCGATGATCTGGCATACAAAGTTGGGGGAATACAACAGGGTACCATGGGGGGTTCCGGATAGGAGTCATGAGATGGGGTCCCAGTGCATATGCAGACTCATCTGTAAGGGAAAAGACAGGAGGATGGTAGTCATGCATGTGCCCCTTGTGATGTGTGCATCATGGGGGGGACAGTCATGCCTGCCACCCATGTCACTCACCAACCAGCCAGCTGTCCCCATACATGTTCTGTTCGAAATCTGTGGGGATGGGGCTAGGATTGTATATGTAGCTGTCATGGGTGTCATGGGTGGTGTCATGTGTTGGGCTGGTGATGTCCTCCTGCAAGGTTGTGATTAATTCCAGGATGGCATGAGGGGTGAATCTGAAGATGCGAGACACCTCAGAATCACTCATGCCAAAGATGTCTATGCGTGTGTGATATATCAAGTGAAGAATGAGGGGCTTGTATCAGATTAGATTATTATATCCATCAAGGTTTTAAAGGGTTATTGAAAGATAGTGAGACCATGTTTGTAATTTGTATGTATGTTATGTATTGATGTATATATGTATGTATATTTTTTTTTAAATGTTTATAAAAGCAAATAGAAGGTTTTAGGAAAAAAAAAATCCTCTCCCGTGCCCTCCTCCGTGCCCTCCTCCTTCTTTGCTCATCTAAAGTCATGAGCATGGATGCCACTGGCATGTTGGCATACAGTTTGTTGTGCAGCAAGTGTGATTGCTCAGGTCCTCACTAACAGTGTTGCTTTAGCTGACATGTAGACGGATTGTCTAATTTTATACCACCTTTTATATGGTCTAATTTTAGACAGGACGTGCAGCTGTTGCGCACAGTGCGTAGCCTACGCTGCACCAACGTTCTTTTGTGGATCCCCGTAACTCCCTCATTTGCATATTTGAATAGCAAATCAATGGTGTGTCTAGCGCAGTTTTGCGCAGACGGATACGCCGGTCTATCGAAATTACACCGGTCAAAAAAAAGTAGATTTCTTGCGTATCTCGTTTTGGGGATGCGGCGCATCGAAACGAATGCGCAAATTTAGACTTACGCCACGCATCTCCTGTAACGCCGGCGTAATCGCTCTGTGAATCTGGCCCAATGTCTTTTATGTTAAAAAAAAAAAATTATTTCTTGCTGAGAAAATTGTATTGTATTTGAAATTATCATTCTTTTCTCAAAAAAGGATGTTTATTGGTACATATGGTAAAAAAACAGGGTTACATACATTTTTCCATAGCACTTTAAAGAAAAAATAAACAGTTAGACAGTCCCACCAATGAGAACAACATTGGACTGCTATAAAAACATGCAAAGAATAACTGCAGTCTCTCACATTCCATAACCCATCCCATTGTAAACAGTGACCCGACCCCCGGACCCAATCACCCTCACCCTATATGTCAGCATATTGGTTAAGCTGCACCCACCTTTTATAAAAGTAACCTGTCCAACACCAATTCGAGTGGGGCTAGTCCCGGTGTATTCAACCAAGGGGCCCATATCAATTCAAACCTCCCCTGCTGTCCCCTGAAATTGTCATTTTTCGTTTTTCAATAGATGTGACCCAAAGCCCTTGGTTTGAGGGAAAATGTAATTATTTTACTGTTCTATTTTACATACTTTATGGGTTTTAAGCTGCCATTTACAATATATATATATATATATATATATATTTATATATATATACACATACACATTTTTGAACAGGAAGCGGCCATCCCCAAACTCTTCCCACAAAGTTGGGAGCATGAAATTGTCCAAAATCTCTTGGTATGCTACATAGTTACATAGTTACATAGTTAGTTAGGTTGAAAAAAGACACAAGTCCATCCAATTCAACCATAAAAAAATAAAAAAAAATAAAAAATAAAACACAGTACAATCCCATACACCCAACTCCATACCCACAGTTGATCCAGAGGAAGGCAAAAAAAAAACAGCAGAGCGATGATCCACTTTGCTACAGGAGGGGAAAAAATTCCTTCCCGATCCCCCGAGAGGCAATCGGATTTACCCCGGATCAACTTTACCTACAAATCTTAGTACTCAGTTATATTATGTACATTTAGGAAAGAATCCAGGCCCTTCTTAAAGCAATCTACTGAGCTGGCCAGAACCACCTCTGGAGGGAGTCTGTTCCACATTTTCACAGCTCTTAGGCCCCATACACACGAGCGGACAGATTTGTTCAAATCTGTCCGTCCGACAGATTTGAACAAATCTGTCTGCTGGGATTTTGGTTTGCTCGCGTGTACACACGAGCAAACCAAAATCCCCGCCAGCAGAGAGCGCGCTGACGTGTCGGTGACGTGGCGGTGACGTTGACGCCGCCACGTCACCACACCAGGAAGTAAAACACTTCCGCGCATGCGCCGAATCCATTCGGCGGCGGTGCGGCGGCGGAGCAGGACGACATGTCTGCTGGTAAGTGTACTAACCAGCAGACATGTCGGGCGGACAGATTCCCACCGGATAGATTTCAAAGCATGCTTTGAAATCTGTCGGGTGGACAAATCTGTCCGCTAGCCCATACACACGATCGGAGATGTCTGCTGAAACTGTCCATCGGACCGTTTTCAGCGGACAAATTCGATCGTGTGTACGAGGCCTTACTGTGAAGAACCCTTTCCGTATTTGGAGGTGAAATCTATTTTCCTCCAGACGTAAAGAGTGCCCCCTTGTCCTCAGTGTTGACCTTAAAGTGAATAACTCAACACCGAGTTCACTATACAGACCTCTTATATATTTGTACATGTTGATCATATCCCCCCTTATTCTCCTCTTCTCAAGAGTGAATAAATTCAGTTCTTCTAATCTTAAGACTGACGCCTTAAGACTTCCCTTCACTGGAACTAAGGGACCAAGGGACCAAGCCCAACCCCTAAAGAACAACTCCACACCATAATCCCCCTCCACCAATGCACAAAGCAAGGTCCAGTGGCACTTCCATGTACTAATGCCAAAAAAATTACAAAAATAATGTACAGTGGGAAGTCTTTTATTGCTGCTTCGATGGCAACATTGGAAATGCATACAGTAGATTCTTTAGCAAAACATTTTCATGCAAAATTTAATATTTAACTGCCAAAAACAAAGAAAACTATTTTATAAAAAAATTGTATTTGTTAGTCTTCTTGATCATAATAAGTAAGGACATTATGTACAAAAACACTATGGGCCAGATTCTTGTAGAATCCGCGGCGGCGTAGCGTAAGCCATTTACACTACGCCACCGCAACTTACTAGAGCAATTGCCGTATTCTCAAAGCACTTGCTCCGTAACTTGCGGCGGCGTAGTGTAAATGGCCCGGCGTAAGGCCGCGTAAATCGAAGGGGGCGGCTTGTATTTAAATTAAGCCCGCCCCTGCGCCGAACGAAATGCGCATGCGCCGCCCGGAAAAAAAAACAGTGCGCATGCTCCAACTCACGTCGGAAAACGTAGATGAAACCGACGTGAAAACGACGTGATCGTCACTTACGCAATGCCCTATTCACGAACGACTTAGTTAAACGACGTAACCGACGGAAAAAGACGACGCTGTCCCGATGCCATACTTAACATGGCATACGACAGACCTTCGTAAACTTACCCCTCATATAGCAGGGGTAAGTTTACGCTTATGAAAACGACGTAAATGATGACGAGGCGGTGTAAAAACGTTCAGGAAACGGCGTATCTTGCTCATTTGCATAAGTAAATGAGAAATCGACGTAAACGCCACCTAGCGGCCAGTCGGATCTTAGCGTAAATCCGGCGTATCATGTTTTCAGGATAGAAAACAATGATACGCCGGCGGGTAATTCGAATTACGCTGGTGTATCTGTAGATACACCAGCGTAATTCTTTTGAGAATCTGGTCCTATATGTTCTGTTTAAGTAGACAGCCTGAACCCAGCCTACATCTCTCAGACGGACCGTTGTTCCATTACTACCCAGCTAAACGTAAGCAAACTTGAAAAGTAATGAGAAAAACAACTGAAACTAATTTTTGACCTTCCCTAAAACTGAACTTGTTTAGGTGAATTTAATTATACCCTTGATGGCTTTTGTCCTGCCAACTCTACCTTACACAAGGAAGAAATTAAACAACTTTAATACTCCCATTGTATTG
Source organism: Rana kukunoris (assembly GCA_029574335.1). Classification (NCBI taxonomy): domain Eukaryota; kingdom Metazoa; phylum Chordata; class Amphibia; order Anura; family Ranidae; genus Rana; species Rana kukunoris. The sequence goes on along the minus strand of CM056050.1, from coordinate 69,852,621 downwards.
TTTTATGAACTTAAAACTCAAAAAGACAAAAATCATTAATTCAGGCATAGTGCTGATTCAAGTTTTCTTGCTCGTGATATCACTTTGTTGTGACTACATGTAAATTAAATTACAGTAGGAAAATTGGTTTTAAAGAAAACTGTTCTGCAATTTAACTTTATTCAACCACATGTAAAATATGAGTTGGGGCTTTTGCTTTAGAGATGTTATATTTAAATCTATTTGTAGTGATTTGTTCAAGAGCTACTGGTTTAAGTAGAAAAAAAGAAATTATTCTATTTCCTTAGAGACCCTACTGGATTTCTTGATTAAAATACTGTGAGTTTTTTTTACAAAGTACACTTCTGTCAGGCGGAAAGTCTTCCCACTTGATATCATTCATTAAACCTAACATTGAGTGTCTCTAAAATCTGTGATTATTAGGGCTGTTACTGATTAAAATTTTCGCGTTCGATTAATCGTTTTTTTTTTAATCGATTAATCGACTAATTTTGATTAAATATAATGCACATACAGATCCAACTACTTTTAGCTGATCTCCTTGCAGGCTGATTCCCAGTGCAGCTACCAACCACTAGAAAAATGTATAGCAGGATACAAAAAACACAAAAAAAGGCAGCGCTCAATGGGAATAGCATTAAACTTTTATCGTCTTCAAGTAGGTAACAAAATAAATATTGCACTGGAGATAAAATCGATGTAGCTACATAAACTGTAAAAATAGTGCGAGTAATGCCAAATGGTAGCAAAAGCAGTCATAAAAACATGCAGCTAAGTATGATACTGGTATAAAAATGTGTACAACGATACCACTGCTGAATCCAGATGAGGAGGGGTTAACATCAGTCCGTCGGCATGTAGATGTCCCATGAAGGGAACTATCACGAATCCCAGTGGATGGTTGTAGAATCCTAGGCTGATAGAGGGAAGTGATAGAGGAAAGTGTAACAGCCCTTGCGTGGGGCAGATAGTAAGGACCCACCAGGCATGCAGATATGAAGGCACAGCAAAGGAGCCCTTCAGATGGACACGGCAAGCCCCGATTAATCGAAGAATTAATAGTTGATTTCCACAGCCCTAGTGATTATCCTTTACATCAATCGAAACAAAAACATTTTTTTTCCGCATTGACTTCTAAGGCATGCAATACCGCATGTGGCTAGAGGAAGGGGGGCCCCGGAGAGCCTCGAAAATACTCGAAAAAGCTCTGGGACAGCTCTGATTTGTACTAGACAGACTCTCTTTACAGCCGCACTCCGCACTGGAACCTTGTATATATGTATATTTTGAGTGTTGTCTCATGCTGTTGGGCTCCTTTGCTGAGATCGTTTGGAGTGTGGTTGTATTCCATTGTTTTATTGTCTCTGTCTGCCCTGGCTGTGGGGAGGGGATTCCTCCACAGCTCTCCTTGCTTATTGGTCAGTTTACCCCGCCCTGAATTTCAAAGGGGTGGGTGATAGTCCTGAGTGGAATATCTGTTTTGTCCATGTGTGATAATAAATCAGTCTGAAAAAACTAAAATATAAATGTATGTCTGAAATTGGTGACCAATCCTGTGTTCCTAAAATATAAAATGTGTAAAGGTGCTCCAACCAAAGTACAACAAATCAATATGCACTCACCAGAACTACAGTGCCTTGAGAAAGTATTCGCCCCCATTGAACTTTTTGATCTTTTGCCACATTTCAGGCTTCAAACATAAAGATATACAACTGTAATTTTTTGTAAAGAATCAACAAGTGGGACACAATCATGAAGTGGAACGAAATTTATTGGATATTTAAAACTTTAATAACAAATAAAAAACTGAAAAATTGGGCGTGGAAAATTATTCAGCCCCCTTAAGTTAATACTTTGTAGCGCCACCTTTTGCTGTGATTACAGCTGTAAGTCGCTTGGGGTATGTCTCTATCAGTTTTGCACATCGAGAGACTGACATTTTTGCCCATTCCTCCTTGCAAAACAGCTTGTGCTCAGTGAGATTGGATGGAGAGCGTTTGTGAACAGCAGTTTTTAGTTCTTTCAACAGATTCTCGATTGGATTCAGGTCTGGACTTTCACTTGGCCATTCTAACACCTGGATATGTTTATTTGTGAACCATTCCATTGTAGATTTTGCTTCATGTTTTGGATCATTGTCTTGTTGGAAGACAAATCTCTGTCCCAGTCTCAGGTCTTTTGCAGACTCCATAAGGTTTTCTTCCAAAATGGTCCTGTATTTGGCTCCATCCATCTTCCCATCAATTTTAACCATCTTCCCTGTCCCTGCTGAAGAAAAGCAGGCCCAAACCATGATGCTGCCACCACCATGTTTGACAATAAAATCCAATACATTTTGTTCCACTTCATGATTGTGTCCCACTTGTTGTTGATTCTTCACAAAAAATTATAGTTTTATATCTTTATGTTTGAATCCTGAAATGTGGAAAAAGCTCGCAGTTTAAGGGGGCCGAATACTTTCGCAAGGCACTGTACTTCGTAGACTACCCTTCTTACAGATACTGAACAGCTTCTCCACTAGAAATCTCCTAATCCCCAGTTGGGACACTGTAATAAAAGGCTCCAAAATGGATCACAAAAGGGGCTTATATAGTGTAGCATGTTTTCAATAAGATATCATAATAAAATCAAAAATATATGCACTCACATGTGCACAAAGGTAAATACCATATTTGCGGGCGTATAAAATTTCCAGCTAAAATGTTGGTTTTGGGATATACTTGCCGTATAAGACGACCCCCCTTCCTTCCTACTAGTCTGTCTGGAAGCTGAGGGGTAGCCAGAACAACCACTGAGAGGAACAACCGCTGACAGAAACAGGAATTTTTCCGCTTTTCTCAAATCTCACTGTTCCATTACATTACATGCCTCACCGTGCCAATACACATGCCTCACTGTGTTATTACACATGCCTCACTGTGCCATTACACATGCCTCACTGTGCCATTATACATGCCCCACTGTGTCATTACACATGCCTCAATGTGCCATTACACATGCCCCACTGTGCCATTACACATGCCTCACTGTGCCATTACACATGCCTCACTTTGCCATTACACATGCCTCACTGTGCCATTACACGTGCCTCACTGTGCCTTTACACATGCCTCACTGTGCCATTGCCGACCTCACTGTCACAATCTCCCTACCTTCTCCTGTTTTCAGAGTTTGTCAGGCTGCGGCGTCCATTATTCAAAAGCCGCGCCTCCTCCTCAGGCTGTTCCGTGATAGGCGGAACACTAATTTCCCCAGCAGAGCCTCTATTTCAGTGTTCCGCCTATCACTGATGTCCTCTCGTCCAAGGCCGAGAACGTATCTGTGATAGGCGAAACACTGAAACAGAGGCTCTGCTGGAAAAATGAGTGTTCTGCCTATCACGGAACAGCATTTAAAATTCCTTTAAATATCATACCTGCTGGGTGTCTATAGTATGCCTGTGAGGTGGTACGTGTTTAGAACTGTCCCTGCACAAAATTAGATTACTATAAGAAAAAGGTAATTTAATACTGCTTGCAAATTTAATGTAATGCTTGGTCCCTGCAATATGGATGAAAATCACTGAAATAAATAGCATGGGTTTCCCCGCCAGCACTCCTCCCAGGTCATTACAAGAACCTTTGGCCCTATATATTTTGAACAGCAGTATACAACAGTATACAGGCGGTGCAAACAAAACAAGGACTGTAGGTTTGTTAAGTAAAATCTGAACCATGTCATACTTTGCTGCTGCACATTGCACAATTTTCTAAAGAGACCCTCAACAAACTACATGACACTTGTGCCTGATGAGGCCATTGATGTTCCAGTGGCGGCCCGTAAACCTGTCCATACATGCTTGGCCCCCCAAAGCGCACGTGCTGTGCGGCAACAATATGTCGATTATTTTAGGGGTGGGGGGGCCCATTCCAATGCCAGATCTTGGCTGAATAAATTATTTTTTTGGGAAAGAAAAATTCTAGAAAAAAGGGGGGTTGCCATCCGGGGCCCCCTTTGAACAAATTCTGTGAAGAACTCCTGTTCCCTGAAGGCCTTCATTATTTCTGCAAGTCAAAATTAAGCAAAAAAAGCTAATGTCAGTCAAGCCTCTACTACTTACTAAGCTTTCTCCCCATAGTGGGTTCAGTTGCAAAGTAATGAGCACACTTCCACTATGCACCACCAAGTGGGTTCAGTTGCAAAGTAATGAGCACACTTGCACTATGCACCACCAAGTGGGTTCAGTTGCAAAGTAATGAGCACACTTTGCACTATGCACCACCAAGTGGGTTCATTTGCAAAGTAATGCGCAAACTTGCAGTATACAGCAAGTTGCTTTAGGTGCACTGAGCACACAGGCAATACAACACGTGAGAACACTGCAGCTAGCACAATAAACTGCCTGACAGATTAGGAAGAAGTAATCTAACTAAACTATACAGTGTATAAATATATGTACAACTCCTTGGATGTATATATATCCTCTACACACTGTCAATTTAACTGACTAGTCTGCCTGCTCTATCTAGCTAGAAAAAAAGACAATCTCTCTCTCTCTGTCTGATCTGTAACCAGCACTGGAACACACTACACAAGGCCGCCCAGCAGGCGGCCTTTTATAGTGTGGGGCGTGTGCTAAAGCCCTGAGCCATAATTGGCAAAGCCCCACCCTTTCTTTGGCCAATTATATCTCTCTGTTTTTTGCGTACTGTGATTGGTCAAGCATGCAGGTCATAGTTTTGTTCAAGTCGAACATGCAATGTTCGAGTCGAACATGCAATGTTCGAGTCGAACATACGTTCGAGTCGAACACAAAGCTCATCCCTACTCCTAATGGACACCAGACTCCATCAAGAAGACTTCACACTCCACATGTAGGGTCAAAAGTGAAGACAGAGCCTCCAATAGTGTAAAATGACTTAAGGTAACTAGTTTATTAGAAAGTATTGCACGTACATTAAATACAACTCAAACAAACCTTCATATTATCAATTACAATTTTGCCGTGTGACACTGTGCTGCGATCTCACCGCTCCTTCACTTGCACGTCTCGAGTCACCGTCCCGGCATCAGAGTACAGTTGCCATGTAGTGACATCCCGCTACGTTTCGTCACTTCTGACTTCTTCAAACATTTATTATATTGCAGCTTTCCAATTATTAGGTGTGATGGCTGTATTAGTTTTCTTTTTTTAATTTTTCTTTCCTTGTATTTCAAAAAACAAGCTCTCCTGTAAAAGTAGCAGTTAGAGAGTTGAGACAAACCATATACATTGACAGGGGTGCTTACAATGGGCTTTTTTTATTTATTCATATTTATTCATGTACAACTTTTTATTACAAAGTTTAAAAAAAAAATAGTTGTAGCTGCTTATAAGGTATTAACTGAAGTGTGGCTTCAGTTTGTCAGTGTATTTAAATCTTTTAATCTGTCTAACACTCCCATCCCCCCAGACTGTCAATGTTGTTGTCTGCTTTGTGCCCTGTTCTACTTCATACAGAGTGGGGGAACTCTAATACAGGAGGTATGTTACTGGCCAGATCTCCAGGTGAAAACAGATGAGGAAAAAAAAGCCTAAAATAGAAAATCAATGCTGCCACCACATCTAATGATTGGTACAGTGCCTTGCAAAAGTATTCACCCCCTTGGCATTTTTCGTGTTTTGTTGCCTCACAACCTGGAATTAACATGGATTGTTTGGAGATTTGCATTGTTTAATTTACAGAACAATGCCCACAACTTTGAAGATTTTTTTTTAGTTGTGAAGCAAACAACAAATAGGACAAAATAACAGAAAAAGTGCATAGCTATTCACCCCCATAAAGTCAGTTCTTTGTAGAGCGACCTTTTGCGGCTATCACAGCTCCAATGAGCTTGCCACATCCTACCACTGGGATTTTCTATTCCTCCTTGCAAAACGGCTCCAACTCCTTCAAGTTGGATGGTTTGCTCTTGTGAACAACAATCTTTAAGTCTGACCACAGATTTTCTATTGGATTGAGGTCTGGGCTTTGACTAGGCCATGCCAACACATTTACATGTTTCCCCTTAAACCACTCAAGTGTTGCTTTAGCAGTGTGTTTGGGGTCGTTTGTCCTGCTTGAAGGTGAACCTCTGTTCTAGCCTCATCACACACAGAGTGGTACAGGTTTTGCTCAAGAATATCCCTGTATTTAGCACCATCCATCTTTCCCTCAACTCTGACCAGTTTCCCAGTCCCGACTGCTGAAAAACTTCCCCACAGCATGATGCTGCCACCACCATGTTTGCACTAGACATAGTGTTTTCTTTAAAGGCCAAGAAGTACAATTTTAGTCTCATCAGACCAGCGCACCTTCCTCTATACATTTTGGGAGTTTCCCTCATTCCTTTTTGCAAACTCAAATTTTGTTTTTTGGTGAAAGTAATGGCTTTCTTCTGGCCACTCTGCTATAAAGCCCAACACTGTGGAGCGTACGGCTTATTGTTGTTCTATGTACAGATACTCCAGTCTCTGCTGTGGAACTCTGCAGCTCCTCCAGGGTTACCTTAGGTCTCTGTGCTGCCTCTCTGATTAATGCCCTCCTTGCCCGTTCTGTGAGTTTTGGTGTGCGGCCGTCTCTTGGCAGGTTTGCTGTTATGCCATGTTCTTTCCATTTGGTTATGATAGATTTGATGGGGCTCCTAGGGATAATCAAAGATTTGGATATTTTTTTATAACCTAACCCTGACTTGTAACTTCTCAACAACATTGTCCCTTACTTGTTTGGCAAGTTCCTTGGTCTTCATGGCAGTGTTTGGTTAGTGGTGCCTCTTGCTTAGGTATTGCGGTCTTTCAAAAAGATGTGTATATGTAATGACAGATCACGTGACACTTAGATTGCACACATGTGGACATCATTCCACCTATGTGACTTCTGAAGGTAATTGGTTGCAGCAGAACTTTTTATGGGCTTCATAACAAAGAGGGTGAATACATGTAAACATGCCAATTATCAGTTTCTGAATATTAGTTTTATGTATATATTTTTCTAATTTTACTTCATCAGACTATTGTGTTCTGATCCATCACATAAAATTCAGATTAAAAAAAAAACATTGAGCTAAAGACTGTAATGTAGCAAAATAGGTAAAAAGCCAGGGGGGATACGTTTGCAAGGCACTGTATGCTGCATTATATAACATTTTTGGTTTAGGGTTTAATACTGCTGTAACTATTTAAAAATATACCATATCTGGAATTAATCTACAAATAAACATTTTGGCAACCATACCCTTAATCCATTAAGTTTTTGCTAATTGCATATTGTGACCAAACTACTAGTTTTTCTGATTTTAAAGCAGATATATTATTTCTTGTTAACTGTATGCATGCTAAATAATGTGATTCTATAACACATTTTTTTATTTCTCATGGAGATCATAGTACTCCCTATAACATTGTGTTCATCTACTTTATTTATTCAGAAGGCCTGTAGGCAGTAGGAATGAGCCGAACACCCCCACGTTCGGTTCGCACCAGAACCGTCGAACGGTCCGATCGTTCGCACGAACATTTAGAACCCCATCGAAGTCTATGGGACTCGAACGTTCGAATTTAAAAACGGTCGTTTTAAAGACCAATTTTCAAGTTATTGTTGGAAAACGTCTTTCAGAACCCGGGTCTTGCCCCAGGGAACATGTATCAATGGAAAAAAAGTATTGAAAACTTTAGTGGGGACTTTTAATGGCAACTATAATCACAGGCAGTGTTACTCACTGTGTCTCCTGGTTCATGGTGTCTCGCAGGAGTGACCCATATGCCAAAATCAGGAGATGGGGTCTCCTCCAGCCTTTTCCACTTCACATTCCTCACCAGTCAGCTGACCTCTAGTCTCTGCCCCCCATCCATGCCGTGAACTGAATGGGCAGCTGCGAAGAGGCTGAGTGGGCGGCCGCAGGCTCCAGGAACAAGCCTGTTGGGTGGCCGCAAAAACGTTGTTAAAGCGGCGTGGGGTTCAGGAACAGCCTGGGATTTGGTGACCCCTGACAAATCATCATTTGACCCCCGAGGGGGTCCTGACCCCCAGGTTGAGAACCACTGCTTTAGATCAACTGAAAACTAGGATTAATACTATAAATCTTATGGAAAAGATATTTCATACACTGTTTAACACAATGCAATTCTATAAGAAAAAATGGGATCCCTTGTTCATTCATAACGATGATTTATTTAATTTGACGGTCCACTAAAATGTACAAATGTTATGCCTCCAAAAATCAACTGTTAAATTTGTATGTCACCAAAAATGCCTTGTTATTACTTTTATTCAAGAATTTTTTTTAATGGTCTTTTCTTGATGTAATAAATATACCAAAATAACGTCTATATACCTTTTATATTATTCTCATTTACAATTTGATATGATGTAAAAATTCTTCTTCATATTATATGATTTCTCATTTTTGTACCACAATTTTATACCAAATAAAAAAGTTTGTAACCCCCCCCCAAAAAAACATAGAAAACTTGGGCCAGATGGACACAAGATAAAGTCCAGAAGACTCTTAGGGTCTTTTCACACGGAGCGGACCGTTTTTCGGTGCGCTCCGTGTATCCGTCAGCTCAGCGGGGGGGTCTCCGCTCAGCTGTCGGCGGACGGGGCGGTCCCCGCACACTGTGCAGGGACCGCCCCGTATCTCCTCCGCTCTCCCCGTCTGTCCGTCTTCATCCGATCCGTTTGGGCGGACGGAAGAAAAATAGGACATTCTTCCGTCCGCAAAAACGGATGCGGATCTAGCGGACGTTAGCGGATGCATCATCCGCTAACAGATCCGCTCCCATAGGGAAGCATTGAGGTCCGTTACCGGACGTCCAAAAAACGGACGAACGGAACGGACCTGTGAAAGGACCCTTAAGCATTGACACAGTTATGTTGTTTGGTGGTGATAAACATCCCTAATGAAGATACGTTTAAAACACGTTGGATGTGCCTTTGGATTGAATCATACATGATTTACAGTGTCATATGGTATTGGGTATCACGACTATTGAAAAATAATTTTGTGCTACAGTGTTGTATGACCTATTGATGTTTTTAACATATTAGAGCCTCATGGAGGTTTTCTTTCTTTTTTTTTTTAAATGTCAACAAGAGTAAAATTTATATTTTTATATAACAAATGTAGTAGTTTGGTTGCCGTACAAAAGTCCTAAAATAAAAGAGGAATTTCAGTTTTTTGGATTTTTGAACAGGATGATGGGAATCCTTGCCCAAAACTGAGTGAACATATTATTTCTATTAGCGTATGGTACGCAACCTCTCTGGATACCTGCCTGTTGGGAAAAAGATGGCCAGGTTGCATTCTTCCCTTCTCTACAGACGCTGACAGTCAGCCACAGTCATCTCTGTTCCCGGATGGGCTGCCTTCCCACTGGGTTATTTGTATCTATCACCAATAGATAGATTCATGCATTCATGCATTACATGAATCTATCTATTGTTGCACTGTATTTAGGTGTCCTGATTAGAGCCATAGCCGCTAATAGGCTTCCAAATTGGTTAACAGCGGGTGCAATGCTGTGCATTTACTGTTTACACAGTGTTGTGATAGGGAAGCAAATAAATTGCTTCCTTAACACTCCCGCCTCTCAGCCAATCAGGTGCTCGGGTCTGGTTACCCTATCACCTGATGATTTGAATCAACAGGAGCTATGATTGGACTATGGCCTATAGCAGAGGACGGGAAGAGGACGGAGAAGACATTGAGGGTTCGTTGCGCGGAGTACAGCGCCAAGACAGGTAAGTTCCGGGTGGGGGGGCACACTGGCAGCATTTGATAAGGCACAGTAGTGCAATTGATGGGGCACATTGGTGGCAATTGATGGGGCTCACTGGTGGCAATTGATGGGGCACACTGGCGGCAATTGATGGGACACACTGGCAGCAATTGATGGAGCACACTGGCAGCAATTGATGGGGCACACTGGCAGCAATTGATGGGTGCACTGGCAGCAAGGACCTAGACTATTGAACGCTCTACCAACCAGCATCTGGTTGGAAGTGAATCACCTGGCCTTCAGAAAAAAACTCAAAACCCATCTTTTCTGAGGGCAAAAGTACAGTAGGGAAAGGATACTAAGCGCCCAGAGGCGATTCAGTTTTCATGTGTTGCGCTATATATATTCTCACTCACTGACTCACTCAGCAATTGATGGGTACAGTAGCTGCGTTTGATGGCACAGTGGCGGCAATTTATGGGTACAGTGGCTGCGTTTGATGGGCACAGTGGCTTTTTCAGTTTGTTTGCACCCTCCTCCCCAAAAAAAAATTTTTTGGAGCACTGTTCTGTGTTATTTCAATACAAGATCTTTCATGGCCCTGAGACTAAGTGTGTTATTCCACCGCACCATGCTGCACCCCTCCTATAGTGCCATTTTTGTTCAATCATCACCCAAGGTCAGCATTTACTTCCTGGACAGAGATACTGGTCCATCATTTTTTTTTCTTGGCTTATGAAAATCAGCCCCCTGCCACCATTTCTTACCTTGTAACTGTCCAGCAAGTTTCAATGTTACAAAATTCCCAGTGAGGGATGACTGGGAGGAGAGTTCCATCACTTCCTGTCTGGTAAAGCATTCCATATAGTGCACTACTATCTACCACATCAGTGAGAACTGTATCATTGGTCACAGTTTGCTGCAAACAATTTTCCTTCCGCTGCCAGGATTTTTTATTGTACATTATGAAGAATATAGCAGGAGAGAGACTCCATTGCTATGTTTGGTGAGATGAGAACTTCTAATTGGATCATGCTGAAACTAGTCCCTAAGAAATCCTAGGAACAACAAGTGGTTTAACCACTACATTATCTGTGGACTCAGCCTTCCAGGACAAAAAAACATATGGGTTCTAATGTGTGCACAGCCTGGGTGCACCCATAGTATACTGTATATAATCATGTAGGAAAATCTGAGTCATCTCTGTAAGTGTCAGTGTAAACATTGTTAAAGAACTGTTGTTACCACATGCAATTTTGTGTGAAGGTTGTTAAGTTATGAAACATTTGAAGTGGGAGCATTTTGGTTTTGGTTTTGCTGACTAAAATCTGGAGCTAGAGTGAAGATAAGAGTTGCAGGGGAGTTTTTTTTTTTTTCAGGAGTGTAGATTAAGAAAACAAGAGTGTGGGTGTTAGCAAAAACAACATTTCATCATGACCCCTGTTAATATTGCTATAACTTTTTCAAATTTGACATCTTTTAACTTTGCTTTGCTTTCCTAATTTATATTTCAACAAATGTATATGGCTCAACGTGATTGGCACTGCGCTGACAAGCCATTCACCTCTGCAGCCAAGGGTTCGGATCCCGGTCTCGGCTACATGTGAATTGAGTTTGGTGGTCTCAGCCCGGCTCCCGGTGGGTGTGCTATGCAAGGTACGCCTGTGCTTAGTACGCCCACCCCCCCCCCACAAAAACCACCACACTTGCACGCACACAAAAATTGGTTTAAAACACATGCACTTTGGCCATGCGGTCTCCTAAAATAAAGAGAGGCGAAGGACCTACGGGGCTGGCTGGGTGGGCTAGGCCCCCTCACTCCCTCATAGGGGGAGTCCCTCTGCCCCATTGGGGTCCCGTTGGGCCCCAGTTGGGCTCCCAAGAGGAGCAGGTAGGGTGGGGTGAGTGGGAGGCCCCCCTTCACACCCGCCATTGCCACCAGGGGCATGGAGAAGGATGGCGATTGCCTCCGGGGGGAGGGTCTGCCTACTCCCAACTCCTGCAGTCCGGCTCCTCTCTCTCGAGTTCACGCACAAAAAAATACAAAAAAAAAAAGAAAAAAAAAAAAAAAAAAAAAAAAAAAAATATAGCATTTTTTGCTTTTTAGTTATAAGCATGCTGCCATCTTGATGCTATGTTGTTATTATGTGAAGCGCTACCCCCGCAGGAGCCACTGGTGAAATGGGTTTTCCCCACCCTGCACAACCAGGCATTCAGAATTTCCATGGCACACTTGCATCAGGAAAGAGTCCAGCAACGTTGTTTGTTTTGTTTATTAGGGATATTCAGCTTGGATGGGGATAGAGATATTATGGGATGCCCACTTAACTTTTCAGCAAAAGAAACTCTTCAGGGACACAACTATATACAGTCCATATATACACCCCTCTTCTGCCTCCTGCACAAATCTTGCTTGCAGAACTTTCAGGACCAGCTAGAACACTGTTTGGGGTATCTGACAAAGCACTTAGCCAGATCCAGTAGAAGCTCTTTACAGGCAGGGACCGCGGGCCCCCTTTGGTGGCAAGTTTACCCTTCTGAGGCTTCTGGTCCCAGCTCCACCTCTTCAGGCATTGCCAGCCATCCTGGCTGCAGCTGCCCCTTTCACTAGCTCTCCTGGCTAATCTTCAGCCATCCCAGACTTCCACTTCTCAGTCCCCTCAGGCTGCCTCTCAGTCCTCCCTGACTGTCTCACTCACCAGCCACCCAGATTTCTTCCCCCTGAAGATCTGCTGCACATGCTCACTCGCTCCTGCTGTCCTCACTCATGCTCCTGTGCCCCTGGATAGGACTCCCTGCATGTTGTAAGAGGAACCCTCCTGCACCCAAGCTCCAGGTCCGAGGTCATCCCCCAGATGATTACCCTCAAGGACCTCCCACAGCCTTCTCAACACTCCATCTAAAGCCTCCACCCGAACTCCACTGCCCCTTCTGGCCTGACCCTGAGTATTTAAGAGGTCCCACCCTCTGCCAGCTGTTTGGTCGGGGATTGGTTGGGACCCTCATCAATACTCCATGCAGCTCCTCCCAACCTCCCTTCTAATTCTTGTGGAAGTTTCTGCAATGTTTGAGCAAGTGGGGAGGAGATATCAGAGCTTCCACCTGATGAGTAAATCCAGCCTCCCTAGATCACTCACCCTGACCCAGATTCAAAACACACAGCCAAGCCAAACAATTTACCTACACCACAGAAAAAAGACTATCAAGCCAGCACACTAAGCTAGAGGGTGATACTCTACATATGTTTTGCAAAAACCCTTAGTTTTGGATAGAGTGGGAAAGGCTTGAAACCCCTGACTGGTAATTTTTATTTATTTGTTGCTGTCTGTTTCCTCTAGAAAAATGTCCCTTCACTTCCTGTCCCAAAGACTCAACGTAAAAAAGTGAGGAAAGTACCACTTTTAGACAGTTGTCTCTGGAACAGCAGTCCCCATTGAGAGAGTTCCTCTTACCTCTAAGATTGTGGATTTTCCCTCTCTTTCATTCCCAGTGACAATGGTCACCAGGACAAATAGAAGATTGAATTCCTCCATGGTGACATAGAAAGCCTTAAAAACTTGACAGAGGGTCTAACCCTTTCCTGACTCTATTTAAAACTGAAAACTTTACCGATACAGTCCAATGTAGTCATTCTTAACTAGGGTTCTGTGGAATGCTGGGGTTCCTGCAGGGATGGCTAGGGTTTCCTTGAGCTATGGCTAACTGACTTCTCATCTTGATGGTGCCTGCAAAGTTCAACACCATTTGGCAGGGCTAGTGGCATTACTACAAGGGTGTCATTCTGGCCAGCCCTGTAAGGGGAATATTTTTCCCACTTACCACCATCAACTTAAAGGATATTTTCCCAATGACCCTCAATAGACTACTCTTACTTTGAGTTATGGCCAAGCTCTAAGGGAGCTAAAGACTCGTAAGCTGGTGATGCTGCTTCCCTCTATTTGTGTTTTTGGATATGTTTTTAGGTGATTTTACTGGACGCGCGGCCAGCCAGAATTCTTTTTGCTCATTGGATACCTGTGATGAATGGGGTCAGCACCTGGTCTGTTTGTTAATGAAGGTGGAGATGGCAAACTGACCCAGGGCGGTGGTCACACACACATTTATACTCTTACCAGGGGTTACCTGAGATCTGAACGTTCTTTCAAGGGTTCCTCTGGGGTAAAACGGTTTAGAAAGGTTGATCTAATGGAAGAAGATTGTAATAAACAGAAATATGTGAATAAATATTGAAAGATTTAATTCATATGATTTGAATTTCTTCATATAATGTTGGTTTCAGTGGCATCTGTTCAATGCTTACCCAGAAAGTGATCCCTATGGATGTAAATTAGACTACAAGTTATGCTACATAAATAAACGAAGGAACAGCTGATTGTGTTGCCTTTGATTTTAGTTCATGCAAACTGAGGGAAGTGTCTATTAAGAAATATACAGTAGTATACCTATAAATGTAGTACACCCATAAAGCACAAAATCCACCAAGCGTTAGGTGGCTGATGAGACACAAGGGGCCAGATTCACGTACATCGGCGCATTTTTGGACCGGCGTAGTGCAACTCCTTTAAGTTAGACCGGCTTAATTTTGAGGCTCAAGTACCGTATCCTCGTAGTATTTTCGGCCAAATTTGCACCGGTGCAATGTAAATTCCGAGGCGTAAGGCGGTGTAATTCAAAGTGGGAAGGACGTGGGCGTGTTCCATTGAAATGAGCCGTGACCCCATGCAAATGAAGGGCCGGCCAGACTGGGCATGTGCACATGAAGCAGACTATGGTCAGCACCTCTCTGAGCATGCTCAGAACTCGGCACGGCGCAATCAGTTAGATAGGAACTAGGCCAGTCAGACTTAGTGAGCTATGCACAGTGCTTAAATAGACCGAGAGAAATGCCCTTCCATTGCAAAAGTACATCCAATTTTTTTCCCTTCCTGAAGCAAGGTGCTTTATTCCGTTGTCTGTTGCTGTTTGGAGGTTTGTGTCGTGTCGGTGTGTATATATATATATAAAATATTAAATAAGATAATTATAATAATATTAAAATTAGTTAATTTATATAAGTTAAAAAAAATAAAAATATATATTTATTATATTAATTATTATAAAATATATACTAAACAGAAAAAATGTATATGAAATATATATTTAGCCATTAGGGTGAAAAGAGCCACTGGCAAGGAAATGGAGTGTTGCCAGTACTTTGCCCAGTGGCGGTCGGCAGATCCTCTCCCGTGTAAGAACAGGGGAGTCCGCGCTATGGTGAATAAAGTAGCTGTTGCCTCCCAGTAGGATCCCTATGTGGGGAGCTAATATAAATATGAATAGTAGAAAGGGAAATGGTGCTGCTAAATTAATACCTTTGTCGGGTATATCCGTGCGGTGAGCCCAATGGTAATAGGCCCCCCTTTTGGCTGGAATTAGGGTGCAATTGGAGAGATACCCTGTGTTAATAGGAGGGTAGATGTTGGTTCCTCAGCTTCCACTAATTTCAGTGAAATTGAGTAAAGGTGGATTAATAAGGTCAGGAGCCTGTGCAGGCCAGCAGGCCCAAAGATTGCTAAAGTAAAATGATCCTATGCTGCTATAAGGATGCCAGTTGTGACCGATGCACCCTAAACCATATAAAACAAAGAAAAAAATGTGTCTCTAGAGTCTAATAGGTAGGAATCCCTACTAGTGTGGTTACTAGTGTAATTAACCAGACTAGTAGGGATTCCTACCTATTAGACTCTAGAGACATGTTTTTTTCTTTGTTTTATATGGTTTAGGGTGCATCGGTCACAACTGGCATCCTTATAGCAGCATAGGATCATTTTACTTTAGCAATCTATGGGCCTGCTGGCCCGCACAAACTCCTGACCTAATAATCCACCTTTACTCAATTTCACTGAAATTAGTGGAAGCTGAGGAACCAACATCTACCCTCCTTTTAACACAGGGTATCTCTCCAATTTCACCCTAATTCCAGCCAAAAGGGGGGCCTATTACCATTGGGCTCACTCCACGGATATACTGTACCTGACAAAGATCCTCTCCCATGCCCTCCTCTGTGCCCTCCTCCTTCTGCGCTCATCTAAAGTCAGTAGTATAGCTATGAGCAAGGATGCCCCTGGCATGTTGGCATACAGATTAATGTCCTGGAAGTGTGGCTGCTCAGCTCGGCCCTAATGGTGTTGCTTTTGCTGACATGTAGACGGATTTGTCTAATTTTAAACCTGCTTTTATTTGGTCTAATTTTAGACCGGCCGTGCAGCTGATAAGCACATCGTGTAGACTGCACCGCACAAACTTACTTTTGTGGATCGGCGTATCTCCCTCATTTGCATATTTGCATAGCAAATCAATGGTGTGTCTAGTACAGTTTTGCACGCACGCTGCGCCGGTCTATCCAAATTACATCGGTCTAAAAAATGTGGATTTCAGGCGTATATCGTTTTGGGGATACGGTGCATAGATAAGCGTGTGTATTTTTAGACTTAAGCGTGCCTAACTCTTGATACTCCGGAGTAAGTGCTTTGTGAATCTGGCCCATAGTTTTTGCCTTTAACCACTTTTGCACGCACATATACGGCCACAGAATGGCTCGTACAGGCACAAGGGCGTAAATTTACGTCCCTGCCTAAGTGCGGTTCGGGGGTCCCGTCGGGACCCCCTCCGTGGCGTGCGGGGGTCCCCCTGGCTCCGGGAGTGATCCGGGATGAGCGGGCGGATGTCGGCGTTTACCCGCCCCCCCCGCGATCGCTCCCAGCCAATGCGCGCGCTCCAGGTTCTGTCACTTCCTCCTCCTGTGTAAACACAGGAAGGGGGAAGTGATGTAATCTCCCATCGCAGCGGTATTTCCAACCGCTGCGATGGGAGAAACACCTCACAGTAAGTCCTGCACCAACACTACACTGACATACACACACATAGGCACACTTAACCCCTTGCGATCTGCCCCCCCACCCCCCCCTGTCACAGTGTCACTGAATGCAGTGATCTAATCACTGTATTTAGTGTCAGTGTGACAGGCAGTGTAAAATCAGTTAGTGTTAGGTTCAGGATAGCCCCCCCACCCCCCCTAATAAAGTTTTAACCCCCTGATCACCGCCCTAGTTAACTCTTTCACTCCCTATTGCCAGCGTCACTAAGCGATCATTTTTCTGATCGCTGTATTAGTGTCGCTGTTCCCGCTAGGTAGCTATTTTTTTTTATTGCGATTTTTTTTTTTTTACTAAAGACATGTGGCTAAATAAATTTTGGCCTAAATGTTTGACTAAAATTTAGTTTATTTGATTTTTTTTTAACAAAAAGTAAAAAATAGTGGGTTTTTTTCAAAAATGTCGCTCTATTTTTGTATATAGCGCAAAAAATAAAAATCGCAGAGGTGATCAAATACCACCAAAAGAAAGCTCTATTTGTGGGAAGAAAAGGACGCAAATTTTGTTTGGGAGCCACGTCGCACGACCGCGCAATTGTCTGTTAAAGCGACGCAGTGCCGAATCGCAAAAACACCTTGGGTCATTTACCAGCGTATTGGTCCGGGTCTTAAGTGGTTAATATGTGTTGCTCTTTGTAGCCTTTCAATGAATCAAACTGCAGTATACCATGCCAAATATACACAAGGTATGAGCCCAAACAATGGCTCTGTAGTGTTTTATTGTAGGTATAATTATTTAGTATTACTACCTTGCTGCATTTGCACCCTTGGCTTCTCACTAGTTGTACTATCTGCACAGTGTTCCATATTTCCACAATAAGTCTGGTGCCGAACCCTACCTCGACTCAAAAACACACTGTAAAATATAGTGGATATAAAAAGTCTACACACCCATGTTATAATTTTTCCACCTTTAATGTGACAGAAACTGTACCACTCAATTAAAAGACAAACTGAATTATTTTAGGAGAGGAAGTAAAAATAAGATAATAAAATAATGTGATTGCATAAGTGTGCACACCCTATTACTGGGGATGTAGCTGTTTCAGAATTAAGCAATCACATTTAAACTCATGTTAAATAGGAGTCAGTACACACCTACCATCATTTAAAGTGCATCTTATTAACCCCAAATCAAGTCCAGCTGTTCTGGTAGGTCTTTCCTGACATTTTCTTAGTCGTATCCTACAGCAAATGTCATGGTCCACAGAGAGCTTCCAAAACATCAGAGGAATCTCATTGTTAAAATGTATCAGTAGATATACCATGGAACAGCAGAGTGAGAAAATATGGCAACAGTGACATTACCAAGAACTGTACGTTCCTTCAAAATTTTGGAAAAGATGCAAATCAAACTGGTCAGGGAGGCTGCCAAGAGGCCTACAGCAAAATGAAATGAGCTGCAGGAATATCTGGCAAGTACTGTCTGTGTGGTACATGTGCGAACAATCTCCTGTATTTTTCAAATGTCTGGGCTTTGGGGTAGAGTGGCAAGACAGAAACCAAGTAAAGATGTGCCATGCTGATAGACTCATACCCAAAAAGACTGAGTGCTGTAATAAGATCAAAAGGTGCTTCAGCAAAGTATTAGTTTAAGGGTGTGCACACTTATGCAACCATATTATTTTATTTTTTTATTTTTACTTCTCTCCACCTAAAAGATTTTAGTTTGTTATTCAACTGAGTTATACAGTTTATAGGTAACATTAAAGGTGGAAAAAAGTTTTTAAATGATTTATGTTTTGTCTCATTTTTTTACATCACAGAAACCTGGCATTTTAACAGGGGTGTGTAGACTTTTTATATCCACTGTATGTGTCCATTCACAAAATGACCCTAGCATGTGTCTGTATGACTCTAATAGGTATTGATAGGTATAGGATATTCCTGATGTCCCACTTACAACATTTCATTTACGTTTTTTGTGAAAATATTACCATTTTAACATTTAACATATTTTTATACAATGAATCATTACACCATACATATAAAAATATAATTTTAGTATCACTTCCACCAAGTGCTTTATAAAAAAAATTATTGATAGCAACTACGCAAATTGTCACTCCCTGACCACACTTTGCAAGCTACCATCCAAAGATTAAAATGGCACATCATCTCCTTGTTCTTATATGTCTACTGTCAAGATATAGGGCATATTGTGTACAAGGGCTCTAGTTGGCAACTCACAAACACATAAAGTCCTCCAAGGAGCTTGCGGATGGGGCCTATTTCTAGGGTATCCAGTCAGGGAGAAACCACGCACATGGTTTTTGATGTTGTAATTTATCTTGTGTACAGAAACTGTGATTATTCATTTTAAACCTTAAAATGAATAATCACAGTTTCTGTAGGCACTGATATTAGGCAATATAGAAGTTGGTGTTTACAAAGTGTTATCAGACTTAGGCCTCTATCACCAGAGGACGGAGTCTCCTGGAGGTGTGGCGGTTGGTGGTGTACCGGAACAGCACAGTAATGCTGCTGGAAAGAGTCCCATGATACTGTTCCAGGTACTGGAATGTTTCTTCTAGGCGGATGTTGTCCCTGATCTGACCTTACTCACCAGGAACCTCTTTCTGTGCTATACACTTTTCCCTACCAGTGGGGCCTCTATCCCTAACCGACCACTCACAACCATGCCAAAACTCATCTTATTATATAGAGTCCCACACTGCAATGGCCACCTGAGATCTTGAGAGACCACATCCTCAAATCAGCTGACTTCTCTTAGAGACTGACGGACTCCATGAGGGAACAATTCCCCTGAAAGACTTCACTCCATCAGTAAACATGTGCAGACTGGAATATTTTGTTTAGTTTTTTCGTTTTCGTTTGGAAAATAAATTTATTTAGTTACTCCCGAAAATCGTTTTGATTCATTTTGTTTTTCGTTGGGGAATAGCTTTCGTCCGAAAATCCAATAATACTTGGTTTCTGTCGAATGGTCAAAAGAATATTCGACGGAACGTCGAATCTTTACATCGAATCGTACATTTCCGTTCAAATATTCTGCCTACAAGAATTCTAATGTTGTATGACTAGTAATAATGTCGAATCTCTGTAGTGTGGAATCTTTTCCCTATAATATTGAATCTTTTCCCTATAATGTCGAATCTTTTCCCTATAATGTCGAATCTCTCTATATCGAATTTTTACCGCAACGAAAACGAAAATAAAGCATTTTTTATGTCGGATCTTTCGGTTTTCGTTTTTTGCGCTTTCGTTATCATTTGTTAAAACGATAACGAAAAAAACGGATTTTCGTACGAAAATGCATTCTAACGAAAACGAATGCACATGTCTATCCATCAGTACCATGGCACAGAACCACCTACAGGAGGGAGAGGGAACCTTTAACAGCCTATAAGCACATAATGTAAAATCAAAGAGGAACAGGAAAAACAGAAATGCTGGACTCTTCTTTGATTTTGAGATCCCATAAAGAATTGTTTCTTCTTCATATTTTTTATGAATAAACTTGTCACATACTTTGTGGCAGAGCCTGACATGTAAAGGGAGGCTTCTCATACAGCCCTGGCTCTGAGACCACTGATGTTGCGGCAGTGGTTGCAAGTGCACGGTGAGGCTATAGTGCCTGTAAGATTTCCATTACCCGCGCAGTAGGTAGCAGGTGCGTCGCCAGAGATGGGTCATATCGCTGGAACAGAAGATGGCAGCAGAGACAGCAAACCCCAGATTGGTCAGACAGCAGGTGACTGGTGCTTGACAGACAGCTGGCAGGTAGCAGGTGTGGAAGAACTGGTCACACTAAGCAGTTGATGGCAGTGACGGCCCGGCACAGGGTCATCATAAAAAAATATTTAAAAAAGTTCCTTTAAGTGTGTGGAGGGGCGCTGGATACGCAGGTGTCTATGGGAAGCATAACGATTTTGACATCACATGATTGTGGCTGAGAAGCTTTATTGGCTTCCTTTAGAGTGTCCTCAGGGTGCAGAGTGATGTGCCTCAAACACTCCCACTGTTGAATTTAGCTTAGTTTGGTGGTTTATGATTGACAGTTCATAGGATGTAGGGCGGTGCTTTGAGCGGAACCATGTCACTTCCAGTTTCTCGAGTCCACTCGTTCCGGTCATGTGGTGGAACGCAAGCCCTAAGCCTCTCTGAGTCGGCCGGCCGGAGATGTCAATAACCCGACCCCGCCCACCCACATTGTGTGGTTGGCTCCTCTCACTGGCTGTCACTCACCTGTCTGTGTCACTCTCTCTGGGAGTAGCTGGCCCCTCCAAACGGCTGTCCATCCTCGCTCCCGCCACACCTCTCCTCTAAGCTTGGCGTTGATTGGCTTGGTCGGGTCACATAGGTCACCCCTGCAGACTGGCTGAAGTTGAAGTAGGGCGGAGTATCCCGAAAGGAATCAGGTGGGAGCAGGTGTGAGCAGTAGCAGCCAGTCACACTGTCCCTGACTCCCTGTGTGTTGCTGCTACTGTGCTGCATCTTGCACAAAAGGGGGTTCGACCGAACGGGGGGGTCGATGGGTAAATTGTTTGCCGCCCCCCAAAAAATATTGATGCACCAGCCGACACTGGTTGAAGGACTGACAGAGACCAGGTAGCATGCAGAGCAGGACTATAACTGGCTGAAAGGTCAGATTGGTCAGGAGGCAGAGCAAATCCAGAGACAGGTCAGGGCAGGTAGCGTTCCAACAAAGCCAATAACGGAAGTCAACACAGGAACATGAGTAATAGCTGTAGATCAGACAGCACTGGCTAAAAGAACTTCTGCAGTTTAAATAGTCCCACTGATGTCAACATTAGCGATGAGCGCATATGGGCAACCACACAGCTACACACCTGTGTATGTCTTGAGGCTTCATCTATACAATGACTAGTGCCTTCCCTACAAAACCCTTCTTGTTCTTTCAAAATTCGATTTGTCACTTGTGTTTTTCCTGTACTACTTGGATCACTAATTCTAACATGTTTTACCCCACAGCGATGCAAGATTAAACTCCTGGTGGGATACAACATGTCAAAGAGGACTTTATCTAGACAGAGAGTACAAGTACTGTAGTACAATGAGGTATTGTGCAGTTTTAACAATTTAATATAACAACTTAATCGGAATTCATACATTATTCTTTCATGTTACCATTATAAACAGATAGGTCATCAGACAGTGAGCACACAAAAGATTTGGCCTTGAATGGTGGTCAGACATTAAGAGATGGAATGCTCCAGGTTTCCACTCATTGGACCACATCAAACACCAGCCACGCTTTTCCTGTTTAAACAAATGTTCTTCTAAAGGATCATGCGTTGCATGCATCCACAAAACCTAAAACATTTTTTCAAACAATGGTTTAGCAGATTCACCCTTTGCTCTACTAATCTGGTGAGATTTCGTAAAAGTTTGACATTCCTTAGACTGTAACTTAAGGTCATGGCTCCATGTGTCAAGCAAATTTCCCAAATAGATTTTATATTCCTAACCACAGTCTGAGAGATAAGTGTTTCTGTCTAAAAAAAAAGAAAAAAAAAACTGTCCAGTCCACAACTTCTTACTGTATGTCTACTATTTACAGCTCAGACAAAACTTGTCAGCTAAACACTTACGCTCTGTGTCAAAGCAAAAAACTTGTGGGCAGATAGAAAGTAGTTTAATTGTAATTGGGACTTTTAGGGGCTAAAACTGCTTTTTTTTAAGAATAGCCAGTTGCGCATACGTTATCTACAACCATGAGGTGAGAAAATAAACTGAATAAATAGAGCCATGCATGCCCGATCACGTATAGTTTAACCACTTTCCCCCCCGGAAGATTTGGCTTACCAATGACCAGGCTATTTTTTGCGATACGGCACTGCGTCGCTTTAAATGACAATTGCGCGGTCGTGTGATGCTGTACCTAAACAAAATTGATGCTCTTTTTTTTCCCATTAATAGAGATTTCTTTTGGTGGTATTTGATCATCTCTGCGATTTTTATTTTTTGCGCTATAACAAAAAAAAGAGCAACAATTTTGAAAAAAAAAACACAACATTTTGTACTTTTTGCTATAATAAATATGCCCAATTTTAAAAAAAAAAGAAAAGCCAATTTTTTCCTTAGTTTAGGCCAATATGTGTTCTTCTACATATTTTTGGTAAAAAAATTGCAATAAGCGTATATTGATTGGTTTGCACAAAAGTTATAGGTCCGGATTCAGGAACAAAGTACGCCGGCGTATCTCCTGATACGCCGATGTGAATTCAAATGTGCGCCGTCGCATCTTTACGCAGATTCAGAAAGCAAGATACACCGAAAAACATGGCTTCAGCCGTCCGACGTAACTTGCCTACGCCGGCGTATCGTGGGCGCATAGTTACACTGGACGCATTTGGCGTTCCCATAAAAAATATGCAAATGAGATAGATACGCCAATTCACGAACTTAGTTGTGCCCGGCATATTGATATACGTCGTTTACGTAAGGCGTATGACCGGCGTAAAGTTACCCCTGCTATATGAGGCGCAGCCAATGTTAAGTATGGACATCGGAACAGCGTTGAATTGTACGTCGTTTATGTCATTTGCGTAAGTCGTAAGCGAATAGGGCTGTGCGTAAGTTACGTTCACGTCGAAAGCATTGACTATTTGCGCCGTTCGTTCGGACCCTCATTTGCATGGGGTCACGGCTAATTTTACTACAACACGCCCACTGCCTGGCTACTTTGAATTACGCGCACTTACGCCCGCACATTTACACTACGCCCCCGTAACTTAGGACGCAAGTGCTTTGTGAATACAGCACTTGCCTCTCTAAGTTGCGGCGGCTTAGCGTAAAGAAGATACGCTAAGCCTGCACAAAGATACGCAAATTTATCTGAATCCGGGCCATAGTGTCTACAAAATAGGGGATAGATTTATGGCATTTTTATTAGTAATATCTTTTTTACTAGTAATGGTGGCGATCTGCGATTTTTATCGGGATATTGCGATATTGCCGCAGACATATCGGACACAGTTGCACAGAGCAAGAAAGTATGCCATGCTTGTTATTTTAAAAATAACCCTGATTTTAGCCCTCATCCTCCTCTTATGGTGTCCCTGTGCTCCTGGCCCCTCACTCCTTATGAATGCCCTCATAGGAAGCCACTTGCTATGGGGTCATTCATAAGGAGGGAGGATCCAGAAGCACAGGGGACCCCATAAGAAGAGGATCAGGGCTGCTCTGTGCAAAACAGTTGCAGAGAGCTCTTAAAAAAAACAAAACGTTAAACTTTACAATAACTTTAATTGAGCTCTGTATTCATTAATATAGTTTTTGACTGAACTGAGAGACTGACCATGTTTGATGCAGTCAGTTAAAAGGTACCTGCATTTGACTTATTATCATCCTCCAACAATACCATGTACAGCAGAACTTAGGGAGGAAGAAGAAGCCAATCAATTGTGCTACAATACTCATGTGCCAACAAGGAACATGCAAAGGTTATGTCTGCCCGTTTGATGTGTTGCTGTGCCTTTAAGGATTAGGGAGCTGCCTCTTAACTTGTGCATTACTACATATAAAAACTAAACAATTCTTAATTTGTAAATGTCAGTGCTTTAAAGAAATCACTGCTCCTGGCCAAATAGAATTTTTTTGCACTGGTACATGTTTTCCTGGGCAGTGCCCACTCCCATGCTATTTTGCCTATTTAAATTTAAATTTTTGATTTTACATATTCAGCTCCCAATTATTTCAGTGGGGTTCGGAATCTAATCTTTTTTAAAGTTTGCCACACCCTGTTCGAAACAAGCCTAGGGCATTCTGGCTTGTCCCTAGTTGGCGGCATATCGCCTAGGGTGTCCTGCGAAGAAAGACACACATACCAACCAGCAGCGGCAGACACCTATGGACTGGCCCATATCCTTTACAATCAATCTCTTATTTCCTCTCGAGGTATAAAGGCCCCACTGATTACTGACACCTTTACTGACACCTCTTAGTTGCCCTTAAAATTCCACTCACATTTAGGGGTATTGAATTTGTTCTAGTTGGGGGCTTTGATAGTTTTGAGTTTGGGGGCACACATTACAGAGGTGCCTCCAACATTGCTTAAAAGTGTGCATGTAAGACTATTATGTGTAAATGTAGCACCCTTCTATATAGGTGCTAGGATTTGCAATCACTGCAGTCTGGTAAGATCCCCCATTGTCTTACAAGCACCTTGAGCACTAGAGAAGTGCACAGCTTTAATTAATTGTTTATTATGAACTAGATTTTTTTACATGCACATCCATGGTAGTTCACAATACAGGGCCTTAAAAGTATTCATACCCCTTAGAATTTTCCACATTTTGTAATGTTACAACCAAAAACGGAAATGTATTTTATTGGGATCATATATGATAGACCAACACAAAATGGCACTTAATTGTGAAGTAGAAGAAAAATGATAAATGGTGTTCAATTTTTTTTTACAATTAAATATATGAAAAGTGTGGCGTGCATTTGTACTCAGCCCCCTGAGTCAATACTTTGTAGAACCACCTTTCACTGCAATTACAGATGCAAGTCTTTTTGGGGGTGTCTCTGCCAGCTTTGCACATCTAGAGAGTGACTTTTTTGCCCATTCTTCTTTTGCAAAGTAGCTCAAGCTCTGTCAGGCGGCGTACACACGACCGAGGTTCTCGCTGGAAACCAGCGAGAACCTCGATTGAAGCTGCATTCCAGCGAGGACCTCGGCCGTGTGTACGCTCTCGGCGAGCTTCCCGTCGGGAAGCCCGTCGAGCAGAAATAGAGAGCACGCTCTCTATTTGCTCGACGGCCCGCCTGGAAGAATGGCTGGTTGCCTTTACCGACAGGCGGGTCGCCAATTTCGACGGCCGGCAGGGAACCTCGACGGGCGGAACGATGTGTTCTGCCCGTCGAGGTTCTCTGCCGTGTGTACACGGCCTCAGATTGGATGGAGAGCGTCTGTGAATTCTAAACCATTTCATTGTAGCTCTGGCTGTATTTTTAGGGTTCTTGTCCTGCTGGATGGTGAATCTATGCCCCAGTCTCAAGCCTTTTGCAGACTCTTAAGCCTCCTACACACGCACGGTTTTCTCGTCAAGAAAACTGCCCAGAATCTAGACGAGAAAAATAGAGAACCTGTTCTCTATTCTCTCGTCGTGAGATTCTTGGCAGTGTTTTCCTGCCTGGAATAGAAACCCGATCGTTTGTATACTTACCTCTTCAGGGAAACCTGCGCATGCTCAAAATGACTTTGACGCATGTGCGGTAGCTTCCAAGGCATACGTAGTGTGAAGCAAGATGGCGGCAACTGCATTGAATGTGACGAGGGCATGCTCGTCGTAGTCGATGACGTCACCGCCTTCGTGCTATTTAAAAGAACAGCGGTTCTTTTCAATGGTCCGTGTGCACACTCGACCGGCTAGAGAATCTTGCCAAGAATCTCGTCAGGAAAAAAATCATTTTTTTCCTGATGAGATTCTGGGCCATGTGTATAGGTTTTCTTCTAAAATTACTCTGTACTTGGCTCCATCCATCTTCCCATCAACTTTAAACAGCTTCCCTGTCCCTGCTGAAGAAAAGCATCCCCACAACATGATTCTGCCACCACTATGTCTCATGGTGGTGAGGGTGTGTTCAGGTTGATGTGCAGTGTTAGCGTTTTGCTTTTAGGCCAAAAATTTCAATTTTGACCAAAGCACCTTCTTCCACATGTTTGCTATGTCCCCCACATGGCTTCTCGCAAACTGCAAACAATGACTTTCTTCTTGCCACTCTCACCATAAAGGCCAGATTTGTGGAGTGCACAATTTACAAATGCTGCAATTTAGAAAATTTTTGAAAGGTTTAGCACCGGAAAACCCTTTTTGATAGATAAAAAGTGCATTTTATATACAGCTATATAGATCAGACCAAAACTAGGGACAAATAAGGAGCAATGAGGGACAGAGGGACATTTCTTCAAATCAGGTACAGTCCCCCGTAATCAGGGACAGTTGGGAGCTATGTTTACGAAGAGTGTTTTCTTAATATTTTTGCGTTAAAAAAATTAATAAATTGTTTACTTCCAGCTGCTCTGGTCCTCCAAGGCCATAGAGGTGATCAAATCCTATTTACTCTTTGAGCGCCTGTGTGACCAGCCAGCGGCACCGTTTCTCAGGTGAGCCGGTGGAAATGGTAAGCCCGAGAGATATCGGCGAGCAGTGGGAGGGGGGGAGTCCCCTCTCAATGCTTCTGAAAGCATTTGAGTGGCTCATGAGCCACTCGGAATGCTTTCAAAAGAAAGACAGCAGCTGGCTAACAAAAACAATACTGGGGTTATGGCTGATATGTTCAGCTATAATCCTGGTAAACCACTTGCAAGCCGCAGTGAATATATACGTATTGCGGTTGGCAAGTATATAAAATACTCAATCACAAAATAATTTTTTACTTTATTTTTATACTTTTTAATTCCACCTTGTTTGCTATCATGGGCGTTCGCTCCATAGGGCAAGGGGGGTCGTTTGCCCCCCCCCTGGAATCGCCAGGGAGAGCAAGGCCCAGGCTCCTGGCAGTGATGCAGGGTGCTGTGTAATGTAAATGGGGGCAGTGATGCAAGGTGCTGTGTAATGTAAAGGGGGCCAGTGATGCATGGTGCTGTGTAATGTAAAGGGGGCCAGTGATGCAGGGTGCTGTGTAATGTAAAGGGTACCAGTGATGCAGGGTGCTGTGTAATGTAAAGGGGGCCAGTGATGCAAGGTGCGGTGTAAAGGGGTCCAGAGGTGCAGTTGTGGAGAGGGGGTACACAGTAGTGACAAAGAGATATTGAAAGATGCAGGGGGCACAGTGGGGTGTTTTTACATTTTAATATGGGGGGCGCACTTTTAACCCCCACTAGCGGTCGAAGAAAGAGTAAAATGCGACTGTGTATTGCCGCTGCCGAAGCGCCCCCCTCTGAAAAAATTTCAGCGGACACCCATGTTTGCTATGCTTGGGTTGACATGGTTCTGAGGCATTCCCATTATCGGTTTGGCTTTATCATACGCTGGGGTTTCCTCCAGTGTGAAGATCACACCTGCGTGAAACACTCTTAGGACTGGAAAACATTCACAAAGTTTTGGTACTGTATGTGAAATGCTTAGGCCCAGAATATGGGGAATGCTACAAATACATGCTGCATTCTCATCCTGTTTCTTTCTGTGCTGCAAGAAATATTAAAGTACTAAATTGCATTGCTGGTTTTAATCATACTGCCTTCGTTTACATAATGAACACCATAACAGTATAAAATTAAACTTGAATGGGAATTGTAATCCTAATGGTCTGTATTTCTCCTAATTACCCTTGATGAAATCCTTGGCTTCAAATTACCCAGCAATTCCTTTGATTCTATTTTAAAAAACTTTTTTTTTTTTATAAAATTGTGAAAATATATTTGTCCTGCTGTGCAAGCTGTGTGGTCCCACTTCCAAAATCAGAAGAACACTGAAAACACCAAGCACCCCCTTCATGTACATGTATAACAAGGAATTAAAACACATTTCATCCCAGGATGGGGGGGGGGGGGTCTGTATCCGGCAATCAAAGAAAAGTTTGTTTTATGCACTTGACATTAATTGAAAGTGATAAACAGGTGGCACTATAATGCGTACTGTAGATTAGAAAGAGAATATTTGCTTTTTTCCTTTGTGGTGAGTATAACACCACTAGCTGATATATTTATAAAACCAGCTGCTTAAAACACATGGAAACATTTGTTTTTGTCAAAGTTGGGGGAAGTCTGGCTTGTTTTTGGGTTTCTTATGTTCTAATTTATGTAAATTATAAAGCCACAAAACCAGCATTAAATTTTTGTTAATGCTTAGTTCCAGAGTGCGTCTTGGAGTGTCCATCAGGAACCTATCCTTTCCATCCCTTTTACCACCACAACTGTCTATCTTTTAAACCAGATATAGAGATTTGTATGAATAAATGCTCTTTTGACTTTATAACTAAACTCTCCATTGTTTCTTATTTTAGATAGTAGATTAAGGGAAAAAATTGGTGTTAAAAGTGTAAATCTGGACAAATACAAATATTTAACACATTACGTATGGAACAGTAAAAACTGCATTACATATTTCAGCTCCAGTTCATATAATTGTTGTAGTATATGTAGTAATGTGTTGGGTGTTATATATATATATCTATATCCATATCTACGAAGACTACAATAATCTGTTACTCTAAGTTATGCAATTATTTATTTATCTGAACTTCATTCAGGAAAAAAGGGTAACAGTTTGAAGAGGCCACAGCATCCCATAGATGGCAGTGTGCCTTTGTTTAATAGTGTAATTGTCTGATACAATTCAAGTATTTAAAAAAAATGTATAATGTTAATATCTGCAAAATCTATGTGCAATATCTACAGGATAAGATTTTCCATATCCACATATACAGTATATCATACAGAGAATTGGTTGTAGCACAATCCAATTTTATTATTCTGAAAAATTCAGCATAAAATGTAGCTTAGCATCAGTTTTGAGAACACCATGCTCTTTATATATGTATTTTCAAAATGAGGAAGACACCATTTTTAAAGGAAAATACAAGAAATTGCAATACAGCATAACTATAGCAAAACACTTGAATATGTAATTTAGTTTCCTGAAGTTTTTACAGAACCTCAAGCTGCCATCCGGCTTAGTATGTTTCTTGACCACTCACTGTTAGATTACTGTCTGATCCCAAGGACTAACAATTTCTGTGCCTCTTCTGTTTTCTTCTTTTTTCTGAGCTGCAGGTACTCAATAAGGTCCTAACTGTACTGTGATAAGAACAGTGGCGTCACTAGGGTTGGCGTCACCATAAGGTGTCACCACACCTGTCTATCCTGGCCCAACGCCCTGCAGGCAGTACACGGTTATGGGGCGCACCGCAAACCGGTCCCTGTAAATGATAGCATAGGGTAGTATTGTGGCAGGTTAGGGTAATATAGAGTGGTATAGTGGCAGGCTAGGGGGAATAAGGAAGGTTGGGGTGGTATAGGACAGGTTAGGGTGATATAGGGCAGGTTGGGGTGGTATTAGACAGGTTAGGGTGATATAGGGCAGGTTAGGGTGGTATAGGGCAGTTTGGGGTGATATAGGGCAGGTTAGAGTGATAAAGGGCAGGTAAGGGTGGTATAAGGCCGGTTTGGGTGATCTAGGGCAGGTTAGGGTGGTATAGGACAGGTTGGGGTGGTATAGGGCAGTTTGTGGTGATATTGGGCAGGTTAGGGTGATAAAGGGCAGTTTGGGGGATATAGGACAGGTTAGGGTGGTATAGGGCAGTATGGGGTGATTTAAGACAGTTTGAAGTGGTATAGGTAAGTTTGCAGTAATTCACAGCATAGCTGCAGAGATGAAGACATCTGAGGGCTGCTGTGTCCTTGCCTCTTTTTCCTCCTTCAGCAGCGGGATCAGCCAGAGTGAAGAAGTCCCTGGGAGGAGTGGAGGAGGCAGCCACACCCCCAGCTCTGCCCACCAACCCCGGCTGAAGGAGAAATTGGAGATCCCCAAGGGTTAACTTCACTGACTGGGGAGTGTTATAGGCAGCCTCCCTTGCATGGCTATGTTTCCTGCTCGTTGTAGCTCTGTAAGTGCACGCAAAATAGTGCACTGTGTAGAAGCAGCCCCGGTGTCACCCCTCTGGCGATTGCGCACCCCTTGCCCCCTCATAGCGATGCCACTGGATATGAGACTTAGTCACAATGCCAGGTAATTCTTAAAATAACTTATGATTTTTCTGCAAGAACTTTCTTGCCTCCTGAATGTGAATAGCATAGATGATGTCTGACACCCTAAACTCTGGTATATACTGCATGTTTCGCAGGTGACATTTTAGGGTCACTTTCTACTGAGTAGGCTTTACAATCCTTCCAGGGTTTTAATAGGGTTAACATGGTATATTTGGAAGAGCTTTATCTCTCAGGACTGGTATATCTGGTAGTTGACATCACTGATTTTAACTCTGATCTCATACAGGCCGCACCATTTTTCCAGAGATTTACAAAGTAGCCACCAAAACAAAGACTCCCAGAATAATGAGAGCTAAGATTTTACCAGACTGATTATAAACTCTGGCCTGCACCTCTTGGGTTTGCTGCATATGTTCCCAAACTATGGCCATGACTTCTGCTGTTCTATGCAGCATCTAAGCAATGCATTCAATTACACTTTTGTGAGGAGTGGCATCTTGTTCCCATGTTTCCTGGGCTAGAGCCAAGATTCCCAGGGACATCTACCATGTAAAAAGTTAAATTGAGAAAACCTTTGGAAGACAGTCTGTGGCACTTATCTTTTTGAAAACATTACATATGGTAACTAGAAGGGTCAGTCATTTGCATGTATATGAACTACTTCTTTAGCAAACCCTTCAATGTTCTATTGAAATGTTCTACAAGCCCATCAGTTTTGGCGTGATACACTGTGATGCGTAGGTGAGTTATTTTCAACAAATGACACAGCTTTTCAGATACCTTGGCAATACAGAGGTTTCTTATTCTGTCAATTTTCGGGAATACTGGCACAGTTAAATATGTGGCATAGCTTTTTCACTATAGAGGAATTGTTTCTAGGTACCAAATGGCATGGTCAAAAACTATCAATATGTCCTGGTGCCCACTGGCAGGCCTTTGGAATGGCCCAATAAAAACCATGGCAACCCTTTAAAAAAGGACCTTAATTATAGGCAAGGGTACCAATGGGCAATTGCTTTGTAAATAAAATCTGATCCTTTGTTTCTTTTTCCAGCACTAAATGACTGCCCAAATCATCATAATGGGCAAGATCCAACACCATCTATTTGTTATGCCACGTACACACAATCATTTTTCAGCATGACGATTTTTTTCGTTTTTCAGCATGTCCAAAAAACAAAATTTTTCCAACTTCATCATTAAAAACGATGTTGCCCACACACCATCGTTTTAAAAAAAAGATGAAAAAACCGCAGTGACGTACAACACGTACAACGGCACTCTAAAGGGGAAGTTCTATTCGCCTTTGGGCTGCTTTAGCTGATTCCTTGTTAGTAAAAGACGATTCACGCTTTTCTGTCTGTTACAGCGTGATGAATGTGCTTACTCCATTATGAATGGTAGTTTTACCAGAACGACCGCTTCCGTCTCATAACTTGCTTCTGAGCATGCGTGGGTTTAAAACGTCGTTTTAGCCCACACACAATAATTTTGTACACCCCGAACAATGACATTGTTTAAAACGACGTTAAAAAATGCAGCATGTTCAAATTATTTTATTTTTTTTCGTTTTTTCAGAACCTGAAAAATTATGTGTAGCCCACACACGATAATTTTAAATGACGTTTTTCAAAAACAATGTTTTTTTCATGCTTAAAAATGATCGTGTGTACGCGGCATAAGACTGAGGGAACCTCAAGCTGCTCTACAATTAGCTTATGCTCCTCTCATTTATGATACAGTAATTTATGGTATACTACAAATGGGGATATACCAGCCTTAATTCTAGTTCTTGAGGTACCCAGTTTGTCACCTTTTTCCCATTTTTCCACACATTTTGAAAATTGACAACCAGCACTTTCAGGCAAAACAATTACATCTTGAATTTCAGACACATTTTCAGAAATGGTTACCCATTTTTCCCCCCACATTTCCCTAAGCAGGGGCAAATCATAGCCCAGTGTTATACTGTGTATCAAATTCCTCCATGCATAACATGCTTTACATTGCTGCCCACTAAGAGCTCTGCGGTGGAGTAGTCTGCCATGTGTATATAGGGTACTCCCATTTGGTTTGTGTCAAGCTTTCAAGGCTCCACTAGTTTGGCTTTGGCCAATTTAACAAGGCTTCCAGAGTCTTATAATAATGCCCATACTGGATGCTCTTATATTGTATTAGGACATATCTGCCTTTCAGTCTCAGTTCATCGATGTGCAACAAGCAGGACCGGACCAGCAGAGGACAGGTTAGGCAGTCGCATTAGAGTGCCAAGATTTAAAGTAAAAATCCCTAGCCCCTTAGTTTGAATTTTAAAAATAACTGTCTTCCTTATCCTAGGTGGGGGGTGGAGTGGCTCCCCTGAACCAGAGCTCCAGAAGGCCGATCCACACCTGTGTCAGCAGAATCAGTCCTTGGATGTGGATGAGACAGGAGACTAGCAGTCATTGGTTGCTAGGACCACCACTGTGATTTGCAGCTGCACACAGCAGGGGGAAACCTTCCCTGTGCAAAGCTGCTCCATCAGCTTCGCCTTCCTGCACCGACCCCGACTCCTGTTTCTTTACTCCAGATTTCTCCTGCCAGCCTGCTGGGTAAGGTAAGGGAGAATTCCTACCCCAAGCCTGTTCCCGCCCAGTGGCATACAAATAAGGCAAACAGCATATTCCTGGCTCTTGCAGAATACACAGTGCCCAGCGCCTGAGCAACTTTAGTGTGTGCCCAGGTGTCCTCCTGTCACACTTCCCCCTCCTCTTTGCACTTATCGCACTGCCCCACTCCTGTCCCTCTGCCACCCTCCTTTGCCACTGCTCCCCTCCTGTCCCACTACTCTTCTCTCGTCACACTACCCCCCCACCTGTCACACTGCCTCCAACCTGTCCCACTGCCTCCAACTGGTCACACTGCCCCCTATTTGTCACACTGGCCCCCATCTGTTATTTTGCCCCCACCTGTCACACTACCCTCTCCTGTCACACTGCCCCTCCTATCACACTGCCCCTTCTGTCACAATGTCCAGATATCCCTCTCCTTTCCCAATGCCCTCTTGTCACAATGATTGGTATGGTTAGACAATGGTGAGTAGGGTAGTGGGAAATGCACATTCACCTATGTAGACAACATTTTTTGCACCGAGCTTGGCCAAAAGAAAATGTTAGGCAAATAGTCAAGTTTCATAGACAATGTAATATGGGGCAGTTGGCAGCTTTATGATACATCATTGGCACCACCGGCACCTATGTAGCTGTGTCTCTCACTCAAGTGCTAGGAGGCCGTTCATATCTGGCACCTATGGATGTCTTACCCCTTCCTTAAAAGCCTATTTACCCCTTTAATATAAGGGAATAGTTTCAGCCAGGGTTAATGTTTTACTGCTTCAAAGTGTTATCTGCCTGTAGAACAGATTTAAGAGATAGTTCTTGGTAGCAGTATGAGCAGCTGTATATTAAAAGGCAAGTCCCTGACATTACAATATAACTTCTTAATCTTAAACTGTTTGTGAGGTGGAACAAATCATTCATCAGGGACCTTGTGAGCTTCCCAGATGTTCTTGGATGGCCATGGTATCCCCAGATAATATGTGGACCTAGGAATTGGGGGCTTTATCCTACCAATAGCTCTACAAGGCCTCCAGGTTTTATTACAAATAGCAAGACTTTTTAAGGTTCTGAAAAAACTATGTTTTTTTCCTTCACATAAGCCAAAAACCCTAGAGATCCTAACTATGTGTATGTGAGAAACCTGGGTGGCACATACCCTCTGTCTAAAATTCTGCCAGCCAGGGCTTCACAATACATTTATTTAATTTGCAGAAAAGCAATGTTATTACATTGACTCCTAAAATCCTGCATGCACACTCTGTGTGGGGAAACAGCTCTTGGAAACTGTAGTTCTGGGGGAAGACATGTCTACCTTAATAGTGTCTAAGGTAAAAGAAAATATGGACGCTCTACAGGAGGTCAGGGAGGTTTGTATGTAAAAGTTGGTCATGCTTATTCAAATTCCTTAAAATATTCTAGTTTGTTCAGATTTTGTTTTATTCTTCTTTATTATCTTTTATCTTTTTGTTCAAAAAAGCAAGTCTTGTGAGCTTGTTTCTTTATGTATCTGTTCTTTCTTCCATTTTGGGAATGTCGCTGAATTTAGAACTGAAAGGCAATCCCTAAATCCACTAATAGCATCACTTAATAGCCAGTGTGTTCTGCTAACTCACTTATGGAAACACAGCGCTTCTGTTTTTCTTCAGATTACTACAGTTAATGATGTCTGGGGTATTGTGCAGTGAAGAGTTTTAATGAGTAATTCCTTCACTAAACAAATAGAAGGGCACTTAGGAGAATAGCTACACATCCCAGAAGATCTACTTCACCATAGATTGTTAGAAGGATACATGGGAAGGTGGCACTCAACCAAAGTGCAGAGCATAGAAAAGGCACTTGGTCTCAGGCTAATCCTAGGCCAACTAAATATTAAAGTGCAACTCAAACTTTGGGACGAATCATATTCAGGATCACACTTATGGTATATGAATAAATCATAAAAATATTCTTCTTGACCTTCTTTGGAGTGCTGTTCTAGGTCATATGTCTGTAACCCGAATATAAAAGTGAAAAGGTGCTTTTCACTTCGTTGGAATGTCTGCAAATAAAATCCCTCTTGAGTCCCTGTTGAGACATCTTTGAGCGGCGAGTCATCATTGAGGGAAACAGATATATAGCTGATTCACTACATTGCCCAGACCTTTCTGCAGAACCTCTTATTAAAAACAAAAATCACTAGTTTTAAGGGAGCAGTGTCACTGCAATGGCACAGACAGTGTCAAGCAATTGTTTTCTATGTGCCTGGTTCACACCACAATTATGTGAACATGTGCGTTGCTTTAAAATGCAACCTCTCTGCACACAACGCAAAGCATATGAACACATGTAAGTGCAACACAATTGAAAGTAAAGATTTAAAAAATGAATTGTTGTTAGTATTTTGACCATTCCAGGGACCTGTCATAATGGATGACATAAAACATAGACTAACATGCCTAAAAAGTAAGCATAACAAAACACAATGCACATAACAATGCATGTTAAATGCACATTATCAGATATGCATTTCTGATGCTTTGCAGTGGATTTTTATGTGCAGCATGGCGAAAGGACCCTAAGGCCACGTACACACGATCAGACCGGTCCGATGAAACTGGTCTGAAGACCAGTTTCATCGGACCAATTCGATGGTGTGTACGGCCCATCGGACGGTTGTCCGTCGGACCAAAGTTTTAAAACTTGCTTTAAAATCTGTCTGACGGACACCTGGCCGTCGGACCAAAACGATGGTTAGTACACAAAAGCATCGGACCAAAAACCTGCGCATGCTCAGAATCAAGTCGACGCATGCTTGGAAGCATTAAACTTTGTTTTTTCAGCACGTCGTTGTGTTCTACGTCACCGCTTTCTGGCCCGATGGGATTTTGGACTGATGGTGTGTACGCACATCAGACCATCAGACCACTTCAGCTTGGTCCGATAAAAACTGTCCGTCGGACCAGTCTCATCGGACCGGTCTGATCGTGTGTACATGGCCTTAAGGATACATTTGGTATATGTTGGCAAAACGGCATAACTGGCCAACAAAACAACATAACAATGCCACCAGGATTCCACTCTTTCAAAGAGAAGCACCAGATCCAAAACTTTGTCATCATATAGTCATCAAATATAATATTATTGACCAAGTTTAACCATTCATTGAACACAATTAGTAAAGTATATCAAAGATCTGGTATTGAACCATTGAACTCATGTTCAAATCAGTGTGTTCTAGCGCTAGGACCTCCGTCTACATCTCCATAGTGCACCCTAGTGGCATTGCTAAATACACAACACAAAAGCAATTCCAAGTCACAATGAAACCCAGAGACTAACCAGTAGAAATCCTTAGGGTAATCCAGGTATAAGGTGTCTGTATACATTGTCCTGTGGAGTATGCTAGCGACTGGAACTGGATTTGTGAGCAGGTCCCCACTCACCAACATGGAGACAGTGTAGGAACTTCCTGAAGAGCGATCAAAGTCACTTCTTCCTTCTGCAGAATGGACTGAGATGATGGTCTGGCTGCTGGAACAGTAAAACATCTGGTCCTGCTGTATACAGCGATGCTGTGGTGGTGCCCCTCATGTAGCAAGTGGTGTTAGACCTGCCTGTATCGGAGCTGGGAGCGATGCGTTGCCGCGTGGTAGGCTGCGGTCCTCTGGCACAGCAGCAAAGGGGGTGTTTACTTGATGAGATCCGGGAAGCAGGAGAGTTTGGGCCTGGTCTGCTGATCCCTTTATATCCTCCCTCAGAGTTCTCTCCCTGGAGCAGATGGTTTGCTGGGAGGTGTAGTTAATGGATAGTTCTTCAGATCAAGGGTGTCTGTTCAGGAGACTACAGTTCCCACAATGATCTCTGCTTGGCTCAGGAATATGATGCATGTAATCCGAGCCCAGCAATATATGAACACAGAGACAGTCTAAGAAAGGAGAGTGTAAGTCTGTAGTGCCAGATAACTGTAGTCTGCTGTGGGCTACATCTGCATACCTAAATGACTAAGCCCCTGATGGGGTAGACATCAAACAAGATGAAAAGACAACAAAGGTGTTAGACAGGGGGTATGACCTGGCGGTTTATGTAATGCTCAGTGAAAAATAAAGCTTTTTGACAGTGGTGTTGTGATTTACACTTTACTGCTACATGTCTGTTTTACAGTTGAAGAATTTCCTTACTCCCTGTCTGGCAAAACCATTGACACCGTGACAGTAAGTCCTCTTTCATATGGGCAGCTGGGGGTTGTTAATAAATGATGGCTAAGCCTTGGTTTTAGTGCCCCCCCTGGCCCCCCACCTAAAGGTTAAACAACAGCTGAAGGAGGCTGTTCACATGCCAAGGCCGTGATACTTTGCATCACCGCTGCAGCAAATTTAACATGACATGCCATTAATGTCAATGGGGCCGTGCCGCAACAGCAAGCCAAATGCTTGGCTCACAGTTGCGGTGCATTAGGCCCATTATTAACTGGCAGCAGAAACAGAAAAAAAAAGGTATTTAGAAATTGGAAGGAACACTTCACCTTAGCCAAAACCTGAAAACTTTCTGCCGTGGAACGCTTTCCAGAGCTTTGGCTAGTGTGAAACTGGCCTAATTGAGGAGAAATCACTCTAACCTAACATCAGATAGAAGTAAACCCTGATGGGGCCCAAAATTCTTCCTCGCTCTTTCAAAAACTGAAAAAAATAACAGTTTTAGATAGACATACAATTTAAATTTACATTTGGAGTGTAACATACTTTAAGGGTTTGTATTAACAGGTCACATATTGCATTCGTTTAGGTCCAATTTCTGAAACAGGGCCATCTTAATAGCATCATGGGCCCCTGGGCAAAGTAATGCTCCAGGGCCCCTACAATGGAGACAGTGCAGGTGAACAGACATCAAGTAGATAGGAGGCAGACAAGCGGAGCTTCCCCTTTTGGGTGGAGCTCTGCATTAACTACATGAACAATCATTCTGCACAGCAACAGTAGTCCTTCTACGCCCTAGATATCCCCCCAGCACGCTGACCCCTCTACACCCCAAATATCCCCTGTGAACTCTGCCCCCTCTACACCCTAGATATCCCCTCAGCACTCTGACCCCTCTACACCCCAGATATCCCCCTTAGCACTCTGACCCCTCTACACCCTAGATATTCACCCCAGCACTGTTACCATATACCATAAGATACACATTGTATTTTGACCCCACTTCATCCCTGATACCCCCTACCCTGTGGACTCTCTAGGCAATGCCCAGGTGTGCCCTCTCATTAAGACAGCCCTGTGAAAGCCAACTGAAATGGTCAATGAGATATATTTACAAGAAGCTCTGGAATTGAAGTAAAAGTAGGTAATTTTTCCCAGATTACTCCATAAATTTGTGTTAAAACCTCAGGCTAAGCCAATTTGATTGTGAAAGGGTATTATTGGCATTATTGGGTATTATGTATTTTCATAAGTTGCCCTATGTGTTGCTCTTTGAAGATTTTATACTGTTGCTGCCTAAAGAGATAATAGGAGAAGATGAGGAATTGTTCACGATGTCCAGGTTTGCACAAAATAAATATAGTAAACTGTTAGCAGTCTCTCTGCATTCCTGCGATTTAAAACTGGGTTTCCTAGAAAACTTGACTAATTAGGCCTGATTATGCTACTGATGTGGTTATTCTCTTTGGAGGAAGTAACTGTCTTCACAGATAGTCTTTCTAAAAAAAAAACAGCTGCATTGTAAGTAAGTAAAAGATTTGCTTTTGTAGAAGCTGGATACAAGATCCATTTCCCTGCTGGAAAGAGGCATGAACTGTGTAGTAATGACAGACAGGCTATGGGTTGTTTCGGGGGGGGGGGGGGGGGTTTATAGAAGAAAAGAAGGGTGTGTTGTGTGGTTGGGAGACAATTTCAAAATGAAACTCAGAGAACATTTAGGCCGCGTACACACGAGGGGATATGTCCGCTGAAAACGGTCCGATGGACCGTTTCAGCAGACATCTCCGCTCGTGTGTATGGGCTAGCGGACAGATTTCTCCACCCGACAGATTTCAAAGCAAGCTTTGAAATCTATCCGGTGGGAATCTGTCCGCCCGACATGTCTGCTGGTTAGTACACTTACCAGCAGACATGTCGGCTCCCACCGCCGCCGCGCCGCTGCCGAATGGATTCGGCGCATGCGCGGAAGTGTTTTACTTCCTGGTGCGGTGACGTAGCGGTGACGCGGCGGTGTCAACGTCACCGCCGCGTCATCGCCACGTCACCGCGCCGTCCGGCGGCGGGGAATTTGATCCGATGGTGTGTACACGCCATCGGATCAAACTCCCGATCGGACATATCCGATGGAAATGGTCCGCGGACCGTTTTCATCGGATATATCCGATCGTGTGTATGGGGCCTTATAGAAAAAAACATCTAATACATATAAGTTATTTTATTATTATCTGTTGTTACTTTAAATGCTGCAATTGGGATTTATTTATTTAAAGTAATATTAAAGGCAGATTATAATTTTTTTGAATTGAAAAATATGTTATACATACCTGCCCTGTGCAGTGGTTTTGCACAAAGTAGCCCTGAACCTCCTCTTTTCAGATCCCCCTCCAGCACTCCTGGCCCC
Organism: Rana kukunoris; assembly: GCA_029574335.1. Lineage (NCBI taxonomy): Eukaryota > Metazoa > Chordata > Amphibia > Anura > Ranidae > Rana > Rana kukunoris. The sequence goes on along the minus strand of CM056050.1, from coordinate 69,813,175 downwards.
ACCTTCCTGCCGAGTGTGCCAGCCCACCGTTTTGTGTGTCTATTCACTCACGGAGAATAGCTCGCCACCGCTCTCTCATCATTGGCTTACTGGCTGTGGCCCCCACTGCTGTCTCAGCCAATTAGGAGGAAGAGACCCAGGAGAGCCGCTGCTCTCATGTACATCGCTGGATCAAGATGGGGTCGGGTAAGTATTGAGGGGAGGCTGTTGCACACAAATTGTTTTTTTACTTCATACATATGTAGCGCTACCCCCTCAGGAGCCGCTGGATAGATTTGGGACAGCGTTTTACCTTCAGTGATGCATCTAGGGGTATGATGATCATGAGGTGATGTGAGCAATGAAGGAATGTCCAAACAGCAGGGTGTCGTTTTCTGTGTTTTTATTTTCTTGCCAAACACGGCAAACGATTAACTTGAAGTTGACAGAGAAAGATTGGTGAAAGGAGAATTGCAGATTCAGGCATTAACCATGTAGAAGCAGTCCTGCTTCAACGATACTTTTTGCTTCGACACCACTCCAGCCGGAGTGAGTATAGTGTACCTGGACAGTCTCTCTCACAGAACTGGCAGCCAGAGTATCACTTGGACCCTTGAGAAGGAGAACAAGTCTCTGCCACAGACTTGGCTCAAATGAAAATAGGAGTTGAACCTCTGCCACAGGCCCTTGCTCTGGAACACAGATAAATGGAGCAGATCCTTCTCAATAAAGTGGTTGCCTGAATCTCCCTCAGGTAATTCTTGGTTTCGGTCACCGACTGACAGGTTACCATAAGACAAACTCCCAGTGTCCAGTCACCTTGATCCCCGATGGCTTGTCTAGGCCCTATTGGATTGCCTGCCTCCGGGCTTTCCTCAGACTCCCCACTGAACAGCACAACTCGCTTGGGATCTTCTCTCAAAAGATGGGGGACCCAATAAGTCACTGGGTCCCATCACCGCTTCAGTTGCTCCGGGCCAACGTGGTCCCGGAAACAAAGACAAGGCGTAGCACGTGTGCCCTGGCCTGGTAGGCCATATCGCCGGGGCCCATGATGTGTGCACACCCTAAAGGTGGGTGTCGCACCCGGATCCAACCTCAAACTCCCCCGCCCAACATGGTGCCTAACTAGAAGTACCCTCCCCCAGCATGCCCCACAAGGGAAAAACCCCTCTGATTGGCTGCTGGCCAGAAGGCGCTCTGGCCTGGACTCCACTGCCACCACCTGTCTCCTTGGGGTGGAAACGCACCCCAGGAACACAGAATGAACTGACAGCACAGCCCAGCTAGAACCATAGTTAAATTTACAGAATTCACATGGATGAGAGCTACATAACTCTCTCATACCCCTCTAAATTTAAGATAGCACCTGGACTGAAAGTACATAGGCGCTACACATAGAATGCAGGAAGGTAAAAAATCTTTAACCTTTACATCCACTTTAATAAGTTGCTTCCACCTACAACCAGTTCTAACCAGTTAGAATTTCAAGCTTTAACACCTTAAGGACTGCCGTACGACTATGTACGTCGGCAGAATGACAAGGCTGGGCATATGGACGTACAGGTACGTCCCCTTTAAAAAAAATTCACCTAAATAGCTTCATTTACCTTAGTGCAGTCCTCCTTCACTTACCTCATCCTTCAATTTTGCTTTTAAATGTCCTTATTTCTTCTGAGAAATCCTCACTTCCTGTTCTTCTGTCTGTAACTCACCACTGTAATGCAAGGCTTTCTTCCTGGTGTGGAGAAAGACTCTTGAGGGGGGAGGGGGCGAGCAGGCAAGTCAGGACTCTCTCTACTTTGCAGATAGAGAAAGGAGCTGTGTGTTAGTGGGCGTCCTGACACTCCTGCTCGCCCCCTCCCCCTCAAGAGGCTTTCTCCACACCAGGAAGAAAGCCTTGCATTACAGTGGTGAGTTACAGACAGAAGAACAGGAAGTGAGGATTTCTCAGAAGAAATAAGGACATTTATCACTGATACGCCGGCATAACTCTTTCTGAATCTGGCCCATTGACGTTACATTTGATAGAACATAACAAAAAGCCATTATATTGCATTACACAACGTCATATTTAGTTGTATACTCTTTCTAATAACACCGTGTTCTTGTCGTGGCAGTTAGGGGGTGTGCAGAGCACACCGCCATCCTGCCTTGTGCTTTAAAGCACACACTCCATCTTAATGAAATAATGCCATCTTTAAGCTAAAAGTTTCACTCACCATGCATTCAAAGAGACATCATCACAACAGCTTGTTCTCATCTATAGCTACCAGACATCCCTGCCTAGCAGCAGCTAGCTCCATTTATTTTATAGTGTCAACAGGAGTAACAAAAGAAGGCGGTGGCTTCACAAAACAGCCAATCAGACATGTTTGTATACTTTCAAAAGAAACCAATCACAGACATGTGATTCAAATAATGCTAGTAGCTAGGTGTGCAAACAACTGGGTGGCAAGCCATGCTCTGTGAGACAAAGGAATCAGAAAGCATGGCCTCGGCACAAAGCCATGTGCAAACCAAACCACCGCCATCATTGCAAACCATACTAAATCATGGATCAGATAACCATAATGTTCATATAGTTATGCTACAGTTTCCATGTACGCTGATCTGTCCACTCGGAGTCATTTAATGCAGTCGACAAGAAGTGGCCAGTCCCTTGCTGAGGCATAAATGAACATCCTTAAAGGAGCTCGCAAATCTTTGTCCATGAAAAGGTGTTTGCTCCAATGGCCTTCCACCAACGTCTGTATGCGTGAATACGCTCATATGAGCGCATTACAGCAAACCGACACTGGGGGACATCTGACAACATACATTTATAGAATTTTCCACAACAGTCTAAATTAAAGAATCATTCATTAGCCAGAGATACAGAATACAACAAAAAAATCACAAGTTTCTGTAAATTAACCTAACTGAAATTGAATAGTTATTCACAGTAACTCACATTATAAAACACAACAAAAGTTATATCTCTCAAATCTATGAATATGGTAAATTCTTAAACTACCCTCCATCTTTCCCTACACCATATCTGGGTCAAGGGATGCAGAGTATCTCCTCTATCCATTCTTCCCCCCAATTCTAAAACTATCTCTTATGGCGGATTAGATGGGGAAAAAAATGAAAAAATAAACAGAAATTGTGTTATTCCCATACTTTCAATCCAGGGAAAGAATATTTAGGTAACATAAAATCTTTTCAAACAATTAATTTTAAAATATCAAAAATTTCAGTATACCTATACCGACTTAAAGAGTCACTAAAGGAAAAAAATGTTTTTGCTGAAATGACTGTTTACAGGGTATAAAGACATAAAAGTTAACTGAATTCCTTTTCAAAATGATTAAAAATAGATAAAAATCAATCATATAATGTGCCTGCAGGTTAGTTTCACGTTTGAACTGGCTTCATGTTTCTGCAAAGTAGAAATAGACACACAGAACAAAAACAAACAAATCCAGGGCAGTGTTTTGTTTTTAAAATGAATCTGATTAGTTCTGGGAAGTTTTAGACACACAGTAATGACAGCTTAAACCATCGTGAGAAAGCTCCCAGCACTGGGGTTATAAGGAAACAGACAAGCAGGAAGCGTGGAGAACAGAGCAGGATTACAGCAAAAACGAACAATAAGGACATGAAACCAGTACTGCAGTAAGGTAAAGGTAGCTATTTAGCTAAAAAAAAAATTCCTTTAGTGATCCTTTAAGTATGTATCCATATGGAAAAAAAAAACTATATATGAAATAGAAAAGAACCAAAATATAAATAACACTTTCATATAGAGAAAGTTCCTTGTGTTATTTATATAATAGAAAAAATTAAAGAAACCAAACCAAAAGAGAAAGAGAATGGATGAAAAAGAAAAAGAGGAAGGAAAAGAAAAAGGAGGTGGAGATGAAAGAGTAAAGAGAAAGAAGGATAGACAGCCTACCTGCCAAATTTATACAGCCGTAAGTAGCGAAATGTGTTTCCATATTTATATGGTATTTGAGATTCCTAAGTACTTCAACCATGGTTCCCAAATCTCATTAAACTGATTATCCTTATCTAACAGTAAGCCAATCCTTTTTTCTTGTTCCATTATCTATGTGACTTTCCTTTTCATATATAATATCGAGACTGTCGGTTTTTTTCAAGCAGCTGCTATAGAAATTCTGGCTCCTATTAGGATAAATAATATTAGTCTTCTGGTAAACTTATGAGCCTGTGGTATAAGTCCATTCAGCAAAGCAATCGCTGGAGATATATGTATATTACAACCTGTGATTCGTCTTATAATATGAAATACTTTATTCCAGAATCCATGTATCTTTGGGCAGTCCCACCATGTATGAATCATAGAACCAACCCCTTGACACCCTCTAAAGCATAGAGGTGACAGAGAAGGATAAATAGTGGCCAGTTTCAAGGGTACCAAATATCATCTAGTAAATATCTTCAAATTAGCCTCTATAAGTGAAACATTAGTAATGCCCTTCACGAATCTATCAAAATTAGAATACCAATCTTTCAAATCCCAATCAACCTGAACACCCCTCTCCCAAGCTATCATATGAGGTAACTTGTGATCATTAGCAGCAAGTGATTTATATATTACAGAAACTACTCCCCTCCTCCCCAAGGCCTGGTCACATCTATTTTCATAAAGAGTCATATATCCTGTTACAACCTTATTTAACCAAAGTTTTTGAGTAAAATCATAAATTCGAGAAAACCTTGACCTTTCAGAGGGTGGAAGATCTAGATCAGGGGTGTCAAACTGGCGGCCCTCCAGCTGTTCCGAAACTACAAGTCCCATCATGCCTCTGCCTGCAGGAGTCATGCTTGTAACTGTTAGCCTTGCAATGCCTCATGGGACTTGTAGTTTTGCAACAGCTGGAGGGCCACCAGTTTGACACCCCTGATCTAGATTATCCTTAAAATATTTTTCGGAAAGGGGATCCGAATGTGAGAAAAAACGTCCAATGCGGTACACCCCCTTGTCACGCTACCATTTAAAGGATTCCCCATCTACACTAGAAGCAAAAGCAGGGTCCTTGAATAAATCAGCTAATGGGTGACCTTTGGAGATCAGGGAAGGATTATTTCTAAGCGAGTCCCACAGAACCATAGCGTGAGACAGAGTCGGTGACATAATAGGAGGTCTACTTCTAGGAGAGGCCCACAATAAATTTTCCAACGAATATGTGGAAGTTGCCTGTTCTTCCAAACTGACACAATCAGGTCGATCCCCTTGGATGTGTATATCCAACAGTTTAGCTAATCTAGCAGCCTTGTAATACCACAATAGGTTCGGAAGACCAAGACCACCCTGCTCAGGTAGATTAAAAAGACAGTGTGAAGAAACACGTGGGTTCTTTTTATTCCAAACAAATTTGGTTACTCTACTCTGAAAAGTTTTCAAATGGTTTCTCTTTATTGGTATTGGGAGTGAACGAAATAGGTATAAAATCCTGGGCAAGAGAGTCATCTTAATGGAACTTATCCTACCCATCCAACCTATATTTTGTGAGCCCCACTCAACTAGATCAGATTCAAGTTTCTTATACATGGGAGGGTAGTTGGCCTGATAAAGATCTTCAAATGTCGAGGTTAGATTAATACCTAAATATTTAATGGACGATTCGTTCCAACAAAAATTATATATTTTTTTTGAATGAGGGATACCATAGATTTAGAGAGTGATACATTAAGATTAGATTGCAGATAAATAAGAGATTGGGGAGGTTATAAATAGTAAAAGATCCTCCGCAAATAACGCACATTTGTTTTCTCTCTGGGCACACTTAACCCCCCTGACATTCGGGTTGTTCCTGATTGCTAATGCTAAAACTCTATTACAACAGCGAATATCAGGGGAGACCAAGGGCATCCCTGACGTGTACCTCTTTTAATACTAATAGTTCTAGTCTATCTAGTTTCTGAATATAGTCCCTGTAGTCTTATTTTGGCCTCAGGTGAAGAGTAAAGAGCAGATAATAAACCTAAGGTCTGGACTATTCTAACACATGAATATGCTTTGATCTAAACCATTCAATTGTAACTCTGGCTGTATGTTTAACCACTTAAGGACCGCCTACTGCACATATACGTCGGCAGAATGGCACGGCTGGGCACATCAACGTATATATATACGTTGATTTTAGTACCCAGCCGTGGGTCACGGGCGCGCGCCCACGGCGCGCACCCGTGACCCGGTCCGAAGCTCCGGGACCGCGGGACTCGCGGTCCCGATTGCCGCTGCAGTGTGGCGATCTGTCCCTGGAGCTGAAGAACGGGGAGAGCCGTGTGTAAACACGGCTTCCCCGTGCTTCTCTGTGGCCGCAGCATCAATCGCATCATCCCTGTTATAGGGGGACGCGATCGATGACGTCACACCTACAGCCACACCCCCCTACAGTTGTAAACACACACACAGGGAACACTCAAAGTCACAGCGCCCCCTGTGGTTAACTCCCAAACTGCAACTGTCATTTCCACAGTAAACAATGCAATTTAAATGCATTTTTTGCTGTGAAAATGACAATTGTCCCAAAAATGTGTCAAAATTGTCCGAAGTGTCATAATGTCGCAGTCACGAAAAAAATCGCTGATTGCTGCTATTAGAAGTAAAAAAAAAAAAAATAATAAAAATGCAATAAAACTATCCCTTATTTGTAAACGCTATAAATTTTGCAAAAACCAACCTATAAACGCTTATTGCAGTTTTTTTATATATTTTGGGGGGATATTTATTATAGCAAAAAGTAAAAAATATTGAATTTTTAAAAAAATTGTCGCTCTATTTTTGTTTATAGCGCAAAAAATAAAAACCGCAGAGGTGATCAAATACCACCAAAAGAAAGCTCTATTTGTGGGGAAAAAAGGATGCCAATTTTGTTTGGGAGCTACATCGCACGACCGCGCAATTGTCAGTTAAAACGAAGCAGTGCCGAATCGCAAAAAGGGGCAAGGTCCTTTACCTGCATTTTGGTCCGGGTCTTAAGTGGTTAAAGTCGTTGTCCTTCTGAACCTCCGTCCAATCTGAAGTCTTTTGCAGACTCTAACAGGTTTTCTTCTAAAGACTGCTCTGTATTTGACTTCATCCATCTTCCCATCAACTCTGAACAGGTTCCATGTCCCTGCTGAAGAAAAGCATCCCCACAACATGATGCTGCCATCACCATGTTTTACGGCTGGTGATGGTATGTTCAGGGTTATGTGCAGTGTTAGTTTTCCCCCACACATAGCGTTTTGCTTTAAAGATCAATTTTGGTCTCATCTGACCAGAGCACCTTCTTCCACGTGTTTTCTGTGTCCCCCACATGGCTTCTCGCAAACTACAAATGGGACTTCTTATGGTTTTCTTTCAACAATGGCTTTCTTCTTGCCACTCTTCCATAAAGACCAGATTTGTGGAGTACATGACTAATAGTTGTCCTGGGGACAGATTCTCCCACCTGAGCTGTGAATCTCTGTGGCTCCTCCAGAGTTATCATGAGCCTTTTGGCTGCTTTTCTGAATAACTCTCTCTTTGTCTGGCCTGTCAGTTTAGGTGGATGGCCATGTCTTGGTAGGTTTGCAGTTGTGTCATAATCTTTCCATTTTCGTATGATGGATTGAAGAGAGCTCTGTGAGATGTTCAAAGATTGAGATATTTCTTTATAACCCAACCCTGCTTTAAACCGCTGCGCAAATACGGTGTGACATAAAGTATTGCAACAATCTCCATTTTATTCTGTAGGGTCTCTGCTAAATATCTATATATATATAATGTTTGGAAGTTCTAAGTAACTTTTTAGCAAAAAATACTGGGCCAGATTCACAGAGCGATTACGCTGGCATTACAGGAGATGCGCGGCGTAAGTCTAAATTTGCGCATGCGTTTCGATGCGCCGCATCCCCAAAACGAGATACGCAAGAAATCTACTTTTTTTTGACCCGCATAATTTTGATAGACAGGCGCATCCGTCCGCGCAAAACTGCGCTAGACACACCATTGATTTGCTATTCAAATATGCAAATGAGGGAGTTACGGGGATCCACAAAAGAACATTGGTGCAGCGCAGGCTACGCGCTGTGCGCAACAGCTGCACGTTCTGTCTAAAATTAGACCATATAAAAGGTGGTATAAAATTAGACAATCCGTCTACATGTCAGCTAAAGCAACACTGTTAGTGAGGAGCTGAGCAGTCACACTTGCTGCCCAACAAACTGTATGCCAACATGCCAGTGGCATCCATGCTCATAGCTATACTACTGACTTTAGATGAGCAAAGAAGGAGGAGGGCACGGAGGAGGGCAGTAAGAAAGGGCCTGCAGATTGACATACGTGATGACCTGACCCCTGAACCAGACAATCCCCCCCTAACCGAGGATACCCCGTCTTCTGAGGGAAGAGCAGCCAGGAGCCAGCTCACATTAGGCATCTTTGCCCGTTAAACACACACATTAATCATGGCACAATGAGAATGCATGCATGCACACCACTGTGGTCCCTAGCACAGACACATCACATCCTCATCACATTGGATTGGCACAAGCCCACCATGCAGGACTTGTGAGCAGCAACACCACGCCACGGCTCCAATTATGTCACTGTACATTCATACACCATTCACACGGATCTGGGGATCACTTCTCCACCACAAATGAGAGTGACACCCCTTTTCCGGCAGGAATGTCACCCCCACATTCCAAAATCATTCACAAACAGAACCCCAAAAAAAACAAAATTGACCAGCAAAAATAAAAGATGCCCAGCAAAAATCTAATTTAAAAAAAATAACAACAAAGAAAACACATAAAAGACAAAAATCACTCTACAAAACAGTCCCCAAATATCTCAAAGACACGTCACAAACAAACAAACAAACAAACAAACAAACAAACGCTAATAAACAACAGAACAAAAGCACCTTGCTGTATAGGGAGGGATACAAAGGGATGTACTTTTGCAAAGGAAGTGCGTTTGTGTCTGTCTATTTATGCTGTCTGCGTAGTTCACAAAGTTGCCCGGGTCCACTTCCAATTTCACTGATTGCGCCGTTTCCGAGTTGTGAGCATGCGCACAGAGGTGCAGACCATGGTCTGCTTCATGTGCGCATGCGCGATCCGACCGGCCCTTCATTTGCATGGGGTCACGGCTCATTTCAATGTAACACGGCCACGTCCTTCCCAATTTGAATTACTCCGCCTTACGCCTCTGAAATTACGTTGCACAGGCGCTAATTTCTGCGCAAATCAAACGAGAATACGGTGATTGCGCCGCTACATTGCGGCAGTCTAACGTAAAGGAGGTGCGCTACGCCAGTCAAAAAATGCGCCGATGTACGTGAATCTGGCCCACTGATTTTAACTTGTAAACAGCAAATGGCAGAAATAGGTTTGATCCATAAGTGGTTAAAAGCGCTCCTTCTGTGTATGATCACAGCTCCAGCTTGTTACAATGTATCCCAAATATCCACCGGATCCATGCAAAGCATGCCGCTATAGATTCTCTCATGCCTAGAGTATAACAGATGGAAGAGGCTTCATAGTGCAGTACCTAAAGCCACAATTTATTTAAGAAGTATCATTGCACTTACATGTTTAACCACTTGCCTACTGTGCACCTACACCCCCTTCCTGCCCAGACAAAATTTTAGCTTCCGGCACTGCGTCGCTTTAACTGACAATTGCGCGGTCGTGCGATGTGGCTCCCAAACAAAATTGACGTTCTTTTTTTCCCCACAAATAGAGCTTTCTTTTGGTGGTATTCGATCACCCGTGCGGTTTTTATTTTTTGCGCTATAAACAAAAAAAGAGCAACAATTTTGAAAAACGACACAATATTTTTTGGTTTTTGCTATAATAAATATCACATTTAAAAAAAAAAAAAAAATTTTATCTCAGTTTAGGCCGATATGTATTCTTCTACATATTTTTGGTAAAAAAAAATAAAAAATAAAATCGCAATAACCGTATAGTGACTGGTTTGCGCAAAAGTTATATTGCCTACAAAATAGGGGACATAATTATGATTTCTTTTTTGTTTATTTTTTACTAGAAATGGCGGCGATCTGCGATTTTTTTCCGGGACTGGGACATTATATCGGACACATCGGACACTTTTAAACATTTTTGGGACCGTTTACATTTATACAGTGAACAATGCTATAAATATGCATTGATTACTGTATAAATGTAACTGGCAGGGAAGGGGTTAACCACTAGGGGGCGGGGAAGGGGTTAAATGTTTCTCCTACATTGTGTTCTAACTGTGGGGGGAGGGGACTGACTGGAGGAGGTGACCGATTGTGTCCCTATGTACAAGGGACACAGCATCGGTCTCCTCTCTCCCTGACAGGGACGTGGAGCTCTGTGTTTACACACAGAGCTCCACGTCCCAGCTCAATTGTAGGCAATCGCGTGTGCCCGGCGGGGGGCCTTAGGCTTTCAAGTGATGCCCCATCCACCCTTCTGACTATCATCTGTTCCCAAATCTCAAAAAACAACGATTTGGGAGTGTTCCAGAGACAATTAATGTTGCAAACGTTTGGTTACACCAAGAGTCGAAAGAATTTTATTTGCAGAGACTTAAAGCGGAGCTCCGTCGGAATTTTTTTTTATAAAAGTCAGCAGCTACAAATACTGCAGGACACTTACCTGCCTGGGGGACACGCAATGTCCTCACCCGAAGCCGATCTGTCCTTCGGCTCCCGGGTGGAGTCGCCACCATCTTTGTTAAAGGAATCAGGAAGTGAAGCCTTGTGGCTTCACTTCCTGTTTCCCTACTGCGCAATCTCACTGGTCTCTGCTGTCTTCTGGGATCTGTGTGTCTCCCAGAAGACAGCAGGGGGAGCCGGAGTAGGGGCCGGACAGATACTGCAGCGATCTATGCCCGGAAGTGGGAGCAAATATCTATATTAGACAGGTATCTGCTCCCCTCCCCCTGAAAGGTGCCAAATGTGACACCGGAGGGGGGAGGAATTTGAAAAGTGGAAGTTCCATTTTTGGGTGGAACTCCGCTTTAAGAAGCTGCAGGACAGATGTCACAAGTGCATTGACTTCCTGGGGGAATATGTAGAATAGTGTGGCAGTTACAACTTCCTAGCTCAATTTTGTCTGGGTAAGGCTTAATACTTATGAGCACTCCCTCGTATGCGACATGATCTCTTCTCCATTCACAGAGAGCCCTGTATTATAGAGAAAAAATACAGATATTTATGTGAAAAATTGAGGGGAGGGGATGGGCAGGGATGCGACTGGAGCCATTCAATGCTGTGGTTGCGCCCATTATCCCACAATTCCAGAACTTTGTGTATTAGCCAACTTGCAGCATGGAATGAATTTTATACTATGCAGTAGCCAGGACTATCTTACTAAACTGGCAAAGTATCCACTTTACATTTGTTTCCCGCAGTTCAACTTTGAGTCAGTCAGACGATACCTAAGCTTGGGAGCAGAATAGAGCACAGCTGTGTGACTTACCCATAGTGCAATGTACCCATATGTCTTCTATAAACAGGACACCAGTCTTCCCAGGGTATGAGCACATCTCAATGCAGCCCAACAACACTGAGTCACAACTGCTAAGAAAATGAAGTCTGATTGTAATAACAAGCAGACCGAGTCTAATTGAAACCATTTTCTGAAACTTCCTATATCATCTGCTACTGTGGCTCTGTTAACACTCGACTAGAGCGAGAAAAAAAAACTATATGCTAACTTTATAGACAAACCAACTGATGAGTAACGCATTGCAAATATTTTTCTATGTAACCCCATGTGAGAAAATGTCTATTCTCCATGATTTTAATATATTTATGGAAAACTTTTAATTGTTTTTCTACATTACCTATTACACATTTTATTAATTAAAGCAGTATTAAAACCCAAAAGCAAACATTTATTATATTGCAGCTTACCAATTCCTAGATGTGTTGGCTGCATTTGTTTTTCCAATTTCTTACTTTCTTACTTTAATTTTCACTGTCTGTTGTTTTTCAAAAGAACAAGCTGTCCTGCACATGTAGCAGTTACAGGGATGAGACAACCCATTTACCACTGACAGGGGTGTTTTTTTTGTTTAACCACTTAAGGACCGCCTACTGCACATATACGTCGGCAGAATGGCACGGCTGGGCACATCAACGTATATATACGTTGATTTTAGTACCCAGCCCTGGGTCCAAAGCTCCAGGACCGGGACCGCGGGATTCGCGGACCCGATCGCCGCTGGAGTGCGGCGATCCGTCCCTGGAGCAGAAGAACGGGGAGAGCCGTGTGTACACACGGCTTCCCCGTGCTTCTCTGTGGCCGTAGCATCGATCGCGTCATCCCTGTGATAGGGGGACGCGATCGATGACGTCACACCTACAGCCACACCCCCCTACAGTTGTAAACACACACATTAGGTCACACATCCCCTACAGCGCCACCTGTGGTTAACTCCCAAACTGCAACTGTCATTTCCACAGTAAACAATGCAATTTAAATGCATTTTTTGCTGTGAAAATGACAATTGTCCCAAAAATGTGTCAAAATTGTCCGAAGTGTCCGCCATATTGTCGCAGTCACGAAAAAAATCGCTGATCGTCGCTATTAGTAGTAAAAAAAAAAAAAAAAATTTATAAAAATGCAATAAAACTATCCCTTATTTTGTAAACACTATAAATTTTGCGAAAACCAACCGATAAACGCTTATTGCGATTTTTTTTACCAAAAATACGTAGAAGAATACGTATCGGCCTAAACTGAGGAAAAAAAATGTTTTTTTTATATATTTTTGGGTGATATTTATTATAGCAAAAAGTTAAAAATATTGCATTTTTTTTTAAATTGTCGCTCTATTTTTGTTTATAGCGCAAAAAATAAAAACTGCAGAGGTGATCAAATACCACCAAAAGAAAGCTCTATTTGTGGGGAAAAAAGGACGCCAATTTTGTTTGGGAGCCACGTCGCACGACCGCGCAATTGTCAGTTAAAACGACGCAGTGCCGAATCGCAAAAAGGGGCCTGGTCCTTTAGCTGCATTTTGGTCCGGGTCTTAAGTGGTTAAACAATATATCTTTGTTGAAATTTTCATTGTAGAAATTTACAGTAAGAAAAAAATTGAAAGAAAAAAAAACAAAAAAACAATACAATTCACAACATGGAAATATACAGTAGAGCTCATTAGGGGCCTTAAAGCGGGGTTCCACCTGCGATTTTTTTTTTTTTTTAAAGTCAGCAGCTACAAACACTGTAGCTGCTGACTTTTAATAAGGACACTTATCTGTCCTACTCGCCCACGATGTCAGCTGCCCTAAGTCCAATCCCTCGATGCTAGCAGCTCCCGGCGCTGCAATCCTCAGTAAGGGGAACAGGCAGTGAAGCCGTGCGGCTTCACCGCCCGTTTCCTCCTGCGCATGTGCGATTCTCTTTGTGAATGGGCCGGCTGCTCTCTGGGATACACACAGTTCCCAGAAGGCAGTGCGCCCCATTCACAGGAAGACACCGCAGGAGGAAGAAGATCCACCGTGGACGATGAAGAGGCAGATTACGGACTTCCGCATAGCAACTGCTATTTTAAGTAAGTATAAAAATAAAAAAAAGTTCTATTTATTTTAGGATTATTGAAAAAAAAATTCAGGGTTGAACTCCACTTTAAGTACATTTTACCACAGCCTCGGAAGAAATTTTTCCCCTTTTTTACGATACGGCACTGTGTCGATTTAACTGACAATTGCGCGGTTGTGCGACGCTGTACCCAAACAACATTGAAGTAATTTGTTTCCCACAAATAGGGCTCTCTTTTAGTGGCATTTGATCACCTCTGCGTTTTTTATTTTTTTGCGCTATAAACAAAAAAAAAGTGGCAATTAAAAAAAAAAAACGTTTTACTTTTTGCTATAATACATATACAAAATATATATATAAAAAAACAGATTTATTCATCAGTTTAGGCTAATATATATTATACATATTTTTGGTAAAGAAAATAGCAATGGCGTATATTGATAGGTTTGCGCAAAAGTTAAAAACTATGGGATAGGTTTAGCAATCTGTGACATTGCACAGACAAATCTTTTTGAGGACCAGTAACATTACTACATTGATCAGTGCTTTAAAAATGCACTGATCAATGTAAAAATTACACTGGCAGGGAAGGGGTTAACACTAGGGGGCGATCAAGGGGTTAAGTGTGTTCCCTCAGCGTGTTCTAACTGGGAGCAGTAGAATTTTGACAGTCCAAAACGGTGTGATGTAAAACACAACGACGAGCCGAGAAAAATTAAGTTCAATGCTTCCGAGCATGCGTCAACTTCATTCTGAGCAAGATTTCTCTTATGGAATTCCACACAGACGATCGAAATTTCCTATTGTTTTTTTTTCCTTTGGAAAATTTGAAAACATGTTAAATTTTTTTACATCGATGGAAAAAAGTCAGATGGGGATCACACATGATCGGTTTTTACTTTTTTCATCGGAAAAAACGATCGCGTGTACAGGGCATTAGGTAATATTTAGGTGTATGGTCAGCTATACTTTATACTAAGATCAATGTCACAGTTGACACTGCCAAGCGCCACAGAGAGTGGTCACTGGACAACTCCATTTTTTTATGGGGCCCCATGGTCTATAGACACCCCTTCCAGTGATAGTGGTCACCAGGATAAATACAAAGGATAAATAAGGCCGCAATAAAAACCTGACAGGGGTTCTAACTCTTTACCACTTTATGCTAAACTAAATAGAAGTGTTGCTTTCAGATACACTTTAAAAAATATTTTCTTTTTTAATTCACTATATTTTAACTAAAAAAACTGTTGGAAGATCAGCTTAATATTCATCTACAGTATTTACAATAAATAGAGATGTAAGTGTTGGTGATTATTTTATGCTGATTTTAAAACCATCTTAAATCTAAGAGAATCTTAGAGGATAAGATATATTTTGTAGCTGGTATCTTTGTGACATCCTGTATGAAAGTGAAGCAGAACTGTGAACACGCCCACGCTTTGTGGTCATGGGAGTGCAGCCTACGCACCTTCTCTGCTCTGTAGTTTGTTTGCTTGACTACATAAGCTTGTTTATTCAGTTTAACTAAATGTAAAAAAAACACAGTAATGACAACTGTTGTTATTTCTGAGTGTAATTAAGGCCTCTGATTAATTTATACTGGAATGTTTCACAGCCCGTCAGTTATGTAACATTGTATATTTCACTGTATGATAAATTATGAGGACACATAAATGTAAAACACCAAAATAATTGGGAATCAGTGAAGAAGGAAAGAGTGCTTGGATATTAAAGCGGAATTTCACCCTAAATATAAGATCTCCCATGTGATTCAGCATACTGGCGTCAGCGCCAGTATGCTGTTTTTTTTTTTTTTTTATCCCACACTTACTGTATTATCCAGTAATTTCATTTTTTTCCCCCGCGGTGGACGGCGCCAGTACAGCGCGTCACATCTTCCGAAAATACCCAATATGGACTCGGGTAATCTCGGAGAAAATGCGGCGCCTGCGCACAGACCTAGGAGCTGACTGCGCAGGCGCCGTATTTCTCCGAGTCCTATTTCGGAGGGCGTGACGCGCCATAGCCGTAGGACTCGGAGAAATACGGCGCCTGCGCAGTCAGCTCCTAGGTCTGTGCGCAGGCGCCGCATTTTCGCCGAGATTACCCGAGTCCATATTGGGTATTTTCGGAAGATGTGACGCGCTGTACTGGCGCCGTCCACCGCGGGGGAAAAAAATGAAATTACTGGATAATACAGTAAGTGTGGGATAAAAAAAAAAAAAACAGCATACTGGCGCTGACGCCAGTATGCTGAATCACATGGGAGATCTTATATTTAGGGTGAAATTCCGCTTTAAGCAGTTTACTGATTGGACTTAGGGTTGCCACCTGTCCGGGATTCACCTGGACATTTTGGGTTTGGAATCATGCGCTCGGGTTTCAGACCACCTGATACCTGGACACATTTTTCAGACCAGACTATGGCTTCCCAGTAGGGTTGCTGGCTGCAGTTGTCTAAGCTAATGCCGCAAACACACGAGCATTTTTCATGTCATGGAAAAAAACAAAGTTTTTCTCGACTTGACTCTTGTCAAGCCTGCCTTGCATACACACGATCGTGAAAAAAAATGCTTGAGCAATTCGTGGTGACGCACAAACACGTATGACGGCACTATAAAGGTGAAGTTCCATTCGATTGGCACCAACCTTTTGGGCTGATTATGCAAATTTCCCTTCTCATAACTTGCTTCTGAGCATGCTCGTTATTTTCCTGGTCGTTAAAGCCTACACACGACGTGAAAAACGACGATGAGAAAAAACAGAGTATGCTCTAAATAGTGAGTACAATAAAGGAAATCAGGGTTCTCAGAGCACTACTTACATCAGAGTTCCCCTTTACACCAGAGGCCAAAGTGTACCCCCTTACATCAGAGTCCTCTCTGTACATCAGAGTTCTCAGTGTTCCCCCTTGGATCCAGGTTCCCTGAGCATCGAATTCTCATGAAATGCAATGGTCATAGATAGATCGAAATTCATAATGGTCGTGCTGAATCGGGCACATTTTTTTTTTTTTTCATCAATCAGTTTTTATTGAGTTTATCATAAACATTGAAAGACAATGTGTACATTGTACATTGTTTGCAGAAATCCGTTGACATTTCAAAATACAAATATCAGGCTAAAATATCATTTTATCCGGCACATTTTGATTCATGTATGGCAAGCTGTAATATTACAAAGTATGAGGAGGTTTAATAAATTCATTGTTCACCATTAGATAAATATGCTGGTAACTAAAGCACTAAGCTGGCTCATTTCACTTCTGCCTAGCAAAACCTGAAAATGTAAAAGAATAAAAAATAGGGAATGCACTTTCCCCCTCCGTATTTTGCCTGTGAGGACACCACCATCCACCAAGCTACATGCTTATGAATTAGCATTAACAGTGCTGTTAAAGTGCATGTAAACCCAAACAAAATGAAAAAAAAAATTTGATGTCACAATGTAGAGTATAAGATTTCCTATCATCTGTGCCCAGTCTTGCCACACAGAGTTAATCCAGCGCTCTTTTAATCCTCTTTTAATGTTCAGTGCAAATTAACAGAATTCCAGATAAAAACTTGCCAAATTATAAAGTCCGTTTCTCTGTTTTTGCTTTCAGTGACAGGTTATTTACAAATCTGGCTTGGACATGTTTATCATATGCTATGTTATGTTTATCATAACATGAGGTGATCCAAAGTTTATTGTATATTACTAGGATGTGTTATGTGGGGGAGGGGTGGATTTCTCACTTTTTATGCCTCATGTTATGATAAACATAACATATGATAAACATTTCCAAGCTAGATATGTTAATAACCTGTCACTCAAAGCAAGAAGAGAGAAACAGACTTTTTATTTAGGCAGGTTTTTATCTGGAAGGCTGTTCATTTTCACTGAACATTAAAAGAGGATTACTCAGGTCTGGATTAACTCTGTGTGGCAAGACTGGGCACAGATGATAGGAAATCTTATACTCTACATTGTGACATCAAATGGGTTTACATCCACTTTAATTTCCCCCTATGCAATCGCTCGTCTCTCGGCTGCCCCCGCCGCCATTCTCGGTGAGGGAATCAGGAGTTGCGGCTTGACTGCCCAGTTCCCTACTGCACATCCACGAGTGGTGAGGCCCATTCTCACTGGTCCCCGCTCTCTCCTGGGAACAGTGTGTTTCCAAGGAGACAGCAGGGGGGGGGGGGAATGGTGTGACTCACACAGAGTCTTTGCCCGGAAGTTGGTGCAAATACCTGTCTTAGACAGGTATTTGCACCCCCTCCCCCCTGAAAGGTGCCAAATGTGACACCGGAGGGGGGTGGGTCCCGAAAATTTCGGAATCCATTTTTGGGTGGAACTCCGCTTTAAGTGATACAGAAGGCACACCATCCAGCCCTGCTACCCGTAAAACTCAGTGAGAGGCTAAAAGCTGTTTAGTGAGAATGCCATAATGGTAAGCCATAGTTCTACTTTATAATTGAAGTTGGCTTTATTTAGTCTGGACCATTTCAGGATTTGAGATGTGTCATGCTGCACTAACATTAGTTGTATAGTAAAAATACATGTTAACTTCAAACAAATACGATTTAGTTTGCTAAAACACTGTGGGGATGATTTATTAAAGAGGAGTTTGCCCTACAACTTGTACAACCTACAAGTGAATGTGGTGAAATTTCACTTTACAAAGAATACACAATCACATGCAAGAAAAATAGAAAAAATAAATAAATTTTTACTTGCATGTGATTGAGCGAAGGAGGTCAGTAGAGCTTGACCTCCTTTACCAAGCACTTGGGAAAATTACCTTGCAAAGTGCAACTTCCCTAACAAAATGAACATGTTTGAAAGAAGGAGGTCGGATATGTCGCCCCTGCGTGGGCAAACCATGGCTTGCTATGATTTTTGAAAATCCAATAAAATACTGAAACAGAAAGAAGGAGGTCAGTAGAGCTTTACCTCCTTCCAGTGGCTGGCGGTTGGTGCTCAAAATTCTTGGGGGGGTGCAAACAAACGATAATAAAACAAAACAATTGCAGCTTCACTATGCCCATCAAACGCAGCTACTGTGCCCATCAAAGGCAGCCACTGTGCCCATCAAAGGCAGCCACTGTGCCCATCAAATGCAGCCACTGTGCCTATCAATTGTCAACACTGTGCCATGCCATCAATTGTCGCCACTGTGCCATGCCATCAAATGCAGCCACTGTGCCATGCCATCAAACGCAGACATTGTGCCATCATTATCGCCACTGTGCCCATAAATTGTCACCACTGTGCCATGCCATCAAACGCAGCCACTGTGCCATCAATTGTCTTCACTGTGCCCATCAATTGTCACCATTGTGCCATGCCAAACGCAGCCACTGTGGCATCAAACACAGCCACCGTGCCATCAATTGTTACCACTGTGCCCATAAATTATCCAGGGGACGCCCCCTTGTGTCCCCAGGATAACTATTTGAAAGCCGATTACCAGAATAGTGAGGGGCTGCAACAATACATAGATTCATGCAATGCATAAATCTATGCATTGTATTCAGTGGCGGCATGGGAGCGAGAGGGGGCGGCGCTCCTGCGCCCTCTATGGAAGCACCGCCACTGCCTCCTTCACCAATCACTGGAAAAAAATTACCTTGCAAAGGGCAACTTCCCTACCAAAATAAACAGTCTATTCATTTTTAGTAAATCAAACCCTGTATATCATAAACAACTGCTATTTTTTAATACTTGTTTTCACTTATCTTCACCTTGTTGCATATCAGAAATCATAATCTGTTACAGCCTTTTTACAACCACTTTCTGTCTATATGCATGTACTTTAGCAACTGTTGCACATTATTTATCAGGGAAATTTTTCTGATAGTGACAGCAATGGACAGTATGTGCACACAGTATATTGGCACCACCACTTGTAGTCTTGTGTGACTGGGTGGCAATGTAGGAGCATATTTGGAAGACATTGACAATACTTGTTCCCCTATCTCAGCAAATATCCAGAAAAAGTCTTCATAGCAGGATCGTCAGGTATTATTGGAGAGTTTTCTTCTCTCAGAAATTGTGCTATTCAGTACTTTACAATTTTGGCAAAATGTGTTGGAGACTGTGGTAAAAGCCAAATGAAGGTGCTCTTTGGTGTTTATTAAGGGGGCAAAAGGCTTTAAATAGCTCCTGTGAATTTCCTATAAGCAAGTCTGAATCTGTTTTGTAAAACAATACAAAGCCCCTCATTATCATTACTTTTTGAAGTTTTTTTTTTTTTTACAGAAAAGAAACAGACAATGAAATACAATTAAGACAAGAACACTCAAATACAAAGGTAAAAGCATAAATGCAATGAACACTGAATAATGTAAACTCAATTTCTCTAAATACATCCTTTTATTAAACACCCCTTCTAAATAGCAAAAAAAAAAAAAAATGTAACCTTCCACCTCTAAATTGTATCTATAGGTACGATAGGTAGGGCTTACTTATAGGTAGTGTAAATATCTCCTAAACATGCACCATTTTGGAAATATTTACATTACATGCAGCCAGTGAAATCCCTGGCTCATGCGCTGTGAAGGAATGGCCGCCCATGGGTTTCTTCAGAGCCCTGTGCCGTGACCGGTGGCTCCTGGGCGCAATGCGCGGTAGTGACGACATCACGGCTCTGGCCAGTCACGCGAACCCGGAAGCAAAATGGATGAAGATGGAAGCCGTCTCCACTCCTGGAAGGCTTTGTTTTGAAGTAAGTTTCACATAATGTGCTAGTATGCAATGCACACTAGCACATTGTGCCTTTGCCTTGCAGGTAAGAAATAAAAAAATATGCACCAGTTATCAACTGCTTTAAGCAAGCTTTGCCTGGGCAGCTTAGAAGGAACGATTTCAGAATTTTGTCACAAAATCAACTTTGCCAAGACCCCCGCGTAAATTTCATAAGATCTGGAGCTTATGAGTGAGTTTAGACTGCATTATACCACCGAATACTCAAGGTACAGATTAGAGATGGGAGTCTATAGTTAGGTGACCAGACATCCCCAGTTTCTGTGGACAGTCCCTGGATTGAGGATACTGTCCCCAGACCAAGTCTGTCCCTGGTTTTGTCCCCAGATTGGATTTAATAGGGGGCAGGGGCAATTTCAAAGACAATCAGTGCAGAATTAAAATTATCTGTGACCCTTTCTGATGATCATGTGCTAGTCGGAGCGGAGGGAATATTTCTTCAGTTTCGGGCGCATGCCCATTCAGCTTTGCTCGCATGTTCTTCTGCCTTGGCCCAAATCCTTCCTCCGCTCCCCATCCAGTAGTAGCCGGGGGGCCGAAGAGTAAGACTTGAGAGGCTGTGAAGCAGGTGGCGACGGGCAGAGAGTCGCTGATTGTTGCCATTACTAGTAAAGAAAAAATATGTCCCTAGATTTCATTTTAAAAATCTGGTCACCTTACTTTAAGCATGTGCATTGTTGCTTCACTTACCTTTTCCTTTCGATTTCCCTTCTAAATGTTTTTTTTTTCTTCGTTTTCTTTGTCTGAATTTCTTTGTCTGAATTTCTCACTTCCTGTTTCTCCTCAGTAAGTTGTTCTGGCTGACTAACCCCCAGCCAGATGATGGTGACAAGTTTACTGAGGAGAAACAGGAAGTGAGAAATTCAGACAAAGAAAAAAAACATTTAGAATTGAAATCGAAGGAAAAGGTAAGTGAAACAACAATGCACTAGCTTAAAGGAACCTATTTAAAAAATTTAAAAACAAACCTTTACAATAGGGTAACCAGACATCCCCGCTTTCCAGGTGGTATTGGAGCCCAATGTCATTAAAGCGTATATACCCAGATAAATCAGACATATGTTGGCGATGCCATATATTTAAAGGTTCATTGCTACACATTTGGTGGGAATGTCCCCCAATCTTAAATTTCTGGGAAAAAATTATGCAGCTATACACTTTAGTTACTGGGGAACCAATATTAAATATACCACAAATCACTTTGCTATCAATACTACCAGGATCATATAAGAATATTAAAAGGGGTCTTTTGAGACACTGGTTGACAGCAGCAAGATTAGTTATACCACGGCACTGGCACTTAATACAAACTCCATCAGTTAAGGAATGGGCCAGTGAAATGGATGGTATAGAAAAGATGGAATCACTTTTAGCACTTGAATTGGATACATATGAGGAGCACCTTCAGACTTGGGTCCACTGGAGAGTATATAGAGAAACAACAAGAATTTAGAAATTACTTGTAGGAACAGAACAAATTAGTGGTGAGTGGTGGGGGTTGTTGCTACCAATCCTTAACCTTGCCCTAATTTTTTTTTTTTTTTTTTTTTCTTTGTATTTTTGTATATTTTTTTTTTTTTTTTCGTATTTGGGTATGTTGTCTTGTCTTGTCTTGTCTAGTCCAGTTTTGTTTGTCTTGACCTGTCTTGTCATGTCTAGTCTTGTCTTGTCCAGTCCTGTTTTGTATAGTCTTTTTGAACAATATATGGAAACAAAAATATATCAGAAATTGATTAGATGAAATAACTATATTACTTATCTGAACACATCAATGTCTGTATTATATTCTATAATGTATTGTCATAATATAATAAAATCAGAATGAACTATAAATGTTTTTTTTTTCTGTGTTTTCTTTGTCTGAATTTCTCACTTCCTGTTTCTCCTCAGTAAGTTGTTCTGGCTGACTAACCCCCAGCCAGATGATGGTGACAAGTTTACTGAGGAGAAACAGGAAGTGAGAAATTCAGACAAAGAAAAAAAACATTTAGAATTGAAATCGAAGGAAAAGGTAAGTGAAACAACAATGCACTAGCTTAAAGGAACCTATTTAAAAAATTTAAAAACAAACCTTTACAATAGGGTAACCAGACATCCCCGGTTTCAGGGGACAGTCCCCTGATTGAGGACACTGTCCCTGGACCAAGTCTGTCCCTGGTTTTGTCCCCAGATTGGACTTAATAGGGGGCAGGGGCAATTTCAAAGACAATCAGTGCAGAATTAAAACAAAATAAAATTACACACCCCCGCTCCGCTGTGCCTACTAGCATAGGGGGTTGTATTTTTCCCATTATCTGTGCCCCTTTCTGATGATCGTGTGCTGGTCGGAGCGGAGGGAATATTTCTTCAGTTTTGGGCTCATGCCCATTCATGTTCTTCTGCCTTGGCTCAAATCCTGGCCAGCCACCTGCTTATCTCCTTGCCTTCCCTGGCGGTGTGATCTTCCTCCACTGCCCATCCAGTAGTAGCCGGGGCCCAAAGAGTAAGACTTGAGAGGCTGTGAAGCAGGCGGTGACGGGCAGAGAGTCGCTGATTGTTGCCATTACTAGTAAAGAAAAAATATGTCCCCGGATTTCATTTAAAAAATCTGGTCACCTTAGTCTATAGTGGATCCTTTTTCACTTTTTCTTGACTACTGTATCTGTACACACTGTTATACTGACAATCTGCATTCCATGTTTGTAGCTGAGTTTGTGTTGAATAACTGTTTCTTCAATGCCTGATCCAAGTGTAAAGAATGGACATATTGTATATTCTATATGGTGATATTTCAGCACTGTTTGTTCTATTTTCTTATTTTTATTTCATTGTGTACTCACATATCTTGTGTACAATAAAGTTACTTTAAGAAAAATTCAACTTTGCCAAAAAACAACTCCTCTTACTTCTATTTCCAAGCCTTGATTTTTTTTCACATCTGTTTTGTACTTTGGAAGATCATTTTTAGATTTATTATTATTGTTGTTATTATTACTATTATTGTTGTTGTGGTTGTGGTTTTTGGTGATGGTGGTAGTGGTGCTGTTTATGTTGGTTGCCTCAACATTACAAATTTTCCAAAATCATTAACCTTATTATTATCCTAATCATCCTTATTTCCAAGTCTTGTTTTTTTGTTTTGTTTTTTGTTTTGTTTTTGTTTTTCTACTTGACAGACAATGAAATAAAATTTGGTGGAAAAAAAAGACACTACAAAATAACAATCAAATTCAAAAGTAAAATCATAAATACAAAGAACACTGAATAAAGTAAACTCAACTTCTCTAGATACATCCTTCTATTAAACACCCCCTCTAAATTAAAAAAATATATATTTATTTTTTAACCACTTGCTTACTGGGCACATATACCCCCTTCCTGCCCAGGCGAAATTTCATCTTTCAGCACTGTCCGGCTTTGAATGACACTTGATGTCCTTTTTTTTCCCACAAATAGAGCTTTCTTTTGGTGATATTTGATTATCTCTGTGATGTTTTTTTTTTTACCTTTTGCTATTATAAATATCGAAAAATAAAAATAAATAAAGTAAAAAAAAAAGTTTTTTTCTCAGTTTAGGCCGATATGTATTATTCTACATATTTCTGGAAAAAAAATCGCAATACGCGTATAGTGATTGTTTTGCTCAAACGTTATAGTGCCTACAAAATAGGGGATAGAATTATGACATTTTTTTTATATTATTATTTTTGTTTACTAGTAATGGCAGTGATCTGCGATTTTTGTCAGGACTGTGATATTACGGCAGACACATCGGACACTTTTGACACATTTTTGCTACCATTCACATTTATACAGCGAGCAGTGCTTTAAATATGCACTGATTACTGTATAAATGTGACTGGCAGGGAAGGGGTTGACACTAGGGGGTGATCAAGGGGTTAAATGTGTTCCCTACTATGTGATTGTTACTGTGGGGGGAGGGTACGGACTGGGGGAGGTGACCGATGGTTGTCCCTATGTACAAGGGACACACCATTGGTCTCCTCTCCCTGACAGGGCGTGGATCTCTGTGTTTACACACAGAGATCCACGTCCCTGGCTCTGTGACTGCCGATCGCGGGTGCCTGGCAGACATCCTGGCCGCCAGGCACGCGCATCAGCACCTGAGTGACGCGGCCCCCAGTGGCGGGAGGTCAGAGGGCATATATTGACAGCTTCCCAGCATTGTAGAGCCACCATTGTCAATGGCCGGATAGGAAGTGGTTAAGCAAGTTTTTCCAAGGCAGGTTAGGAGCGATTTCAGAATTTTGCCAAAAAAAACCTACTTTGCCACGACTTAAAGGTGAGTTCAGCGCGCACTTTACCACCTAATACTCGAGGTACTGATTGGAAATAGGGGTCTATTGTGGGTCCTTTTTCACTTATTTCACCTTTTTGCACTGGGCACATTAGGGTACTGGGCACATCAGGGTACTGGGCACTGGGCACATCAGGGCACAATGGGGTACTGGGCACATCAGGGTACTTTGGCACATTGTACTGGGCACAGTGGGGCACTGGGCACAGTAGGGTACTGGGCTTAGCGGGGTACTGGGCACATCAGGGTACTTGGGCACATCGTACTGGGCACAGTGGGGTACTGGGTACATCAGGGCACTGGGCATGGGGCACATCAGTGCACTAGGCACATCCCGCCCACTCTCCGGCCGCTCCCTTGCAATAGAGAAGCATCGGGCCAGGCATCCGCCAGGCTGCTGAGGTGGCTGTCATGCAAGCTTCACGTGCGGCGGCTTTGTATATACCGCGGCGGGGTCGGATTAGTTTATACGGCGTTGGCGGCAAGTATTCTATTTAGGTATCGGGGGTATTTGCGGGAGTACAAGTACTCCTGCAAATATTCGGTATTGATCCCGATACCGATACTAGTATCGGTATCGGGACAACCCTAGTTGTTGTTATTATTATTATTATTATGGTTGTTGTTGTTTTTGGTGATGTTGCTGGTGGTGGTGCTGTTGATGTTGGTTGTCTCAACATTACAAATTTGCCAAAATCATTCCCCTCATCCCTCATTCCCCTCATCCCTCATTCCCCTCATCTTTTTTTTTTTTTTTCTACTTTGGTAGATAATGTTTAGATAAAGTTTAATTATGATTATGAATAATATTGTTGTTGGTGATGTGATGTTATTGTTGTTGGTTGTCTCAACATTATTACATCTTAACAGATATTGCTTAACATTACATCTTAGTAAATATCTCTCAACATTACAGGTATTAGCAGGTATTAGATATTCCGAATGTTGATACTCATATAGTAAGACTCAACTTTTCAAATGTAGTCACTATGAATAGCTTCATATCAATGGAAATAATTTCTATAAAATCTATAAATAAGTCAGAGAGATTGCTGATAATACGTCTAGACCTTATAACACCGTAGGTGATTACCTCTTCACAGGCTTGTATGGATTTCTTAATAGCTGTGGGTATTGATGTAGCACTGTTCAAAATTGTCCATACATGTTCAGTTTTTTCGTGTCAAATATTAGGTTATGTTTTTTTATCAAACACTATGAAACTGGTCTAGATTCTCAAACAAACAAAGTCTGTGTTAAAAGGTTAACAAAATTGGGTACGGTGATAAGTTTATCTCTGATCACTAGTGAGTCATTCTGAAAGTACTCCTACAAGCATTGACCTTTTATACGTAGCCCACGCTAAAGTAAAGAACGTGCATATATACTGCTGCTATAGTTATATGTAAAGAGAAAAACCTTTTTCATTTCACTTACCTCAATAATATTTTGACAACTTGACACACTGTCCACAGAATTTGATAAAATATCTCAAATCAAAAATTTCTGATACGTGAGCATCAGAGAGTCATTGGCGAATTGTTGCTATACGCTGATTGACAGATTAATCTGTTGTTAGCTACAACAGTAAGCCGAGTGAATGTAGGAAATGGTGGGAGAACTTGACTTGCACAAAGTTACTGGAAGGATTTATGGTCTGTTAAGACCACTTTAACACTTTGCTTTTTTAAGGCTGTAAGTTAAGTTTATGTAAAAAGTTTTTTTTTTATTAGGAAAAGTGCAACAGTATCACATATAACTCTAATGCCGTGTACAGACGATCACTTTTCGGCATGAAAAAAAAAAACGTTGCTTTTCAGCATGTAGAAAAAACAACGTTTTTCCAACTTCATCATTAAAAACGATGTTGCCCACACACCATCATTTTTAAAAAAATGATGAGCAAAGCGCGGTGACATACAACGCGTACGACGGCCATTCAAGCTCCCATCTCATGACTTGCTTCTGAGCATGCTCTTAACCACTTAAGACCCGGACCAATACGCTGGCAAATGACCCAAGGGGTTTTTGCGATTCGGCACTGCGTCGCTTTAACAGACAATTGCGCGGTCGTGCGACGTGGCTCCCAAACAAAATTTGCGTCCTTTTTTTCCCACAAATAGAGCTTTCTTTTGGTGGTATTTGATCGTCTCTGCGATTTTTATTTTTTGCGCTATATACAAAAATAGAGCGAAATTTTTGAAAAAAAATCAATATTTTTTATTTTTTGTTATAATAAAAAACCAATAAACTAAATTTTAGTCAAACATTTAGGCCAAAATTTATTTAGCCACATGTCTTTAGTAAAAAAAAAATCGCATTAAAAAAAATTAGCTACCTAGCGGGAACAGCGACACTAATACAGCGATCAGAAAAATGATCGCTTAGTGATGCTGGCAATAGGGAGTGAAAGGGTTAACTAGGGCAGTGATCAAGGGGTTAAAACTTTATTGGGGGGGGGTGGGGGGGGCTACCCTGACACTAACACTGACTGACTGTCACACTGTCTGTCACACTGACACTAAATACAGTAATCATACATGTATGATTACTGCATTCAGTGACACTGTGACAGGGGGGAGGGGGGGGCGATCGCGGGGGTTAAATGTGTTTGTGTGTGTGTGTAAGTGTGCTGTTAGTGCAGACTTACTTGTAGTGTGGTGATCTCTCCTCAGCGGCGCTTGAAACAAACGCCGAGGGAGAGATCACGTCGCTTCCTCCTTCCTGTGTTTACACAGGAGGAGGAAGTGACAGGGCGGGCGGGCGCGCGCATTGGCTGGGAGCGATCCGGAGGGGGCGGGTGAAAACGGATAGCCGCCCCCACTTGTCGGATCGCTCCTGCAGCCGCACGGACCGCCGCATGTACGGGGGGGGGGTCCGATCGGACCCCCGATCCCCCCCAAGGCACCAACGTATATATACGTTGATGTGCCTGTCGGTGCCATTCTGCCGACGTAAATGTACATGCGGCGGTCCTTAAGTGGTTAATTTACAACGTTTAAACAAAATAAAAGTTTTAAAAAAATAAAAAAGTCCAATGAGATTTGAAAATCAGAAGGCTTAAAATAAAGATCCTTATTCGTGTGTAAAGCTCTGTAAAATTAAGCTCAAAGCAGGAATAATCCAAAAAAACAAAAATGTAATGTATTGCAGCTAACCAATCCTTACATGCGGTGGCTGTTTTTAGGAATTTTTTCCTTTATTTTTACATGGTGATTCAACCAGTAATCAACTTCAAGAGAGATTTACTAAAACTGGAGAGTGCAAAATCTTGTGCAGCTCTGCACAGAAACCAATCAGCTTCCAGGTTTAAGCCCCTGTTCATATCGGCGCGATTTATCAGGTCAAATCACATTTCAAATCAAAGCCTATTGCCGGCAATAGGAGCATCCCGATCGGTGCAACGTCGACTTTGCAGGGTCGCACCGATTTCCAAAAGTAGTTCCTGCACTACTTTTGGCGACTTCAGGGGGGGGGGGGGTATTTCAACAGACATCTGTGCATGAACCTGTATAGCTGTCTTTCAAGTCACCCAAAACGTCACTCAATCAAGCATTTCAGATGAACTTGCACGTATTGAAAGCCATGTTCAGTGTGAACCAGGGCTTATTGTCAAAGCTTAAAGGGTTTGTAAAGGATTTTTTTTTTATCTTAATAGCTTCCTTTACCTTAATGTATTGCTGTTTTCATGTCCTCATTGTTCGTTTTTGCTCTCAAGTTGCTGTAATCCTTCTCTGATCTCCACACTTCCTGGTTGTCTGTTTCTTTATAACCACAGTACTGGGAGCTTTCTCTCTGTGGTCACTAATCAAGGAGGTGTGATTACTGTGTGTCTAAAACCCCTCAGCACCAATCACTTTCATTTTCCAAACCATCACTGCCCTGTATTGGCTCTGTAACTCTGTAAGGCAGAGAGGCAGGAAACATGTAAAAACGAAACTGAAACTGCAGGTACATTATATGATTGATTTTTATCTATTTTTAATTGTTTTAAAAGGAATACGTTAACTAATATGTCTCTATACCCTGTAAACAGTCATTTCAGCAAAAAAAATTGGCTACCATACACAGCTACACCAGATTTTGTGTGCTCCAGTTTTAGTAAGTCTCAGGGTGTCTATATTCCACTGGAGGAGCAACAGGGGAACCTTTGGATAGTAGCATTGTCAATCTGGATAAAGGGTAGTGTCAGATGTACTAGAAAATTTGGATGGACTTGAATAACAATTTAAAGCTAAAATCCTTTTTTAGCAGTTACATTAACAGTTTCTCTTTCTCTTGGGATTAAGGTTTTAAATAGTTGAATAAAATCTGATCATTAAAAGCACCCCTGTCAGTGTCCTAAGGTGTGTCTCAATCCGTTAACTTAACTTTTGTTGCATAGCTTGGTCTGCAAAGGAAAGAAAAAAAAACAGACTTACTGGCTGGATTGCAAGGTTAAAATAAAATAAAAAAGTATAAAAAAATAAAAAGAATGCAGCCACATCTAAACCTTGGTAAGCTGCAATACATACAATTGCTTTTCCTTTATTGTTAATACCACTTTAATGCTTTAATGTTTCTTACTAGAGTATTTCATTGTGTACAGATGTGTAATATCTTTACTGGCAAAAAAAAACGTTTGTCATGGAAATTCTTTAACAGTATTTCAAAGTCATTCTATACTTTTTCAAATATAAGACGCAGTACTGCCACTTTTGACAGATTTAACGCCAATACAAGGAACATTAGCAGTAAGCAAATATATGTACTTATCTGCTACATCGTATCCAACTCTCAGCAATTCCATGGGTCATTTCTCTGAGCACCATGTCT
Organism: Rana kukunoris; assembly: GCA_029574335.1. Classification (NCBI taxonomy): domain Eukaryota; kingdom Metazoa; phylum Chordata; class Amphibia; order Anura; family Ranidae; genus Rana; species Rana kukunoris. The sequence continues at coordinate 69,783,801 of CM056050.1, read as the reverse complement.
GATATGCTTAAAAGCCTTTCTAAAATAATTATCTTGGTGATTTTTTTACGTAGTAGGTTGCAGGTTTTTTTTTTTTATTTTATTCATCAACCCTCCCCAATTGCTAGGCTTGGAAATTAAGCAAATATAGGACTTCAAAGTATTTCCATTATAACAAATTGTCACTTGCCACGTCACCTGCCGCATGTTGCAGATTGTCACTTGCCATGTCACCTGCCACACATTGCGGATTGTCACTTGCCGTGTCGCCTGCCACACATTGCGGATTGTCACTTGCCATGTCGCCTGCCACACATTGCGGATTGTCACTTGCCATGTCGCCTGCCACACATTGCGGATTGTCACTTGCCATGTCACCTACCACATGTTGCGGATTGTAACTTGCCACTTCACCTGCCACAAGTTGTGGATTGTCTCTTGCCATGTCACCAGATGCAGATTATCACTTGCCATGTCACCTGCCACAAGTTGCGGATTGTCACTTGCCATGTCGCCTGCCACACATTGCGGATTGTCACTTGCCATGTCGCCTGTCATACATTGCGGGTTGTAACTTGCCACGTCACCTGCCACAAGTTGTGGATTGTCATTTGCCTGCTAAGATGCTATTTTGTTTGACTCTTGCTGTGTCCCAGAGTCTAGCAGCAGAGAGATGATGTAATCTCACTGCTGCCTGCTCTGCCTGCACAGTGAGGGTGGAAGTTACTGCAGGGATGCAGTTATGGGCACAAGGTGGTGAGAGAATATGTCATCTCTCTGCTCCCCGCCCGCCAGCTCGCTGATTGGCCAGCCGCCTGTTCACACAATGAGCCACCTGGCAGCCCGGCTCACCTGCTCGCCCGCCCACAACTAATTTCTCGGGGGGCAATTGTCCCGTTGGCTCCCCTGGATCTGCCCCTGAGTCAGCAGAGTTTCCTTTCATTTACTAAGCTCAGTTACCCGCTCTCCCCCCCACCCAAAAAAAAGTGCCAAGTGGATGGTGGAGGGAGCGAACAAGTGTAGCTTGCCCTTTTGGGTGGAGCTCCGCTTTAAGCAGCCAGGAAAAAAAAACAGAGACAAGATGGGGATGAAGGAGAAGCAGGAAGAAGGTAATAATTTCTGAGTGAACAGTTCAGGGATGCACATGTTGTAATAAGGTCCTGCCACATTCGCCATTTTAGTTATCTATAGTACTATGTAATATTTACCAAATAAATCTTTGTAAAAATCTTTGTAGTACACAACTTTCTAATGTAAAGTGATCTATAACCTATATCTTTAGCAACAACATTGCGCCCTGAGGCGATTCAGTTTGCATGTGTCGCGCTGTACATGTTTTTCACTCACTCACTCACATCACTGCTCACCAGATTCTGTTGTGTTTACATCTTAAAAGGAAACAAAATAAATTAAACATGGTTTCAACTGTTTGTAGCTAAACCACAAAACATGACTAGGAATCGCTTTTTACACAATACCTAATTTCTGCATAGCCAACATAGTCCATGGTCTAGAACAGCAGGGTTGCCATGTGTAGCACACAGCCACCCACACATCATATTGATGAATGTCAGTGCCATCCATCGGGGCAGGGGAGGATCCAGGGGGGGGCAACAAGGCAATTAGTGACGGCCGGCGGGTAAGCGAGCCAACAGGCCAGTCGACAGGTGAGCTGGCAGGCAGGCCAGTCATTCTCACCATCGACATCATCTCTCACCACCCGCTCTGCATCACCACAGTTTCACACTCACTGTGCAGCAGCGGGAAGCAAAAAAATGTAATCGTCTCTCTGCTGCCTGCCTTCATTCTGGGACGCAGCAAGTGAAAATCCACAACTTGTGGTAGGCGACATGGCAAGTGACAATCTGCAATGTGTGGCAGATGACATAATAAGTGACAATCCGCAATGTGTGATGGTTGATGTGGCAAGTGGCAATCCGCAACCTGTGGCAAGTGACATGGCAAGTGATAATCTGCAATGTGTGCCAGGTGACATGGCAAGTGACAATCCGCATCTTGTGGCAGGGGATGTGACAAGTGAAAATTCTCAATGTGTGATGGGTGATGTGGCAATTGACAATCCATAACATATGGCAAGTGACAATCTGCAACACCTGGTGGGTGATGTGGCAATTGACAATCCGTAACACGTGGCAAGTGACAATCCGCAACTTGTGGCAGGTGACGTGACAGTGACAATCTGCATCTGGTGGCAGGCTACTTGGCAACTGACAATCAGCATCTGATGGCAGGAGACGTGGCAAGTGACAATCTGCATCTGGTAGCAGGCAAGTGACAATCCGCAACTTGTGGCAGGTGACGTGGCAATTGACAATCCATAACATGTGGCAAGTGACAATCCGCAACTTGTAGCAGGTGATATGACACTAACAGTCTGCATCTGGTGGCAGGCAACGTGGCAACTGACAATCAGCATCTGATGGCAGGAGACATGGAAAGTGACACTCAGGGCTCCCACTGATTCTGTATTATGGTGAGTTGAATTATATGACAATGTAATAATAGAAATATGCAGACTGATCCCGCACTGTGGGATTATTGCCCGTAGTTCGGGATGCAGACTCAGACTTATACTACTGACCTGGAGCACAGTAGCGCTTTGACCACTAGATGCTGGAGAGGGTAGTTGGTAACTTTTGTACCCCCTCTCCTCATTTAGCCTCATTCGCCCTCACCTCCCCCCCCCCCTTCCTATGATGTATCCCATCCCTCACCAACCTTCCGATCTCCTCCCCCATAGCCCCCCCCCTTCCTTCTTCCCCCCCTTTTTTTTTTCTTCTTCTCTTTCCTTTTTTCTCTCTTTCTTTCTTCCTCTTCCTCCTCTTTTCTATTCTCTTTCGCTCTTTCATCCTCTCTGTGACTAAACTCTTCTAGGATACGCTCGCCCAAACAAATCACCTTACCCAGGAAGCTATTTGATGTGTAAACTTACTCAGACATATTGGGCCAGATTCAGAGAGCCATTACGCCTGTCTAACTGGTGTTAGACTGGAGTAATTTCAAATTACGCGCGTTTTCTAGCTAGTCGAAAACCTCAAACCATAAATAGACGGCTGCGGGCTTCAATTCGACTGGATTAAGTGTTTGTACGCCTTCGGATCTACGCTGCAATAAAATTGCGGCCACTGGGTGGACTTCCCGTCGTTTTCCGCGTCGGGGTATGCAAATGAGCTTTTGCCGACGATCCCCGAAATTACGATCTTCAATCGCAATCTCTTACGGCACCTTTAGTCATCTTTTATTTGCGTAACACTATACCAGCTTTTTGCTGCTCTAATATTAGACAGCCCATGTTAAGTATGGCCGTCGTTCCCGCGTCGAATTTCTACGTTTTCCGACGTCTTTTATTATTTTTAACGTAAGTCGTCCGGGAATAGGAATGTTCGTAAACGCTGCTACTCAAACAACGAATGACGTAACGACGTGATTTCGCGCAATGCACGGTGGGAAATTTCTGAACGGAGCATGCGCAGTTCGATCGCCGCGGGGACGCGCTTAATTTAAATGCTTCACGCCCCCAATCGCGTATTTCGATTACGCGGCGAGAAATAGACTACGCCGCCGTAGCGTACGGGCAAAAATCTACCAGGATTCGGTGTACAGCCTGGTAAAATACGGCAGCGTAGAGTATTTCGATTACACAGCGGAATATTAAGTGTATGTGAATCTACCCCATTGTATCTATGTTTTGCCGAAATGTGCCTGTACGAAAAAGAAAAACATAGGAGTTTTTTTGTTTTGTTTTTGTATTTGTATTACTTTCTGTTTTTGGGCTCATGGAGCCTCTCCATTCTTTGTTAAGTACAAATCTTTACAATAAAATCTTTATGGTTTAAAAAAATAAATAATAGAAATAATGCACTTCAATTATCCTGACAACATATCGACCATGGTGTGCCAACCATTGCCCTGTTAATTTGCCTGCAAAGAACATTATTTTCTGTCAGTGTCCCTCCTGAAACTAGACTCTGGGTCCACCTCTGCATCGGTGTCTGCATTGTTGTGGTCCCTGCACAATCTGCCCTTGTTTTTTGTACAATTTTGAATGTTTACAGTTATTTTACCACAGAGCTAAAACCATAGACCATTATTTGCAGGTATGTGTCAGCATGAACCCGGCATGCCGATATTTAGCTTGGATCCACACCATTGCGTGCATATGCCATGGCCCACATTAAAAATAAAGGAGCGTTGTGCAAAGTTTTTAATTGGACTTTGCTAGTCTCTTCTGCCCCAAATTTTTGTTTAAGGGGGACTTCAGATCTGCTTGATGGTAAAGTAGGCACAGATCTCAACTTTTGTGTTTCTAGTGTAAGAGACAAGATCATTTTCATGGCAGCGGCCCTCAAAATTCTTCTAATAGTTATATTCACCAGACTCGGGCACAGCCTTCTGGAACCCTGGTATAGTCAGTGCTCTTTAATTTCACTTTCATTGAATACAATCAGATTGTGCGTTTAATATGTGTTGGGTCCCCTGGAGAAAAGACTGCAAGGACTTCTGTATGTATGACCGTTTTGAATATTCAATGAGAAGTGTTGAAATACAAAAAGTTATATTTAAACAGATCCACCATTACAAACTATAAGAAGTCTTTTCCAAACGGGAGTTATTTAATTTAACAGTTTCACATTTATTAGGTTATTTACATTTACATTTACATTTACTTTTGTTAATGATGTAAAATACCTGTACAATTTGCTTTAAAAGAAGTGGTTGTGAATTAACTATTTTGTGAAATTTACAAAGACTTTCATTAAATAGATCTTAAATAAGATAACTTTTGTTAAGAAATCCCCAGGAAGTGTACATCTTCTAGACTATCAGACCAGTTGGAGTGTACCAATCCACCAGTGGTTGCATACCTCCCACAGTCCGCGGGTGAGTGGCTCCTTCATCTCTTCCTCCTCACACCCTCTTCCTGATATGAGAACATACACCACTTTCAGGATCACACCTCACTATCTGCTGCCAGATATTTAGTGTTTCAATGTGACCACGCTGCAGTCTACAAAAGACATCAATCAAATACTTGCTTTAAATCTGGTTTAGTGAAATGACTCTTTAGGGTTGATTTACTAAAAGAGCAGAGAATATCCACTTAGAAATATAAATAAACAGAAACTGCATTTATTTCAATCACACAGTTGTGTGCAAGTCAAAGCCTGTTTTTTTTTTTTTTTCTTATTTCCCCACACATCACCAAAGCAAACACCAAATTAATTTGTGAACATTTTCTACATCTTTAGTAAATCAACACCAATGTTTGAGCAACAGTATAGGTTACTCTACATTTGAAAACGATTCCTGATTCTATACTTTGGTTATAACTTGAATTACTTTTTGTATCTGCTCCTGATCTCCTTCTCGTGGTCTGACCTATCGTCTAACTATTGCTTCTGACCTGTTGCCCTTGGCTATGACTGCATTCCATTTTCTGTTCTGTCTTTTGCCTAATTCTCTTAGTGTGCTTCTGTGCAATGTGCCAGGTCCCCTGGTCTGAACTTAAAATGTTCTTAATCATTTGGTATTCAACTTGAGCCTATCTCTCTGGGAGTTGTTCTGCAGCCAAACTCATCACTAGATGAACCTGGTGAAGCCCAGGTACATCTAAAGCCTTTGCCTCATTAGGAGCCTTCAACCACCTAGTAAATCCAAACTTATCCGCACCACGAAGGCCCTGGTAAACCATGGAACATCTGGAGCCCACGCCTCAGTGAAAGCCTTCAGCTACCTGTTGGCAGCAAAGACAATCCATGTTAATCCAAACTTCCCCTCATCATCAAGGACCTTGGTGAAACTCAGGTACATCTAGAACCTGTGCCTTAAAAGGAGCCTTCAAACACCTTATGGCAACACAAAATAATCTATGTTAATCCTTGGCACAGAATAGATTTGGATAAGAATCAATGAATGATGCCTTATACTGTCATTTGTGAAATTTGATATACTCTTTTATTAAGTAGATGTTGTCAGCAGTTTTTTCTGGCTTTCACTTCTTGGAAATGTGTGGATGCATTCGTGCATAATGTCTTTAAACACTAAACAGTTCTGTATATGCTGCAATTGACACATAGATGTTTAGATGGTTCTGAAGCATCATTGCCTGCTTTATTCACTTAGGTGGAAATTTAGATATTTTACACCATGTTTTCATTTCTAGACATTCATCGAATACTATCTTTTTAACTGAGAGCTCCATAGATATGATTCCTTTGAAATGTCTTAGTTATCTTAAGCTTAAACAAATTGACCTAAAGTATAACACATTGGGACATAACAAAGCAAATCTGACTTCATTAGTGAATTAGAAGCTGCAGTGACAAAGTACTGAGGGGCCCCAGTGCTGTAAAAGCCCCCTTTTATAAGCTCGGGTTTGGCACATGGCGGATTTGGTGGACAGATTACTAGGAGGGGCTCGGAAAGACCCAGCTGTCCTGGTGCACGTTGGCACCAATGACAAAGTCAGAGGCAGATGGAGTGTCCTAAAGAACAATTTTAGGGACTTGGGAGCTAAATTGAGGAAAAGGACCTCCAAGGTAGTATTTTCAGAAATACTACCAGTATATTGAGCCACTCCAGAAAGGCACAGGGAGATTAGGGATGTAAACAAGTGGCTGAGGAGCTGGTGTAGTAAGGAGGGGTTTGGGTTTCCGGAGGACAGGGCCAGCTTCTCGGTTGATAACCAGTACTATAGAAGGGACGGACTGCTCCTAAATGAGGAGGGTGCAGATCAGCTGGGAATGAAGATGGCCAAAAAGTTAGAGGGGTTTTTAAACTAGGTGATGGGGGGAGGGTCCAGAGGTAGAGATTGTCAGGCGGAACATATTCCAGAGGGTAGTATTGGGGGCATTAGTGGTAGGGTAACCAAAGCACATAAACCCAAGATAAGTATAGTAGCAAGTCCTAATTGCAATCTTGGAACACCCAATAAGAGGATAGTATGCGCCCGGTCTAAACTACGTGGCATGTTTACCAATGCCAGGAACCTGGCGGACAAGATAGGTGAACTAGAGATACTGTTGTACGCGGAGGATTTGGATTTTGTGGGAATTTCAGAGACCTGGTTCAACAGTTCTCATGATTGGTGCTCCTAGAGCACCCCCCAGAACTTTGAAAACATTCCCAATCAGCTGAATTCTTTTGACCTATCATAAAACTCTCTAATGAAATCAGTCAATGGAGGGCTTAAAACTTCTACAGCCACTATACCATAAGGGAAAAGGGGGCCAACAACATGCTATGGGGGATCTCTTTTCTCACATTCTATTGCTTTCACTGTGTGAGGAGACACCTAGCTAATAGGTGGCAAGCCTCTCTTTCATCATTCACTGTGTGTGCTGCTAGTAATACGGAGTCACGTATGACCGATATTAATGCTCAGAAGAGGAGAGAGTGGTGCAACACCCATAAATTGTGGACTATCGATCAAAGACTGTAATATGATCCAATGAATCAAGCTTCAAAGTGTTCCCAACCACCAGACGTGCTTACATGTAGCAAGCACCTTCTCAAGCTTATGATCAGGACTGTCTTGTGCCAACAGTACAGCATGGTGGTGGTGCAATCATGGTTTGGGCAGACATATCTAGGTATTCTGCAGGCCCCATCATCATCTTGAAAAGTAGAGTCACTGCCAGCGACTATGCACATATTTGGGCCAACCATGTGCACCCCATCGTGCAGACATTGTTTCCCAAAGACAGTGCCATTTACCAAGAGGATAATTCACACAGCTGGGTTTGACGAGCATGTAGATGAAGTATCGCACCTCCCATGGGCGTTGCAGTAGCCGGACCTCAATATCAGAACCACTGTGGTCAATTTTAGGCTTGTTCTCTGCCTCTGGCATCACTGCGAGAGCTAGAACGATTTTTGCGTGAAGAGTGGTATCAGATTCCATTATCCACCATCCAAGACTTATATTTGTCAATTGTCAGGAGAATTCGGGCTGTTTTGAATGCCAAAGGCAGTCCAACACCATATTAGGTAAATAAAATCTCTCTTTACCTGATGTTTACATATTTTTGTCCAACCCTGTATGTATGTATCTATATACCGAATATACTCGAGTATAAGCTGACCCGGATATTAGCTAAGGCACCTAATTTTAACACAAAAAAACTGGGAAAATTTATTGACTCAATATAAGCCTAGGGTGTCCATCTGCATGCCTCACGGTGCCTCATGGTGCCTCACTTTGCCTCACTGTGTCCATGTGCATGCCTCACTGTATCCATGCCATACTGTATCCATGCCTCACTGTGTCCATGCCTCACTGTGCCCATGCCTCACTGTACCCATGCATCACTGTGTCCATGACTAGACTGACGTTTACTATGGAAGTCTATGGAAGGGGTGCCCGGATTTGACAAATCGGTGCTCCCCGGCAGTAGGTCCCCTGGACAACAAACTTTGCACACTTGTAGAGGAAGAGTGGGGCTACATGTGTACCGGGTCCCCAAAGTCCAGGATATCAGGTGCAAAAAGGTGACTTGAGTATAAGCCAAACGTTCTAAAAATGTTTTTCTAATAATATTTTACTGATGTAAGGCTAGCTTTACGCAACTTTATCTGCTGTGACCACAAAGATCTTTGGTAAAGTAAAGACGTGCTTGGAGCAAATATGTATGGAGGTCACATGCAACACTGATGGATTAGGAACCGTTTAAAGTAAAGATAAGAGAAAGTAAGGAAAAAATATTTAAAAAGTTACAGATGGACCCAAGGTCCAAATGTCTTCATAGTGACTAGTTAGGCCTCGTACACACGACAGGGTTTCTCGGGAAAAACCAGCAAGAAAGACATTGGACCTTGGGTCCATCTGGAACTTTTTTAATATGTTTTCCTTACTTTCTCTTATCTTTACTTTAAACGGTTCCTAATCCAGTGTTGCATGTGACCTCCATACGTATTTGCCCCAAGCATGACTTTCTCGTCAGGAAATCTGGCCAGAATCTCAACGAGAAAAAAAGAGAACCTGCTCTCCTTTTTCTCATCGAGATTCTTGTCGGCCTGTTTCCCGACGAGAAACCCGAGAGTGTGTATACTAACCTGTCGCCGTGGAAACTCACGCATGCTCGAAATGACTTTAGGTAGGGTGAAGCAAGATGGCGGCGACGGCATCGAATGTGTCAAGCGCATGCTCGTCATACGCAATGAGGTCACCGCGTTCTTTCCTTTCAAGAGAACCGTGGAATGACTGTCAGTACACTCCGGCGGTAAGAGTTTCTTGCCAAGAATCTCGTCAGGGAAAACTACAGGCTTTTCCTGATGAGATTCTTGGACGTGTGTACTAGGCCTGACTTAGAATTACAGGTCAATAGAAGCAGTAGAGAACTTAAGGTCATAATTGAGAATAGATCTCCTGAACCCACCAAGGAGAGAAAAAAACATAAGCCCTTACTTTTAGCAGACCCGTATCTGTTCTAAGTATGGCTGTTTCTTTCGATTTCTCTTATTTCTACTTTTTATTCTAATATGCATGTTTTTATAACTCATAAAATTATCAATGTGATTTTATGACAAAAAATAACATTCTGGCTTATTGCTGTGAGGTCATTTCAAACACCACAGGATACAGAGTATCAATTACAGCAGCATGAGATATTGAAAAGTTTCATCTAAACCGTGCGTTAAAAGGGGGAAAAATATTTATTTTGGCAACACGTAAACACTGGAAAAACTTTAACAGGAGAGTAAAATATTCATATTTGTATTTCTGATATATGATGTGTCTGAATCAATTGTAGCATCAACATCTGGCCGCTTTCTGCTCAGCTTATCTGTCAATCCTTTGGCTTGGTAAAGGGTCATGTAAACATGTTATATCATTAGAATGTCTTCCTCTGATTTGCTGGTTCCCTTCTTTGTAGATAATCTAAGGGTTACAAAAGTAGTGCTAAATTACAGTACGCTGTCTGTTTATTATTTAATCGCCAATAACATCATTTGTTTTCATTCTCTTTGAAAGAAAACATTCCTGAATGGAAGGCAGACGTTGTGATCTTGAAGAGACTTAAGATCTTTACAAATCTGCACTTCAGATTTGGTTGTCCACTTTGAGTGCCGGTTCACACATATGGGATGATAGGCATCGCATTTGATTCGCACCGCATTGCTGTGAAGATCCCATGCGATGTCTGTGCGATGCGAATTTCAGCCATAGAAAATGTATGGCTGAAATTGCATCGCATTCGCACCAAAATGCTGCAGGACCCTTTTTTTTTGTCCGCACTGGAATCATATCGCATGGGTGTTCACACTTATGCGATCCGATTCTGCAGCATTTGACAGTACGTACTGCGATATGCGAACTGATCTGGGGGTGTCATTAACTTTCCATTGACATCCTCAGCGGTTCACATACAGGCATACCCCACTTTTAAGTACACAATGGGGTTTATTTACTAGCTGAAAAGCACAAAATCAGGCTCACTTCTGCATAGAAACCAATGAGCTTCTAACCCCAGCTTTTTCGATTGTGCTTTGGTAATAAAACCTGGAAGTTCTTTGGTTTTTATGCAGAAGTGAGTCTGATTTTGCGCCGTCCAGCTTTAGTAAATAAACCCCATTGTGTACTTAAAAGTGGGGTATGCCCGTACGACAGTGTGAACCTCCAGTGGCTGACTTGTGATGCAGGAACCCGCACTGGAATGGCGTGGGTTCTCGCATTGCATAAGCGTAAAGAGACCCTGTCACCAGACAATTTATTAACCCATTTGCGCCTAACAGTAAAACAGATCTTAATGCCTAAGCCCAATTTTGCATATTTGACATGAATGAATGAAAAACTTGTATAGCGCTACAAATGCGAACTGAATCACCTCAAGGCACTTAGTATCAATTTCCTTCTAATTTGGCCTTCAGAATAGGTGGGTCTTGAGTTTTTTTCTGAAGGCCTGGTGATTCATTTCCATTCTGATAATGGTTGGTAATGCGTTCCACAGTCAAGGTTGTTGGACTGCAAATTTTCGTTCTCCTTTGTTCTTGCAACAGGCCTGTTAGTCTAGTGCAGGGATCCTCAAACTACGGCCCTCCAGCTGTTGTAGAACTACACATCCCATGAGGCATTGTAACACACTGACATTCACAGACATGACTAGGCATGATGGGAATTGTAGTTCCTGAACAACTGGAGGGCCGTAGTTTGAAGACCCATGGACTAGTGGTCATCAACCCTATCCTCAGGGCCCATGCACTAACAGGCCAGATTTGATGTATTACTTTGGGGAGATGCAGACTAGAATACTGCAATCACCGAGAAGCAAATGATATCACATGTGATGTATTTCAGTTATCTTGCAAACCTGGCATGTTAGTGGGCCCTGAGGACAGAAGTTAAAGGGGCTGTAAAGACAAAAATATTTTCCTCTTAAATTAAAGTCTGACAGTAGCTGATAAAGTAAAAAGTAATGTTTTGCATTATAACTAGTTTGATAGCTGTTGAAATCGAGCTGTTTTATTCACCTCGTCACTCCTGAATAGTTATTCTCACTGACTTCCTGGTTTGCGGTGCACATTCATTCTTGCTACATCATGGCCTAATGGGAACTACAGCCTCCATGCCTGTGAGGGATAAGAGAGCATCTTCACGCAGGGCTGTAGTCATAGGGAGGGGGTGAGCACATTCTGCTTTCCACCATGCAAAATGGCTCAGATTCTGGTGGAAAGCAAGAAGAGGAGAGACAGGAAATGGCATTTTCAAACCTGGATTACTGTATTTTGGAGGTCAAAAGGAAAAACGAGGTAAGTGATATTTAAATGCTCTAGCTTACAGCAATCAATTGATCTAATAAAAAACTAACCTTTAGTGTTCCTTTAATGACCACTACGTTAGTCAACCTGTACATACCATCACAACTACTTTGTGCATCCAGGTGGATTATACCTTGTTTTTTTAAGACAAATTGGGCTTTCATTTGGTGGTAAATGGTTATGGCTATCTCATTTTCTTATTATTATTATTATCTAAGGAAACCTGTCCCAAAATAGTAAAAAAAAAAATGTATCTGTATATTTCTTGTTACTACCATAACCTACCACCAAAGAACAACCCAAAATAAATTCTTCTGCTAATCTTAGCGATAACACGTATGTGTATGCTAGTTGTTGTTTGTACTCATAGTACAGCCCAGAAACAATAGTGCACATTTTGCTTTTTCTATCCTGCCTCAAACACACTGACACAAACTAAAAAACCTCGATCTTTGACCCTGACGTTGGCCCAAACACTAAGGGCTCTTTCACACGTCCTTTTAGTTCGTCCATTTTTTGGACGTCCGTTAACATCCGTCTGCGGTAAGCTCCGTTTTTTTGGACGGAAGAAAACGGACGAAAAACGGACGTTAGCGGATGATCCGTTTACCATCCGATCCGCTAACGTCAGTTTTTCATCAAAATATGTAAAAAAAAAAAAGTTCTAAAAAAAAAAAAACGGATGAAAAAAACTGATGAAAAACGGATGGAAAACGGAACGGAAACGGATGAAAAAATGGATCAACTGAAGGGGGAAAAAACTGATCTAAAAAACTGAACGGATGTGTGAAAGAGCCCTAACCCTGTGGCTGACCCTAATCAAGATTTTTTTTATTATTATTATTATTATTATTATTATTATTATTACAAAAAAAAAATTTTGATACACATACTCTTTTTTTTTTCTATCTCTGCAAGGACAGAGAAAGACACAATGGGGTCAATTCACAAAGAGAAACGTTATTGGTTTTCTTCAGGTGTTAAATTAGCACTCATTTAACGCTAGCAAACATGGTATTCACGAAAGCTATAATCGTTATTTAACATAGTCGTTATGGTTTTCAACTGACTCTTTATCCAATCGTTATGCTAACTACTCAGACGTTATTATTAAGATTTGGGACGTTAAAATAACTCTTAAGATCGTTAATGCTGGAGAGATGCATTCTGGGAGCAGAAGGGGAGGAGAACAGCTGCATGTGGAAAAGAGCAGATACAGAGAGAGAGAGAGAGAGAGAGAGAGAGACAAGCAATACACATGGAGATTGAGCATGTGATGTGCAAAACTTCTAGTGTGTGCTTTTCTAAAGCCATGTGTATTTCCTCATACAGAGAATAAATCATGGGAGATGATAATCAGAATTTAGCTATCACCTGGGTTTCAGAAAAGTCATCCAAAATAGTATGTGAACGGAATACACGTTTATAAATCTGAACAACATTCTAACGTGTTCTTCTTCGCCTCTGGATAATTTTAAGTTCAAATAGAGCATGGTTCTATCTTGCCCAACACTACTAAAAACTTCACTACACTACAAAAATCGCCAAAAGCTTCCTCTAACAACAAAATATCGCCTGGGATATGTCATAACGCCACCCTGAGGGAGGTGTTAATTTAACGATTGCTTAACGATTGATAACTGTCAAAAAAATCTTTGTGAATTGCACTTCTGTACATATTTAACGATTTGACTCTTTAAAATAACGATTTGACTCTTTAATAAGGATCCACACCTTAAAATATCGGTTCTGTGTAGTGAAACGTTATTTGATGATTTTTCAAAGCGTTAAATCGTTTAGTGAGTGAATTGAACTAGCTTCAATAACGTGCAAAATCGTTAAAATAACACTCGCAATCTGAAAATAAAGCTTTGTGAATTGACCCCAATGGGGGTTATTTACTAAAGGCAAATCCACTTTGTGCACTTGAAAATGCGCTGAAAGTGCACTTGAAAGTGCAGTCGCTGTAGAACCGAGGGGGATATGCAAGGAAAATAAAAAACAGCATTTTAGGTTGCACATGATTGGATGGTAAAATCAGCAGAGCTTCTCCTCAATTTAGATCTACCCCTCAGATTTACAGTGACTGCACTTTCAAGTGCACTTTGCACTTGTAGTGCAAAGTGGATAACCCCCAATGTATCTGCCTCGCCCAGTCACAGAGACAGAAAACATGGGGGTGGGCTGCACAGTAACTGATCACTGTGATAGCCAATCAGAGGCTATCACAGCGATCAGATGTTCCGGGTCCCCATCGTTAGAACAGGACCCAGGGCTTTCGTGGGACCCCAGTCTCTGTGCTGGGTGTTGCCATGTGGCGTTCCCAGCACAAAGAAAGATACGCAAACATGTGACTCTACAGAAGAAAGCAGAGTCCAGTAGTGGGGCTGCAAATTTGCGCTCGGTCAGCATGAAGGGGTTAAAAACAAATTCCCATAAGATTATTATTATTAAAATATGAGAAGATAATTGCTAGGGTTTACCTACACCTTTATTACAGACAACATATGAATTATGCATATTTTGTTCCTTATTAAATGCAGGTACAACAGCTACTGAATCTAATTAACTCCAGAGTCTTTATAAGGTATATATGTCAACATTTAAATGGATGAGTTGGCATCTCTAGTTTTTTTCCTGCCAAAGTCGGTACATTTTATCATGGCAATGAGGGAAGCTAGTGTGACCCTCAGAAACATGGGTCTAATTGTACGTAGGGGCTCTGTCTTGTAACACCAGGAAGCAGAATTTGTACACAATACGTTTTTTTAGGCCTCAGGCCTCGTACACACGACCGAGGAACTCGTCGTAAATGAAACATTGTTTTCCTCGACGAGTTCCTTGTCAGGCTTGTCGAGAAACTTGACAAGCTTTCTTTGCGTACACACTGTTAAGACCAAATCTCGTCGTTCTTAAACGCAGTGACGTAAAACACGTACGACAACACTATAAAGGGGAAGTTTGATTCCACTGGCGCCACCCTTCTGAGCATGTGTGGGTTTCTAAGCATACACACGAACGCGTTTCTCGTCGAAAACCAGCCTGGCGAGGAATGCGACGAAGAAATTGAGACTCCCGACGAGGAAAAAGAGAACTCGTTCTCTTTTTTTCTCATCGAGTTCCACGACAGTTTCTTGATGGATTCTGTCGAGGAAAACGGTCGGGTGTACGAGGCATCACAACAACATTTGGGTCTCTTCAACCTCAATAATATGGACAGCCCTGGACTTATCACCAGCACCAGAAATGTGAAATGTAGTAAGTCCCCTGTAGCTGGCCAGCTAGAACCTGTCCTAGGTAGCTAATATAACCTACATGTATATACAGCTAAGCCTGCTGGGAACCTAGTGTGGTGCATATATTTGAGACAAAAGCAAAGTTATTCACAGTTGAATTCATGCCAGAAAGCATAGAGTTAAGCTTTTGTGACTCATCAGAAGCCTTGGCCCAATCACAGCCAATCTCACATTGAGCAGAAGGAGATGGACAGCCGCACTCCAACACGATACCAAAAATGTAAAAAATGGTGCCTTTAATACCAGTAAAAAAATGACACTCCACAGCAATAAAAAAGCAAACATTGTTACCCCACTGTTTGCTTTTTTATTGCTGTGGAGTGTCATTTTTTACTGGTATTAACTGATTGCCGACCGCCCGCCGTCATATTACTGCGGGACGGTGGCACTGCTGGGCGAGAGCACGTAGCTCTACGTCCTATCTTTTTCGGCCACTAGGGGGTGCGCGCGCGCCGCCGGAGGCCCGTGCGCAAACCCCCCGCACGCCCCCGAGTCCCGCACGCACGCATGTTCGTTACAGAGCGGGGAACGGGAGGTATGTGTGTAAACACATTCCTCTCGTTCCTGTCAGCGGGGGAAACGCTGATCTCTCGTTCATACAATGTATGAATGGAAGATCAGTGATTCCCCCTAGTGAGTCAACCCCCCCCCCATACAGTTAGAACACACCAGGAACATACTTAACCCCTTCCCCGCCCGCTAGTGTTAACCCCTTCACTGCCAATGGCATTTTTATAGTAATCCAATGCATTTTTATAGCATTGGTCGCTATAAAAATGCCAATGGTTCCAAAAAATGTGTCAAAAGTGTCCGATGTGTCCGCCATAATATCGCAGTACCGAAAAAAACCGCTGATTGCCGCCATTACTAGTAAAAAAATATATTAATAAAAATGCCATAAAACTACCCCCTTTTTTGTAAACGCTATACATTTTGCGCTAACCAATCAATAAACGCTAATTGCGATTTTTTTTACGAAAAATATGTAGAAGAATACGTATCGGCCTAAACTGAGGGAAAAAAATGTTTTTTTATTTCTTTTTTGGGGATATTTATTATAGCAAAATGTAAAAAATATTGCATTTTTTTCAAAATAGTCGCTCTATTTTTATTTATAGCGCAAAAAATAAAAACCGCAGAGATGATCAAATACCACCAAAAGAAATCTCAATTTGTGGGAAAAAAAGGACACCAATTTTGTTTGGGAGCCACGTCGCACGACCGCGCAATTGTCAGTTAAAGCGACGCAGTGCCGAATCACAAGAAGTGCTCTGGTCTTTGGACAGAAATATGGTCCGGGGCTAAAGTGGTTAAAGGCACCATTTTTTACATTTTTGGTATCGTGTTGGAGTGCGGCTGTCCATCTCCTTCTTTTCTTTGTTATTGCCTTGTGCATTGCCCGCATCCACTGGGTTTTTGGATCGTAACTACCACTGGGAAGCTCCTGTCTTTAGCGGCGTCTCTTTCTTCTCACATTGAGCAGAGTCTTGACCAGTCACAGCCAGCTTTACAATCACTCTGTCTGGGAGGTTCCTAATACTCCATGTGCTGCTAGATTATTCCACACAGAGACAGAGAGCCACATGGAGACAGAGACACAGAGCAGAACAGACGCAAGGCCAAAGTTGTGTTTTCTGGAAGTCAGGGGCTAAAAATAGGTATGTAACACAGTTATATACATGTTCTTATCGTAAATAGTGTGGTTAGAACTGTATACTGATCTAGTTGTTCCACCATACCTTCAAACCAAACCGAACCATACCATATCATACCTTCATACCAAACCAAACTAAGCTAACCCTGCAAAAGCAACCCTGCAAACCAAGTTGCAAACCACAGTTATACCTTTCAGAGAAATCAGAGAATGCTTTGATAACTTGCAGAGAGAGAGAGAGAGAGAGAGTAAATACTGAAGAAAGAAATATATCCACCATCTTATGTTAAATGACAAGATTGAATATTTGAACCACCATTTTGTTATTCTTTATTCATCACATGTTTTTGTACATGGACTGTCTGCTGCAAAGCAGCAGTATTTTATATGAAGAAAAGTTAATAAAGACGTTTAAGCATTTGATGTGCTCTTTAAACCTACTGCTTCCATAGAACGGCAATAGAGGAATTTCAGAGTAATAGACAGTCTTGTTGGACTGAAAAGTCAGAGATATCACAATTCTTCTAATGCCACAGCGCATGAGGCACTTCATAGTGCTGCGCCTGCCACATCCCCAGGAAGCAGATCCTGTGATGTTGACTAGAATTCTCCTTGAGAGGTCCTAGGTTTTCTACATCAGTCAGTTAAAAAAAGTAATGCAAGATATCTATTCAAAGATTTCACTCTTGTAAACATTGTCAGTCTTGTAAACAAATAGCCAATTGTGGAGGGGGTGGGGTGGGGGATAAGGATTACTTTGAAATTTGTTTGTAATGATTTTATTGAATGTGATACGATGATTAAAGCTTTGATGTAATCTTTAACCACTTCCATACCAGGCACTTATACACGCTCCTGCCCAAGCCAATTTTCAGCTTTCAGGACTGTCGCAATTTGAATGACAATTGCGCGGTCATGCTACACTGTACCCAAACACATTTTTGTTATCATTTTGCAACCACAAATAGAGCTTTCTATTTGATCACCTCTTTAATTTTTATTTTATGTGCAACAAATAAAAAAAGAGTGAAAATGTTGGAAAAAAAACGTTTTTCTTTGTTTCTGTTTTTTTTTGTAAATAAGTAAGTTTTCTTCTTCAATGATGTGCACTGATAAAGAGGGAACGATGGGCATGGATGAGGTGGCAATGATGGGCACTGATAATGGGCTGATGAGGTGGCACTGATGGGCACTGATAATGGGCACTGATGGGCACTGATAGGTGGTACTAATGGGCACTGATAGGCAGCACTGATGGGTACTTATGGGTAGCACTGATGGGTACTTATGGGTGGCACTGATGGGTGACACGGATGGGCACTGATGGGCACTTATAATTGGGCACTGATAAGCATGGATGTGCACTGATAGGTGGTATTGATGTACACTGATGGGTGGCACTGATGACACTGATGGGTGGCATTGCTGGGCATCACTTGTCTGATATGACCTATAATGTTGCCAGTCAGTGCCCATTTGTGGGCACTGAATGGCATTTATTGGGCATATTTTTACATATATGGATGGTCATGGGGTATGTACCTGACCATCCACGTGTTGGGGCTTGTCTGGTGGTCCTGAAGGCTTCCCTAGTGGTCCAGTGTGGGCATCCGTGGGGGGCTGCGCTGATAAACAATCAGCGCAGACCCCCCTGTCAGGGGAGCCGTCGATCGGCTCTGCTCTACTTGCGTCTGTCAGACTCTGTTCCTGTTTACAGGGCTGTTTACATCATGATCAGCCATGATTGGACATGGCTGATCACGTGGTAAAGAGCCTCCGTCGGAGGTCTGTGTAGCGGTGTGTCAGACTGACACACCGCACCACTGATCGATGTGATGCATGCCCCCACGTCATATGACATCCAGTCAGGATTACTGAATCACCGCCCGGTCGTCATTTTGATATAGGCCGGGCGTAAAGTGGTTAAGAAAATGAATAAAAAAGAAAGAATATACAAAAAATAGACAATTATAAACCCACACATTGTTCAATAATATATAGATAAAAAATGCAATTACTTGGCTACATGTCAGTAGTCTGGTAGTCCGTTAGCTATCCAGTAATGCAGATGAAGTCATTTAATTCTCAGAGTACATCTACTTAATAAACCCATCAATCTCTCCTTTCACTGCAATGTGAGAGGTCAGTAAAGTAGGAACAATTGTCAGTCTTGATGAAAAATGACAAAGTTGAAGTAACCCAAACCATCACTAAAATTACTAATCATTTTTGTTAAAAAAAAAAAAAAAAACATATTTCTTTAATGTGTCAGATTATCTTATTTTCAAAAAAGTGTGATCACAGTTTTAAAACGTGTATATCTCGTTTTACTTTATATTTACGCATATACTGTATATTGTGCAGATAAAAATCAGGCAATGCTCTGCTTTTTTTTAATATAATCTACAAAAAATTGTCAGGAAAAACTACAGATAATTAATAGATACATTTTAACAACTAACCAGAATGTATTTTCCCTGAACTTATTTAAACCATATAAATATATAAAGCAAGTGTAGACCGCCAAATCAGCTGTACATTTGCAAGCTGTTCATTTAGTGACAAGATCTACCACTTGATAATGCACAGCTTCAAGTGTCAGTATTGAAGATTATTTTTGTGCGCATGATGACATTGGATCAGAAGAAACAGATTTAAGTGGTATTTATTTTATTAGTGGATACTCAAATTGAAGCCCTTCTTAGTTTAAACCGAAACAGTAGTTCTGAAGATTTAACAAATAATTTAGGGAGACAAATGTCCAAAGTAAATCAACTAATGTGTAAAAAATTGTAAATCAACTAATGTGTCTCAGAAGTAAGGAGAAGGAACAACAAGATGTGTTCTTGACAGTGAAACATATTGATGTCTATGACTGCGACTACCAATAAATGGTTTAACCCGTTCATGCCTAAGCCTATTTATGATATTTGGTGTTTACAAGATAAAATCCGTATTTTTTGATAGAAAATTACTTAGAACCCCCAAACATTATATATATATATTTTTTAGCAGAGAATCTAGAGAATACAATGGCGATTGTTGCAATATTTTATGTCACACGGTATTTGTGCGGCGGTGTTTTAAACGCACCTTTTTATGAAGATTAACTTTCATGAATTTAAAAAAAAATAAAAGAAAGTAAAGTTAGCCCAATTTTTTTTCTTAATATGAAAGATGATGTTACGCCGAGTAAATAGATACCAAGCATGTCACGCTTTATAATTGCACGCACTCGTGGAATGGCGACAAACTACGGTATCTAAAAATCTCCATAGGCGACGCTTTGAACTTTTTTTACAGTTACCAGGTTAGAGTTACAGAGGAGGTCTAGTGGTAGAATTATTGCGCTCGGTCTGACGATTGCGCTGATATCTCACATGTGTGATTTGAACACTGTTTTTATATGCGGGCACAACTTCCGTGTGCGTTTTCTTTGTTGCGCAAGCTCGCGGGAAGGGGGGCGATTTAAATTGTTTTTATATTTTTTCTTATTTTTTTATTTATTTTTATAATATTAAATTGGGTTTTTAAATTTTTTTACATTTTGATCACATTTATTGCTGTCACAAGGAATGTAAACATCCCTTGTGACAGTAATAGGTGGTGACAGGTACTCTTTATGGAGGGATCGGGGGTCTTTGCACTTCAAAGTATTCAGATCGCCAAAAACGGTGATTCTGAATACTGTGTACTTTTTTAGATCCGGCGCCATTAACAGACGAGAAAGCCGGAACTGACGTCATGACGTCGCTTCCATGTTTACATTGTGGAGACTGAATCAAAGCAGTTTACGCCTTAGTTTCAGTCTGCGCCTGGACACTGGAGGCGCCGGATCGAGGATCGGGTCTCCCGGTGGGATGGGAGGCCAGGTCAGAGCGGCGAGAGGTGGCGGGAGGGGGGATGTCCTCTCCGGCATAACAACTGAGCGGCTTTTAGCCGCATCGGTTGTTATTTCTGGATAGCCAATCGCCGGCTCTAAACAACGGTACCTGCAGCTGCAGAAATCATCCCGGTATAACCCCCGAAAGCCGAGGACACATATATGCTTACGCTCAGCGTGAAATAGTTAAATTTTAAAATGTTCTCGGTATCCACAAATAAAGTACTAGTATTAGAAAGTAACTGACTTTGGCCAACAACCATTTTTTCGTTCTCTGTGGAAAAATCCTTGTGATACAGTGTGATTCAGTGAGAATGGGTTCTAAAGCAGGCATGTCCAAAATCCGGCCCGCGGGCCAGTTGCGGCCGCAGCCTGGTTTTATACGGTCCCCACTTGAAATGAGCTTTTATCACTTTTGTGGCCCCCAAGCTCCGCACAGGGTAAGGATGAGCTTGCTTTAAAAAAAAAAAGATATATATATATTCACCACACACACAGCCACAAAGATAGGAGAATTATTTTTGGCCAGTGTATTATTTGCTCGGACAAACACACTTTTACCGAATTTTAATGGTTCAAAGAATGTCAGGCAAAACCCCTGTTCTAAAGGATATACAGTAAATCTGACTTCCTTCAAAGAAGCTAATCTATGATGAAAGTATAGTGTATATGGGCCTGGTTCTGGTCCTAGGCTGCTACCACTCTGATGGCAACAAAAGGATCACTCAGCAGAAGAGAAACTCTTGGATGGATACTGAGGAGCACCTGGTACAAAAGATCATATCGCTTAAAGGTGTTTTTGAAGCATATAGTGCTTAAGAGCACTAAATACAGCCAACACGGTTCAGAGGAAGGGCATACCCCTTCTTTGGGTCTTGAGCAGTAGATGTTATTACAATCACAATGCAATGCACTGGAAAACCTATGTTAAGGATTCATGAAGACAATCTTCTCCCAACGACACAAGGAAAGTTTCTCAAACTCAGCTGGCCATTCCCAGTGGTTTTGCTTTATGTGATCACTTGTACCTGCTTTTTCATTCTGGCTTGTACCCTGATGCTCTTGTAACTATTTTTTTATGTTTTTATGGTATTTTCTATACCTTGCTTTTACAATAAAGCTGTCTTATCCCGTATTTGGGTTTAACTGCACCATGTGGAGCCTCTCTTCATTTTGTACATGTCCTTCCATATGATTCCAATCCCATGAGGAGCCTCTTTGTTACATTGGACGTTTGGAACTCGGGATTTCCCTATATGCCTCTGGATACTTCTTTCATGGACAAAACCAGGCTGATGATCTCGTTTCTGCCCTATTGACATGCTACCATCGGTCAGTGTGTCCACCAAATCCGGTAAGAATATCCATTCTCTTTGATTGCCCTGGATTGTATGGTGAATTTTCCATTTGAACCTTGAAGGGATACATCTCATCTCACATGTTCACCATAGCTGTATCACTGGACTATGTATGACACTTTGGCCCAGATTCACAGAGCGATTACGCCTGCGTAACAGGAGATGCGCGGCGTAAGTCTAAATGTGCGCGTGCGTTTCGATGCACGGCATCCCCAAAACGAGATACGCAAGAAATCTACTTTTTTTTGTCCATCGTAATTTCGTTAGACAGGCGCATCTGTCCGCGCAAAACTGCGCTAGACAGACCATTGATTTGCTAGTCAAATATGCTAATGAGGGAGTTACGGGGATCCACAAAAGAACGTTGGTGCAGCGCAGGCTACGCGCTGTGTGCAACAGTAAAATGTCCTGTCTAAAATTAAACCATATAAAAGCTGGTCTAAAATTTGAAAAATCGTCTACATGTCAGATAAAGCAACACTGTTAGTGAGAAGCTGAGCAGTCACACGTGTTGCCCAACAAACTGTATGCCAACATGCCAGTGGCATCCATGCTCATAGCTATACTACTGACTTTAGATGAGCAAAGAAGGAGGAGGGCACTGAGGAGGGCACGGGAGATGTTTTTTTTTTTGTTTTTTTTTACTTTTTATTTGCTTATATAAACTATTTAATCTAATCTAATACAATATTCTTATCTGATACAAGCCCCTCACTCTTCACTCTTCACGGGAGAGGATATATCACACACGCATAGACATCTGTGGCATGAGTGATTCTGAGGTGTCTCGCATCTTCAGATTCACCCCTCATGCCATCATGGAATTAACCACAACCTTGCAGGAGGACATCAGCAGCCCAACACATGACACTACCCATGACACCCATGACAGCTACATATACAATCATAGCCCCATCCCCACAGATTTCGAACAGAACATGTATGGGGACAGCTGGCTGGTTGGTGAGTGACATGGGTGGCAGGCATGACTGTCCCCCCCCATGATGCACACATCACAAGGGGCACATGCACTACTAACATCCTCCTGTCTTTTCCCTTCAAGGTGACTCTGCATATGCACTGGGACCCCATCTCATGACCCCATCTCATGACCCCATCTCATGCCAGCTCACATATGCATCTTTGCACGTTAAACACACACATTAATCAAGGCACAATGAGAACGCATGCATGCACACCACTGTGGTCCCTAGCACACACACCCCACATCCTCATCAAATTGGATTGGCACAAGCCCACCATGCAGGACTTGTGAGCAGCAACGCTATGCCAAGGCTCCAATTATGTCACTGTACATTCATACACCATTCACACGGACCTGAGGATCACTTCTCCCTGGTCCTGGGGAACCATTCTCCACCAAAATTGAGGGTGACACCCCTTTTCCGGCAGGAATGTCACCCCCACATTCAAACAGCATTCACAACACAAAAAAAAAATGACCAGCAAAATCAAAAAATTTCCAGCAAAAAAAAAAAAGGAACAAAAAAAAGGGGATCACTTCTCCACCACAAATCCCTTTTCCGGCAGGAATGTCACCCCCACATTCCCAAATCATACACAAACAGAACGGAAAAAAAAAAAAAAAAAAGCCCAGCAAAAATATAATAAAAAAAAAAAGAAAACACATAAAAGACAAAAATCACTCTGCAAAACAGTCCCCAAATATCTCAACGACACGTCACAAACAAACAAATAAACACTAACAAACAACAGAACAATAGCACCTTGCTGTATAGGGAGGGATACAAAGGGATGTACTTTTCCAATGGAAGTGCGTTTGTGTCTGGCTATTTATGCTGTCTGCGTAGTTCAGCAAAGTTGCCCGGGTCTACTTCCAATTTCACTGATTGCGCTGTTCCCGAGTTGTGAGCATGCGCACAGAGGTGCTGACCATGGTCTCCTTCAAGCGCGCATGCGCGAGCCGGCCGGCCCTTCATTTGCATGGGGTCACGGCTCATTTCAATGTAACACGCCCACGTCCTTCCCAATTTGTATTACTCCGCCTTACGCCTCTGAAATAACGTTACGCATGCGCAATTTTATGCGTAAAAGCGACGAGAATAGGGTGATTGCGCGGCTACATTGCGCAAGTCTAACGTAAAGGCGGTGTGCTACGCCAGTCCAATAATGCGCAGATGTACCTGAATCTGGCCCTTTGTTTTCAATATCACTGTGGTGATTCTGGACTTATTTTTTGGTTTATTTCTACTTATACCACTATATGGGTTTTCACCTTTTATGTTATTTGTACTTAGATATATGAAATACACCTCCACATGAGAGTGGATTATAGTGTCTCCTTTCAGCGCCACATTTTTTATTTCATTCCCAGTGGTGTTAGAGGATGATAGTCTTTAACAAGCCTTAAAGCGGAGGTCCGCTGGAAAAAAATTATAAAAAAACTGCAGCTGCTGACTTTTAATATTAGGACACTTACCTGTCCAAGGCGCCCGCGATGTCGATCTGTTCGTTGGCTCTTGGATGCTGCCGTCGCCATCCTCAGTTAGGGAATCGGGAAGTGAAGCCTTGCGGCTTCACACCTGGTTCCCTACTGCGCATGCGCGAATCGGTCCCTACTGTCTTCTGGGACCTGTGTGTCTCCTAGAAGACAGCGGGGGAGGACAGAGCAGGCGCCAGACGTGGAGTAGGTCACTTCGATCACCGCGTTGATCTATGCCTGGAAGTGGGAGCAAATACCTGTATTACATAGGTATCTGCTCCCTCCTCCCCCTGAAAGGTGCCAAATGTGACACCGGAGGTGGGGGTTCCAAAAAGTGGAAGTTCCATTTTTGGGTGCAACTCCACTTTAACATAGTTCCTTTAATGCATCCAATTATGATTTTAATGACATTGGCTGCTCAAGCCCTAAAGAAGGGGGAGGCCTTTTCCTGAAACACGTTAGCTGTATTTGATGCTCTTTCATTAGTGAATGTTTCAAAATATTTCAGAGCCTACCTGGCCGAAGAATCTTCAGCATTTGACACACTTGTGCTCATGGTGATATAGTGAGAAATGCCTGGAACCAAAACTTGCAGCAGGGGACCAGGCATTTAACAACACCCAGAAGAGTCTTTGGCCTAGTTTATCTCTTCAAGAGAGTAAAGAACAGAGGCACATACAGCACAGCAGGTAAGTATTATTCCTTATTTTGTAAGGATTAAAGTGGTTGTAAAGGTTTGTTTTTTATTTTCTAAATAGGTTCCTTAAAGCTAGTGAATTGTTGGTTCACTTACCTTTTTCTTTAATTTCCCTTCTAAATGTTTTTTTTTCTTTGTTTTCTTTGTCTGAATTTCTCACTTCCTGTTCCTCCTCAGTTAGGTGTTCAGTAAGCTGTTCTAAATGACTTTCCACCGCTCGGATGATGGGGGAAAGCTTACTGAGGACAAACAGGAAGTTTCCCCTCTAAAAAAAAAAACATTTAGAGGGGAAATCGAAAGAAAAGGTTAGTGAACCAACAATGCACTAGCTTAAAGGAACCAATTTAGAAAAAAAAAGACTAACCCTTTCAATCCCTTTAATTTTACGTGGCAACATGTCATTTTAAGGATTTATTGTGTACCACACTACCAGTTCCAGACACAAATTACTACATCTTTGTTGTCAGCATTTCTGGCAGATGAAGATTGCGATCCTGCCATTCCACACTGTATGTACAGTATAATTAGAAGCCATTAAGGATTTAAGTGACTTAACTTTGTTCTTGAAGCATGAACACTTGATGTTGTTATCTTGTCATTTTTGGATTCCTATTTCTTCTGTCTATTTTTTGCATTTATCTGTAAACTTATCTTATTGACCTCCACTTCAACTATGGTGAAGCTCTGCATTTCTCTTGTGATTATTTCTGGAAATTATCCCATTTATATAGGTCTCTGGGGATGGTGAAAAAAAACATAACTTCAGAATTCAGGCTAGCGGTGTAGGCTCTGGAATACAACTGCATGCAGCTGTGTGCGTTGTTTTCTTTCTCGTTGCTGTTATTAACAGAAAACGATGATGACTTTTGGTCAGTTTTATTTTAATTCTGTTTGAAAGTTTCCAGATTTATACACTGCTGTTTTTAATATTTCATTACTTGTTTAAAAATCCTTATTTTCAAATAAATATTTAATACAAGGTGCTTCCAAGTAGGGATGAGCTCCGCGTTCAATACGAAGGTATGTTCAATCCAAACATTGTCTGTTCGTATGTTCGACGAAATTCGAACAAAACGGATCGTTCGCGCCAAATTCGAGTGACGCGCAACGGCCCATAATTCAGCGCGGCATTGCGCCCTGATGATTGGCCAAACATGCACTATGACCCTGCATGCTTGGCCAATCACAGCGCGCAAAAAACAGAGAGCCATGATTGGCCAAAGCCAGGGTGGCTTTGGTCAATTATGGCTCAGGGCTTTAGCATACGCCCCACACTATATAAGGCCGCCTGCTGGGCGGCCTCATGTAGTGTGTTGCGGTTGTTAATGAGAGCAATCAGAGAGACAGAGAGATAGTAGATAGTATTATTATATAGCTAGATAGAGCAGGCAGGCAGGCTAGTCAGTTTAGCTTAATTTACAGTGTGTAGAGGATATATATACATCCCTAGGAGTTGTACATATATTTATACACTGTATAGCTTAGCTAGATCAGCTATTCCTAATTTACTGGCAGGGAGGTGATTGTGCTATTTAAAGACGTTATCACAGGTATAGACACACAGCAGGTACAATATTTAAAGGAATTTTTTTTTTTATTTAAGCATCATTAAAATCACTTCAATGGGGTTCTAAATGTTCGTGCGAACGGTCGGTCTGGTTCTGGTGCGAACCAAACGCGAGGGTGTCCGGCTCATCCCTACTTCCAAGATGCTTTGTTAATGGAACATTCTGGGCCTTCTAAATAAGAAAGCCCAGCACTGCTGTGTATTTTTTTACAGCTTCTGATTTCAGATTGGAAATCCATGCAGGCAGTATCTCTGCTGGATGAGATTAACAGACATGATTGGCAACTTGGGATCTTCACAGCATTAAATCAGTTTTAGTGAGAAATAGGCAGGGGTAAAAATTCCACAGGAAACTCTGCTGGAACTTATTCAACTGTTGGTGCACATACTGTATATAATTGTGGCCCTCCTATTCTTCCTGTATTGAACTGTATTGTAATTGCACTGTCCCCCTTTTTTATTGTGTAAACTGTTTAATTCTGTATTGTAATAATAATTTATGTAAAACCTTTATCCCAATAAGAGAAACATGTGTGCTGTAACTGCTCATAAAGCTTTGATTTGTTTGTCAAGTCAATCTAAATCTGCTAGTCTAAAGCTGGCCATAGATGGATCAAAATTTGGCTTCCGGTTTATTTATTTTTGACGTTTTTTTTTAAAGCTTAAAGTGGATGTAAACCTGATTTTTTTTTTATGAAGACTTTTACCTGGTACAGTAGAGGATGTCAAGTCACCTGTGCCCATACTTGCCACATAAAGTTAATCCAGCTCTGAGCAATCCTCTTTTTTTTTGTAGTAAGATAGAAAATCACACACAGATACGTTTGTGTCGCCACATTCCCCACTGCTGTGACTGACATCTAATTTCTTTATCTCATTAACAGCATTAGAGAAGAAAGAGTGTTACGATTCCAGCCTCACATCCCTCCTTTCTTCTCCAGCTCTCCCAGGATTGGCTGCTCCACACCTTAGCATGATTGAGCATGCTGAAGTCATGTGGTGCCTTTTCTGAGTTTTGACTGGATTCACCGCAAGATCACTTTTATCGGCGGCAGGAGTTGGGCCCCCCTCCCACTGCGCTCCGGTGCCCTCTGCCACTTACCGGAGCCGTCAGTAGAGGTGGAGGCGATCCTGATAGGTATGGAGACAAGTGAGGGGAAGATGGCCCCCATCCGTCTCCATACCATTGCAGAGCGGAATCGACGTCAAAACGTCACTTCCGCCCATATCTCTTAAAGAGACTTTTTTTATTTTTATTTTTTTTATTCACTTACTTTTTTTATTGCATTTTTAATGAAAATATGAGATCTTAAGTATTTTTGACCCCAGGTCTCATATTTAAGGGGTCATGCTTTTTTTTTCTATTACAAGGGATGTTTACATTCCTTGTAATAGGAATAAAAGTGACGCCATTTTTTTAAAAAGAACAGTGTAAAAATTAAACATAAAAGGTAAAATACATAAGAAAAAAAATATTATTTTAAAAGCACTTCGTCCCACCAAGCTCGCATGCAAAAGCGAACACATATGTGAGCAGCACCCACATATGAAAACGTTGTTCAAACCACACATGTGAGGTATCGCCACAAACAGTAGAGTGACAGCAATAATTCTAGACCTCCTCTGTAACTCAAAACATGCAACCTGTAGAATTCTTTAAACATCGCTTATGGATATTTTTAAGGGAAAAAGTTTGTCGCCATTCCACGAGCGGGCACAATTTTGAAGCGTGACATGTTGGGTATCAATTTACTTAGCGTAACATTATATTTCACAATATAAAAAAAATGTGCTAACTTTACAGTTGTCTTATTTTTTAATTCCAAAAAGTGTATTTTTTCCCCCAAAAAAGTGCGCATGTACAGTAATACAGCTGCACAAATACGGTGAGGCAGGAAGTATTGCAATGAATGAAATGTTATTGTCTGGGGTGTTAGAAAATAATATATACTGTATTTATTGGCGTATAACACTCACTTTTTTACCCTGAAAATAGAGGGTAAACTGTGCCTGCGTGTTATACGCAGGGGGCTGTGGAAAGTTTTTTTCCTGAAACTTCCCTCTTAAAGTTAGAGTGCGTGTTATACGGCAATAAATACAGTATATAATGTTTGGGGTTCTAAGTAATTTTCAGTAATTTTCAAAAAGAGGCTCAGTCTTTAAGTGGTTAATGATTTTAACAGTGAGTGACAGAATAACAACAAAAATACTCTAAATAAAAAAGTTATAAATTGATTTGCATTTAAATGGGTGAAATAAGTATTTGATCGCCTATTAATCAGAAAGCCTTCTGGCTCCCAGGCATCTTCTATATAGACAACAAGTTGAGATTAGGAGCACTTTCTTAAAGGGACCCTAATCCCATTGAAAATATGTAGAGGGAGCGGAAGGTTTGAGATACCAAAAGTCAGCCTCGAAACCTTACTAACTTGGAGAGGATCTGCAAAGAGGAATGGGACAAAATCCTTCCTGAGATGTGTGAAAACCTGGTGGTCAACTACAAGAAACGCCTGACCTCTGTGATTGCCAACAAGGGTTTTGCCACCAAGTACTAAGTCATGTTTTGCAAAGGACTCAAATACTTATTTCACTCAATAAAATGCAAATCAATTTTTAACTTTTTTGAAATGTGTTTTTCTAGATTTTTTTGTTGTTATTCTGTCTCTCACTGTTAAATAAATCTACCAATAAAATTGTAGACTGATCATTTCTTTGTCAGTGGGCAAACATACAAAATCAGCAGGGGATCAAATACCTTTTTTTCTCTCACTGTAACAACACTGCTTGAAAATCCCTCACTGTATGTAAAGTGGGTAATCTTACAACAGACCACCAATAATATGGGGTTCTTCTTCAAGGTCCATCAATGTAAGGGGGCACCACATTGATCACCAATGTAAGTGCGTACTTCACTATTGACGACCAATGTAAGCGGGTACTACAAAGACCCCCAAATTTAAGGGGCATTTCTACAGGGTCTACCAATGTAGGGAGTAACATATCCACTTCTGACCAATGTACCGAGACACTACATTGATCACCAATGTGTGGATGCAAGAGATAAAGGCCCAGATTCACAGAGATGGGCGCATATTTACGCCGGCGTAGCGCACACATAGTATGCTACGCCGGCGCAGCGCAGAGATACATGCACTGAATTCAGCAAGGTATTAATCCCAACTCTGCACCGGCGTAGCGTACATTTCAAAGGCGCAGGCCGGCGTAAGTGGAAGTAGGTGGAAGTGGGCTGGAAGTGGGCGTGATCCATGCTAATGAAGCCTGACCCCATGCAAATGATGGGCCAGGCGCCAGACAAGTACCTAAAATTAACTGCGCATGCATCGAGACATGGACATATCCCTGTGCGCATGCGCACAACCACGTTGGAACAACTGCCTAAGATACGCCGGATCACTGTGTACGCCGTTAACGTAACCTACGCCCAGCCAGACCCACGTCGGCCCATATTCACAGACGTCCAACGTACAATACGTAGGCTTGTGTTCCCTGGTCCATACCTTTGCATGGGTTGCGCCTCATCTATGGGGAATAACTTTACGTCGGAGGTAAAACTTATGCAAACCGTGTATATCATGCGCCGGGCGCAAGTACGTTCGTGAATCGCCGTATTTCCCTCATTTGCATATGTGAATGCCTAATCAATGGGAGAAGCAACATACTTCCAGACCATATTTGCGCCCACGCCACGCCACGCCGCCGTAAGTAAGATACGTTGGGGTGGGATGGCTTATTTTTAGGCATATCTTGGTTTGTGACTCTGGCGCACACATACGCCCGGC
This sequence comes from Rana kukunoris, assembly GCA_029574335.1. NCBI lineage: Eukaryota > Metazoa > Chordata > Amphibia > Anura > Ranidae > Rana > Rana kukunoris. The sequence goes on along the minus strand of CM056050.1, from coordinate 69,753,325 downwards.
ACATATTGACGCTACGCCAGGAAAAGGTGAGTTACGTCGGCGTAAGTGCTTTGTGAATCCGGGCCAAAATATCCACTTTTGACCAATGTAAGGAGGCACTAAATTAATCTCCAATGGAATGGCATACTTCACTACAGACCATCAATGCAAGGGGGCACTACAATGACTACCAACTTAAAGCAGAGCTCCACTCTAAAGTTGAACTTCCGCTCATTGGGTTCTCCCCCCCCCCTACGGTGCCACAATTGGCACCTTTCGGGGGGAGGGGGGACAGGATACCTGTCTTTGACAGGTATCCTTTCCCACTTCTGGGAGTCCGGCCGTGGCCATGATGCGGCAGTGACGTCAACGTGGGGCTCCCTCCTCCTCCTCCCCTGGCCGCCGGGCTAATAGGAGAGAGGAGTGGGGCCTCGTGCATGCGCAGTAGGGTTCCCGGTGTGAAGCCAAAAGGCTACACTGCCAGGTTCCCTTACCCGCAATGGCGGCAGCAGTGTAGCCTTTCAGCTTCATGCCGGGAACCCTACTGCCGACATCGCTGGATTCCAGGACAGGTAAGTGTCCATTTATTAAAAGCCAGCAGCTGCAGTATGTGTAGCTGCTGGCTTTTATTTTTATTTTTTTCCCGGACCTCCTCTTTAAGGGGACATTTCTCCAGGGACAACTAATATAAGGGGTAACAAATGAACTTCTTACCCATGCAAGGAGGCACTACAATAACCACCAGTGTAACAGGGCATTTATCCACTGATCACCATTGGAAGGGGAAACATTTCCCAGGTGCCACAAATGGTAAGTATGCCACATTCTTTATTTAAAATCATTTTTAGCAAAGGTTCCCTGAAACCTGTAGATTATTTTAAGGGTTTCTTCAGAGTAAAAATGCTACTACAAGAGCAGATCTGCAATACACATCAGAGAAGTATTTTGCAGGCCCGGGCCCTCTGACCCTTTTGGATTTGTCCCCTTTGTGTCCACTCTATCTCTGAGGCGGCGTACACACGACCGAGGTTCTCGCTGAAAACCAGCGAGAACCTCGCAGGAAGCTGCATTCCAGCGAGGACCTCGGCCGTGTGTACGCTCTCGGCGAGCTTCCCGTCGGGAAGCCCGTCGAGCAGAAATAGAGAGCACGCTCTCTATTTGCTCGACGGCCCGCCTGGATGAATGGCTGGTTGCCATTCCCGACGGGCGGGTCGCCGATTTCGACGGCCGGCAGAGAACCTCGACGGGCGGAACGATGTGTTCTGCCCGTCGAGGATCTCTGCCGTGTGTACACGGCCTTATACTCATAACTTGGGAAATGTTCACTTTTTATACAAATCCCTTTTAAATAAGTTCTGTTTTCTGCAATGACTTCATAAAACTAAAGGTGTAGTCTCTTTTTACAATCATTAAAACGCAACAAAACATACATGGAAAATCCATAACATTTGACATCTGCCAAAAGGAGAGGAAAAACATAAAAGTGAACGCGTGAGTTTTTTGCATATGAAAAGCAAATGGCAGAGAGCCCCAGAATTAGATCTAATCAGACACTAGAGAACCACTAGTCATTTTTTTTAGCCTTAATACTTTGAGACTAGCTGTCTCTGTTAAGTGCATTTTCTTTTCTTTTGGCAGGTAGATACAAGTTGACTTAAATTTAAAGACGGCATGTAACTCTATTTTGAATGTCTTTTTTTGCTGCTGATGAAGCATGTAACACAAAATCGACAGAGCGTTCCAGCTGCTACGTGGCTAATGTGTAAAACACAAAATCAAAACATTTCTTATTTCCCACTAATGTTGCAGTACTTGTCATCCACACTAGAAGCGAACCTTTCATGCAAGCATTAAAACTCAGAAAACTTAACATTGTTAATCAAAGGTGATTTGATATATGTATAGTTTGGGTCACATATAACATTTAAAATGAAGGTCAGTTTTAAATTTGCCCAATTGTACTTGTATACCATATGCAATGGCAAGAGCTAGTGCACTAAACCATGACCATTTAGTTCCCGGGTGTGTGGTCACCCCTGGAAAATGGTCGGAATGGTTCATATTCTCATGAACATCTGTAAATAATTTTTTATTTTATTTTTTTCAAGGTTCACACAGTTCTTAGACCATATTCCACAGTCACTAGAGCTGGTACTCTACCACAGTCACAGAAACATATAAATACACACACGTTAAAGCCAGGCAATGTTCACTTATACAGGGCCAACATACTAAGTTACTATTTTAACTTCAATACTGGCCACTTTAACCCTTTTAATCCTCAAGCCAATTTTTAAGCTTTCAGCGCTGTCGCATTTTGAATGGCAATTGCATGGTCATGCAACACTGTACCAATATGAAATATTTATCTTTTTTTTTTTTTTTTTTTTTACACAGATAGAGAGATTTCTTGGTGGCATTTAATCACCACTGAGTTTTTTTTTTTAGCTAAACAAACAAAAAATACAGAACATTTTGAAAAAATAATTGTTTTCTTAGTTTCTGTTATAAAATTTAGCAAATAAGTAATTTTTCTCCTTCACTGATGTACGCTGATGAGCCCGCACTGATGGGCACTGATAGGCAGCACTTATAGGCACCACTGACAAGGACTGGTGAGCACTGATAGGCGGCATTGATGGGCACTGATAGGCACTGATAGGCAGCACTGATGGGCACTGATTCGCACTGTTGGGGCTGCACTCATAATCAGGACACTGATGATAAGTGCCCTTGTTATCAGTGTAAATGTCCCCTGCCACACACTCTCCTCACTCTGTAACAACGCATGAGGAAAGTAATGCAGATAAGCGGAAAACTTGTGTACATGTGATCAGCTGTGATTGGACACAAAAAACACATAGATGTCATGCATACAGTGTATGTAGAATGGGCAAATAGAAAGCATTATATGCACTGTCTGTGAGACCTACTGTATTGGATTATAATATATGTCTTTGTTCATTTTGATGTAAAGTGTAAACTGTTGGTGCTATATACAGCCAATCTTGTATGACAAGAGTACTGAATTAAAATTAATAGAGGTCCAGTTAGTAAAATTTTCTTCCAGTACAGGTCTGAACCATATGTTTGTGCTATGATCCTTCACATCTCCCCTCTGCTTTTAGGCTAGGTTCACATCTCTGCAGCTGGGGAACATGCACAAAGTCACATACGTTCCTGACCCACATAGAAATGCACTGGACTGTAGCAGATGCACAGGGTACCATTAATTCTTAATGGCGCTCCCACGCATTGGCACCTGCGGCAAATTTTCATGCACGACATATGGATCGGAGCAGTGAGATTTTTCTTTCTTTGCAATGTTAAATATACTTTTGCATTGAGACAAAAATATATATATGCAGCAGCCCCCTCTCAGCCCTCCTAATACTTAAAGGAACACTAAAGGTTTGTTTTTTTATTAGATCAATTGATTGCTGTAAGCTAGAGCATTTAAATATCACTTACCTCGTTTTTCCTTTTGACCTCCAAAATACAGTAATCCAGGTTTGAAAATGCCATTTCCTGTCTCTCCTCTTCTTGCTTTCCACCAGCACCTGAGCTGTTTGGCATGGTGGAAAGCAGAATGTGCTCACCTCCTCCCTATGACTACAGCCCTGCGTGAAGATGCTAACTTATCCCTCACAGGCATGGAAGCTAATCCTAATGGGAACTGTAGTTCCTATTAGGCCGTGATGTAGCAAGAATGAATGCGCACCACAAACCAGGAAGTCAGTGAGAATAATGATTCAGGAGTGCTGGAGGTGAATAAAACAGCTCGATTTCAACAGCTATCAAACAAGTTATAATGCAAAACATTACTTTTTACTTTATCAGCTACTGTCAGACTTTAATTTAAGAGCGAAATATTTTTGTCTTTACAACCCCTTTAACTGATCCCATCTCGATCCAGCAATGTTGCAAGGATGCCTCGGTTGCCTGGGACTCTCCTTCCTCATTGGCTCCCACTGCTGTCATTTAAAGTCAGTGAGCTCAACTGCGGCTCCGTGTCTGAATGGACCCTCAGAACAGAGGCTCAGCTTGGGTGCCCCATAGCAAGCTGCTTGCTGTGGGGGCATTTGGCAAGGGGGAGGGTCCAGAGGCACCGGCGACAGACCAGAGAAGAGGAGGATCTGGACCATTGGACAGAGCAGGTAAGTATGACATGTTTGTTATTTTAAAAGAAAAAAAAATGAAACTTTAGTATCACTTTAAGCGCTTACTTCAAAGGTAGAATGGACTGAGAGGGCTTAAGTATTTGATCCCAAACAGGAGAGATTGGACAAAAACAGGAAGCATGTCCGTTTTCATCATATCTCACATGATCTGATCCGCCAGGACGGATGGGAAACATATCACCATACGTCTGATTTTAGCGGATTGGATGTCAGCCGACATGGTCACCGCTGACATCCGACGCTCCATAGACTTAATAACAAAGCAAAAATTTGGATGGCCGCACTCCAGGGAACTTCCAGAAAAAGTAGTCTTTATTTAATAAAAATCAGCAAAATACATCCACACACAGCCACAAACTGTACAACCGACACGTTTCACACTATAACTTTAGTGCTTAGTCATGGCTTATATGGAGCGCCCGTTCAGGTCCGCTGAAAAAACTGAACGGTCCGCCCATGGGAAAGGGGCCTTAGGCAGAAAAAACAGGGTCATGTAACATTGGGGAAATTCACGGGAACATCACATGACCACCGTGGAAATTCCCAGAGGGTCACATGAGCAGCTGCAGTGTTCTAGAAAATTCTATATAAAACGTGGCCCCCGCAGTAATAATCCACAGTTAATCAGAAGTCAGCAACAAGCTCCCCACCCTTTGTCGCAGGCACATTATGTGGCCGGTCACCCTTTACATTTAAAGCGGGGACTTGTGTTTATTGATATGCGGTATTGCTCAAGTCCTGAAGACTGAGCTGTTATGTATTTATTATTTACAAGTTAAAAAATTTCTGTATTAATAAAAATTATTAAATGAATTTTTATTTATTTAAATATTACACAAATAAACATGCCGCAGCCAATTATATACCAAGCTTCGGCGTTGAGTGTCCTTATTTATTAGACATGAATACTGTTGGTATTTGGGGAAGGAGGGGGTGTGGTCTCCATTCCCATGGTTTTCTGGGTACATTACATTCTGGTCTGGCTATTTAAAAAACAAAAAAACACTATTTTTTGTCATTTATATATTTCATTTGTAAAGAAGGGAGAAGTCATCCAATTCACCAAATCTCTTACATAAAGGACTGCCGTCATTTATTTTCATGGAATAGTGGATCATGTTACCAAAAATATACAAGGGGTTGATTTACTAAAACTGGAGAGTGCAAAATCTGGTGCAGATGTGCATGGTAGCCAATCAGCTTCTAACTTCAGCTTCTTCAATCAAGTTTTGACAAAAAAATGGAAGCTGATTGGTTTCGCTGCAGATTTTGCACTCTCCAGTTTTAGTAAATCAACCCCAAGCACACTTATAAGTAAAAGACATTTATACAAAGCCACGGTGCGGGTAATAATAAAACTAAAAGTAAAACTGTCGGAATACCTTAACTATGGTACAGCCAAAGTACTGTGCTGGAAAATTAATAGAAACTGCAACAAAGAAAGGTAATCAAACTGTTTCATCACTAGTTAAGGCTACAAACCACAAGGGATGTGTTAGGCCTCGTACACACGACCGAGAATCTCATCGACGAGATTCTTGGCAAGATACTCTTGCCGCCCGAGTGTACAGACTTTCGTTTCAAAAGAACCGCGGTTTTCTTAAAAGGAAATAACGTGGGGACGTCATCATTCGATGCTGTCGCCGCCATCTTGCTTCACCCTACTTATGAAGTGGAAGCTACCGCGCATACGTCAAAGTCATTTCGAGCATGCGTGGGTTTCCACGGCGACAGGTAAGTATACACACTCTCGGATTTCTCGTCGGGAAACAGGCCGACAAGAATCCCGACGAGAAAAAAGAGAGCAGGTTCTCATTTTTTCTCGTCGAGATTCTGGCCAGATTTCCTGACGAGAAACCTGAATGCCTCGTACACATGAAAGGGAATCTCGGCAAGAAGCAGTTTTCTTGCTGGTTTTTGCTGAGAAAAACAGTCGTGTGTACGAGGCTTTACCCCTGATCAGATGATGTTTCTAAAAAATGTATAAGGAGGATTCATCTGCTGAATATATGTTATTATTTCTTGTCTTCGCCCTTGAGAAGTAGTATACCTTTTTTTACAGCAGTCATACGAGCATACATACTCCAATGTCTGTTATTCTACTTTTTGGGGTAAGAGAGAAATAAGACCCCATGGAGGAAACTCATAAAACCTTAGTACTATCTGTCCTGGATATTTAAGGATAATTGTATGTATTGTGTAAATTTACCCTTTTGTTTTAACAGGTCCCATGTAGTGCCTAATGCAATGCAATGCAGTGGACTGACAATAGTTGAAAGTCCGGACCCTACAGGCTGACCTGTATTGGAACCAATACTATGGCTCCAAGAAACCTTCCAGGCACTGCAAAAAAGGGGCAAAGGCATTCACACTGATGAAAAAAGGCTTGAGCCAAAACATTGCCAGATTGCCGTATCGATTGCCCGAAATTCAAAATAATAACAACATACAAAGCCATTCACAACTCTGCTTACAGATACATTACCAATTTTGTCTCAATATACTATGTCATCCAAACCAACCTCTCCGCTACTCCCAAGACCTCTTTCTCTCTAGTTCCTCATCTTCTCCTCCCATGCTCACATTGAGTACTTTTCCAGAGCCTCTCCCATCCTCTGGAACTCTCTACCTTAATCGTTCCAGCTATCTCCTACACTGCCCACCTTTAGGCGACCCCTAAAAAAATCATATGTTCAGGGAAGCCTATTCCACCTTCACCTAAAAACTGAACTTTTAATTCCTCAAGGTGCTCATCTCTTACAGTTATTACCTTTTTTTTACCACTTGTCACTCACTATTAGATTGTAAGCTCTCAGGAGCAGGGACCTTCTAACACTTTTGTATTTAATTGTATTGTAACTGTACTGTCTTTCCTTTATTGTAAAGTGCTGCACCAATTGTTGGCGCTATATAAATCCTGTATTATAATAATAATAATTTTAGTTTATGGGCCTATAACAAATTGCACTCTTCCCGCATCTTAATGAAGATTTCAGCTGAATGTGTCTGCACATAGATGTGTAGTCCATTTCAGGGGCAAGCAGGAAAGGGTGGCTCCATGCACAGAGAGGATGAACATAGTCACCCTAGAACAGTAAGCCTGAGAATAGCATAAAAAAGCTTGCAAATGAGGGATGAAACAAATAAAAGGTATGATCTACTAATACTTAAACTTATTGGGGCAGATTCACGTAGATCGGCGCATTATCATTCCGGCGTAGCGCACCACTTTTCCGTTAGACTTGCGCAATCTAGCCGCGTAATCCGGCGATTCACGTAGCTTTTACGCAAGAGCTTGCGCAAACGTAAGGTTTTTTCCGTAGGCGTAAGGAGGAGTAATACAAATTGGGAGGGACGTGGGCGTGTTACATTGAAATGAGCCGTGACCCCATGCAAATGAAGGGCCGGCCGACTCGCGCATGCGCGCATGAAGGAAACCATGTCAGCTCCGTTGTGCGCATGCTCACAACTCGGGAGCGGCGCAATCATTGAAATTGGAAATGGACTAGGGCAATGTTGTGAACTACGCAGACAGCATAAATAGACACACACAAACGCCCTTCCATTGCAAAAGTACATCCCTTTGTGTCCCTTCCCATTGAATCAAGTGCTTTTGCTCTGTTGTTCGTTAGAGTGTGTTTTGTAGTTGTGAGATTAGTGTTCTGTGTGATCTTGTGCTTGTTGGTAGTTTTGTGAAAGTGTATTTTGATAAGTGTTTGAGACTGTTTGTTTGATTGATAGATTTCTGAGCGTTTGTTTTCTGGCTTTATTTTTTCATCTGATTTTTTTGTGTGTGTTTCTTGCTGAGTGCTAGTGTGATTTTTGGCTGTTCTTTTTCTCTTTGTGTGTGTTCTTGTCTGATTGGTTGTGCTTGTATTTGTGACAGATTTTTGGTGACTGCTAGTGAGTTTGTTTGGAAGTATGACTGAGAGAAAAAGAAAGCTCAATTTTACTGTGGGGGAAAAAAGAATTCTTGCCCGGGCCATTACCGACTATGGGCGTTTTCTCCACGGCCCGCAGAGTGCCACCACCACCCCGGCCAGGAGGAGGGAGATCTTGGATATGATCACAGAGCAGGTCAATTCATCGGGGGAGGGGGAGACACGGACCCGCTCTGGGATAGAAAAGAAAATAAATGACCTCCGGCGTGAGGTGAAAAAAAAACTGGCCGCAATAAATGCCCATGCCAGGGGCACAGGAGGGGGCCCACCATGCCGGGTTAGATTTTCTGAGACGGAGCGTGTGGTGGCCCTGACCTTTCACCGGCATGAAGTGGAGGGCCTGCCAGGCTTTGACACAAGTCCGGTCCCCGCGGTGCCAGGTAAGGTTTTTATTTCTCTCAGGTGTGTAGCATGTGTGGGGGAGGGGGTGAAAGGGAATATGTGGCAAGTGTGTGGATCCTCCAACCTGTGAATGTTTTGTGTCATCCACAGCTGTGCAGGAGGGTGCAGGGCCATCTGGACTGACCGCTCCAACCCCAGGACAGCAGCCTAATGAGGCCCCCCCAACAAGGCCAGAGTCCGCAGAGGAGGAACAAGAGGAGGGGGAGGATCATGCGGAGGACGATCATGAGGAGGAGCAGAATCATGAGGAGGAGGAGTCCATGGAAGGCACTGGCCCTTTGGTTTCTGCGGACTCTTCCCCTCTGGCTGCAAGAAGCCTGCCCTCCCTAAGGGTCAGCCCCCCCCCCTCCTCCCCCAACATGGCTCCCCTCACAAGGGCCTCCCCTTCTCCCCGGCCACAACCATCAGCTGGAGCCAGGAGGTCATCCCCAAGCACCAGGGGGGCGCCCAATCTCATGCCCGCCTGTCTGAGAAGGAACCTGGCCACCCAGACCCGCCTTCTGAGACAGCTCTGCCAGACTATGGGGCGGGTGGATCAGAGCCTGTCCTCCATTAATGATAGCCTGGGTAACCTGGACTCCCACTCCCGGGCCTCCACAACCTGCCTAAATGACCTGCAAACTACAGCAGCAGGCGTTGGGCAGGATGTGAGGGCCCTTACCCAGGCTATCCAGGGCAACACGGCAACACTTGGTGCTGCCCTGGACAGAATAGCCGTGGCCTTGGAGGGCAGGCCGCCAGGTGGGCAGATCTCAGGGGCTGCTCCTCCTTCCCCGGCTTTTCCCCTCCCCCATGCGTCTCCCCTGAGGGTCCGGGGCCGTGGCCGGGGGCGCCCCAGGCGTGGCTCAGGCAGAGGACAATAATTTTTTTTTCCCCCTTTTGTTTGTTTTGAAAGCTTTTTTATTTTTGTTCTCTGCTTTTTTTTGTTTTTTCTAAGCATTTTTTTTTTCCTATGCATTTTTTGTTTTTATGCATTTTTGTTTGTTTGACTTTTTTGGCATATTTTGGGTTGTGAATGATGTTTGAATGTGGGGGTGACATTCCTGCTGGAAAAGGGGTGTCACCCTCAATTTTGGTGGAGAAGGGTTCCCCAGGACCAGGGAGAAGTGATTCCCAGGTCCGTGGGAATGGTGTATGAATGTACAGTGACATAATTGGAGCCTTGACGTGGCGTTACTGCTCACCAGTCTTGCATGGTGGACTGGTGCCAATCCAATTTGATGAGGATGTGGGGTGTGTGTGCTAGGGACCATAGTGGTGTGCATGCATGCATTCTCATTGTGCCATGATTAATGTGTGTGTTTAACGTGCAAAGATGCCCAATATGAGCTGCCTCCTGACTGCTCTTCCCTCAGAAGACGGGGTATCCTCGGTTAGGGGTTGATTTTCTGGTTGGGGGGTCAGATCATCACGTAGCTCAACCTGCAGGCCCTTCCTCACTGCGAGATTGTGTAGCATGCAACATGCAGCGATGATATGGCACACGAAGTTTGGGGAATACAACAGTGTACCCCCTGACTTATCCAGGCATCGGAAACGTGACTTCAGGAGGCCAAAGGTGCGCTCCACCACTGCACGGGTTTTGATGTGTGCTTCATTGTATCGTTCCTCTCCTGGGGTTTGGGGGTTCCGGATAGGAGTCATGAGATGGGGTCCCAGTGCATATGCAGAGTCACCTGTAAAGGAAAAGACAGGAGAATGTTAGTCATGCATGTGCCACTTCTGTTGTGCATCACGGGAGGGGATAGTCATGCCTGACTCCCATGTCACTCACCAACCAGCCAGGTGTTCCCATACACGTTCTGTTCGAATTCTGTTCGGATGTGGCTTTGATTGTAGATGTAGCTGTCATGGCTGGACCCTGGGTGTTTGGCACGGACGTGCCATATGAGGCCTTGGGCATCAACTATCACCTGTACGTTGATGGAGTGCCAATTCTTCCGATTGCGGTACATGTGCTCGGTCTCATGGGGGGGCTGGAGTGCCACATGTGTGCAATCTATGGCCCCCACAGTGCGTGGGAATCTGGCAATTCGGTAGAAATCTGCCATTGCCTTGATTCGAATCTCCTCAGTGGTGGGTTTGATGATTTGGTTGGCCAAGCGTGTGAGGATTGCAGGGACAACCTGGTGCACACATCTGCTCATGGAGGATTGTGACATCCCAGCCACCACTCCACTTGTACGCTGAAAAGAGCCACTGGCAAGGACATGGAGTGTTGCCAGGACCTTCACCAGTGGCTGCACTGCATGTGAGCGTTGTGTTGGGCTGGTGATGTCCTCCTGCAGGGTTGTGGTTAATTCCAGGATGGCATGAGGGGGGAATCTGAAGATGCGATACACCTCAGAATCACTCATGCCAAACAGGTCTATGCGTGTGCGGTATACCCTCTCCCGTGCCATCCTCCGTGCCCTCCTCCTTCTTTGGTCATCTATATTCACTAGTGCAGCTATGAGCGACGATGCCCCTAGCATGTTGGCAGTCAAATTGTAGTGCAACACGTGTGTGTGGTCTGCTCCTCAATAACGGTGTTGCTTTATCTGACAATTAGACTTTTTTTCAAAAGTTAGATCAGCTTTTATGGGCTCTAACTTTAGACAGGACATTTTGCAGTTGCGCACATCGCGTAGCCTGCGCAGCAACTGCGTTTTTTTGTGGATCCCCGTAACTCCCTCATTAGCATATTTGACTAGCAAATCAATGGTGTGTCTAGCGCAGTTTTGCGCGAAGGGAAGCGAATGTCTAACTCAATTACGCCGGACCAAAAAACGTAGATTTCTGGCGTATATTGTTTTGTGAATCGCGTCCAACTATACGCACGCGCACATTTAGACTTACGCACGCGCAACAGCAGTTGCGCACGCGTAATCGCTCTGTGAATCTGGCCCTCTGCATTTATTTTTTAAATGTGAGTTTAGTGTTACTTTAATTTACCACCGGGTAGGGGGCGCGCTTGCATGCTCCCAGCGGTTTGCTCGCGCTGTCATTAGACACAGTGGGAGCTGATCAGTAGGTACCGCAGACTCAATGTCTGCCGCCAACCACCGATCATCAGACAGAATAGCTGTCTGCCTATGTAAACAAGGCAGATCGTTCTTCTGACAGGAGGGAAGGGATGGCATTTGTGTCCCTGCATAGCAGGGAATAAATGTAATCTCTTCCCTTATTAAAAGCACCTCCCACCGTGTAATAAAACACTGGTTAGGCATACAGTTAACCCTTTGATCACCCCTGATGTTAACCCCTTCCCTGGCCAGTGTCATTAATCACTTCAGCCCCGGAGGCTGCCCAATGACCGGGACATTTTTTGTAATTTGGCACTGCTTCATTTTAGTGACAATTGCACGGTCGTGCGCTGTGGCTCCCAAACAAAATTGACTTCCTTTTTTCCCCACAAATAGAGCTTTGCTTTGGTGGTATTTGATCACCTCTGCGGTTTTTAATTTTTGCGCTATAAACAAAAAAAGCATGACAATTTTGAAAAAAAAGCTATATTTTTCACTTTTTGCTATAATAAATATCCCCCCCCCCCCCAAAAAAAAATAAACAATTTTTTTTCGCAGTTTAGGCCAATATGAATTCTTCTACATATTTTTGGTAAAAAAAAAATCGCAATAAGCGTATATTGATTGGTTTGCGCAAAGGTTATAGCATCTACAAAATAGGGGATAGATTTATCGCATTTTTATTTTAAAATTATTTTAAAAAAATTGTAGTAATGGCGGTGATGTGCGATTTTTATTGTGACTGTGACATTATGGCGGACACTTTTTATGCTGTTTTGGGACCATCGTCATTTAAACAGCGATCAGTGTTATAAAAATGCACTGATACTGTGTAAATGATACTGGCAGGGAAGGGGTTAACCACTAGGGGGCGAGGAAGGGGTTAAGTGTGTCCTAGGGAGTGATTCTAACTGTGAGGGGGCTGGGCTACCAGTGACACAACATTGATCACTGCTCCTGATGACAGGGAGCAGAAGATCACTGTCCTGTCACAAAGCAGAACAGGGAAATGCCTTGTTTACACAGGCATCCCCCTGTTCTGCAGCTCCGTGACACGATTGCGGGATACCTGCAGACATCGAGTCCGCAGGTCCCACGGGCACAGTCATGGAGCTTGGGGCAGGGGCGCAACCGCACGGTGGCAAATTCAAAGCAATGTACCTGTATATTTATTTGCGCAGCTGTGCCATTCTGCCAGCGTATATCTGCAGGAGGCGGTCAAGCAAGCAGTTAATACAGTGATAGGGCATATTTTCTAGCAATGATCACTGTATTAGTGTCTCTGGTCCTCAAAAGGTGTCAAAAGTGTCAGTTTGTGTCAGAATGTCCGCCGCAATATCGCAATCCCGCTATAAGTCCCTGATCGCCATTACTAGTAAAGTAAAAAGAAATATCCCATAGTTAGCAGACCTTAGAACTTTTGTGGAAATCAAAATATGCTTATTGGGATTTTTTATCAAAAATATGTAAAAGAATACATATTAGCCTAAATATGAGAAGACATTTTTTTTTTTTCAATTTTTTTATTGGATATGGTTTATAGCAGAAAGTAAAAAAATGTTGTTTGTTTTTCAAAATTGTTGGTCTTTTTTTGTTTATAGCGTCAAATATATATATATAAATAAGAAGGCCAATATGGTGGCCTGAGTTTATGGGAGGAGCCCGGAAAGTATTTAAGCAGCCCACTCACACATGCTCTTTGTCGGTTAAGTGTGAGGTACTACACGTCACTGGGCCGACTCTTCCCAGCTTGTGAGTCTGCGCATTCAATCGCATTCAACGCCCTCCCGCCCTTCCCTTTTTTAGGGCACTTTTTAGCATATTCTTCTTCAATTAACTACCCTTTACTTACCTTGGGTATGCCCCCTTTTCTTGGCATACTGACCAGACCACCAAGGCACACTTCAGGTCTATTTATGTTGTAAGTCTTGTTGCATGTTTATGTGATCCACATCTCTCTCGGTCAGAGGGCCACGGCTATAAATATAAATATATATATGTACATTTTATTTGGTTACAGTTTCGCACAACCACGCAATTGTCAGTTTTTACCTGGTCATGGGGGTAAATCTTTTGGAAGTGGATAAAACCTATTAATTATGGGTACTTCTGTATATGCGCAGTGTACTTTTGTCAGTTGGTGCTACTGCTTCTAATTATTATAACATACCTTACGGTGTGTAGTTACAGACAGAAGAACAGGAAGTGAGGATTTCTCAGAAGAAATAAAGACATTTAAAAGCAAAATGGAAGAATGAGGTAAGTAAAGGAGGACTGCACTAAGGTAAAGGAAGCTATTTAAGGAAAAAAAATTACCTTTACAGCCCCTTTAAGTATTGCATTTGATATAGAGGCCTGCACATCTATCCAAAATGGTGGAAAACTGAGAAGGAATGGGAGATTTGGTTCCAAAAGAGGGACTGTCCCTTTAAAGTAGGGACAGTTGTGAGGAGCCATTATAATAATAAAAAGTAGTATATAATAATGTAGAAAGGGATAGGCATAGGAGCACAAAGTAAAAGAAAAACAAGGTTAACATGGAACAGAGTTTATTAAATTGTCTTTTTTTTATACAGTATAGACGTTTTTTTTATAGACGTTGCATTTCCGGAGACAGTATAAAAAATGCTTGCTCCAAATTAATTCAGGTTAATCTCACTGACTATTTATCTTGAGATGACAAAAGCATTGCTGCACGCAGCATATTTTAATCTCATGTCATATACTCAGACTCCTTACACATGATAAATGGTCAAAGTGTTCTAAAACTCCTACCTTACATGATAAGAAAACAATTGACGAAACTTGCATGGACAGCTTTTATCCAAAATCAAAAGTCTATCACTCAGAAAATTAACTATTTACTGTGTACATTTAATTAGTGATGGTGTTAATTATTTTGTAGATGTGGATGATAATGTATTCAGAGACAGTTGGCCAAATTGCAAGATTATCTCTGGAAATATTGCGTCTCGTACAAAAAGTATAGGTGTTGTAATGGCAACCAGTTCCCTGATTGCCTTTAGATTTTACCCTCACAGGAAAATGTATAGTAAAATATCTATTGTCCCAATGTCTTCAAGAACTGAACTAGCAATAAAGCAATTTAACTGTCATAGTATCACCTGAATAAAAGTATGACAAAAGTTGATAAAAAGTATGGGGACACGTGCCTTTACACACACATGAACTTTAATGGCATCTCAGGTTTAGTCTGTAGGGTTCAATATTGAGTTGTGTCTATGGGAATGTTTGTCCATTCTTCCAGAAGCACATTTGAGAGGCCAGGCACTGGTGTTGGATGAGAAGGCCTGGCTCGCAGTCTCCGCTCTAATTTATCCCAAAGGTGTTCTTATCATTTGAGGTCAGGACATTAATGCTGAATGTAGTGCAGCATTAAATTATTATAACAGGCCTGCAGATTTACAAATAGACATAAGTTATAATACCAATGGTAATGGGATACCTGCCTTTACACGCACATAAACTTTAACCACTTAACCACCGAGCCTGTTTTTCAGATTCGGTGTTTACGAGACTAAAACAGTTTTTTTTGCTAGAAAACTACTTAAAACCCCCAAACATTATATAATTTTTTTCTAATACCCTAGAGAATAAAATAGTGGTCATTGCAATACTTTTTGTCACACTGTATTTGCGCAGCGGTCTTACAAGCACACTTTTTTTGGAAAAAATTAACTTTTTTGAATAAACAAATAAGACAACAATAAATTTGGCCCAATTTTTTTTATATATTGTGAAAGATAATGTTACGCCGAGTAAAATGATACCCAACATGTCACGCTTAAAAATTGTGCCCGCTTGTGGCATGGCGTCAAACTTTTACCCTTAAAAATCTCGATAGGCGACGTTTAAAAAAATTCTACAGGTTGTATTTTTTTAGATACAGAGGAGGTCTAGGGCTAGAATTATTGCTCTCGCTCTAACGATCGCGGCAATACCTCACTTGTGTGGTTTGAACACAGTTTTCATATGCGGGCGCTACTCTCGTATGCGTTCGCTTCTGTGTTTTCTTATTTATTTTAATTTAGTTTATAATTTTTTACACTGAAATAAAAAAAAAAATATTGATTACTTTTATTCCTATTACAAGGAATGTAAACATCCCTTGTAATAGAAAAAAGCATGACAGGTCCTCTTAAATATGAGATCTGGGGTCAAAAAGACCTCAGATCTCATATTTAGGCTTAAATGCAAAAAAATAAAAATAAAATTGAACTGTAATTTTTTCAAATCACAGAAAAAAAAAAAGTTTCTTTAAGATGCTGGGCGGGACTGACGTTTTGACGTCACTTCCGCCCAGCAGAGCTGTGGGAATGGGTGGGGGCGATTTTTCCCTTACTCGTATCCCAACACAGCTGCCGACAGGAACCGATCGCCTCCGCCGCTACCGACGGCTCCGGTAAGCGGCGGAGGGCGCGGGAGAGCGGCGTGAGGGGGGGGCCCTCTCCCGCCACCGATAATAGCGATCTTGCGGCGAATCCACCGCGGAGACCGCCGTTATCGTGTACAGAACTGCCCACTGCAAAGATGGATACCTCGGTTGTGGCAGCAGCTGCTGCCGTTACCGAGATACCCATCTTTAAAAATAGGACGTACTTTCCCTATAGTGCGGTGGGCATGTGGTTAATGGCGTCCCAGCTTTAGTCCGTAGGGTTCAATATTGAGTTGGCACACCCTTTTGCAGCTATAACAGATTTAATTCTTCTGAAAAAGATGTCCAAAAGGTTTAGGAGTGTGTCTATGAGAATGTATGACCATTCTTCCAGAAGTGCATTTCTGAGGTCAGGCACTGATATTGGACAAGAAGGCCTGGCTTGCAGTCTCCACTGTAATTCATCCCAAAGGTGTTCTACCAGGTGGAGGGCGGGACTATGTGCAGGCCAGTCAATTTCATCCACCCCAAACTCGCTCATCCATGTCTTTATGGACCTTGCATTGGGCACTGGTGTGCAGTCATGTTGGAACAGGAAGGGGCCATCTTCAAACTGTTCCCACAAAGTTGGGAGTATAAAATTCCCTTCACTAGAACTAAAGGACCAAGCACTGCTTTGAAAAAACAATCACACATTATAATCCCCCATGGATGAGCAAGTTTGGGATGGAGGAACTTGACTGGCATACACAGAGTCCTGCCCTCAACCCGGTAGAACACCTTTGGGATGAATTAGAGCAGAGACTGCGAGCTAGGCTTTCTCTTCCAATATCAGTGCCTGACCTCAGAAATATACTTCTGGAATAATAATAAAACATTCCCATAGAGAAACACCTAAATCTTCACAGCCTTCCCAGAGGAGTTGAAGCTGTTATAGCTGCAAAGGGTGGGCCAACTCAACATTGAACCCTAATAACTAAGGCTGGGATGCCATTAAAGTTCGTGTGCGTGTAAAGGAAGGTGTCCCACTATTTTTGGTAATAAAGTGTATGTCTACTTGTAAATCTGCAGGATCAGTATAAAAATTTAATGCTGCACTACATTCAGCCTTTAAAAATATGTTTTTTGTGCACCCTCTCGCACATAGAAATGTTGAAATGCTTGTTTAAGTGTGAAAGGGTGTAAAGTAGAGGAATGCTTACCTTATTCCTTGCTCCACCAACAGCTGGCGCTCTTCACTGATCCGCTTTAGCCTCGTAATGTGGGCAGGTATGTAATGACATTGGCAAAAGTTTAGCCCCACAACCTGCTTAGAGGAGCGGCATTGGGGGACACATTATCCCGGCACCAGTCCGGCAGAAGCCTGCAGTATGAATGAATAAGGTATGTATTCCTGTGCTTTACACCTCCTTAGAGTAAATGAACATTTCACCCTTACTATACAGGGGGGCAAATAATATTATATTTTTTAGCTTTAAATACATTATGAAAAGCAATACCTACGTTAAAGTTTAATTTATGTTCATTGCTAATTGTCTTGTGTATGTTAAATGTGTAATAATAATAGGCATTTTCAAAGTTTCATTGTCAGGAGTTTGAGCTGAGCTGAGAAGTCCATATTATCAGAGTTCAAGGATCACTAAAGGAAAAAAAAATGTTTGCTGAAATTACTGTTTACAGGGTATAGAGACATAAAAGTTAACTGATTCCTTTTAAAAATGATTAAAAATAGATAAAAATCAATCATATAATATGCCTCTAGTTTCACTTTCGTTTTAAAAAAGGTTTTGTGTTTATGTAAGGTAGAGAGAGAGACAGAACAAAAACAAACAAATCCAGGGCAGTGTTTTGTTTTTAAATTGAATCCCAGGGCAGTGTTTTGTTTTTAAAATGAATCTGATTGGGTCTGAGGAGTTTTAGAGACACAGCTTGGACCACAGTGAAAAGCTGCCATGAGATTTTTCATAAGGAGCCAGACAAGCAGGAAGTGTGGAGATCAGAGAAGTATTACAGCTACTTCAAAGCAAAAACGAACAATGAGAACATAAAAACAGCACTGCATTAAGGTAAAGGAAGCTATTTAGCTAAAAAAAAAATCCTTTAGTGATCCCTTTAATAGCCTTAAGCATCCCTGTGGACCAAGGATACACTTTGACAATCTATTTCTCAAATGAATGTGCTATAAGCATAATCTTTTGGAGGTTTGTTTTGGCCTAAATACTTTGCTGACAATCTATATCTACTGTCAGACTAATAAATCTGCTCTGCATTTATTAGGAAAACAAATGCTAAAATACCTTGCTGGTTACAACAGGTAATATATTTCCATTTTCAGACAGGTTAAAGCAAATCTAGCTTCAGATATATTTTCAAGTTTAGTGCATGGTGCTAAAGAATGTGTAAGTGTAAAGCCTTGTACACACGATTGGTTTGGACCGATGAAAATGAACCTCGGTCCGTTTTCATCGGTTTGAACCGATCGTGTGTACGAGGCTTAATGCAGGTATTTACTGTATTTCTCAGAGAGATCCCAGTACTTTCCCTGACAAATATTTCTCCTGCTTTGTTCTCCAGGATGACACCATTGGTTGTTGAACCCTTACATATAACCAGTGAAGTTACTAGCCTCATGTGATACAGAGACATGTATAAGTTGCACCTGTTTTTTCTGAAGCCTTCTCTCCTCTACACCCGTTCAAAGTCCAGAAATTACACAGCATTTCTAGACTTCAGAAAGCAGGGGTGGGGATTTGACATTACACTCAGCAGGAAGCTGAGTGTAATCTGAGACCGGAGTGAAGGGAATGGACACACCTCCCTCTACACAGTCACATAGGGAAACTTTCTCAGCTGACATTGTCAATCACCGGCTGTGTGCTGGAGAAGGTGGGAACATCTGGGTTGTCCTGTATTCCATGGAGTCATAGCATATGCATGGTGGAATATCTTCTTTAATTCCATTGGTCACAGCCTACCAAAAGTTGTTCGTAAATTGTAATTTGTTTGAAATAAATCACCAAACATACGCGCAGAAGGTCAAAAGAAACTGCTCCCACAGACACAAATATTGAGTCTGGTCGGTAAGGCATCAATCTCTTCCAGAATTCAGGAAATTAAAATCCTATTTTAATGCTATAGGATCCCCACGACCCTACACAATGCTTATCACTCTGCTGGAGGGTTCCTGCTACTATATTTTTTAGAGATGTCCCGTGTTGAATGATTTTGGGACAAGTGAGAAATATATTTTTCCAACACACAGACATCCAACTAGGAGGTGACTATGTAGCCTTTCTCCTCCATCTAACACCCCTACCATTAAAACATTATAGAAAATCTCTCCCAATATATTTATTAAGGCATTTATTCCAAATTACTGGAAACTGACAGTCCTATCCACAATAAATGCGAGGCTTAACAAAATTGATGAGATCAAAACAATGTAAGACATTGTTGCCACATTGATATATAAAGGGAAAAAAATCCTTAAAACTTAGATGTATTGGAAAGACATTCACATTACCTCCAAAATACCAAGCTTCCATGAATAATTCATGCGCCCTCCAGGCCTCTTAGCACAAAGTTACCATATCTAAAACCTGAGATTTGTTAAATAAAGGCACATTGTGGTGAGTTGAGATAATCAAAGCCCCCCCCCCCCTTTCTACCACACCTTGCCTTCTTCCCACCACTCCCCCTAAAGTGCTGTGATTTTAAGGCAGCTTGGTTTTTGTGCTTAGGTTTCAGGAGTTGAATAAATTCTTAGGGCCAGTTCATATCAGAAACGCAGTCCGGATGTGTTCCAGATACTTTTCTACATGCGCGGGCTGACACGTTTTTAATGCGTTCCAGTGCATTCCGCCCCCCCCTTTTTTTTCTTAACCTTAAGCTTAGGTTCACACTAGATTCCCGCATCACATCTCTCCCGCAGGCAGTTCACACTGCCCTCTGCGAATCCCTGTGGGTGTTGTAACGTTTGGGGGATCAGCTTGATCGCAGGACACAGGCTTTTAAATCAAAACTGAGGTTTATTGAACACAAATGGCTTCACAGCAGCAAAAGCAAAACAAATAATCAGTCTCACCGACTCTTAGGGCTCAGCACTGCCATTGCAATTCACAGTCCTTGCAGGTAAAGTTCCCCAGTTGCAGGCTTTCAGGCAGGACACAAGTCCTTTTAAAGTTCTTCCCAGCTTCTCAGAGCTTTGCAGCATTCACCTGTCTAGCATCGCCATACACAGGCTCTGCTACACACTTCCACTCTCTCACCTGCAACTTCCTGTCCTCACTTAAACCATCTCCTGGACAGGTGCATTAACCCTTTTTGTCCTCTTAAAAGGACCATAGCCCAAATAGAGGGGAAACATAGCGTCCCTCCAGGACGCAGCCACGGCGACCTGTACATATCCCCCCCTGTGCCCCAACGCCGAGGAGGTGGGGGCAACAGTGGAGCCCAAACAATGGACTCGGGAGAGGGCATCTGCATTTTGATGCAGTCTCCCGGGCCTATGCTCCACTATAAATTTAAATTCTTGGAGCGCCAGGAACCACCGGGTAATCCTGGCATTAGTCCCTTTACCTTGCCTAAGCCATGTTAAAGGGGCATGATCAGAAATGAGCCTAAATTTTCTGCCCAAAAGGTAATATCTGAGGGACTCCAGGGCCCACTTAATGGCCAGGCACTCTCTCTCAATAACAGCGTAGTTTTTCTCTGCTGGTGTCAACTTCCTACTGAGGAAGACTACTGGGTGCTCCTCACCATTAACAACCTGTGACAACACCGTTCCTAATCCTACATCGGAAGCGTCAGTTTGGACAACAAACTCTCTTGAAAATTTGGGCGCTATCAAGACAGGGTGTTGGCACAGTGCTGACTTGAGCTCCAAAAAAGCCTTTTCAGCATCCGCATTCCACTCGACCATGACCGATTTCCGACCCTTGGTCAGATCGGTCAGTGGAGCCGCTAATGTGGCAAAGTTGGGTACGAACCTTCTGTAGTATCCCACCATGCCCAGGAATGCACGTACCTGCTTTTTCGTGAGGGGGCGGGGCCAACTATTTATAGCCTCTACCTTGTTGACCTGAGGTTTCACCACCCCTCTACCCACGATATAGCCCAGGTATTTCACCTCCTCCATTCCCAAATGACATTTTTCAGGGTTTATTGTGAACCCTTCCTTCCAAAGAGAGTCCAGTACTGCCTGGACTTTGGGCAAGTGCGAGTCCCAGTCTCTGCTAAAAACGACTATGTCATCCAAGTACACTGAGGCATACTCCCGATGAGGTCGTAAAATCCTATCCATTGCTCGCTGGAATGTGGCTGGAGCAGTTTGCAGTCCAAAAGGCATTCGTTTGTACTGAAAACTCCCCTCTGGAGTAGAAAAAGCAGTTTTCTCTCTAGCCGCCTTAGTCAATGGGATTTGCCAATACCCCTTGGTAAGGTCTAATGTTGTGATGTACCTGGCTGGACCTAGTCGCTCAATAAGTTCATCCACCCGGGGCATGGGGTAGGCATCAAACCGTGAAACCTCATTAAGTTTCCGAAAATCATTGCAGAATCGCAGAGTCCCGTTGGGCTTTGGTACCAACACGATGGGGCTCGACCACTCACTCTGCGATTCCTCGATGATATCCAGGTCTAACATTTTTTTCACTTCCTCTGAAACGGCCTTTCTTTGCGCCTCTGGGATGCGGTAGGGCCGGACAAAAACTTTGACTCCAGGTTCTGTGATAATATCATGCTCTATAGGCATGTGCAAAAGTGAAAAATTTGTTTTGTTTCGTTTCGTTTCAATTCGTCATTTAATAAATTTCGTTAAGTTAGGTTCGTTACATGTGTTGAATTCGTTTTCGGAATTCATTCGTTTTCGACCGAATTTCGAAAAATACGGCCGAAATCGAAAATATTTCGACCGTTTTTCGAATTCGTTCGTTTTCGACCGAATTTCGAAAAAAAACGGTCGAAATCGAAAATATTTCAACCAGATTAGAAAACAAATAGTCTCTTTTCGAATTTTTTTTTTTTCGAATAAAATTCGAAAATATATATTTTTTTTTTTTTATTTTTTTTTCGAATTCCGATCGAATTTAGTCCGCGGGTATTCGATTCGGAATTCGAAAAAAAAAATTCGATTTCGACCATTTTTTTTTTTTTTTTTTTCGAAATTCGGTCGAAAATGAACGAATTCCGAAAACGGTCGAAATTTTTCGCTAATATAGCAATTCGGGAATTCGTATGCATCCGAATGTCCGAATAATGGAAAATTCGTCCGAATTTCGATTCGGAACGAAACGAAATGCACATGCCTAATGCTCTATCACACTAGTAAGCCCTGGCAAGTCTGAAAACTTTTCTTTATTTCTTTGCAAGAACTCCTTTGCTTGCTGATTTTGTATTTTAGACAGGGTATTTGCTACTTGGACACGCTCTACCCCAACCTGAGGCTCAAGCCTTGCACTAGCCAGGGAGGTCACTGTTTCCCTATCCGTCCAGGGTTTTAACAAGTTAACATGATATATCTGATACGGTTTCCTCTTGCCTGGCTGGTGCACTCTATAATTTACCTCTCCTACTTTTTCCACAACTTCAAAGGGACCTTGCCATCTGGCCAAGAATTTACTTTCCACAGTGGGGATGAACACAGCTACTCGATCTCCCACTTGGAAGTGCCTTATTTTTGCAGCCCTGTTATAGACCCGTCGTTGAGCCTCCTGGGCCTTTTGTAAATGTTCTTTGACTAGTGGCATCACGGTTTGGATCCTTTCCTGCATTTGGGAGACATATTCCAGGACACTCTTATGCTGAACAGGTTCACTTTCCCATTCCTCTTTAATAAAATCAAGTAGTCCGCAAGGTCTCCGCCCATAAACCAACTCAAAAGGCGAAAACCCTGTGGAGGCCTGGGGCACTTCCCGGATGGCAAATAGGAGAGCTGGCAACAGGCAGTCCCAATCTTTCCCATCCCTTTGCACCACTTTCTTGAGCATAGACTTAAGGGTTTTATTAAAGCGTTCCACCAACCCGTCCGTTTGGGGATGGTAGACCGAGGTGCGCAGCTGTTTAATGCGGAACAGCTTACACACATCGGCCATAACCCTCGACATAAACGGGGTACCCTGGTCTGTGAGTATTTCCTTGGGGAAACCCGTCCGTGTAAACAATTGGAATAATTCTCGAGCAATGGCCTTTGAGGAGGTATTCCGCAGGGGTAGCGCCTCAGGATATCGGGTGGCATAGTCAAGAATCACCAAAATGTAGGAGTGACCTCGAGCTGACTTTACCAAGGGACCCACTATATCCATGGCTATCCTCTCGAATGGGACCTCAATTATGGGCAGAGGGACCAAAGGGCTCCGAAAGTGAGTCACCGGAGCGGTCAACTGGCAGGTCGGACAAGAGGTACAGTATCTCTTTACCTCTGCTTTCAGACCTGGCCAGTAAAACCGGTCGGTGATCCGTGCCTCCGTCTTCTCAACTCCCAGGTGCCCCCCTAACACATCATCATGGGCCAGTTCCAGAACCTTTCGTCTATATTGTTGGGGTACCAACAATTGTTCTACCACGTTTTCTCTCTCTTTGGTAACCCGATACAGCAATTCATTATATATTGCAAAGTGTGGCCACCTTTCATTCGCACCTGGCTCTTGGGGAACCCCATTTACTACTACAACTTGTTCCCGTGCACGGGCCAAAGTGGGGTCCTGCATCTGAGCAGTACCAAACTCCCCCTGGGGAACACCCAAATCCAGCAGGGCAGGAGTAGAGGCTACTTCCTCATCCTCTTCCCCCAGCATTACCTGAAGTGGGGAAGGCTCCTCCCCCTGAGGGTTTTGGTAGGTCTGTGTACCACATGTCTTGACATTCTCAACAGTATCAATGCTACTTTTATCACCATTAACCACATCATGAGCATTTTCCTCATCTGGATCCACATTAAACACATTTGGCAGTTCAGGGTTATTCCTCTCAGCAGCAGGAACAGGGGGGCTAGTTTCTCCCCAGTCTCTGAACTGTTCTCCTTGTTCCCACAGTTTGGTAAACAATGGACAGTCTCGTCCTATTATAACATCATGTACCAAGTTCTTTACCACCCCCACCTCTTGAGTACAAGTGCCACATGCTGAGGAGATAGACACCGTGATGATGGGGTACTCTCTAGTGTCCCCGTGTATGCACACCACCCGTAAAGTTTTGCTGACCGTACCGACCTTCCCAATTATTCTAGGATGAACAAGGGTTACCATGCTTCCAGAGTCCAACAAAGCCCAGGCAGGGAGGTTGTTCACTTGGACTTCATACTCAAACTTATCGTCATCCATGTCGAGATGTGTGGTGCATACTTTATGGGCACAGAAAGACCCCCTCCGAAGAACCCCGCATTCCATGGGCTCCTCTTGCAGTGGGCAGTGTGCCCGGGTATGACCCCAGGAATGACATCGCCAACATTGTACATCCACTCCTCTCCGAACAGGAACAGAACGCTGGGGAGGTACCGGGAGTGACTCTTGGCCTTCCGGGGTGTTTGTTCCCAGGCCCCTTGGAACATCCTTTCGAAGGGCAGCAGTTGGTCGAACAGGTCGTGGCAAACTGGGCCCTATGCGCTTGGTAGGTCCGAGCAGGTCCTCCACCACTGTAAATCTTTCCACCATCTCAACAAGGAGGTTTGCGGTTTTGGGATCTCCATGGCTGACCCACCGTTGAAGGTCATCTGGCAGGGACCTCAGGTATCGGTCCAGCACGACCCGCTCCACGATTTGGGGGCCAGACAACACCTCAGGCTGCAGCCATTTTTTCACTAGTTGCACCAGGTCGTGCATTTGAGATCGGGGTGGCCGATCTGGACGATATTTCCATTGGTGTACTCGTTGGGCCCGAACAGCCGTAGTCACCCCCAGACGAGCCAGAATTTCGGCTTTTAGCTTTTGATAGTCTTTAGCATCATCCGGTGGCAGGTCAAAGTAGGCTTTTTGAGGATCTCCAGTGAGAAAAGGAGCAATGAGGCCGGCCCACTGGTCCTGAAGCCACCCTTCTCTCTCTGCCGTCCTCTCAAAGGTAGCAAGAAATGCTTCTACATCATCGTTTGGGGATAATTTCTGCAGAAAATGGCTTGCCCTCACAGTCACCTGGTTGCCAGGGGCAACAGCCGCTTGTCCCTGAACCTTAGACAGCTGCTGCACTGCTTCCTTTAAAGCAGTCACCTGAGTCTGCATAACCTCTTGCTGGGTTGTTTGCTGGGCTACCAACTGAGCCACCAACAGGCGGGTATTTTCTTGCTGCAGCGTCAGCGCCTCCTCATGGCGGGTCTGCGCTTGTATGTTAGCCAGGGTCAGCTGTTTAATTAGCTCCTCCATAGCTTCGGCTTTCAATGTTTGTGCAGCTTTAACCCAGGACATAAATCCAATGCACTGTCTCTTTAAATGTCAGTTCAATATAAAGTCCAAAAAAAAAAAAAAATTCTTTCTTCTTATGCCTGTTATTATGTCGTGCCCGCATTCTCCACCAGTGTAACGTTTGGGGGATCAGCTTGATCGCAGGACACAGGCTTTTAAATCAAAACTGAGGTTTATTGAACACAAATGGCTTCACAGCAGCAAAAGCAAAACAAATAATCAGTCTCACCGACTCTTAGGGCTCAGCACTGCCATTGCAATTCACAGTCCTTGCAGGTAAAGTTCCCCAGTTGCAGGCTTTCAGGCAGGACACAAGTCCTTTTAAAGTTCTTCCCAGCTTCTCAGAGCTTTGCAGCATTCACCTGTCTAGCATCGCTATACACAGGCTCTGCTACACACTTCCACTCTCTCACCTGCAACTTCCTGTCCTCACTTAAACCATATCCTGGACAGGTGCATTAACCCTTTTTGTCCTCTTAAAAGGACCATAGCCCAAATAGAGGGGAAACATAGCGTCCCTCCAGGACGCAGCCACGGCGACCTGTACAGTGTCAATACAATTTTAAAGGGGTTGTCCCTTGGACTCTCCTGTAGTCCAAGGGAGGGGGCGAGCACGACACTCCACACCAGGGAGAAAGCCTTGAATTACTGTGTGTAGTCACAGACAGAAGAACAGGAAGTGAGGATTTCTCAGAAGAAATAAGGACATTTAAAAGCAAAATGGAAGGATGAGGTAAGTGAAGGAGGACTGCACTAAGGTAAAGGAAGCTATTTAGGAAAAAAAATTGTACCTTTACAACCCCTTCAATGACACCACCAATCGGTTCACAGATCGCAGTGCGAACTGTGGATTTGGACACAAATTGGATCACATGGGTGAGAACGCCCATGCGATCCAATTCAGGGGGGAAAAAAGTCCCTGCACCTTTTTTTTATGCAAATCCAATGCGAGTTTAGCCATACAACTGTGTAGCTGAACTCGCACTGCACAGATATTGCATGTGATCGGCACTGCAGTGCGGGTACGAATCACATCCAATGTCTGACATCGCACAAGTGTGAACCCGGGCTAAATAAGGACATGTGTGTTCCACTGAGTTTTTGGTGTGTTTAGGTGCGTTCCAGTGCATTTGTGTATAGTTCAGTGAAGGTAAAATGAAGCATGTTCTACTTTTTAGAACACACTGGAACTAGAAACACTGGTGCGAACTATGCCATTGAAAACAATATAATCTACTATTCATGCCTGTTTGATGCAGAGAAAAAATGCACTGGATTGCATGTGGTGTGAACTGGTCCTAAGGCTTCTTTCACACTGGGGCGTGGGCAGCGGCGGCGGCAGTAAAGCTATGTTATTTTTACCGTAATTTTTGCGGAGGTATTCAGCCAGGGCGCAAATAACCACCGCTAGCGGTGGTTATATGGGTCAAAGCGGTGCTTTAGCAATGGTTTGACCTTGATGCTCATTCATTTCAATGGGCAAGAGTGGTGGAGGAGCAGTGTACACACCGCTCCTTCAGCGCTCCAAAGATGCTGCTTGCAGAAAAAATTTTAACGTCCTGCCTGCGCATTGCCTCACTGTGAAAGCCCTCGGGCTTTCACACTGACACTGCAGGGGAGCCGTTTTTCAGGTGCTTTACAGGCGCTAATTTTACCCCAAAAGTGCCTGAAAAACGCCCCAGTGTAAAAAGGGGTCTTACTCTGTGATAAGTCATGTTATGACCAGTATGTATTATGGCCAGAAGGATATGTCTATGTACTATTGTCCTCTGTTTTTTTGTTCTGTTTAGTTTTTTGCTTTTACTGACATGTCCATAAGTTAGATATAAAAAAAAAAAAAAAAAGTTATCAATGTATGCATGTATGGCCAGCTTACACCTAAACTCTAGTCAATTACAAGAATACTTGTACAACTAAAAATGACATTAGAAGCTGATGCCCAACTTACGGACATTTAGCACTTGTGCAGCCCTCGGGGCCAATTAAGAAAATATTCTAGTTTCTACTAGCTATTTGATTCCTTCACATTATCTTCCCTTTTTTCTGTGCTGTCCATTCCTTTCTTATCTGTTTACGTTTTTCCTCTGATCTTATGGATCTTGTTGAAAGAGATATCAAAGGTGGCACAAGTAATTTTTTTTATCAGGGCTGCAGGGAGTACCAATGTGGACTGATAGTGTAAAGGGCCCCTGATCTCTAGATCTCTGTTCATCTCTGACCCTCTCTTGTAGCATAAAAGAGAAAGTTTGGTCAGTGGGACTTTATATGAGGCCAATCACCATGCGGAGTAAGCATATAAGGTATATAGTATTGCTTAATTGGGTTCCAACACAAAAGGGGGGAGTTAGTTGAGGACTTGTAATGAGAGGTGTATAACAAAGAGCAGTCTTAGCAAAGAGCATTGTATTATGCCTTGTGATATAATATAAAGCATACTAAATGAAAAAAATTGCATCCACAAAAACGCATAAACGTGCTACAAATTACATATGCATAATAACATTTCAGTACTTGGCATATCGTGGAGTAAGGACAAGTCCTGCACAACATGAACCATTGGAGGGACTTGATAGTATAATGAGAATCTAGGAATAAAACAGTATAAAAAACATAAAATTATCTGTATGAACATCATGCATCTATGTTTGCCCGATGCGTTTCGTTGGGATATACCAACTCTTCAGGGGCGAATGCAATGGTGATCTATAAAGAGACATAACCATATGATATAATTTTGTAGTAAAATAATATAAATATACAGAGCAAGATAAATAACCCTATAAATACTCACGTCAACTGTATAGATGTGAGCACAGGACCAGAGGCGTTAAAATTGTATTTCATGCACTGTTGAACAACCCATTTGAAAACATCCCTGTGAAGTGCTGCTCAACCTGAGGGTATCATAATGTACTAATTTGCTATAACAACACATGTTTTCACTGCTACAAAACATTGCTAAAGTGTGATAGTCAAGAATACTTGAGCTATCTGAAGTCCATTCCAGACTTCATTGGACCTTAACCAATGGAAAAATATCTGAATAACTCACAGATTCTATGGCTAATTTGAGAAAAAATTGGGATCCATGGATCACTCAATTTCTCTCTATAGATTGTAATCATTGTTTGATAGACCTACAGTATTGCACACTAATCTATCTTCAAGACAGTCAAGGGCAATATACTAACCCAGTCCCCTGCTTTTCCACCCCGCTTACCCAAACTATTCCGACTTATATTTTTCCTTTTTAACTTTCTTCCACTCTCTGATTATATTTAAATTACAACTGTACTATGGTACCTATTATTAAGCCACAATATGGTGAATCATATGCATTATCTCTACCATCTTACTGACCCTTGTTTTGAATGCACCTTTGTATTCATCAAAACTTCTTCTAATAAAAATATTGAACAACACCTCCCTTTTCCTGAAACATTCAAATGACCCTTATTTCCCCCAGGTTTGAAGAGCCCCCAGAGCTACCAAGGACTAAACAACAGTTTGGACTTTATTATCCTCTCCGGGTATCTTCAACGGGTATCTTCACCTTTAAACACCTTAAAGACACTTTCCAGGTTCTAAGAAGTTTCACTACCTCCAAATTCGCTATTTATTGAAATCCTTGACAAAAAAAAATCACGACTGGTCAACGACTGCGGCGGCATTTGAAACGAGATGTCAGACGTCCCCCACAACCCAAGGCCTCATCTCTTTATTATACTCCACCATACCAAACTATTCTAATTCACACATCCCATCATATTTCTCCAACTGGGAAAGAGACTTTGGTGTCATGCAAATCCCTGAGATTTGAACAAAATTTAGGAGGCATTATTCTGTTCCTCCCATAATGTAACAACTCTGGAAAGCTCCTTCAAATTTCTGTGGTAATTTACTCCAGCTAGAATTGCCAAATGCCTCCCCACCTATCCCTCTGAATACTTTAGGGCATGGCTAGGCAACCTAGGGCCCTCCAGCTGTTGCAGAACTACACGTCCCATTATGTCTCTCTGAGTAATTGTAACTGCCAGCCTTGCAATGCCTCATGGGAAATGTAGTTCCACAAAAGCTGAAGGGCTACTGGTTGCCTACCCCTTGCTACTGGTTGCTTTAGGGGATGCTCAGACCTAGGTGACATGAAACATTTTAGGTGCCCTAAAGTCAAACGATTGTGCATAACTGTCTATAACATAGTCAATATAGTTTTACATCTAAATTTCCAAAAAGATCTCGGGAAGGCGCTCCTATGTAAACCAACTGAAGGTGCTACCAAGTGAGAGCGCACTGTAGTGACCCACATATTATTGCATTGCAATTTCAGGCATTGCTCTGTTAACTGATAATCTAACATCCCAATGTTGCTTGGATCGGTCATCCCGCATTTCTGCACAACTGCTTAATGAATAATATTTGCAGAGAGAATCTCCCTTTGAATTTGTTCTCTGTTGTTCGTGTTATTGCACTGCACACATGTAACTGTAAGTGAAAGGAAAAAAATTGAACAAGAAAAGCACACAGTATTCTTCCAGGTGGTCTTTGAAGGAAAGGCATTGTTTCCGTCACAGAGGATTTTACGATATTCCACATTACATGCATCAGAGACCACAATATGATATTTGCAAGCCTGCACATTGCACTCCTCACAACAGACTCCTTAAGTGTGTGCCAGGCCCAAATACGTATGGCTCCATCATTTCAGCCCAAACAAATCCAGTTTGCCAGCACTGCACATGAAACATTCAAAGAGAGTCTTAGTCGAGTTCACTTGGATGCTTCATACAGAGTGCTGGCAATCCTAATTTGTAGAGATTCCAATACACCCCACATCCCTTCTGTGCTCTAACGGGCACGTTTTTGCTAGTAGATATTTCTAAACACATACTTTATATACTATGCTCCTTCTTAAAGTAACCAATGGCATTGCTAGCCCTATAATATGGTGCCTTAGTGTTTTAGCAATGCCACAAGTACCCTCTAAATCCTCTGTGCTGTAAGTATACCATTTATTTAGCTGCCAGTAAAGTAAGCAATAGCCAGAGTCTAAAAGAAGTCCTCTGTCCCTTTTCAAGAAGTTAGGGACTGTATGAACCTTATGCTAGTGCATAAGAAATTGTCCTGTATACTCAATAACTCGCAATCTAAGTTCCTTAAAGGGGTTGTAAAGGTGAAAAACATCCGATGGTACCGCCCCCGAGCACCCGTTTTACTTACCTGACCGTTCAAAATTCCTGGGCGCGTCCACGTCATCCTCTCCGGTTCCCAGCCTGGCCGTTGATTGGCTAGGCTGGGCGGATTGATAGCAGCGCAGCCATTGGCTGGCGCTGCTGTCAATCACAGTGGATAACGCAGCGCGCTGGGGGGCGGGGCCGAGTGATACAGTCGGCGAATAGAATCAAACGAATAGACACAGCGGAGGAGGCCGCACACACAGCAGGGACACATCGCAGGATCCAGGGACAAGGTAAGTAACTCTACCTGTATCCTGCAATGCTATCCCGAGTCTGGCTCGGGAATACCACTTTTGGTATGAAAAATTCACCCCGAGTGGGACACGGGAATACCACTAAGGAGGTTAAAAGTTCAAAAGTTTTGAAAACAGTGGGAATTATTAAAACAACAATACATGAAAATGAAAAATTTCTTTAAATTTGCAAAAGTAAGTTCATGTTATTTGCAGTCAAAAGACCCTGCATGTCTCCTCTGGGCTCCACTAAATGTATTGCAATGCAGATCACCATGCAATAGATCGCCTCCTGGTTATACTAGCTAGTAGACATGTGAAATTGTTTTCATCCAAATGCATTTTCCTCCGAATTTCTGGGATTTTTGCATTCGTTTTAAAGCGGTTGTAAAGGTTTGTTTTTTATTTTCTAAATAGGTTCCTTTAAGCTAGTGCATTGTTGGATCACTTACCTTTTCCTTCAATTTCCCTTCTAAATGTTTTTTTTCTTTGTCTGAATTTCTCACTTCCTTTTCCTCCTCAGTAAGCTTGCCTCCATCATCCGAGCTGTTCTGGCTGGGGGTTAGTCAGCGTCAGGGCTTTTTTTCTCAGACAATAGGTGCAGGAACTCCCTCTTTCCGAGTCACACCTTTTCTCCGCCCCCTACCCACCTCCCAGTACCGCCCCTTTTAGACAATATAGAACCAAGTATCAGTTTGTGGTGCTAAGTAAGTTATATGGAATTTGGTCATGATATCAAGAAAAGCAGTAAAATAGATCCCCTGCAGCCAGCAAAATAGATCCCCCTAACAACAATGGATCACCCACAACAAAATTTCCCCGCCAGCAACAATAGACTCATGGCAGCATCAACAGATCTCTGTACAGCCAGCATTAATAGACTCTCTGGCTGCCATCAACAATAGACGCCTCCCCCAACAGCAGATCTCTTTCAGCAGCAACTGACCCCCCAGCAACATAAGACCCCCCTAGAAACAATAGGTCCCTCACCAGCAACAATAGACCCCCCTGCAAAAATAGATCCATAGCAGTGAGCATCAATACCCTGCAGCACACCCCAGCAACATACAGTCAGTTCAGAAGGTGCCAGAACTGCGTTCCCCCGCGTTCCTGCTGAAAAAAAGCCCTGGTCAGCGAGCTCGCCCCCTCCTATATATGTGTGTAGTTAAATGTGCATGCATGTATATAAATAGGAGTTATTTTAAAATACTGTATATATACTGTATATATATTCTGACCGCTGAAACGAGTTTGACCCTTTTTTTGAGTGGAAACTAATAAATACATTTGGACTCATTTATCCTTCAGTTTGGTGCTCTTTCCATCAGTGAATTACTTTTTCTAGAAATTGGCCAGATGCAAGACCATTTTGCATCAAGGAAAACAGAGACATCTATAGCAAACTACTGCCCAGCTTCTATTTGCTGGTCAAAGTGGACCTATAACATTTGATAAAAAAGCAAGCTAAAGCTACATGAAAAAGACTGCCATTTAGGCAGCCCATAAAAATCATACTGTTCCATTATACCATGTACAGCTTTCTCCTAAGCATGCTATTTCAAGTAGTTGTGTAGTTTCCATCTAGCCCTCATAGCCACAAGAAAAGACCCTCCACCAGTCATATGTTTGTTGTTTTTGTTGTTGTTTTCTTTTGCATTGATTCATGCCCCCATGACAGTGTCCAGTTTCTAATGCCTTTTGTTTTACAGTACTCTCCCCTCCCTTTCCCTTTCCATGGACTTCAAAGAAATGCACCTCTAAGTTAGGGTTTGCCAAATTTCAAACAAGATTCACCAAACCTTTGGCAGGTTCACACATCACTAATTATAAACTGTGATGCCGTGAGCTTTAGTTGACCATTTTTTATAATTATGAACAGCCAAGAAAAGGTCATCCCATCTTGAAATCGGCATTACTTCAAATTGTCAAAAGTTTATCATCAGACAGAAAAGAGCACTCTTGCCAAGAACAAAAAGTTGGATCACTGACTCACTCCATATATTAAACGTATTTCATTAAACTGAATATCTGTTTGTCACTAGGTTCAAATATCGAGCAATATTCATGGCATGACAAAAGCCCATAACCTAAGTCATAAAGCACGTGCAGCATACATTGCAGAAAAGCTCTGCCTGCACGCTCTCAATTGCTTTAGTTGCTTCTCATGTTTCCTTTTTTATTGAACACTGATTAAATCATGATTATATTTCTTAAATGTTTTACATAGAGTCACAATGTATATATTCTCAGTGCACATTCCTACAGAATGATCTGCACTTATAGCAATCCCTGGCACACAAAAGGCTGACGATTTTCTATTTATGAGGTTACTGCTCGTGTTTCTTCTGCCCAAGTGCTGCCTGGCACTTATTTTTTATGCTTTTTAATACTGTCCTACTATACTAAAGATTTAATAGTTCTTATGAGCATGGAAAAGTTTACTCAAGATGTGAAATCCTTTCAATACATGGAACAAAGTATTACAATAAAATATTACAGTAATAGGTAGGCAGCGACTAGTGTGTGTGGTTTGGCTCTTTTTCCTCTTTAAAGCCGGCTCCCAGGTCTTTCATGCTTCTGTTTTTATGATGCCCTTGTGTCAGAAAGTAAATTCTGAAATATATGTCATCAAGTTTCTTTACCACTCAAAGCAAACCCGTCAGGATAGAGCTATGACAGCTGGTATTGCTGGCAAGTTCTTAAAAGTGTTAGCTGTTTGGTTGTTATCTTTGTTCTTGCTTTTCTGCTTACAGGGACAATGACTTAGAATAAGAATGGGTACACACGGGCCGAATGTTGAGAGACAACTGCCGTTTAAAGAACAAAATCGGTCTTTCGTCCCGTGTTAATGTCGGATGTGCATGTTGGAAAACCAGCATCCAACTGACTCTCAATCAGCGCTCTCACCCAATGGCAGATAGCGTTGATCCGATTGTTCCGTTGGGGGGCCCTCTGTCAAAACATAATAACTCTGCAGGAGAGACTGCTGAACTAACCAGGTATGATTAGTACAGCGTCTCTGACCAGAGCTAATAGTGTGTACCTGGCTTAAGAATGAAGCTAATGGGGCTTTGGATTGCTTAATTGTTCCATGTTAGTAACTTATTAGCAAAGGAAAACCGTGGCCAGGCTATGAACTATTAACATATTGCTTACAAGCAGAAAATTAGCTTTAAAACCAGGCCTTAATAATCTCTGTAGCTGTAGGTTTTTATTTATTTTTATTCTGCTTCTGACCTTGGATGCAGAGGAGGCATTTGATCGCTACCTATCCCAGGTATTACTTTTGGCCTGTAAATAATATTCATGAGAATAAGAGGGGAATAATTGCTCTAGTCCTAAAACTAAACCAAAAGGTGCAAAAAAATGGTAAAAATGCAAACCAAATAAGAGCAGCTGCACAAAACATGACCAAAATTCTAATACAACTATAATTAAAATGCAGCGCTGAAAATAAGAGTGAGCACAAAGTGAAATGTGCCTCAATGTGCAAAAAGTGAGACATAAATAAATAAGTCCACATAAAGTCCATTCAAAAGACCATGGAATGGGATAATCAAATCAGACGTGCAACAATAAGGGTCATCTCATAAGCCTTCTTGCAATGGAGTAAGGGAGAATACTCTTACCGTAACCGGTGGATCTACTTATTAGGTAGATGTGTAGAGTGTGTGAAATCCCGATGGCAATTCGCATCAACTGGTATGAAGACTCTTGATAAACCACACAAATCGCAGATGGCAACTCGTTAAAAGGAAATCCCAGCATCAAAGGGACTCTGGGTTCACTGGATATCCCTCTGGTCCTCAGATGATGATGAAGTAACCTCCAATCTAGGAATCCTTTTCAGGACTGAAGGATGGCATGATGAAAAAAACCTCCAAACAGTAACTCAATCAACCACAACATGGAAAAAAGGGGGAAAGAGAGGAGGTGTAGGTAAATGTGGGTTTATTGAAAAACCAACAAGACTTTAAAGTGATCACAATACAAAATATCAAAATATGTTTAAAAAATGGCAATAAGTAGAGTGGTGTACCAAGCCCGACACGTTTTGTTCACAAGTACTTCAACTGGGGCATCACTAAAGGAATATTCATGCTGTGATTTCTTTCTTGAATACACACCCCCTGGCATATGTATTTACAGAGGACATTTTCTCTAATAGATTTACAATAACTAACGGCACTAGGTGGAGGTGTGCCCTATCACCTTTAATATTCATCTTACTGACGGAGCCCTTGGTCAAGAAAATCTGTTATTATGCAACTATAGAAAGGATAAAGGTTAAAGGCATGTCACACACCATAACAGTGTTTACTGATGATGTGATACTACTGACCTTGACCAATCTGGAAGTATCCTTACCTAAGGTGTATGGAATAATAAAGCAATTTAATCAAATTTTGTATAAAATCAACCCAGCTAAGTCAAATATTATGGGTGTTAATATCACTTCAGGGTCGAGGATTATACTGCAAAGTATGAAAAAATACTGAAGGTCCGCTTTAAATCCTTAGCATTGATCCCATCTTCTCTTCTAAACAAATCTCTATTTAAACACCTATCTATAGCAGCCACATTAAAGGCTCGGGAATATTTTCTTCCACACTGGTAATACTACTCAGAAGACCATAAAGGTTTCCGGTACCCTTAGAAAACATCCTGGGAGCAAAGAGGCATAGTGTCAGAAACCATGAATCAGACAGAGACAGAAGTACAGTTAAATGACACTTGTTTAATAACAATAATATAAAGATAAACAGAATAAGCGTGGTCAAAACATAGCCAGAGTTCAGGAACCAGATTGGATAGTCAGCCAAGCCAAATTTCAGAGAGACAGAGATATACGTAGTAGAACAGCAAGCAGCATCTGGAGTCAGAAGGAACGTCAGCCAAGCAAGTCTTCAACAGTAACTCAGGAGAGGGCTTAAGTATGCAAGACTGAGGAGCAGGATCATCAACAGGTGAGTCATTGTGGAGACATAGGAGCTGGCAATTAGCCGACAGCTTAGTAGCCAGCTCAGAGGAGGAAGAGCTGAGCCCAGCCCTGACACATAGCCACCTTGGTAGACCTTATGTCTAATGTCAAATTATCATTCCAGAATCTCTAATTAAAATTTTATATCTCCTTGAACGAATACATGACTTACTCATCTCTGGCTTCGTACTTTAACCCCCCTGGCGGTATTCCCGAGTCTGACTCGGGGTTAGATTTCTTTGCTGCGATCGGTAACCCTGAGTCAGACTCAGGCTCGCCTCGCTGAATCCACAGGCTTGGTTTACTTACCTTGTTCCTGGATCCAGCGATGCATCCATGCTGTGTGAGCAAACGGGTGCTCGCTCGATTCATTCAGTCAGCCCCCTTTCATGCAAGTCCTGGTGACTGTTCTGGCCAGGAGATGTAATTGAATTTTCCCAGGAAGTTAGGTATTGATTACAGGTGGGGCACCCTTCATTGCATATCCCAGCATAGGATCCTTTGAAGGGAGTAGATATAAAACAATAGAATTGTTTGTAATAACAAGTCTGGCCCTGCATTGTCTACTCTTAAAAAAAATGCTTCTGTGACACCCTTTTGCCCGACTTTCATAGATGCAAGCCAAATGAAATATATTCATAATTACAATATTTTACAGCTATTAATGGAGATTTCACATAACCCATAAGGCAACATTAAATTCTCAAAGATTAGCAATAATCTTTGACACATATGCTCTGGTCCTTCACGAATATCCACAACTATTGGAATGCAGTTTATACATTGATATCTGAAGTAACGGGCATAATTAGAAAGGTAGATCCTGCCCAAGACCTTTTAAGTAGGGTTGTCCCGATACCACTTTTTTAGGACTGAGTACAAGTACCGATACTTTTTTTCAAGTAGTCGCCGATACCGAATACCGATACTTTTTTTAAATGTGTCCCCAAATGCAGCCATGTCCCCCACATATTGTAGCCATGTCCCCCACATATTGCAGCCATGTCCCCCACATATTGCAGCCATGTCCCCCATATACAGCCATGTCCCCCACATTTTGCAGCCATGTCCCCCATATACAGCCATGTCCCCCACATATTGCAGCCATGTCCCCCATATACAGCCATGTCCCCCACATATTGCAGCCATGTCCCCCATATACAGCCATGTCCCCCACATATGCAGCCATGTCCCCCATATTGCAGCCATGTCCCCCACATATTGCAGCCATGTCCCCTATATACAGCCATGTCCCCCACATATGAATGAATGAATGAATGAAAACTTATATAGCGCGGCACATGCGAACTGAATCGCCTCTGGGCGCTTGTTGTTCCTGTCTCCTTTGATATCAAAAGAGAAGAGTCTTGACCTTTCTCCTGAATGCTAGGTGGTTCTCCTCCAACCGAATGCTGGTTGGTAAAGCGTTCCATAGTCTGGGACCTTGGATCGCAAATCTTCTTTCTCCTTTGGACTTGTAGTTGGCTTTCGGAACCTGGAGCAGGTTTTGATTGGTGGATTGCAAAACGCGATTGGGGTTATGAGCTTTTATTTTTTCGCATAAATAATGGGGGGCATTCCCATGGACACATCTGTGCGTAAGACAGAGAGCTTTAAAAACAATTCTGTCTTTAACTGGCAGCCAGTGAAGGGCTCTCAGTGAAGGTGAGATTGATTCCCAAGGTTTTTTCCCAGTCACAAGTCTGGCGGCCGTATTCTGAACGACTTGCAGCCGAGCGATTTGGTACTTGGGGAGTCCGAGGTAGAGGGCATTTGCATAGTCCAGTCTGGAATTAACAACTGCTCCCACCACGACCGCTAAATCTTCTTTGGGGATGAACGGAGTAAGTCTGCGTAGTAGGCGCAGCAGATGTTGGGATCCGCTGACTACTGCCCCTATTTGTGCGTCCATTGTCATAAAGGAGTCAAAAATGACCCCTAGACTTTTGACTTTGGCGCTGGGGGAGATGATTTTGCCCAAAATGGGCGGAGGTGTCCATGCTGTTGAAGGTTGATTCCTACGCTTGGCGTGAAACAGGAGAAGTTCTGTTTTCGCTCCGTTGAGTTTAAGATAACTCTTTGTCATCCAGTCCTCTATCAAAGAGAGGCATGTCTCTAGATTGAGGTGGTGATCCTTTCTGTTGCAGATGCGGAAGTACAGTTGCGTGTCGTCTGCATATGAGTGGTAAAGCAGTTTTTGGCTGCTGATAATCTCAAAGAGGGGGCGAAGATAGATGTTAAGCAGCACCGGTGACAGAGGCGATCCTTGAGGGACTCCGCATGATACTGTGCGTTTCTCAGATGTAAAAGGTCCTAACTTCACTGTTTGCGATCGGTTTTCCAGAAAAGAGGAGAACCAAGATAAATCGCCTTCTGCGACATATTCAGCCATGTCCCCCATATACGCAGCCATGTCCCCCCCATATTGCAGCCATGTCTCCCCCATAGATGCAGCCATGTCCCCCACATATTGCAGCCATCTCCCCCATATACAGCCATGTCCCCCATATACAGCCATGTCCCCCCCATATTGCAGCCATGTCCCCCCCATATTGCAGCCATGTCCCCCCATAGATGCAGCCATGTCTCCCACATATTGCAGCCATGTCCCCCATATACAGCCATGTCCCCCACATATTCCAGCCATGTCCCCCATATACAGTCATGTCCCCCACATATTGCAGCCATGTTCCCCATATACTGCCATGTCCCCCACATATTGCAGCCATGTCCCCCATATACAGCCATGTCCCCCCCCCCCATATACGCAGCCATGTCCCCCCTAGAGTAGCAACAGTCTGATGATGTCACCTTGCTACTCATTTTGCTATATTCTCCCATGGCACCTTAGTAAGAATATCCAAAGGGGGAGATTTACTAAGGGCAAAAAGGGTGTGCAAGGAGCAAGATACCACTCCTCACAGGTGAGTCACTATGGCTATAATACCACATAGTATGATGCAGGTGGTGAGTTGCACGCCCAGCCACTGCTTGCAGAGATCAAAATGAATCAAAAGTCGGATGGCTGCGCAGCCATCTCCCCCGTACCTGATGATGATGATGCCGCCGTATGTACAAAGCCGCAGCCACCGCGAACATTATAGGCACCTTTAGTTTCAATAGCTGTTTTCCCTGCCGCACGCCATGTAAAGGACACTCCCTCTTGCTCGGGATTGGACAGATCCGTCCAATCCCGAGCAAGGGGGAGTGTCTATACACGCGCCACGGGAAAAACAGCTATTCAAACTAAAGCTGCCTATAATGTTCGCGGCGGCGGCTTTGTATATACGGCGGCGGGGTCGGCTCTGCATATACAGCGGCGGCGCCAGCGGCGGCGCCAGCAGCGCCGGGGGCTGCGGGGGGGGGAAGTATTTTATTTGGGTATCGGGGGTATTTGCGGGAGTACAAGTACTCCCACAAATACTCAGTATCGGTCCCGATGCCGATACTGGTATCAGTATCGGGACAACCCTACTTTTAAGCATCAATACAGATAGTTTTCCGTCCTTGGGGAGAATACTAGCGCTTAACTTTTTGTATGTGGCATGTCTTATTTTAGCCAAAAGATGGAAATCGAATGCACTTCCCAGCATTACCAAAGTTAAATCCCAACTAGACGTTATCTACACTTATGAAAGATTAATGGCATATAAAGAAGGCACTTCTGAAAAATTTCATCACAGATGGGTAATGTGGAAAAATTATAGAGGTATTTTCTGAATTGCAGACTATTCTGTTATTCACTTTCCTTCTTTCCTTTTATTTATTGGCCAATCTAACTCTGCTTCATACTATTTCATGTGATTTTACCATTGGATAACTATTGTACTTTAGAAATGGTAATGGTGCATTGTCCATTTAATATTTTTTACTGAGATGTACTGTATGATTCCATGGTAAATTACTACCAATTCTTTATTCTGATTATTCTGACCTTGTTGGTCACTGTTCTACCTATTTGAAAGAATTCCACAAAAAAACATTTCAAATAAAAAAACTGTTTCCATCGCAAGCCCCTAAAACCCAGAAAAAAAATCATATGCATTTTTCATTAGCAGCAACCAGTGATCAGAAGATCCTCTCTTTACTGCCCACTACTCAGCTAACAAGTCTTGTATCTGCCCCCCATCGTGACATCAAGCTGGAATACCAATGTTAGGTCCCTGTGAAGATTCCAGTAAGAGCTTGGAGATGAACACTTGTGGTAGGCAATGGGCAGTGTGCCTATTGGCTGAATGAGGGAGAGAAACTGAGGGAGAAGCAAAATGTTGGAACATCAGTAGAGATGTACAGAACTGTTTGCCGGTGAACATCGCTTGTTCGCGTTCGCCGCCGCGGGCGAACATATGCGATTTTCGATCTGCCCCCTTTTCGTCATCATTGAGCAAACTTTGACCCTGTACATCACAGTCATCAGACACATTCCAGCCAATCAGCAACATACCCTCCCTCCCAGACCCTCCCACCTCCTGGACAGCATGCATTTTAGATTCATTCGGAAGCTGCAGTCTTAGTGAGAGAAGGGAAAGTATAACTGCTGCTGATTTAACCACTTAACGCCCGCCGTAGGTAAATGTATGTCCACAGAATGGCACGTATAGGCAGATGGGCGTACAGGTACGTCCCTGCCTTCCCGCGGGTCGGGGGTCCGCTCGGGACCCCCTCCGCTACATGCGGCGGTCGGTAAGTGTCTGGGAGCGATCCGGGATGACGGGGCGGCTATTCGTTTCTAGCCAGCCCCTCGCGATCGCTTCCAGCCAATCCACTTCCTCCTCTGCCTGTGTAATGTAAACACAGGCAGAGGAAGTGATGTCACCTCTCCTCCCGCCAGTATTTTCTTCCGGCGGAAGAGAGGAGACATCAGAACAGTGAGTTGCACCAAGCACCACACTGACACACTACACATAGGCACACAAATCCCCCCCAGTCACCCCCGATCACCCCCCATAAATTTTCTAATAAAGGTTTTAACCCCTTGGTCACCCCCTACTTAACCCTTTCACCCCCTATTGCCAGCGTCACTAAGCGATCGTTTTTCTGATTGCTGTATTAGTGTCGCTGGTGCCGCTAGGTAACTAGTTATTTTTTGAGGTTCGCCCGCTAGGTTTTTATAGTGTTAGCTACCCCCATACATTTTCTAATAAAGGTTTTAACCCCTCATTGCCCCTAGAGTTAATCCTTTCACCCCCTATTGCCAGCGTCACTAAGCAATCGTTTTTCTGATTGCTGTATTAGTGTCGCTGGTGCCGCTAGGTAACTAGTTATTTTTTGAGGTTCGCCCGCTAGGTTTTTATAGTGTTAGCTACCCCCATACATTTTCTAATAAAGGTTTTAACCCCTCATTGCCCCTAGAGTTAATCCTTTCACCCCCTATTGCCAGCATCACTAAGCGATCGTTTTTCTGATCGCTGTATTAGTGTCGCTGGTGCCGCTAGGTAGCTAGTTATTTTTTGAGGTTCGCCCGCCAAGTTTTTATAGCGTTAGGTACCCCCATACATTTTTTAAATAAAGTTTTTAACCCCTGATTGCCCCTAGAGTTAACCCTTTTACCCCCTATTGCCAGCGTCACTAAGCGATTGTTTTTCTGATCGCTGTATTAGTGTCGCTGGTGCCGCTAGGTAGCTAGTTATTTTTTGAGGTTTGCCTGCCAGGTTTTCATAGCGTTAGGTACCCCCATAAATGTTGAGTCCATGGAATATAATTTTTTTTGCCCCAAGTGATTAAATAATGGCCAAAAAATTATTTTTACAAAACATTGTCACTAAATGATATATTGCTCACACATGCCATGGGCATATGTGGAATTACACCCCATTCTGCTGCTTCTCCTGAGTACGGGAATACCACATGTGTGGGACTTTTTGGGAGCCTAGCCGCGTACGGGACCCCGAAAACCAATCACCACCTTTAAGATTTTTATTTTTAAATACCATCAAAAGAAAGCTCTATTTGTGGGAAGAAAAGGACGCAAATTTTGTTTCGGTACAACATTGCATGACCGCGCAATTACCAGTTAAAGCAGCGCAGTGCCAAATTGTAAAAACACCTTTGAGCATTTAGCAGCATATTGGTCCGGGGCTTAAGTGGTTAATAGGGAAATCTTTAGCTAGGCCAGTGTATTCAGTGTCACTCCAGACTCATCTGATCTCTGCTGTAAGGACAGCGTCCTGACAGCACCCCAAAAAGCCCTTTTTAGGGCTAGTCCACCAGTCTGCTTTTTTTTCTCTGTAATCTAATGTGTGTTTCGTGGTTTACAGAGAGAGACAGAGAGCAACATTTTTTGGAGTTAGATAGAGCAGGCAGGCAGGCAGGCAGGCTAGTCAGTTAGAGTTACAGTGTATAGAGGATATATATGCGTCCCAGGTGTTGTATATATATATTTATACACTGTATTGAGTTTGACTAGACTAGATCCGCTCTACCTAATATACTAACAGGTGACAGCCTGTATAGGGCTAGTACATCAGTCTGCTTCTTTTTTTCCTCTGTAATCTGCCTGCAGGTGAGTGTGTGTCAGACTCACAGCGTATATTGTGCCCACTTGTCCAGTGCCACCACTCATATATTTGTTGGCACAGTAGATAACATTTAAAAAAAAAACAATTTTGACTGCAATAGAGAATAGTAGTCAGTTGTCTGCCAGCGTGTGTCAGGCTCACAGCGTATACTGTGCCCATTTGTCCAGTGCCACCACTCATATATTTGTTAGCACAGTAGATAACATTTAAAAAAAAAAATTTTGACTGCAATAGAGAGTAGTAGTCAGTTGTCTGCCAGCATGTGTCAGGCTCACAGCGTATACTGTGCCCACTTGTCCAGTGCCACCACTCATATATTTGGTATCCAACCTTGTGTAAATGGAGAGTTT
This sequence comes from Rana kukunoris, assembly GCA_029574335.1. Lineage (NCBI taxonomy): Eukaryota > Metazoa > Chordata > Amphibia > Anura > Ranidae > Rana > Rana kukunoris. Next base: position 69,710,716 of record CM056050.1, on the reverse strand, counting down.
GCAGTTGTGCAAATGGACTGTTTACGGTGCGTTAAACGGGGAGTTTGGTCTGTCAGAGTTTGGTCTGTCAATGTGAACCCTAACCCTAACCCTGTCTGTAACCATAACCCTAACCCTGTCTGTAACTCTAACCCTAAGTTAGGGTTAGGTTTACAGATAGGGTTAGGGTTACAGACAGGGTTAGGGTTACAGATAGGGTTAGGGTTACAGACAGGGTTAGGATTAGGGTTACAGATAGGGTTAGGGTTACAGACAGGGTAAGGGTTACAGGTAGGGTTAGGGTTAGGGTTACAGCTAGGGTTAGGGTTACAGACAGGGTTAGGGTTAGGGTTACAGATAGGGTTAGGTTTACAGACAGGGTTAGGGTTACAGACTGGGTTAGGCTTAGGCATGCTTGTAGGGTCCCTAACCCTGTCTGTAACCCTAACCCTATCTGTAACCCTAACCCTATCTGTAACCCTAACCCTGTCTGTAACCCTAACCCTAACCCTGTCTGTAACTTTAACCCTAACCCTATCTGTAACCCTAACCCTAACCCTGTCTTTAACCCTAACCCTAACCCTATCTGTAACCCTAACCGTGTCTGTAACCCTAACCCTTACACTACCTGATCGATACAACATCATACCTGATGTTTTAAAGCACGTTATTCCCAAAAAATTAGGAATGTTAGGTGATTTATGCACTTTATGGATTAAAACCTGACTCTGCGTCAATTACGAAATTTTCCATTGGAGTTTTGCCATGGATCCCCATCCGGCATGCCACAGTCCAGGTGTTAGTCCCCTTGAAACAACTTTTCCATCACTATTGTGGCCAGAAAGAGTCCCTGTGGGTTTTAAAATTTGCCCGCCCATTGAAGTCTATGGCGGTTCGCCCGTTCGCGAAAATGTGCGTAAGTTCACGTTCGCACGCGCAAAATTTTTTGTTCGCGACATCACTAACTGTCATGGTCGTGGTCGACCACCAGGTGGCGCTAGCGGTGTAACGGCGCACACAGGGGCGCCGGGAGCGCGCATTCGCAGCACTTCGACGTGCACACGCACGGGCACGCGCACGCGCGGCACATCGGCGCGCACGGGAGCGCGCATTCGCGGCAGCGGCGCGCGGGCACGTGAGGACGCCATTTTGGCGCCAGTTCAGGCTATTTAAGGGAGCTCTTCCCATGGCCTCTTGCTGCTCGATCATCAGCGTTCCTGATACCTGCCTGAAGACCCGTTACCTGATTGACCCCTGTTCCTGTGATTCCGGCTTGTCTTGACCCTTCTGATTGCTGCCCGCCCCGACCTCGGACTGTCCGACGCTGCCTCTGCCTTGCCCTGTACCAGTGACCGCCTGCCTGTTGCCGACCCGACTTGAATCACGACTCTGCTGCTGCCTTATCCCTGAACCTGATCCGTCTGCATCTGTACTACAGAACACCTTCCTCCTGCTGTCTGCCAGTCACCTGCACCAGCTCCAGTTGCCTGCCAGCATCCGTACTACAGAACACCTTCCTCCTGCTGTCTGCCAGTCACCTGCACCAGCTCCAGTTGCCTGCCAGCATCCGTACTACAGGACACCTTCCTCCTGCTGTCTGCCAGTCACCTGCACCAGCTCCAGTTGCCTGCCAGCGTCCGTACTACAGAACACCTTCCCCCTGCTATCTGCCAGACATCTGCACTAGCTCCAGTTACCTGTTGGCGTCCGTACTACAGAACACCTTCCTCCTGCTGTCTGCCAGTCACCTGCACCAGCTCCAGTTGCCTGCCAGCATCCGTACTACAGGACACCTTCCTCCTGCTGTCTGCCAGTCACCTGCACCAGCTCCAGTTGCCTGCCAGCATCCGTACTACAGAACACCTTCCCCCTGCTATCTGCCAGACATCTGCACTAGCTCCAGTTACCTGTCGGCGTCGGTGCTACAGCACACCTCCAGTAAGACTGATACCGTGTCTGCACGACATCCCCGCCAGGCGCTAGTGTGACTCTAGACTCCAGTACCTCCTGTCTGCACTACCAGGGGTTCCGGGGTCAGAGGAGCAAGAGTGGCCACTCCCGCACGTCAGGCTCTGCTCAGCACCAGGTACGTGACAGTATCGAGCAGCCATGTCTGAGCCTGCACAGGGAGTGGACCCTATGTCTGAACTCTGTCACCATTTGGATGGCTTAACACAAGCAGTTAGGGCCCTGCAAGAAGGCTACACCCGACTTGAAGACCGCGTCCAGGCCTTGTCCGCAACTTCTTCTGCTTCCGCTTCGGGTACTCCTTCTTCTCCCTCTGTCATCATGCTACCACCTGAGCCCAAAGTACCCATGCCAGAGAGATTTTCCGGGGAAAGAAGCAAGTATAGGGTCTTCCGGAATGCATGTGAACTATATTTTGCACTCCAGCCTCGAACCTTCTCATTAGAGGCCACCAAGGTCGGGTTTGTCATTTCCCTGCTAACCAGCGAACCGCAGGCCTGGGCCCACCGGCTCTTGGAGCAAAAGGACTTATGTCTTGACCGTCTAGATACGTTTTTTCAGGCCATGTCCTTGCTGTACGAGGACCCTCACCAGGCCGCTACAGCAGAGGCCGCTTTGCACGCCCTCCAGCAGGGTCGCAGACCTGCGGAGGACTATGTATCCGAGTTCAGAAGGTGGAGTGCGGACACTAACTGGAATGACGCGGCCCTCTGCTACCAGTTTCGTCTTGGCCTCTCTGAGACACTTAAGGACGAGCTTGCTCGAGTGGGGGTCCCTGGAACTCTGGAAGCTCTTATTAATCTGGCCATCCAGATTGATCGGCGCCTAAGGGAGCGCAGGACTGAACGTACCACAGGTCCGACCCGTCCGACATGGATGCTGCCTAGGGTTCCTACCTTGCCTAACCCGATTCCTTCTGCCTCGCTTCCCTCCTCCAGAGACATACCAGAACCTATGCAGCTGGGTCTGATTCGTCCATCCCTCACATCCGAGGAACGACTTCGTCGCCGGATTAACAACTTGTGCCTCTACTGCGGAGAGCCCGGCCACTATGTGAGGACCTGCCCAGCAAAGTCCCGTAAGTCCACTTTTATGTCCTCTGTCCATACTCCGGTTGTCCTCAACAATTCCACTCACCTGGCTGTCCCTGTCTTGTTCCAGCTTCCAGGAGGGGTCATCCGGACCAGCGCCATACTTGATTCTGGGGCCTGCAGCTGCTTCATGGACTCTTCCTTTGCCACTCTACACCAGATTCCGTTGCGCCCCAGAGCTGTGGGACTGTCTGTACACTTGGCTGATGGGTCAGCTCTAAAATCCGGCCCAGTTACCCAAGAAACTGTACCTATCGCCACCACTATCTTAGACTCTCATCGGGAATTTCTGTGCCTGGATGTTATTGTGTCCCCTTTATTTCCCATAATTCTGGGTATGCCCTGGCTCCGGGCTCACAACCCACAAATAGACTGGACTACCGGGGAGATTCGTTTCAGCTCCGCCTACTGCCAACTACACTGCCTGCAAGTGACCTCCTGTTCCCCCTCTCTGCTTTGCATGGACTCTGACATTGAAACCCGCCAATCCGTCCCCGAAGTGTACCATGAATTCCTGGACGTATTTAGTAAAAAAGGGGCTGACACCCTCCCTCCGCACCGGCCCTATGACTGCCCAATTGAGCTTCTCCCTGGGGCTGAAGTCCCCTTCGGCAGGATTTTTCCCCTGACAGAGCTAGAGCTGGAGAATCTGAAGACCTACCTTGATGACAACCTTAAGAAGGGGTTTATCCGCCCCTCCACCTCACCAGCAGGAGCAGGAATTTTTTTTGTCGAAAAGAAAGATCATACACTCCGCCCTTGTGTGGATTACCGTGAGCTTAACAAGGTGACGATCAAAAATCGGTACCCCCTTCCCCTGGTACCGGAATTGTTTCAGAGACTTGGAGCCGCAGTCATCTTCACGAAACTCGATCTGCGGGGGGCCTATAACTTGGTACGAATTCGGGATGGCGATGAGTGGAAAACTGCCTTCCGCACCCGCTTTGGCCATTTCGAATACTTGGTGATGCCATTCGGACTCTGTAACGCCCCCGCTACATTTCAGCACTTCGTGAATGACATCTTTAAAGACTACCTTGATCTGTTTGTTGTGGTATATCTCGATGACATCCTTATCTTTTCCCCCTCTATTGACAGGCATCGGGAACACGTTAGGAAAGTCCTCAGGCGACTCCGAACTCACGGACTGTATGCCAAGCCTGAAAAGTGCGAATTCGAACGTGTGAGCATACAATTTCTAGGTCTGATCATCTCCGTAAAAGGTATCGAGATGGACCCACAAAAGGTTGCAGCAATTCTTGATTGGCCCGCGCCCTCTGACAAGAAAGGTGTACAACGGTTCATCGGATTTGCGAACTTTTACAGGAAGTTTATCAAGGGTTTTTCCAGTATTATATCCCCCATAACCGGCCTGACCAAACAAACTGTCCGTTTCCGATGGTCTCCAGAGGCCCAGTTAGCCTTCGAGACCCTGAAAAAGTTGTTTACATCGGCACCTGTCCTTAAACACCCTGACGCCAGTCTGCCCTACATCCTGGAGGTGGATGCTTCGGAAACGGCAGTGGGAGCTGTTCTTTCCCAGAGACAGGGGCCAAAGGCTCTTCTGCATCCGGTCGCCTTTTTCTCTCGAAGATTGTCCGACGCGGAAAAGAACTACGATGTGGGGGACCGAGAACTCTTAGCGATTAAAGCCGCACTAGAAGAGTGGCGGTACCTGTTGGAAGGTGCAGCTCATCCGATCCTGGTCTATACGGACCATAAAAACCTGGAATACCTGAAGGTAGCTAAAAGGCTGAGGCCACGACAGGCCAGATGGGCACTTTTCTTTACTAGGTTTACCTTCCACATAACCTATAGGCCTGGATCTAAGAACACCAAACCCGATGCCCTTTCGCGGATGTATTGCGATCCTGAAACTTTCGCCCCTCCAGACACTATCCTATCCTCTGGGAATTTTCTGTTGTTGCAAGACGACCTAGTGGCTCGGATCAAGCAAGCCTCTGCAGGAATTCCCTCTCCCTCGGACACAGATCTGCAGATTCGGGACGGTCTGTTATGGCATGGCAACAAAATCTTTGTACCCGAGGACTTGCGGGTCACTGTCCTGAGCCTCTGCCATGATCATGTACTGGCTGGTCACTTTGGGGCACAAAAGACTTCGGAACTTCTACAGCGCACGTTCTGGTGGCCCCAACTTGTGAAGGACTGCAGAAGCTATGTGGAGTCGTGCACCACGTGCATCCGAAATAAAGGGAGCAAATCCAGAGCTTGGGGATTGTTAAGGCCTTTATCCGTACCAGAGAGACCATGGCAAATGATCTCCATGGATTTTATTGTTGAACTGCCACCCTCTGAGGGGTTCACGACTATCTTCGTAACAGTAGATAGACTATCCAAGATGGCACATTTTCTGCCCATGAAGGGTACACCCTCTGCCCCAGAGACTGCCAAGATCTTTATTAAAGAAGTTGTGCGGCTTCACGGTATTCCTACAGATATCGTTTCTGACCGCGGGGTGCAATTCACCTACAGGTTCTGGAGGGCACTCTGCAAATCCCTCAAGATTGGGCTGTCTTTCTCATCCGCCTATCACCCTCAGTCGAACGGCCAGACCGAGAGGACAAACCAGACACTAGAGCAATATTTACGTTGTTTTTCTTCGTTTTCTCAGGAAGATTGGGCCTCTCTATTACCGCTGGCCGAATTTGCATATAATAATTCAGTCCACTCTGCTACTAAGCAATCTCCTTTCTATGCGAATTATGGCTACCACCCATCATTTCTGCCTAACTGTGCTCCGGAGTGTGCGGTACCTGCCGTACAAGAGACATTAAACTTCTTTAGCACTAACAACAAGCTACTGCAAGGAACCATGGCAAGGACTCAGAAGCACAATAAAGAGATCTTTGATAAGAAGCGGAGGGGTGAACTCAATCTGGAACCCGGAGACCTGGTATGGTTGTCCACCATTAATTTGAAACTTTCCTGCCCATCTAAGAAACTAGGACCTAAATTTATGGGGCCTTTTCCGATCAAGAGGAGGATTAACAGTGTGGCCTACGAGCTAGAACTGCCAGACTCACTCCGCGTTCATCCAGTCTTCCATGTCTCTCTCCTCAAACCTGATGTTGCTAATCCCTTCCCGGGACGAAGCACCGATCCGCCCGAGCCGGTCTTAGTGAATGGAGAGGAAGAATTCGAAGTGGAGTCTATTGTAGACTGCAGGAGAAGGCACAACCAGGTCCAGTTCTTGGTAAAGTGGAAGGGTTATGGCCCTGAAGAAAATTCGTGGGAACCTGAGCGTAATATCCACGCTAAGAGACTGGTCCGGTCCTTCAAGAACGCTCATCCACTTAAGATGGCCCAGTTGGGCATCCGGAGGCTGCCCATTGGGAGGGGGCAATGTCATGGTCGTGGTCGACCACCAGGTGGCGCTAGCGGTGTAACGGCGCGCACAGGGGCGCCGGGAGCGCGCATTCGCGGCACTTCGACGTGCACACGCACGGGCACGCGCACGCGCGGCACATCGGCGCGCACGGGAGCGCGCATTCGCGGCAGCGGCGCGCGGGCACGTGAGGACGCCATTTTGGCGCCAGTTCAGGCTATTTAAGGGAGCTCTTCCCATGGCCTCTTGCTGCTCGATCATCAGCGTTCCTGATACCTGCCTGAAGACCCGTTACCTGATTGACCCCTGTTCCTGTGATTCCGGCTTGTCTTGACCCTTCTGATTGCTGCCCGCCCCGACCTCGGACTGTCCGACGCTGCCTCTGCCTTGCCCTGTACCAGTGACCGCCTGCCTGTTGCCGACCCGACTTGAATCACGACTCTGCTGCTGCCTTATCCCTGAACCTGATCCGTCTGCATCTGTACTACAGAACACCTTCCTCCTGCTGTCTGCCAGTCACCTGCACCAGCTCCAGTTGCCTGCCAGCATCCGTACTACAGAACACCTTCCTCCTGCTGTCTGCCAGTCACCTGCACCAGCTCCAGTTGCCTGCCAGCATCCGTACTACAGGACACCTTCCTCCTGCTGTCTGCCAGTCACCTGCACCAGCTCCAGTTGCCTGCCAGCATCCGTACTACAGAACACCTTCCCCCTGCTATCTGCCAGACATCTGCACTAGCTCCAGTTACCTGTCGGCGTCGGTGCTACAGCACACCTCCAGTAAGACTGATACCGTGTCTGCACGACATCCCCGCCAGGCGCTAGTGTGACTCTAGACTCCAGTACCTCCTGTCTGCACTACCAGGGGTTCCGGGGTCAGAGGAGCAAGAGTGGCCACTCCCGCACGTCAGGCTCTGCTCAGCACCAGGTACGTGACAATAACCTTAAGTCAGTTACATTGTTAAGGCACTGTGCAAACATTTGGCGCTATATAAATCGTATATAATAATAATACCAGTGTGCAAAGGCATATTGCTTTCTAAAAAATAAATCACCTCCAACATTGGGTGTCTTTCATGTGTCAATGTAAAATCATTTGTTTTGTTTTTTACATTTTAGAATGGAGTGCCTCAGAATTGTGCAGATTTTTAAAGGGTGCCTTGATTAAAAAATGGTTAAGAAATAATGCTCTAAAGGACCAGACTCACACTCACCAATGATGTGAAATAAATAATAATTGTCAGATGTGACAGAAGTAAAAACAATTTTTTTCTTTTTTTTTTCTTTTTTTCTTTTTTTTTTAAATATCTGGAAATCTGATACGCTTGTGTATGCTTCAGGACTTGTTAAGTAGTCAGGGAAGGCTAAACATGACAGCTGTGGATCATGTACCTTTAAAAACTTGTCAGAAGTGGCAAGCTAACATATGTCCACCCTAATAGATTCCATGTAACCGTCTTGTGTGACAGTGGCAAGGCCTTTCCATTCTGTTATAATGCTAAAAAATGTAAGAGTATTATTACAGCACCTGAGCGTTTTGTTGCCTGAAGCGCGACGCTACAATACGCTAGAGGGGAAAAAATACATTATTCTCTATGGAGATGGTTCACATCTCCACTACAAAACGCGTGACGCCGAATGCCTGAAGCTCAAACCCAAAGTTCCAGACCCTTTTTTGTCGCGCAAATCGGGCGGTTTGGGCATGCTTGAGCGTTGGTATTTCCCATAGAAAGTAATGGAAAATGCTTGATTCAAGTGTCGCGACAACAAGCATTTCTATGGGCGTTTTGTCGCTTTAGTCAATAAAACATTTCACCCAGGCAGAAGATAAAAAAATCTACAAACATAGCAACAAGTGATGAAAGAGATGATCATTTTTCCTATTGGCTAAAATAAAAAACGTTGAAGTTCAAAAATGTCGGACGACACTCTATGCAAACGCTCGAATACGTGTGAATACGCGCGACAAAACGCTAGAAATAACAACCAAAAACACTACGCTCAGGTGTGAATGCAGCCTTAGCTGAAATGGGCTTGTATCGAGTGCTGTGAAATACTGTATATGCTATATGTATTTAAACAACCTACATCTTAGGAGGAGTGTTCAAGAACATAGAAATCTTGTTTCTCTGGGTTGACCATACACTATGGGCCAGATTCAGGTAGATGGGCGCTTCTTTACTTTGGAGTAACGTTTCTCATTTACGTTACTCCGCCGACACTTTCGGCGCAAGTACTGTTATTCACATAGCAGTTGCGCGTAAACTTGCGCCAGAGTAACGATAATGCGCTGGCGTAACCCGACGCAAGTGGAAGTGGGTGTGATCATATGTAAATGATGGGCGGAGCCCAGCGCAGAGGCTTACGTTCAGCGCATCATCCACGGAGCATGCGCAGTAAGTGAGGCTCCACTCGCCCCCTTGTGCGCATGCTCACAACTTCCGTCGGCACCACTCCACGGGAAACTCCAGCGCAATGTGTTCCGTTGCGAGTATAAAAGCGCTAGCGGAAACGCCATTCCGGCGCAAAAGTATATCCGTTTCCCCCTACCCCAGGGAACATACTTTTGCACTGTCATGGCTGCTCCCGCTACCCCCAAAGAGAGGAGGAACCTCAACTTTAATGCCCAGGAGGTCTCTGTGATCATCTCGGCTATGGAGACGTTTAATGATTTCCTCCACGGGAAAAAAAGTAGGAAGACAGGGGCCAAAGGCTCTTCTGCATCCGGTCGCCTTTTTCTCTCGAAGATTGTCCGACGCGGAAAAGAACTACGATGTGGGGGACCGAGAACTCTTAGCGATTAAAGCCGCACTAGAAGAGTGGCGGTACCTGTTGGAAGGTGCAGCTCATCCGATCCTGGTCTATACGGACCATAAAAACCTGGAATACCTGAAGGTAGCTAAAAGGCTGAGGCCACGACAGGCCAGATGGGCACTTTTCTTTACCAGGTTTACCTTCCACATAACCTATAGGCCTGGATCTAAGAACACCAAACCCGATGCCCTTTCGCGGATGTATTGCGATCCTGAAACTTTCGCCCCTCCAGACACTATCCTATCCTCTGGGAATTTTCTGTTGTTGCAAGACGACCTAGTGGCTCGGATCAAGCAAGCCTCTGCAGGAATTCCCTCTCCCTCGGACACAGATCTGCAGATTCGGGACGGTCTGTTATGGCATGGCAACAAAATCTTTGTACCCGAGGACTTGCGGGTCACTGTCCTGAGCCTCTGCCATGATCATGTACTGGCTGGTCACTTTGGGGCACAAAAGACTTCGGAACTTCTACAGCGCACGTTCTGGTGGCCCCAACTTGTGAAGGACTGCAGAAGCTATGTGGAGTCGTGCACCACGTGCATCCGAAATAAAGGGAGCAAATCCAGAGCTTGGGGATTGTTAAGGCCTTTATCCGTACCAGAGAGACCATGGCAAATGATCTCCATGGATTTTATTGTTGAACTGCCACCCTCTGAGGGGTTCACGACTATCTTCGTAACAGTAGATAGACTATCCAAGATGGCACATTTTCTGCCCATGAAGGGTACACCCTCTGCCCCAGAGACTGCCAAGATCTTTATTAAAGAAGTTGTGCGGCTTCACGGTATTCCTACAGATATCGTTTCTGACCGCGGGGTGCAATTCACCTACAGGTTCTGGAGGGCACTCTGCAAATCCCTCAAGATTGGGCTGTCTTTCTCATCCGCCTATCACCCTCAGTCGAACGGCCAGACCGAGAGGACAAACCAGACACTAGAGCAATATTTACGTTGTTTTTCTTCGTTTTCTCAGGAAGATTGGGCCTCTCTATTACCGCTGGCCGAATTTGCATATAATAATTCAGTCCACTCTGCTACTAAGCAATCTCCTTTCTATGCGAATTATGGCTACCACCCATCATTTCTGCCTAACTGTGCTCCGGAGTGTGCGGTACCTGCCGTACAAGAGACATTAAACTTCTTTAGCACTAACAACAAGCTACTGCAAGGAACCATGGCAAGGACTCAGAAGCACAATAAAGAGATCTTTGATAAGAAGCGGAGGGGTGAACTCAATCTGGAACCCGGAGACCTGGTATGGTTGTCCACCATTAATTTGAAACTTTCCTGCCCATCTAAGAAACTAGGACCTAAATTTATGGGGCCTTTTCCGATCAAGAGGAGGATTAACAGTGTGGCCTACGAGCTAGAACTGCCAGACTCACTCCGCGTTCATCCAGTCTTCCATGTCTCTCTCCTCAAACCTGATGTTGCTAATCCCTTCCCGGGACGAAGCACCGATCCGCCCGAGCCGGTCTTAGTGAATGGAGAGGAAGAATTCGAAGTGGAGTCTATTGTAGACTGCAGGAGAAGGCACAACCAGGTCCAGTTCTTGGTAAAGTGGAAGGGTTATGGCCCTGAAGAAAATTCGTGGGAACCTGAGCGTAATATCCACGCTAAGAGACTGGTCCGGTCCTTCAAGAACGCTCATCCACTTAAGATGGCCCAGTTGGGCATCCGGAGGCTGCCCATTGGGAGGGGGCAATGTCATGGTCGACCACCAGGTGGCGCTAGCGGTGTAACGGCGCGCACAGGGGCGCCGGGAGCGCGCATTCGCGGCACTTCGACGTGCACACGCACGGGCACGCGCACGCGCGGCACATCGGCGCGCACGGGAGCGCGCATTCGCGGCAGCGGCGCGCGGGCACGTGAGGACGCCATTTTGGCGCCAGTTCAGGCTATTTAAGGGAGCTCTTCCCATGGCCTCTTGCTGCTCGATCATCAGCGTTCCTGATACCTGCCTGAAGACCCGTTACCTGATTGACCCCTGTTCCTGTGATTCCGGCTTGTCTTGACCCTTCTGATTGCTGCCCGCCCCGACCTCGGACTGTCCGACGCTGCCTCTGCCTTGCCCTGTACCAGTGACCGCCTGCCTGTTGCCGACCCGACTTGAATCACGACTCTGCTGCTGCCTTATCCCTGAACCTGATCCGTCTGCATCTGTACTACAGAACACCTTCCTCCTGCTGTCTGCCAGTCACCTGCACCAGCTCCAGTTGCCTGCCAGCATCCGTACTACAGAACACCTTCCTCCTGCTGTCTGCCAGTCACCTGCACCAGCTCCAGTTGCCTGCCAGCATCCGTACTACAGGACACCTTCCTCCTGCTGTCTGCCAGTCACCTGCACCAGCTCCAGTTGCCTGCCAGCATCCGTACTACAGAACACCTTCCCCCTGCTATCTGCCAGACATCTGCACTAGCTCCAGTTACCTGTCGGCGTCGGTGCTACAGCACACCTCCAGTAAGACTGATACCGTGTCTGCACGACATCCCCGCCAGGCGCTAGTGTGACTCTAGACTCCAGTACCTCCTCTCTGCACTACCAGGGGTTCCGGGGTCAGAGGAGCAAGAGTGGCCACTCCCGCACGTCAGGCTCTGCTCAGCACCAGGTACGTGACAATAACCTTAAGTCAGTTACATTGTTAAGGCACTGTGCAAACATTTGGCGCTATATAAATCGTATATAATAATAATACCAGTGTGCAAAGGCATATTGCTTTCTAAAAAATAAATCACCTCCAACATTGGGTGTCTTTCATGTGTCAATGTAAAATCATTTGTTTTGTTTTTTACATTTTAGAATGGAGTGCCTCAGAATTGTGCAGATTTTTAAAGGGTGCCTTGATTAAAAAATGGTTAAGAAATAATGCTCTAAAGGACCAGACTCACACTCACCAATGATGTGAAATAAATAATAATTGTCAGATGTGACAGAAGTAAAAACAATTTTTTTCTTTTTTTTTCTTTTTTTCTTTTTTTTTTAAATATCTGGAAATCTGATACGCTTGTGTATGCTTCAGGACTTGTTAAGTAGTCAGGGAAGGCTAAACATGACAGCTGTGGATCATGTACCTTTAAAAACTTGTCAGAAGTGGCAAGCTAACATATGTCCACCCTAATAGATTCCATGTAACCGTCTTGTGTGACAGTGGCAAGGCCTTTCCATTCTGTTATAATGCTAAAAAATGTAAGAGTATTATTACAGCACCTGAGCGTTTTGTTGCCTGAAGCGCGACGCTACAATACGCTAGAGGGGAAAAAATACATTATTCTCTATGGAGATGGTTCACATCTCCACTACAAAACGCGTGACGCCGAATGCCTGAAGCTCAAACCCAAAGTTCCAGACCCTTTTTTGTCGCGCAAATCGGGCGGTTTGGGCATGCTTGAGCGTTGGTATTTCCCATAGAAAGTAATGGAAAATGCTTGATTCAAGTGTCGCGACAACAAGCATTTCTATGGGCGTTTTGTCGCTTTAGTCAATAAAACATTTCACCCAGGCAGAAGATAAAAAAATCTACAAACATAGCAACAAGTGATGAAAGAGATGATCATTTTTCCTATTGGCTAAAATAAAAAACGTTGAAGTTCAAAAATGTCGGACGACACTCTATGCAAACGCTCGAATACGTGTGAATACGCGCGACAAAACGCTAGAAATAACAACCAAAAACACTACGCTCAGGTGTGAATGCAGCCTTAGCTGAAATGGGCTTGTATCGAGTGCTGTGAAATACTGTATATGCTATATGTATTTAAACAACCTACATCTTAGGAGGAGTGTTCAAGAACATAGAAATCTTGTTTCTCTGGGTTGACCATACACTATGGGCCAGATTCAGGTAGATGGGCGCTTCTTTACTTTGGAGTAACGTTTCTCATTTACGTTACTCCGCCGACACTTTCGGCGCAAGTACTGTTATTCACATAGCAGTTGCGCGTAAACTTGCGCCAGAGTAACGATAATGCGCTGGCGTAACCCGACGCAAGTGGAAGTGGGTGTGATCATATGTAAATGATGGGCGGAGCCCAGCGCAGAGGCTTACGTTCAGCGCATCATCCACGGAGCATGCGCAGTAAGTGAGGCTCCACTCGCCCCCTTGTGCGCATGCTCACAACTTCCGTCGGCACCACTCCACGGGAAACTCCAGCGCAATGTGTTCCGTTGCGAGTATAAAAGCGCTAGCGGAAACGCCATTCCGGCGCAAAAGTATATCCGTTTCCCCCTACCCCAGGGAACATACTTTTGCACTGTCATGGCTGCTCCCGCTACCCCCAAAGAGAGGAGGAACCTCAACTTTAATGCCCAGGAGGTCTCTGTGATCATCTCGGCTATGGAGACGTTTAATGATTTCCTCCACGGGAAAAAAAGTAGGAAGACCAGCCGGGAGAGGAAGCAGGGCATCCTGGAGACCATTGCTGCCAGGGTCAATGTGTTGGGGTACTCCACCCGGACTGCAGGCGACGTACAAAAAAAAATAAACGACCTGCGGCGCAAGGTCCGTGGCAAGGTGGCCACCATTAGGAGCCATGAGAGGGGCACAGGTGGTGGTCCACCATGTCCGGTCAGCCTGACCACGGAGGAGGAGGTGGTCGCCCGCTGCCTGGACAGGGAGCAGTTGGAGGGGGTCCCTGGCTATGACTCCATGGAGGAAGGCTCCTGGACAGGTAAGTGCTTTTTATCCCCTATTTGGTGTGTTGCATGTGGGGGGGGAGGGTACATGTGCCAAGTGTGTGGGACCACCAACATGTGTCTGCTTTGTGTCATCCACAGATGACGGAGCTGGGCCATCATCTCGTACCGGCCAGTCCACCCCAACCTCCCAACGGGATGCTGATGACGAGGTCCTGGGTGCTGGAGACACCGAGGTGGAGGAGGAGAGTGCCCTCACCACTTCAGCAGAGGTGGTTGAGGAGGAGCCTGTCCCTGAGCAGGACTTTATTTTATTGTTGGAGGAGTCCTCCTCCTCTGCAGGGCCCTCTGTCATCCCCTCCCGCATCCTAGGTAGCCCCTCAAGGGCGACTCCATCCCCACGGGGACAACCTTCTTCTGCCCCCAGGAAGGTGACCCGTAAGACCAGGGGGGTGTCTGATATGGTCCAGGACCAGGTAGTGTTGGACCACGCCAGGCAGACCCAGCAGATGGGGGAGATTGCTGGCCACTTAGACCGGGTCGCTGACAGCCTGGGCTCCATGTCACAGCTGCCCAGTCGTGTGCAGGACGTTGTCACCAGCCTGGGGGAGGTGCAGGCTGATGTACGGCACCTGACAGCAGCCGTCAACGCAAACACAGCTGCCATCCGGGAAGAGGGGAGGCAGCGGCAACGTGAACAGCGGCATCAGATCACCCGCCAGCTGAGGATGCAGGCCCAGACAAACCTGTATCTCAGCCGTATTGCCGTGGCCTTGGAGGGCAGGCAGCCAACAGCTCCCAGGAGTGGCCCACCCGGGGATCAGCCTCCTCCAGATGCCCCCCCACCACCACCCACTTCCTCCAGGCAGCTGAGGAGCCCGAGAGTGCCCCCAAGGAGGAGCCCCCGTCATCCCAGATGAGGGTTTTTTGTTTTTTTGGTTTATAATTTTTTTTTTTATACTTAGGTTATGAGTTTTTGTTTATTTTTGAATATTTATTTTATACTCAGGTTATGAGTTTTTGTTTAATTTTGAATATTTATTTTATACTCAGGTTATGAGTATTTGTTTATTTTTGTTCTCATGTTATGAGATATGTATTTCTTTTTTTACTGCACACGGTCAGGAGTGCAGGGGACAGTGTGAATGGTGTGTGAATGTGAGGGGGTGCCACTCCTGACAGTAAGGGGTGTCACCCTCGGCCGTGGTGGTGAAGTTAACCCCGCGGCTGTATGAATGACGTATGAAAGGTGTATGAATGGACAGTGACATCATTGGGGCCTTGACGCTGGCGTTGCTGCTCCCAAGTCCTACATGCTGGACTTGGGCTAATCCAATGCGATGTGCATGTGGTGTGTGTGATCTAGGGACATCAGTGGTGTACACGCGTGCATTGTCTGTGTGATCAATGTTTTGGTTTATTGTCCAAAGATGCCTACGGCGAGGACCCTCCTGACTGCTCTTCCATCAGCAGACTGGGTCTCCTCTGGCAGGTGGGGACTGTGTGGGTCGGGGGTCAGGTCATCACGTATGTCAATCTGTAGGCCTTTTCTCGTAGCAAAGTTGTGCAGAATGCAACATGCACCGATGATCTGACACACAAAGGTAGGGGAATACAATAGGGTCCCCTCGGACTTATCCAGGCAGCGGAAACGGGACTTCAGGAGCCCAAATGTTTGCTCCACCACTGCACGGGTTTTGATGTGGGCTTCATTGTATTTTCTCTCTCCTCTGGTTTGGGGGTTCCGGAAAGGAGTCATTAGATGGGGTCCCAGTGCATATGCAGAGTCACCTGTAAGGGAAAAGACAGGAGGATGTTAGTCATGCATGTGCCACTTGTGATGTGTGCATCATGGGGAGGGACAGTCATGCCTGCCACCCATGTCACTCACCAAGCAGCCAGCTGTCCCCATACATGTTCTGCTCGAATTCTGCTGGGATGGGGCTCTGACGGTATACGAAGCTGTCATGGCTGGACCCGGGGTGTTTGGCACGGACGTGCCATATGAGGCGTTGGGCATCGGCTATCACCTGTACGTTCATGGAATGCCAATGCTTCCGATTGTGGTATATGTGCTCTGTGGCACTGGGGGGCTGTAGGGCCACATGTGTGCAATCAATGGCCCCGATGGTGCGTGGGAATCTGGCAATGCTGTAGAAATCTGTCATTGCCCCAACGGCAGCACCGATCCACCCAATCTGGGAGTTTTTTCAGCCTGGATCCTGCTGCCGATCGGCAGGTCATCTTACTACACCCAGCCCCAAATCTCAACTATTACAACTTGATCCAGGGTTCGCCGATCGCCTATCAAGGGGTCAGGAAGGAATTTTTTTCCCTGCCGCTGCATATTGGCGTAGCACGGTCAGGGTTTTTTTGCCTTCCTCTGGACCAAGTCAGGATTGAGGATTCAGTTAATCCTTGACAATCCTTAACCCCCCCCCCCCTCCCCCTGGTGTTTGGCTACCATGGTTAATCTGCAATACTCGGCAGAGGCCATTTGGAGTCTGAGGCGATTTGCCGCAATACTACCAGCCATTACCAAAAAAGCCCTTCAAACGGAGCGCCTATTGAGGATCAATCGAAGATCAATTGTCAAAGGTCTCAGCCGTTTGCCCCAACCTAAGCACATATCATGTGCTTTGATCAACACTAGATCGGCAGTAAAACACCGATTAGAAATCCATGATTTCTTATTGCAACATGACTTAGACTGCCTCTTTATTACAGAGAGCTGGCTTACAGCAAACTGTAACACCATTCTAGGAGAATTGGTGCCAGATAACTACCGTATTATAACGGAAAACAGAATAGGGCAAAGAGGAGGAGGATTGGCGGTGATCCATAAGACGCACCTTGCGATCACAAAACCAGTCCTTCAAAACCCTCTTCCATTCATGGAAACCCTTACTCTACAACTGCAAGCAAACTCCCAGGAGACAGTCCGGATTCTACTCTGCTATAGGCCACCCGGCCCAAAATCGCAGCTTCTCCCATCTTTGACGGACTTTGTCTCCACCTATACCCTGAACAGCAAACACCTTTTGCTGCTCGGGGATTTCAACCTCTGGGCCAACTCCCCGCAAGACCCCATTGCCGACGCCTGCATTGACCACCTGGAAGGATTAGGGCTTCAGCAACTAGTATGTGGGCCCACACATGCTTCAGGTCACACGCTCGATCTTATTTTCAGACACGATCTGGAAATAAAAATCTTGGGAAATGAACCATTGCCATGGACAGACCACCATGCAATTAAATTCATTATTCCCAATTTCCCCCCCTTAATAAAAACATCAAACCCAGTGACAACACACTGGACTAGATGTCAGAAGAAGCTCCACTCGGAACTCTTCAAAGCCACGTTAAGGAAAAAAATAAAAACAATTCAGCCGCATCAATCGGCTGAAGAAACACTGGATTCCATTAACACAGCCCTATTACAGTCAGCCGACTTAATAGCGCCGAAACGTAAAACCCACATCCGGAAAAATAACGCAGGCTGGTTCAACAACCAGCTGGCGTCACTGAAGCAAGAGCGCAGAAGGGCTGAAGCCGCCTGGAAGAGAAGTCCATCAGTTGAGAACCTCTCCATCTACAAGGCAATAACTAGAAAATACCACAAGGAAATTTTCGATGCCAAGAAAAATTATTTTTCTGAGGCTATCAACAGCGCCCTCAACCACCCCCGCGAGCTCTTCAAGCTGGTCACTCAGACCATGAATCCAGGATGTCTTGAAGCCCCCAATTCGGACACACAAGAATTTTGCAATGATTTATCGGATTACTTCATTAATAAAATTGAGGGAATCCGGCAAAGCATTCAGCAGAACAACTCCCCCCGTAGCCCCCCCAGTAATTATTCACACAACACCGGCAGAAACTCACCACAATCAGGTAAGTTCACGCTGGAACCCGTCTGTACTCATGACATTAAAAATATCATCGGCGCTCTGCGTAACAGCACTGCGCCGAATGATATCATCCCCACTAAACTGCTGAAGGAATGTGCCGACTTCCTGGCGCCTCCGATCACGCAGCTTATTAACCAATCCTTTAGGGAGGGCATAGTGCCCTCCCAGTTGAAGGAGGGTATAATTCGGCCTATCTTGAAGAAACCCACCCTGGACCCCAAGGATCCACTCCACCGCCGTCCCATAACAGGCCTAAACTCTCTTTCTAAGGTCATGGAGAAAGTAGTGGTACAACAGCTGCAACAGCATCTAGATACCCACAACCTACTTGATCCATATCAATCGGGTTTCCGGCCCGGACACGGGACAGAAACCGCATTGCTCAAGATATGGGACGACGCTCTCGAGGCCGCAGACGAAGGAGAATCTTGTCTCCTGGTTCTGTTGGACCTAAGCGCAGCTTTCGACACAGTAGACCACAAGCTTCTATTGACTCGGCTAGCTGAAGTAGCCAGAGTCGCAGAAGGCGATTTATCTTGGTTCTCCTCTTTCTTGGAAAACCGTTCGCAAATAGTGAAGTTAGGACCTTTCACCTCTGGAAAACGCACAGTATCATGCGGAGTCCCTCAAGGATCCCCTCTATCGCCTGTGTTATTCAACATCTATCTTCGTCCTCTTTTTGAAATCATCAGCAGTCAAAAACTGCTCTATCACTCATATGCAGATGACACGCAACTGTATTTCCGCATTTGCAATAAAAAGGATCACCACCTCAATCTAGAGACATGTCTCTCTTTGATAGAGGACTGGATGACCAAGAGTTATCTTAAACTCAATGGAGCGAAAACAGAACTTCTCCTGTTTCACGCCAAGCGTAGGAACCAACCAGCAACAACGTGGACACCCCCGCCCATTCTGGGCAAAATCATCACCCCTAGCGCCAAAGTCAAAAGTCTTGGTGTCATCTTCGACTCCCACATGACAATGGACGCGCAAATAGGGTCAGTAGTCAGCGGATCTCACCATCTGCTGCGCCTACTACGCAGACTTATTCCTTTCATTCCTAAAGAAGACGTAGCAGTCGTGGTGGGAACAATTGTTAACTCCAGACTGGACTATGCAAATGCCCTTTACCTCGGACTCCCGAAGTACCAAATCGCTCGTCTGCAAGTCGTTCAAAATACGGCCGCCAGACTTGTGACTGGGAAAAAACCCTGGGAATCCATCTCATCTTCACTGAGAGCCCTTCACTGGTTGCCAGTGAAAGACAGAATTGCTTTTAAAGCACTCTGTCTAACGCATAGATGTATCCATGGGAATGCTCCCCGATATCTGTGCGAAAAAATAAAAGTTCATAATCCCAATCGCATCTTGCGATCCACCAACCAAAATCTACTCCAGATACCAAAAGCCAGCTACAAGTCCAAAGGAGATAGAAGATTCGCGGTCCAAGGTCCCAGACTATGGAACGCTTTACCAACCAGCATTCGGTTGGAGGAGAACCACCTAGCATTCAGGAGAAAGATCAAGACTCATCTCTTTTGATTCCAAAGGAGACAGGAACAACAAGCGCCCAGAGGCGATTTAGTTCGCATGTGCCGCGCTATATAAGTTTTTCATACATTCATTCATTCATTCATTGCCTTCAGCCGCAGCTCCTCAGTGGTGGGTCTGATGAACTGGTTGGACATGCGTCTGAGGATTGCAGGGACAACCTGGTGCACACATCTGCTCATGGTGGACTGTGACATCCCAGCCACCACTCCACTTGTACGCTGGAATGATCCACTTGCAAGGAAATGAAGTGTTGCCAGTACCTTCACCAGTGGCTGCACTGCTTGTGAGCGGTGTGTCTTGCTGGTGATGTCACCCTGCAGGGTTGTGGTTAGTTCAAGGATTGCATCAGGGCTGAATCTGAAGAGGCGATACACCTCCTCATCCCCCATGCCAAAGAGGCTCATGCGCGTGTGGTATATCCTCTCACGTGCCCGCCTCCTTCGTTCCGGGGGACCCAGTACTAGTGCTAGGACCATGATTGCCCCTGGCATGTTGGCACACAGAGGTGTTGTCCTTGCAAGTGTGGTTGTTCAGCTTGCTAGTTTCGTCGGTAGCGCTGCTGCTGTAGCTGCTCTCCTGCTGACCTGAGGCCGTCTGGAGTAAAGATAAAGCAGCTATTTGTAGAAATAACTTTGCGCCGGACGGACGAGATACGCGCGGCGCATGTAGCCAGCGTATGGTGCTAATCCGTTCGCGAATCGGGAAATCTCCCTCATTTGCATATTTGCAGGGGAAATCAATAGGCGCAACTGATACGCCAAGCGAAATTATGCGCTGACGATACTCTGGCGTCGGAAAGTTAAGCCGATCGGAAATGGCCCGTTTTCTGTCGCATCTAGTTTGGTGGGTACGGCCACATAGAAACGACGGCGCATAATCACAGTTACGCGGCGCATATCGAATTACTCCAGCGCAAGTCCTGCTGAATCTGGCCCCTTATTGTCAAAAGTATTTGGACGCCTGTCTTTACACGCACATGAAATTTAATGGCATCCCAGCCTTGGTCCTTAGTGTTCAATGTTGAGTTGGTCCACCCTTTGCAGCTATAACAGCTTCAACATTTCTGGGAAGGCTGTACACAAGGTTAAGGAGTGTGTCTATGGGAATGTTTGACCATTCTTCCAGAAGCGCATTTGTGAGGTCAGGCACTGATGTTGGATGAGAAGTCCTGGCTCACAGTCTCTGCTCTAATTCATCTCAAAGGTGTTCTATCAGGTTAAGGCCAGGACTCTGTGCAGGTCAGTCAAGTTCCTTCATCCCAAACTCACTCTTCCATGTCTTTATGGACCTTGCTTTGTGCACTGGTGAGCAGTCATGTTGGAACAGTAAGGGGCCATCCCCAAACTGGTCCCACAAAGTTGGGAGCAAGAAATTGTCCAAATCTCTTGGAATGCTGACACCTTAAAAGTTCCTTTTACTGGAACTAAGGGGCCAAGCCCAACCCCTGAAATAAAATCCACAGCATAATCCCCAATCCACCAAATGATTTGGACCAGTGCACAAAGCAAGTTTCATAAAGACATGAAGAAGCAGGTTCACGGAGGAGGAACTTGACTGACCTGCAACCTGATAGAACGCCTTTAAGATGAAGTAGAGCAGAGACTGCGGGCCAGGCCTTCTTCTGACCTCACAAATGCATTTCTGGAAACATGGTCAATTATTCCCAGACACACTCCTAAACCTTGAGGACAGCCTTTCCAGAAGAGTTAAAGTTGTTATAGCTGCAAAGGGTGGGCCAACTCAATATTGAACCCTACAGACTAAGACTGGGATTCCATTAAAATTCATGTGCGTGTAAAGACAGGAATAACAATACTGAGTGAGTGAGTGAGTGAAAAACTTATATAGTGCAGCACAGGCGAACTGAATCGCCTCTGGGCACTTTTGACAATATAGTGTATCTATAGTTAAAATAATAGTAAAAATATTTGCCAGTACACCATGGAACAACTTACATAGCATCTAAACGGATGTTTTATTGCATGATCACAACATAAAGAAAGTGCAACATTCGGAGCCACGTAGGGCCCCTTCGTCAGGCATGTGACATCACATGCCTGACGAAGGGGCCCTACGTGGCTCCGAAACATTGCAATAAAACATCTGTTTGGATGCTATGTACGTCGTTCCATGGTGTGCTGGCAAATATTTCTACTGTAACGTGTACCAGTATCCAGCTGGTTGTTGCTACGAGCACCCAAACCCAAGAGCGGATCCAGGACAGTGTGCGATGGGAATATGAAGTTTGTAGTTGGAATAAGTCTCTAAATTGGCCCAGTATTATGTCCACTGGTTTGGATGTGAAAAACAGCTTTTTCTTAAAAAAATATCCTGATGCACCCACCCCCACCCCCAAGAGCAGTTGGCCCATTTCTCAAGTTTTCACTAACCTAGGTGCATACAATTACATTTTACCACATCAATTTTAACTTGTTATCTAACTGTCCAAATTGACATTTTGCCAAGATTTCATTGTCATATGCCACTCTCTTGCTGATTTTGTAATAATTCTACACAATTTTGTGTAATCAGCTAATATGGTAATAAATATGTAAAACAGGGGGGGTGCAATCAGCGCAAAAATATAAAGATCAGAAAAAAATAAGAATAATAAGTGTAAAAATGAAAAATACTCAAAGAGTGAATTTCATATGGATGCAAGCTGAACACCAAAAGAACAATCACAAAATTCCTGAAGTAAATATATCAAACAGAGCAGTGCAGCGCAAACCTAAATAGCATAATATTAATATTAAAACGAATATGCTCATACCAGTGAAGACATAATTGAATTAATAACAGTGAAAAAATAAAATAAAATAAAATAAAAATAAAAAGAAAGTCCACATTTGCAAAGTGCAAACAAATCCTGTGATCAAAACAGTCAGAGTATCTCCACCATGTGACTTGGAAAACCAATATTTCAAATATTTCAAACGTGATCCCTTCACCAGTAAAGATGGGTACTCTCACCTCACACCAAGACCCTTGTTTTACCAAAGGTCTAAAACGCTTAGAACAAATGGCAGGAAATCCAGATGGCTCAAAGATGTGCAATTGTCAGCTGAAGGACCCGGAGATATGCAAGTATCCTCAGTGGCACCAACGAATCAATATGCAAAGAAAAAAGGCCAGATCTAAGAGCTTCCATATAAACCAGGTCTCTTTAATGAGTAAAAAATGTGCAGGGTACTCACATTCAAGTAGAAAATACAGGCATAAAACACCATATCAGGCAGCTCAAATGAAGATGTGGGACATCAAGGAGTGACATGGGATGGTTCCTGACCCCGGACGCGTATCGTAATACTACTTCCTCAGCAGGGCGGACAATTGCACATCTTTGAGCCATCTGGATTTCCTGCCATTTGTTCTAAGCGTTTTAGACCTTTGGTAAAACAAGGGTCTTGGTGTGAGGTGAGAGTACCCATCTTTACTGGTGAAGGGATCACGTTTGAAATATTTGAAATATTGGTTTTCCAAGTATTTTATTTTTTCACTGTTATTAATTCAATTATGTCTTCACTGGTATGAGCATATTCGTTTTAATATTAATATTATGCTATTTAGGTTTGCGCTGCACTGCTCTGTTTGATATAATATGGTAATAATCCTATGTACTTATGGGGCTGATTTACTATTGAAGCTGCGCTGCGCCGGTACATGCCTTAATAGGTGCGCTGGATGAAGCCTTAATTAGGCGCATGAACCGGCGGCAGCAGCAGCGCGATGTAATTGATAAGTAAAGCCGCCGCCAAACTCCCTGTATAAGTCTATGGGGGAAATCTTAATTGTGAATTTTAAAGGCTAATCTGCCAGTTTTGTCCTAAAAAGTGTTTGGGGACCTCAGTCCTGCCCCAGGGGACATGTACCAATGCTTTTTTTATTTTTTAAAACGGCCATTTTTCGGGAGCAGTGATTTTAATAATGCTAAAAGTGCAACAATAAAAGTGTAATTTTTCTTTAAATTTCGTACCATGGGGGGCTCTAATGTCAGCATGTGAAAAAGCGCATGTTTCCCGTGGTTAGAACTGTCTTTGCACAAAATGACATTTTCCAAAGCAAAAAAGCCATTTAAAACTGACTCGCGGCAATAATGAATTGTCGGCTCCCGGCAATTGCAGGAGAATTCATTCATAAAAAAAACGAAAAAAAAAGCGTGGGGGTCCCCCCAAATTCAATAACCAGACCCTTTAGGTCTGGTATGGATATTAAGGGGAACCCCGCCGTCAATTTAAAAAAAAAATTACGTGGGGTTCCCCCCAAATATCCATAACCAGACCCTTCAGGTCTGGTGTGGAATTTAAGGGGAACTCCACCCCAAATTAAAAAAAAATGGCGTGGAGTCCCCCCTAAAATCCACACCAGACCCCTTATCCAAGCACGTTGACCTGGCCGGCCGCAGAAAAGAGGGGGGGACAGAGCGCGGCCCCCCCCCCTCTCCTGAACCGCACCAGGCCACATGCCCTCAACATTGGGAGGGTGTTTTGGGGTACCCCCCAAAACACCTTGTCCCCATGTTGATGAGGACAAGGGTCTCTTCCCCACAACCCTTGCCCGGTGGTTGTGGGGGTCTGCGGGCAGGAGGCTTATCGAAATCTGGAAGACCCCTTTAACAAAGGGGCCCCCCAGATCCCGGCCCCCCCCTGTGTGAAATGGTAATAGGGTACACTGTACCTCTACCATTTCACCAAAAAAAAAATGTAAAGGGTTAAAAACGACAAAAGCCGTTTTTTGACAAGTCCTTTATTAGCTTCTTCTTTTCTTCTTTCCTTCGGGTTTCTTCCTCCATCTTCTTCTTCTTCCTCTGCTTCTGTCTTGGGTCTTCTATTCCCGCATCTTGCCCGGAATGTTCTTCCATCTTCTGCTCCTCCCGCTGTCCTTCTCGTCCGCATCTTCTTCTTCTTCGCCAGAGCCGCCGCTTCCAATTGAAATCCCCGCTGTCTGCCGGACCACGCCCCCCTCTGACGCCACGGGCAAGCTCTTAGGAGTGTGCTGCAAGTGCGTCAGAGGGGGGCGTGGTCACATGTCACAGGGCGGTCAATTCAATTGGAAGCTTGTGCGCGGCTTCTTCTTTGCCGGAGTCGCCGCTTCCAATTGAATTGCCCGCTTTCTGGAACATGTGACCACGCCCCCCTCTGACGCATATGCAGCACACGGGGACTTTCCTAAGAGCTTGCCCGTGGCGTCAGAGGGGGGGCGTGGTCCGGCAGACAGCGGGGATTTCAATTGGAAGCGGCGGCTCCGGCGAAGAACAAGCCGCGCACAAGCTTCCAATTGAATTGCCGCCCTGTGACATGTGACCAGAAGGACAGCGGAAGGAGAGGAAGATGGAAGAACATTCCGGGCAAGATGCGGGAATAGAAGACCCAAGACAGAAGCAGAGGAAGAAGAAGGAGGAGGAAGAAGAAACCTGAAGGAAAGAAGAAAAGAAGAAGAAAGAAGATAATAAAGGACTTGTCAAAAACCGGCTCTTGTCGTTTTTAACCCTTTACATTTTTTTATTTTTTGGTGAAATGGTACAGGTACAGTGTACCCCATTACCATTTCACACAGGGGGGGCCGGGATCTGGGGGGCCCCTTTGTTAAAGGGGTCTTCCAGATTTCGATAAGCCTCCTGCCCGCAGACCCCCACAACCACCGGGCAAGGGTTGTGGGGAAGAGACCCTTGTCCTCATCAACATGGGGACAAGGTGTTTTGGGGGGTACCCCAAAACACCCTCCCAATGTTGAGGGCATGTGGCCTGGTGCGGTTCAGGAGAGGGGGGGGCCGCGCTCTGTCCCCCCCTCTTTTCTGCGGCCGGCCATGTCAACGTGCTCGGATAAGGGGTCTGGTGTGGATTTTAGGGGGGACTCCACGCCATTTTTTTTTAATTTGGGGTGGAGTTCCCCTTAAATTCCACACCAGACCTGAAGGGTCTGGTTATTGAATTTGGGGGGACCCCACGCTTTTTTTTTGGTGTTTTTTATGAATGAATTCTCCTGCAATTGCCGGGAGCTGACAATTCATTATTGCCGCGAGTCAGTTTTAAACGGCTTTTTTCCTTCAGAATGTCATTTTTCACATGCTGACATTACACCCAGGGCCGCCATAAGGGGGGTACAGGCAGTACACCTGTAAGGGGCCCGGGGGTCCGGAGGTGCCCAGATGCCTGGAGGCCCCCCAACGCCCCAGATGGTAACCCCCCTCTTTTTTTTTTTATATATATATTTTTTAGTTTATTTTTTTAGTATTTTTTATTAAATGGCCAATTTTTAGAATTTAATTTTTTTTAGCAGTCCGGAGGTCCCCGGGTGGCAACCCCCCATATTTTTTGTTATTAAAGGGCCAATGTTTTTTTTTAGGGGTCTGGAGGTCCCCAGTGGCCCGGAGATCCCCAGGGCTCCAGATGACAACCCCCCCCCCTTTTTTTAAAAAAAAAATACAAAAAATTATATATTTTTATTTATTTTTTTGTTATTTTTTTAACATATATATATATATATATGTTAAGATGACAACCTTTTTGCCTTTAAAAATGTTATAAACATTTTATATTTTCCCCAGTTTTTTTTTTTTTTTTTTTTTTAACGTGTATTTTGTGCGTGAAGTCGAGAGAGAGGAGCTGGACTTGCAATCGCCATCCTTCTCCATGCCCCCGGTGGCAATGGCGGGTGTGAGGGGGGGCCTCCCACTCACCCCACCCTACCTGCTACACTTGGGAGCCTGATGGGACAGAGGGACTCCCCCTATGAGGGAGTCTAGCCCACCCAGCCAGCCCTGTAGGTCCTTCGCCTCTCTTTATTTTAGGAGACTTCATGGCCAAAGTGCATTCGTGTGCGTGCAAGTGTGGTGTTTTTTTTGGGGGGGGGGTGGGCGTACCTTGCATAGCACACCCACCGGGAGCCGGGCTGAGACCACCAAACTCAATTCACATGTAGCTGAGACCGGGATCCGAACCCTTGGCTGCAGAGGTGAACGGCTTGTCAGCGCAGTGCCAATCACATTGAGCCACCACAGCTCCCACCCCATGTAATTTTTGTTTAGATTTAAAGGGCCCAGAGCTCCCAAGGCAACCCCCTTTTTTATTATTTTATATATATATATATATATATATATATAGATATTTTAATTTATTTTTCATTAAAGGGCCCAGAGGTTTATTTTTATTAAAGGGCCCAGAGGTCCCCAGGGCCCCCGGATGGCTACCACCCTTTTTTTAATATATATTTTTCTATATTTATTTTTTTGGAAAGGAACCCCCCGCTTATCAAATTGCGGCAGCCCCCCCCCCTTCTCAATTTCAGCCGGCAGCACCCCCCCCTGTTCTCTGCTCCAGGGGGCCCATGCCTGAAGCTGTGCAAGGGGCCCCATAATTCCTGATGGCGGCCCTGATTGCCCCCCCCCATGGTACGAAATTTCAAGGAATTTTTAACTTTTATTGTTGCACTTTAACCACTTCCATACCGCGCCTATTCTGGCACTTCTCTCCTTCATGTAACAATTATATTTTCTTCCTTGAAAATTACTCAGGACCCCCAAACATTATATATATTTTATTAACAAACACCCTAGGGAATAAAGTGGCGGCCATTTTTTCTTACAAATTTCCAACGGTATTTGCGCCAAAAATTTTCAAACGTTTTTTGTTTTTTTTTGGCTTTCAAAAAAAAACCTGTTTCATGAATGACAAAATAAGAAAGCAGTAAAGCTAGCCCAATTTTTAGGGATAAGGTAAAAGATGATGTTACACCGAGTAAATAGATACCTAACTTGTCACGCTTTCATATTGCGCACACTCATGGAATGGCGCTAAACTTCGTTATTTAAAATCTCCATAGGCGACGCTTGACTTTTTTTCTCAGGTTACCACTTTTGAGTTACAGAGGAGGTCTAGTGCTAAAATTATTGCTCTCACTCTAACGCACGCTATGATACCTCACATGTGGGGTTTGAAGGATGTTTACATATGTGGGTGGGACTTGCATGCGTGTTCGCTTCTGAGTGCGAGCTACTAGGGACAGGAGCATTTAAATTCCTTTTTTTTTTTTTTTTACTTAATATTTTCATTTTTGCACTTGTTTGTCCCTTTTTTTGTATTATTTTTCACTTTTCTTCCTATTACAAGGAATGTAAACATGTCCTCTTTATAGAGAGAGGCGGGGTCAATTAGACCCCACATCTGTCCTCCAGGCTGGAAAGCATGGAATTGGTAAAAAAAAAAAAAAAAAAAAAAAAACATCTCATGCTTTCAGCTGCGATCATGTTCGTTCAGCACAGTAGTGTAGTGTGTAGCATGTTCACCTAGCAGCAAAAGGGTTGCTGGTTCGAATCCCGCCCGTGACACCATCTGCCTGGAGTTTGCATGTTCTCCCTGTGCGGGTTTCCTCCCACAATCTAAAAACATGCTGTAAATTGGATCCTGTCTAAATAAGCCCTAATATGCAGTAGGATATTTAGGTTTTGTGCTGCCCTAGGCCTGACCAAATTTTGTCACCCCCTAATAGAAAAATGACCCACCCTTCCTGTCAAGGCCACACCCTGTTTTTTTATGACCCACCCAGGAATTTTCAGGGGACACACACAAGTTCTGTAGGGGGGGGGGGCACAGGAGTCCCTTAATTTGCCTAGTTTTTCGATCACTTCCTGTTTGGCTATGGGGCAGGAAGTGAAGGCCAATCTCCCCAAACGGACAGGGATAATACAAAATAAACTGACAGAGCTTCTAACCCCCCCCCCCCCCCCCCCAACTCTATCCAAAATGAAAGAAAACAAAAAAATTTAAGTGATGATTATAGTTCCAGTTTAACCCCAAATTTCAGATCATTTTATTGAGAGGCTTAAGAAAATATAACCATGCCAATAGGCCAGGATCCAGCGTTGCTAATATGTATGAATGTGTGTTAGGGACCCCCACAAACACCACCCAATGTTAAATCAACAATTTTCTTGTTTGTTTTGGGGATGCCTGCACCCCTGATAGGGTAAAGACACCTCACAAATGTTGTCACTTTCTACTTAATTCATTCACTTCCTGCCACATAGCCAAACAGGAAGTGAGGGAAAAACCTGAGTAATGTTTTGTTGGGGACACAGATCAATCTAAATAGTTTCCCATTTTGGAAATTGCATTTTGCTGTGTACACCCCAAATTAGTATAGATCTTGGACTTTGGGTTCCATTTACTAAAGGCAAATCCACTTTGCACTACAAGTGGACAAGCAAGGAAGAAAAATAAAAACTTGACGGGATTGGAAGTTAAAACCATCAGTGCTTCCCTTCTGATTTTCATTGCCTACGCTTCTACTGCAGAGCGGCTTTGCCTTTACTAAACCCCAAAGTAACTAATCATTTGGGGTGTACACTGCAGTGCAATTTGCTTAATGGGGACACTAGTTAGATTGACCTGTGTCCCGAAGAAAAGACCATTGGTAGGGTTTTAACCTCACTTCCTGTTCAGCTGTGTGACAGGAAGTGAAGCCAATTATAAGAAAAGGGACACAAAGCCCAATCTAAAAACACTAGCAGGGGTTCAAACACTCAATTGGCTTCCCTCAAACAACCCACAATTAGAATAGGATTGTCTTGTGCTAGTTTCAAGCACAGCGCTGTAAATCAGCACTTCAAGCCTGTCCACCAATACACCCCCCCCCCCTCCAAACAGGCCCTGTTTGCAGGTTTTTCTACATCTTGCACATGTGCTTTAAAAAGTCAGTCTGGACATCAATTCTAGGAAACAATACTTACCGCTTTGTCCTTCCTTTTCTGGTGACTAAACATTTCATGCATACACACCAGGAAAGAGCTTAGAGACAAATCACACTTGATGGTTTAGGCCCAAACTATTTCAGCTGCAGCGGTTGAAATCCATAGCATGAAAAAAATATCACAAAACAAACTTTAAAATTTAAAAGTAATTTTATTGGTCCACAAAACAAGGAAAGCAAAACAAAAAATTACAAATAAACACACAAAAAAAATATTTAAAAAAAAATAAAAACAAAAAAGACCAACGTTTATTTCACAGTCATTGGAAAATAAATCATGCTTTTGAAATAACAGGATAGACCCACAGGATTAAAACATTAGTCATTAACATCTTGAGAAACATTTAGCAAAATTATGCAGCAGACAAAACATCAAAAAAACAAAACTTGCTCCAAAACATCTCTGTTTCGCTCCGCCATTACTTCCAGCCAGCAAATCTGCCCCCTCTGAGGGCAGCTGACACATGCACTATCCACGCTTTTTATAACATGTGTGCTAATGAACCAATTGGAAACACATGAAGAAATGTCAGCCTCTAGTTTGTGTGCGCTTGTAACTGCTTACACCTGTTAAGGATGTCCTTAAATTACTAAGCCAAAAAGACAGCTTTCTGAGCATGCTCAGAAAGATGCATGTCATTTTCAGGATCAAACATCCAGCTTCTTTTTCTAAGTGTTCGAGCATGCCCAGTTCACTCGACATGCAGTACCAGAATCAAATCTGCAATGGCGGATGAAAGCATTAGAGGTGTTTTATTTATTTTTTGGTCCCCCTGAACTGATGCTTTCCAACCTGAAGGGGAGGTCTTATAGAATTTTTACATAACAAACATAAACAATAATAATTTAAACGCCCCTGTCCCTAGTAGCTCGCAGTCAGAAGCGAACACGCAGAATTTTTTTTTTCTTCCGGTTACCAGTTTAGATTTACAGATGAGGTCTAGTGCTAAAAGTATTCCTCTCGCTCTTACGCACGCTATGATACCTCACATGTGTGGTTTTAAGGATGTTTCCATATGTGGGCGGGCCTTAAATGTGTAAGTCCCGCCCCCACATATTGAACCGCCGTTCAAACCCCACATGTGAGGTATCATAGCGTACGTTAGAGCGAGAGCAATACTTTTAGCACTAGACCTCCTCTGTAAATCTAAACTGGTAACCTGAAAATAAATAAAAAAGTGTTGCCTATGGGTATTTTCAAGTACTTAAGTTTGGCGCCATTCCATGAGTGTGTGCAATATTAACCACTTACCTACTGTGCACCTACACCCCCTTCCTGCCCAGACAAAATATAAGCTTCCGGCACTGCGTCGCTTTAACTGACAATTGCGCGGTCGTGCGATGTGGCTCCCAAACAAAATTGGCGTCCTTTTTTTCCCACAAATAGAGCTTTCTTTTGGTGGTATTTGATCACCTCTGCGGTTTTTATTTTTTGCCCTATAAACAAAAATAGAGCGTCAATTTTTAAAAAAATGCAATATTTTTTCCTTTTTGCTATAATAAATAACCCAAAAAATATATAAAAAAAATATTTTTTCCCTCAGTTTAGGCCGATACGTATTCTTCTACATATTTTTGGTAAAAAAAAAATGCAATAAGCGTTTATCGATTGGTTTGCGCAAAATTTATAGCGTTTACAAAATAGGGGATAGTTTATGGCATTTTTTTATTTTATTTTTTTTACTATTAATAGCGGCGATCTGCGATTTTTTTATTGGGACTGCTACGTTATGGCGGACATTTCGGACACTTTTCTGACATTTTTGGGACCATTTACATTTATACAGTGAAAAATGCTATAAATATGCATTGATTACTGTATAAATGTGACTGGCAGTGAAGGGGTTAACCACTAGGGGGCGGGGAAGGGGTTAAATGTGTGTCCTATGAGTGTTCTAACTGTAGGGGGAGGGGGGGTGACAGGGGGAGGTGACCGATTGTGTCCCTATGTACAAGGGACACAACCGCTCTCCTCTCTCCCTGACAGGGACGTGCAGCTCTGTGTTTACACACAGAGCTGCACGTCCCAGCTCAGTTACTGAGCAATCGCGTGTGCTCGGCGGCGATCGTTGCCGCCGGGCACTCGCACGGGATCCCCGCAGAGCGGCGGGTGCGCGCGTGCGCCACCGGCGACGCGCGCGCGCCCGCCCGCGGCTTTAAAGGGACATCACGTCATATGACGTGATGTCAGAACAATGGAGTCGTCTGCCCGCCGTCATTTGACGGTGGGCAGATGACAAGTGGTTAAAGTGTAACATGTTGGGTATCTATTTACTCGGTGTAACATCATCTTTCACATTATGGCCATAAATTGGGCTAACTTTAGTGTTTTCTTAATTTGTAACCACTTGAGCCCCAGACCATATTACTGGTCACTGACGGGGCCAGTTTTTGCATTTCAACACTGCGTCATTTTAACTGACAATTGCGTGGTTGTGCGACATGGCCCCCAAACAAATTTGGCGTCCTCTTTTTTCCCCCAACAAAATTTTTTTTTTTTTTTTTTTTGGTATTTGATCACCTCTGCGTTTTTTCTTATTTTTGCTTGAACCAAAAATATAGCGACAATTTGGTAAATAAAAAGACATCTTTTTTACTGTTTGCTATAATAAATCTCCCCCAAAATATATTCAAAAAATTTTTGCCCTCAGTTTAGTATTCTTCGACATATTTTTGGTTCCAAAAAATCACAATAAGCGTTTGATTGGTTTGGGCAAAAGGGGTTGGTCTTATGGGTTTTTTAGGAATAATTTTTTGTTTTACTAGTAATGGTGGCTATCATTGATTTTTCTGGCTACTGCGACATTGTGGCGGACCCATTTTTGTGAGATTTGGCATTTTTCTAGCGAGCAATAGTATACAAATACATTGCTTACTATAAAAATGACACTGGCAGGGAAGGGGTTAACACTAGGGGTGAGGAAGGGGTTGATTATGTTACCTGGGTGTGTTCTAACTGTAAAGGGGGTGGGACTGTCTAGGGGAAATGACAGATCGCTGTTCATACATTGTAGGGACAGACGAGCAGGCATTCCCCCCCCCCCCCGACAGGACCGGGATAAAGGGGAACCCCGCACCAAATAAAAAAAAAACGCTGTGGGGGTCCCCCTTCAGGTGGACAACAGGCTCTTAGATTTGATCTGGAACATAAGGGGTTAAACCCACGCCAAAAACGGCATTTGGTTCCCCCTCAGATCCAGACCAAACCCTTCTCCCAGGCATGCAGTCTGGCCGGACAGGAATGGTGGTGGGGACGAGCGAGCGCCCCCCCTCCTGAGCCGTACCAGACCACATGCCCTCGACATGGGGGAGTGTGTGCTTTGGGGGAGGGGGGCACTGCCCCCCCACCCCAAAGCACTCTTGTCCCCATGTCGATAGGGACAAGAGCCTCTTCCCGACAACCCTGGCCGTTGGTTGTCGGGGTATGCGGGCGGGGGGCTTATCAGAATCTGAGAGCCCCCTATAATAAGGGGGCCCCCAGATACTGGCCCCCCACCCTGTGTGAATGAGTATGGGGTACATCGTACACCTACCCATTCACCGGGTGGAAAAGTGTAAACACAAATAAACCACACAGAAAAAAATAATTTATTAGTCAGCTCTGGGGGTCTTCTGCCGGTACCCCCCACCACCAGCCCATTGGGCCCCGGGCTTCGCCGTTTTCTGCCAGGGGGGGGACGACACCCACCGATGCTCTCCGCCATGTTCAGCCAGGCCCCCACCTCAAAATAAGCTCTTTTACATCCGGGGGTGTCGGCCGAAAACAGTAGAGAACACCGGGGGGCGTTCTTCCGCCGCGGGGTGACAATCGCGGGCTTCTTCTTCCATTCGATGTTGACACGGCGAGGTCCGGCGCTGAAATGCCTTCTGAGCGGCGGGCACCGACTTATATTGGCATAGGGCGTGGGCGTGGTTATGCCACCATGTGACCTTAACCCATGTGACAGTGATGTCACATCACATCACTGTGGTGAAGGGGGCAGCGGCGGAAGACAGCGACGAGAAGCCCGCCACGTCCAAGTCCTGGATGGGATGTACGACCCTCATCCAGGCAGAAAAATTCGAAGTGGGCGGCGGCGGAAGACCCTCAAAGTTAAAAAATGTTTCACCAGGTGAATGGGTAGGGGTACGATGTACCCCATACTCATTCACATAGGGTGGGGGCCCGAAATCTGGGGGCCGCCTTATTAAAGGGGGCTCCCAGATTCTGATTGTCTCCCGCCCGCATACCCCGACAACCAATGGCTAGGGTTGTCGGGAAGAGGCTCTTGTCCCGATCGACATGGGGACAAGAGTGCTTTGGGGTGGGGGGGCAGTGCCCCCCTCCCCCAAAGTACACACTCCCCCATGTCGAGGGCATGTGGTCTGGTACGGCTCAGGAGGAGGGCTTGGTACGGATCTGGGGGGGAACCCCACGCCGATTTTGGCGTGGGTTAACCCCTCACGTTCCGGACCAAGCCGAAGAGCCTATTGTACCCCTGGGGGGGAAGCCGCGCCGGTTTCAAATTTGAAATTTGGCGCGGAGTTCCCCTTCAGTGTCAGCGCAGCCCGAGAACAGCTCGGAGCTTCCCGTGCATCGCTTCAGGCAGTGCAAACACTGCTACACCCCTTGGTATTTACCAAGAATTTCCCGGCGTACTGAAGAGGCGCACGGAAAGCCCCGATTTCTCCCTCTGCGCATGCCCAGTATGCAAATGAACCTTCCGATGTTCTGGCGTACTTGGCAAGCGCACGGGGATCGGGTCCCAAAAGTCACTTTCGCTTTCAATTCGGCCCGCCACACACGTTCAAACACATGTCACCTCACTTCCCCTGCATAGTGATGAGCGGAATACGCCATATTCGATTTCGCGATATTTCGCGAATATTTCGAAGAATATTCGCGAATATTCGTTAATATCGAGTATTCGTGATATTAAAAAAAAAAATTGCGAATTTTCGCCAATGCGAATTTTCGCCAATGCGAAATTTCGCGATTTTTTTTTTTTTTTATAAAATATCACGAATATTCGATATTTACGAATATTCGCTATATTTTATAAAAAAAAAAAATAGCGAAATTTCGCATATGCGAAAGCGAAAATGATTGCTAAATTTCGCTATTTTTTTTTTTGGATAAAATATCACGAATATTCGATATTTACGAATATTCTCTATATTTTATAAAAAAAAAAAAAACATTGCGAAATTTATTGCAAAATTTGAAAAATACGAATATTCGAAATAGCGAATATTCGCCGCGATATTCGAGTTATTCGCGAATACTCGAATATGCAATATTTGTAGCGAATATTCGCAATGCGAATATTCGTGAGCAACACTACCCCTGCATCACCCCCCTCCCTCCCCTCATAAACTCCCGCCCGAATCCCCGATGTTTACATTACTATATGCCGCACGCCAGCTCTGTACTGGCGTGCCGTGCGCCCTCTCCTGGGCGCATTAAGCAGTTTAGTAAATGAGGAAACACGCTGCACTGGCAGTGTATTTCTTTTGTAAATGTCAAAAACAGTTTTACTCCTGCTTGTGCACCATGAGTTATGGCGCACAGGCTTGGTAAATCAGCCCCTATGTTCCTGCACTGAAGTGGTTGTATACCACTGAGTTCTTTGACCAGGTACACACATTTACCACTAATCCTTACATCCTCAGTGTCTGTTTAAGACTTTTATTGGAACATCTAAATCATATAAACTTGGGAAAGGGGAGTCCAAAAATGGAGACCTTATAAGTATGAGATTGTCTGGTACCACATGCTTATTAATGAATATCTAGAGCAGTGATGGTGAACTTTGGCACCCCAAATGTTTTGGAACTACATTTCCCATGATGCTCATGCACTCTGCAGTGTAGTTGAGCATCATGGCAAATGTATTTCCAAAACATGTGGGGTGCCAAGGTTCGCCATCACTGATCTAGACAAACCAATACTAACCAAAAAAACTCTAGTACTTTAATGTTACCACAATTCCATATGTATAAAGAATATTGAATTTACAAAGAAAAAAATAGGGTTATGATCCTCTAGGTATGGTGGGATTTTAACGACACATAACTAAATATAATAAAAAAATCATGTTTATTATAAAAGTAGATTCTTCTAAAAGACAACAAACTATTTTTTTATTAAAAATCATGTTCAACGGGACATGAATCATTTGCACCATCAACCCTATTACAGAATATTGTACAAACTTATAGCCAGTTAAATGTTTGAGCAGTATGCATTTTCTTTTAATTTCTCTGCAATACTCAATGTGTTTCTTGGACTTTGAGTCACTTTATCAGGAGCTTGCTAGCGGAACATATGTAAACTTCCCTAAATACAAGAAGAACATACATGAGATATTTCAGTTACATAACAGGATATCAATATCATAATGAATCAATGCACAGTCTTATTCTTACCTGGATGGGACTGGGTGTGGGTATAGCCAAACGAATACCCCTAAGGGGACAAACAATCCAACCCCAGAACTGGAGGCGTACAGCGAGGGGATCCACACAAATGATGGTATCTATGGCAAATGCATTTGCCTATAAATAGATTGTTAGAATAAGTATGGTAATTTTCATAAATCACAGTAAACATAGCAAGGAAAGGAGGGGGGAGGGACTTTAAAAAAATACTTTTGTAATAAACGTTATATTTTAATTATATTTAGTCTTGTGCCGTTAAAATCCCATCATGCCTAGGGGGTAATACCCCTTTTCTTTCTTTATAAATTCAAATAGGGAAGTGGCACTCAAAGGCCAAATAAATAATATATTTAAAACTACTTGAATTATTTCATTATTAAAATGTTCATTAGTACAAATAATAAAACATTGCAAAATGAAATGGGCCAGAAATTACTCATCATGTTTTTTTCTGATTGATGTAATAGTTTATGGTATTGGTGGCTTGATACTTCCTCCACCGTGTTTCATGGGTCAAACCCTGCTTCTTTAGGAAGATATAAAGTAACAGAAGCTCTAGTGCAGATGAGGAAAATAACACTTAAGTAATACAACTAACAACTGATCATCATGGAGAGAGCAGATCCACAAAATTCGAATTATGCAATTACAGTGTTTGTAGCTGCTGACTTTAAAAAAAAAATGTGGGTGTAACCCCGCTTTAAAAGTGGGGTATGCCTGTATTCAAATCCTTTAAACTAGGGTTGTCCCGATACCGATACCAGTATCGGTATCGGGACCGATACCGAGTATTTGCGGGAGTACTTGTACTCCCGCAAATACCCCCGATACCTGAATAGAATACTTCCGCCGCCGCATGCCGCAAAGCCGCCGCGTTAATCCCTGTGCATTACAGCGCCGCATTACAGGCACCTTTCGTTTGTACTTGTAATCCCAGCTGCGCCATGTATAGACACTCCCCTTCTCGGGATTGGACGGATCTGTCCAATCCCGAGCAAGGGGGAGTGTCTATGCACGGAGCCGTGTGTATAGAAACTCCCCCTTGCTCGGGATTGGACGGATCCGTCCAATCCCGAGAACGGGAGTTTCTATACATGGCGCGTCGGGGATTACAAGTACAAATGAAAGGTGCCTGTAATGCGGCGCTGTAATGCACGGAGATTAACGCGGCAGCAGCGGTGGCATCATCATCTACTACTAGGTATGGGGGACATGGCTGCAATATGTGGGGGGACATGGCTGCATCTATGGGGGACAGGACATGGCTGCATATATGGAGGACAGGACATGGCTGCATACATGTGGGGGACATGGCTGCATCTATGGGGGACAGGACATGGCTGCACATATGTGGGGGACATGGCTGCATCTATGGGGGACAGGACATGGCTGCATCTATGGGGGACAGGACATGGCTGCATATATGTGGGGGACATGGCTGCATATATGTGGGGGACATGGCTGCATCTATGGGGGACAGGACATCGCTGCATTTATGTGGGGGACATGGCTGCATCTCTGGGGGACAGGACATGGCTGCATATATGGGGGACAGGACATGGCTGCATATATGGGGGACAGGACATGGCTGCATATATGTGGGGGACAAGGCTGCATGTATGGGGGACAGGACATGGCTGCATATATGTGGGGGACATGGCTGCATCTGTGGGGGACATGGCTGCATCTATGGGGGACAGGACATGGCTGCATCTATGGGGGACAGGACATGGCTGCAATATGTGGGGGGACATGGCTGCATATATGGGGGACATGGCTGCATCTGTGGGGGACATGGTTGCATCTATGGGGGACAGGACATGGCTGCATCTATGGGGGAAAGGACATGGCTGCATCTATGGGGGACAGGACATGGCTGCATCTATGGGGGACAGGACATGGCTGCATCTATGGGGGACAGGACATGGCTGCATCTATGGGGGACAGGACATGGCTGCAATAAGTGGGGGGACATGGCTGCATATTTGGGGGGACATAGCTGCATTTGGGGACACATTTAAAAAAAGTATCGGTATTCAGTATCGGCGAGTACATGAATGAATGAATGAATGAAAACTTATATAGCGCAGCACATGCGAAGTAAATCGCCTCTGGGCGCTTGTTGTTCCTGTCTCCTTTGAGATCAAAAGAGATGCGTCTTAATCTTTCTCCTGAAGACTAGATAGTTCTCCTCCAGCCGAATGCTGGCTGGTAAGGCGTTCCATTATCTGGGACCTTGGACAGCGAATCTCCTGTCTCCTTTGGACTTGAATCTGGCTTTTGGTATCTGAAGCCGATTTTGATTGGTGGATCGTAGAATACGATTGGGATTGTGAACTTGTAATTTTTCGCATAGATAATGGGGAGCATTCCCATGGATACATCTATGCGTTAGACAGAGAGCTTTAAAGGAGATTCTGTCTCTAACTGGTAGCCAGTGGAAGGATCTCAGTGAAGGTGAGATTGATTCCCATGGTTTTTTCCCAGTCACAAGTCTGGCGGCCGTATTTTGAACGACTTGAAGACGAGCGATCTGGTACTTGGGGAGTCCGAGGTAAAGGGCATTTGCATAGTCCAGTCTGGAATTTACAATCGCTCCCACCACGACCGCTATGTCTTTCTTGGGAATAAAACGCGTGAGTCTGCGTAGTAGGCGCAGCAGATGGTGAGATCCGCTGACTACTGACCCTATTTGTGCGTTCATTGTCATTTCGGAGTCAAAGATGACCCCAAGACTTTTGACTTTGGCGCTAGGGGTGATAATTTTGCCCAGAATGGGCGGCGGGATCCAAGTTGGTGTCGATAGATTCCTACGCTTGGCGTGAAACAGAAGAAGTTCTGTTTTTGCTCCGTTGAGTTTGAGATAACTCTTTGTCATCCAGTCCTCTATCAAAGAGAGGCATGTCTCTAGATTGAGGTGGTGATCCTTTTTATTGCAAATGCGGAAGTACAGTTGCGTGTCATCTGCATAGGAGTGATATAGCAGTTTTTGGCTGCTGATGATTTCGAAAAGAGGACGCACATAGATGTTGAATAACATCGGCGACAGGGGAGATCCTTGAGGGACCCCGCACGATAATGTGCGTTGTTCAGAAGTGAAGGGTCCTAGCTTCACTATTTGCGATCGGTTTTCCAAAAAAGAGGAGAACCAGGATAGATCGCGTTCTGCGACTTTAGCTATTTTAGCCAGCCGAGTCAGCAACAGCTTGTGATCTACTGTATCAAAGGCTGCGCTTAAGTCCAGCAGAACCAGAAGAGAAGATTCTCCTTCGTCTGCGGCCTCGAGAACGTCGTCCCATATCTTAAGCAATGCAGTTTCCGTCCCGTGTCCGGGACGGAATCCTGATTGAAATGGGTCGAGTAAGTTGTGGGTGTCTAGATGCTGTTGCAGCTGCTGCACCACTGCTTTCTCCATTACCTTGGAGAGAACATTTAGGCCTGTTATGGGGCGCCAGTTGAGTGGGTCCTTAGGATCCAGGGTGGCTTTCTTCAGGATGGGTTGAATGAAGCCCTCCTTCAACTGGGAGGGCATTATGCCCTCCTTGAAGGATTGGTTGACAAGCTGCGTGACAGGAGGTGCCAAGATGTCGGCGCATTCCTTTAGCAGTTTGGTGGGGATAATATCATTTGGCGCAGTGCTGTTGCGCAGAGTGCCGATGATATTTTTAGTGGTCTGAATGGAGATGGGTTCCAGCGTGAACTCACCTAACTGTGGTGACTTACTGCCGGTGCAGTGTAATCGACTCCAGGGGGGGGCTGGACGAGCGATTGATTTGCTGAATGCCTTGCCGGATTACCTCAATTTTGGTAATGAAGCAATCCGCTAACTCATCGCAAAATTCTTGTGAATCCAAGTTGGGGGCCACAAGACATCCTGGATTCATGGTCTGAGTGACCAGCTTGAAGAGTTCGCGGGGGCGATTTAGGGCACCGTTGATAGCCTCAGAAAAATAATTTTTCTTGGCTTCAAAGATTTGTTTGTAGTATTTTCTAGTTATTACCTTGTAGATCAAGAGGTTCTCATCTGAAGAGTTTCTTTTCCAGGCTGCTTCTGCCCTTCTGCGCTCTTGCTTCAGTAACGCCAGCTGGTTGTTGAACCAGCCGGAGTTATTTTTCCTGATCTGGGTCTTTCGTTTAGGCGCTATCAAGTCAGCTGACTGCAATAGTGCTGTGTTTATGGCCACCAATGTTTCTTCCGCTGTTTGGTGCGGCTAAATTGTATTTATTTTTTCCCCTAACGTGGCTTTGAAAAGCTCAGAGTGGAGCTTCTTCTGACATCTAGTCCAGTGTGTTGTCACTGGATTTGATGTTTTTGTTAAGGGGGGGAAATCGGAAATAATGAATTTAATTGCATGGTGATCTGTCCATGGCAATGGTTCATTTTCCAAGATTTTTATTTCCAGATCTTGTCTGAAAATAAGATCGAGCGTATGACCTGAAGCATGTGTGGGCCCACATACTAGTTGCTGAAGCCCTAATCCTTCTAGGTGGTCGATGCAGGCGTCGGCAATGGGGTCTTGCGGGGAGTTGGCCCAGAGATTGAAGTCCCCGAGCAGCAAAAGGTGTCTGCTATTCAGGGTGTAGGTGGAGACAAAATCCGTCAAGGATGGGAGCAGCTGCGACTTGGGGCCAGGTGGCCTATAGCAGAGTAGAATCCGGACGGTCTCCTGGCCGTTTACTTGCAGTTGGAGAGTAAGGGTTTCCATGAATGGAAGAGGGTTTTGGAGGCTTGGTTTTGTGATCGCAAGACATGTCTTATGAATCACCGCCAATCCTCCTCCTCTTTGCCCTATTCTATTTTCTGTTATAATACGGTAGTTTTCTGGCACCAATTCTCCAAGAATGGTGTTACAGTCGGCTGTGAGCCAGCTCTCTGTGATAAAGAGGCAGTCTAAGTCATGTTGCAATAAGAAATCGTGGATTTCTAATCGATGTTTTACTGCCGATCTAGTGTTAATCAAAGCACATGATATGTGCTTTGGCTGTGGTAACTGCCTGCGATTTTTTGTAGTCGATCGTCGCTCGATCCTCAAAAGTCGCAGATTTCCTAGGGTCTTTTTGGTAGCGGCCGACAGAATTGCGGCAAATCGCTCCAGATCCCAAATGTTCTCCGCCGAGTATTGCCGATTAACCATGGCAGGAGTGGGGGGGTGGATTCTCAAGGATAACCGAATCCTCTGATCCTGGCTTGGTCCAGAGGAAGGCAAAAAACCCTGACCACGCTGTGCCAATATGCTGTGGTAGGGAAAAAATTCCTTCCTGACCCCTAAATAGGCGATCGGGTTTTAGCCCTGGATCAAGTTATAAATGAGTATGAGCAGGGGGAGATAGGGCTGGATGGAGCAAGCTGGCCACCCACCTGACAGCAGGATCCAGGCTGGGGGGGTACCAGGCTAAGAAGATCACTATCTGTGCCGCCAGGGGGGCTGAGAAGGATGATCGGGGGCGAGGGGACTCTGCAGGGGTGGGGGGGCTTCCTGGCCCGATTGGGGGAAAAGTACCAATAGTTGGAGGTGGGGAGCGGCGCGCCGCTAGGCCGCGGATGAAGCCGCGGCCTTTCCTGAGTCGCGGCTGCCGCTGCTCTCACGATCGGAGGCTAGTAGGGCTGCATGGCGCAAAGGACGCCCGAGCAGTGATAGTGATGTGGAGATGCTTCTGGGGTGAGGGGGGGGATTTCTGGCCTGTAGCAGCGTGTGGGGATCGGCGCGGCGGTAGGCCGCAAGTGAAGCCGCGGTCTTTCCTAGATCGCGGCGCCCGCGATTCCCCACAGGCTGGCGCGGTTCTCGGGAAAAAGCACCCGGGGGAGCAACCGTGGAAGGGAAGAAGGAGCAGGGGAGCAGGGGAGAGCCGTGGGGCATGGATGTTTGTGGCGGCTGTCCTCAAAAGGACGGCCGTCAGTGGTCCCAGCGAGGCTCTTACCTGAAGAGAATCCAGGGGAGGGCTGGATCACTGAACCGGAGGTACCCAGGGACAGATAAAATTGTAAGTAGTGGCAGCCAAGACAGGGAGACAGGGAGGTGGAAGCCCTGCCTGCCTGCGAGGCCAGGAGCCGCACAGTGGGAGGACCCTGCCTGGCTGAGCTATCCCTGAGAGAGAGACTCGTTTGAGAGCGTCCTACTCTCTCAACAACTGACACTGAACTGAACTGTGGATGGCTGGATGGAATGGGGGAAAGGACATGGCTGCATATATGGGGGACAGGACATGGCTGCATATATGTGGGGGACATGGCTGCATATATGTGGGGGACATGGCTGCATCTATGGGGGACAGGACATGGCTGCATATATGTGGGGGACATGGCTGCATCTGTGGGGGACATGGCTGCATCTATGGGGGACAGGACATGGCTGCATCTATGGGGGACAGGACATGGCTGCAATATGTGGGGGGACATGGCTGCATATATGGGGGACATGGCTGCATCTGTGGGGGACATGGTTGCATCTATGGGGGACAGGACATGGCTGCATCTATGGGGGAAAGGACATGGCTGCATCTATGGGGGACAGGACATGGCTGCATCTATGGGGGACAGGACATGGCTGCATCTATGGGGGACAGGACATGGCTGCAATAAGTGGGGGGACATGGCTGCATATGTGGGGGGACATAGCTGCATTTGGGGACACATTTAAAAAAAGTATTGGTATTCGGTATCGGCGAGTACATTAAAAAAAAAGTATCGGTACTTGTACTCGGTCCTAAAAAAAGTGGCATCGGGACAACCCTACTTTAAACCAATATTAAGTCCCAATTCATGAATTAAAAAAATCAAAAAAAATTGTAATTCATGTGCAACATCCCCCAAAAAATATAAGTTGTTTACTTTAATGGATATCATAATGGATCTTGTACCATAAATGTACAAAAAATGTATTAAAGTGAACACAACAAAGAGATAAGTCGAGTCATTTTGGGGCATGAAGGACCCCAATCACAAGCCTTATAAACACACACAGGTCCCAGAAGCCAGCAGGGGAGAAGGAGGAGGGCTCGCCTCAGAAGAGTACTTGACATACTGCACCGCAGCCGGGCAAGGAAGGAAGTACACTATGTACTTCTAAAAAAGTAAGAAAGAAAAAAAGTTGATATACAAAAATGAGAGGTGGAGGAGTGGTCTTTAGTTAAAGACCACCTTGTAAAAGTGGGTGGAACTCCACTTTAATACAATTCTGGATGCTATCTGGGTGTGCTGGCGATACACGTTTTATCAAGCATTCCAGTGTACTGCAATGTAGGTGCATTGGGAGTGCATTGTATTATTGTGATGAAGTGCCATTCAAAATTATTGCAATGCAATATCGTACATAAATTGCAGCAATGTGCATCAGAAATTTCAGGGATTTTTTCCGTAACAGGACCTAATGTATTTTGTTTAGTTAGTGTGCTAATATTAATTAAGTATAATCATCATTATAATCATGTCAGCTTTGATTTGGGAAGTCCCAGTCTTTTCAGTCTCCTGCCCATGTGCTGAGTTTAGAAATATGTTGAATATAAGAGTGTTTGAATTCTTCCTGCCACCTCTGTCTCTTTCATTATACATCACAAAGAGTGCAAACATGTCTATTAATTAATGCACACAATATTACAGATGTCTCAGTGATGTAATGAAATGTGACATGCGTGTTAAATAAAATGTCAGCCACAAATTATTACCTAGCGTACATCTTCATTTTTAGTGCAACAGCCTAGAGTTGGAATACAACACATCACAGATAAGCAATAGTCCCAAATCAAGTAACTGCATGTGAGATGTCTAGACATTCGTGATGGGGGCTTGAAAAATAACAATGATATTAATGCTGCACATTAAGACCTAACCGCATACAGTCATATGGAAGACTTTGCTGTAAATTCCAACTCAGAAACACATACAGCAAGATCTAATCTGAGCAGCAGCCACTGAATGGAGAAAAGCAAAACATACTCCTACATAATAACTTATTCTTACATTAATCTGTATGCATCACCCCTCCAGATTTCACTGCTTTACATCATTTCTACATGCCACAAATATTCTAAAAAAACTCAATAAAATGTAAAATGGCTAAATGAAGGCTGCATGCTTTCCCACGTCTGTGGCAGTTTGGTCTCGCAATTCAAAGCAGGTTATTTGGCCTTGACCCAAAATCCATATTGTGTGTATATCTGATACTGATATCTGACCACTGAAGGCTCATTAGACTGCAACATGGGCAATGACTGTTAATGATCCTATAATTACTCTCTGTAAAGGGCTGCAGAATTTGCTTGCTCTATAGCAGGGGTCTCCAAACATTCTAAACAGGGGGCCAGTTTATTGTCCTGCAGACATTAGAGGGGCCGGAAAAGGTCCCAACGTCAAAAACAATGCCGCATCTTTTGAGTCAATAGGAGGAACTGTGCCCCATCGTTGGTGTCATTGGGCCCAATTGTTGGCATCATTGGGAGGAATTTTTGCCCCATCGTTGGTAGGAGTTGTTTCCCATCGTTGGTGTCAGTGAAAGGAGATGCTCCCCATTATTAGTGTCTGTAGGAGAAATTGTACCCCATCATTGGTGTCATTGAGCATAATTGTTGGCGTCATTGTGAGGAAGTGTGTCTCTTCAGTGGTCTCAGTGGGGGGAAATTAAGCCCCACTGTGGAATCAAGTAGAGAGGGCCCCACTCTGCAGCTGCTGGCAGCGGGCAATCTTAGAATTTCTCAAGCTCTACCTGCTTTAGAATGACATTGAACATATTTTGTTCTGGAATGTTTTTAGCTTTTTTAACTACTTTTTGCCCACTCACAATTTTACTGCTGCTAAGAGTCACAGGCAAGCCAGGTTAGGGGCACACATGTGCATGCAAATTGATCACACCTGACATTAACAAGTCAGGACAGTACAAATAATCCCATATTTCCCCTTTTTTAAACGTAGACATTCCAAGGTATTTAGTAAGAGGCATGTTGAGTGAGATGGGAGTCACTTTGGGCGGGGGGCTTGTTGAACCCAGCTTACCTTGGAGTGCACTGGAATCTCTTTGTCCATCTCCCCAGTGTCTCCTATGTGTAAGTTACCCTGTGTCTATTAGGGGCACAGGGTGAC
This sequence comes from Rana kukunoris, assembly GCA_029574335.1. NCBI lineage: Eukaryota > Metazoa > Chordata > Amphibia > Anura > Ranidae > Rana > Rana kukunoris. The sequence goes on along the minus strand of CM056050.1, from coordinate 69,666,178 downwards.
CGAGAACCAGAGTCTGATCTGCACTAAACAGACTCACCGTACAACCACACTGGAATATTATATATATATTGTATATTGTCTCATATACTGTTGTAGACTCTTTACTAGATTGTTTGAAGTGTAGTTGTATCCCTTTGTTCTATTGTTTGTGTCTGCCTTGGGAACAACCTATTATGGGGATGTATATGTGTATGTACACCTGTGTCATGCTACTGGTTGAGGTAAAGTCTACCCACCCTGTGTCATTATGCAAAGGAGGGGCATTGTCCTCTGAGTGTATATCTCTGTGTGCCTGTTCAAATAAAAAGTTCATGTTTCAGCTTTGCAGCCAAACGAGTCCTGCCTAATTCTTGGTTGTAACATGTGGCTATAATATCCAATATCTATATTCAGACTGGAGGAAGCAATTTATGAGGAAGCACTCAAGCTGAGTGTGGGACTTTCCGTTGCAGTGAGTTTTTTGAAGTTATTGAAATATTTTCCCACAATTCTTTGCAAAAAGATTTTTTCCACAAAATTGTAAAATGAACAGGTATTTCTATCATATGGCATATGAACATTTGCAACTACACCCCAAAACACATTCTGCTACTCGTCCCGAGTATGGCGATACCACATGTGTGACACTTTTACATAGCCTGGCCACATACAGAGGCCCAAATTGCAGGGAGCACCAACAGGTGCTCTAGGGTCATAAATTATACATTTAATCTCTTGACTACCTATTACATTTTCGAAGGACGTGGAGCCCCAGGACAAATAAAACGCCCACAAAATGACCCCATTTTGGAAAGCAAACACCCAACACATAATCTAGTAGGCATAATGAAACTTTTGAGCATGTCATTTTTTTCCCACACGTTTTTGGAAAATGTGGAAAGAAAATTACACAAAGTGGTCAATTTATAAGATATTTCTAACACATAGCACATACATACCAAAAATGACACCCCAAAATACATTCTACTCCTCCTCCTGAGCATGTATGAGGCACAAATGTGCATGTATGAGGCACGGAGGGACATGGATGGGCATGTATGAGGTAGATATTGGCATGATTGAGGCACGGATGAGGCATGTTTGAGGCACGGATGGCCATGTTTGAGGCACGGATGAGGCATGTTTTAGTCACGAAAGAGGCATGTTAAAGGGCACAGATGAGGCATGGATGGGCATGTGTGAGGCACAGATGAGGTATGAATTGGCACAGATCAGCGCTGTGGCTCTCCAGAGACAGCCCACTCATGCTGCTTCACCGGCTTCCTCTTCTCCTCACACACTGTACTGATCGCATATGAGGAGAGGAGAGAGCTGAACCGGACATGCGTCGGTTTGTTGACAAGTGAACGCTCCGTCATCGGACGGAGCGATCACATGGTAAAGGGCTGCCATTGGACATTTACCCCTTTCTGTGATGCGCCGGGTTTGGAGAACCCAGCAATCATGGACACTGCCGGGAGCGTGCCCCCGGGTAGCGCGAGTCTGGTAGGACGTCATAGTAGGTCCTCCCAGAATTAGCCGACTGCGCTGTAACTGTCATTTAGCTGTGGCTTAGGCAAAGTGGTTAAGGTCCAAGCAGTACTCAATACTTGAGTACTGCTTGGATCTTGAAGAAGGGGACCCCCCCCCGAAAGCTTGTCCTGAAAATCTGGATGTCAGTGTGAATGAAAAAACTTTTCACGGACAGCACTCTTCTTATTTTAATATACGGGATATTCTACAAATTATTTCACCTAATTCTTATTTTTACGACATGGCATAAAAGCCCAGAGCTGGGAATTATTCACAATAAAGTATAAAAAAAGTTTTTTATTTGTTACTTGATCATGCACAGTACGCTACTTTCTAAAGATCAACCACTGATCCAGACGATAGATGTTGGGGGAAGCTTTGCCGCTAAGGGACCGTGAACACCCTTTGCCGACAACATGAGCTTAACTCGTAAATCGAGCCCTGTGTGTTTGCAGAGATTTATCATAATACTTTTACAGAATGCATTTTCTGTTATAGGCTCAGAGTGCTGTTGTGATTACTCAGCCTGCCTTCACCTTGCATTATCTAGTGTTGGCACTGAATCATACCGTGCAAAGTATATTCTCCAAATGTTTGCATTTGTCTTGCATCGCAACAATGATATCACATACCTAATTTGAGAAGTTACGCCATAGTGTCTGTAGCCATTTCAGAAACAAAATCTTTTAAGATATATTCACAACAGATACTTGTTTTTTAAATAATAATTCAAAGAAAATTATGAAGCTAGCACAAACTGACATTATAACTACTGTTTCATAAATGTCATATTTAATGCTTAATGTTTAATTTAATAATAATGTTATGTATGTATTGATGGATCCATTATTTGTTCATTTATTTATTTAATATTTTAATTAATGTTTAATATTTCATAGTACAAATAATGATTTTGAAACTAGAAGAGGGCTTACGTAATAAAGTAGTACGAAAAACAATAAGGTTGGTAACACACAGTAATTCGTAACAATTAATAGGTTTTTAATTTACTGAATATATGTTTTATTAAACAAATTATTTAATCCATTATTATTTATTAATTAAACAATCGACAGTTAAAAAAAAAAAATTTTAAAAGGTAATTTTAGGCTACTAGGCTTGCATCCCGCTTTGTTTTTTTTATTTTTTTGTAATCTCTATTTATAACAAAGATTCATTCATGGGATACATTGCAGTGCCTACTTTGACATATTTTTTTATATGCTACAGAAATTCAGGGAAAGATTCTGAATACAGTATAACAGTTATAAATTTCCACAAAAGCATTTATTTATAAAACAAGTTGGATAGGCCTTAACCTTCCTGGCGGTATGATTCTTTCAGATTTTAGGTGCTGAAAGCGGTACCGTTATTTTGCATGGAAATTTGGCGTTTTAGATTGCAGGCTTGCTCTAGTCTCTAGTCTAGTCTCTAGTAGACTATGACAAAGTTTAAAACACAAAATTATAATATAATAAATAATAACAAATAATAATTTAATAATAACAATACTTTTTATTCAATACATTTTAACAAATAATATATTCATAAACTCTGAGTTTTTGGGGGGTCAAACAAGGGTGCAAAATCATTCTTTAGTAAATGTCTCGGGTATGAAAATCTTTAAAGCAAGGAATGGCTGTCGTCGCGCTTGGAGCAGCAAACCACACACATCCGTGTGGGTGCTGTTTTTTTTTTAAGTGGGTGGTACATAGTCCAAAAAATGACGACCAGTCAGGCGCTCAGGATTTACAACACCAGAAGCCCGTCGTCCAGAACGGTTTACCGCCGTTGGCGTTTGGTGTTTTAGAAAAATCTGTTCTGCCACCTTTCACATAAAGTCTGCATGGACCATAGACCTGGCATTTTTTTTTTTTCAGCAGGATGAATGATATCCACAGACATTGCTCCAAAAGGGAAGGGAATCGGAGGTACACACAGCATCAGGCGGACATCCGGCCGCCGTACACGGCGGGGATTCATCGCTGGATCGCAGAGAAAAGGTAAGAAACCTCTTTCTGCATCCAGCGAGGCAAGCCCGAGTGTGGCTCGGGGTAACCGATCGCAGCTTGAAAATCTCACCCCGAGCCTCACTCGGGAATACCGCCAGGGAGGTTAAAATACAGTGGGGAGTGGGGATTTATCAAAACTGGAGCAGACAGAATCTGGATCAGCCACACATGATAACCAGTCAGCTTCCATTTTCAGCTGATTTAGTTACCCGATTCCCGACCGCCGCACGGCGATATACGTTGGCAGAATGGCACAGGCAGGCAAATACCTGCTGCGTGCCTCGTGAGTGCGCCTGTGGGTCCTGGGAACTTGATGTTCCCGGGCGGCCTGCGATTGCGTTCGGGAGAGGAAGAATGGGGAGATGCTGATGTAAACACGGCATTTCCCTGTTCTTCCTAGTGGCAGGACAGTGATCTCCCTGTGATCGGGAGCCGAGATCACAGACATGTCACTCGTAGCCACGCCCCTTCACAGTTAGAGTCACTCCCTAGGACTCCCTAGGATACACCTAACCCCTTCATCGCCCCGTAGTGGTTAACCCCCTCACCGCCAGTGTGATTTTTACAGTAATTAGTGCATTTTTATAGCACTGATCGCAAACCAATCAATATACGCTTATTGCGATTTTTTTACCAAAAATATGTAGAAGAATTCATATTTGCCTAAACAGAGGAAAAATTATTTATTTTTTTTTAAAAATGGGGATATTTATTATAGCAAAAAGTTAAAGATATTGTGTTTTTTTCAAATTTGTCGCTTTTCTTTTGTTTACAGTGCAAAAAAAAAAAAAAAAAATGCAGAGATGATCAAATACCTCCAAAAGAAAGCTCTATTTGTGGGGAAAAAAGGGTGATAAGCCCCATACACACTATCAGTTTTCCTGACGGTTTTATCTTCAGGTTTACCAAAACCATCTAATATGAGGTCAAACCTCAAGAGTTTCAATTTGTATGCAATCAGGCAGGCCCTTGTACTACATGGTTTTGGTAAACCTGAAGAGAAAACCATCAGGAAAACTGATAGTGTGTATGGGGCTTAAATTTTGTTTGAGTACAACATTGTACGACCGCGCAATTGTCAGTTAAAGCGACGCAGTGCCATATTGCATTTGGCAGCCAAATGGTTCTGGGGTGAAGTGGTTAAAGATGAATTTAAGGTATGACATATTTTACATGACCAGCATAGACCAACGTAAGCATGAACCAATGATAGTATGTATGTGCCATAACTGTAGGATCCCTGTGAGGTCCCTATTAGCTTCCAGGCCCCATACACAGCAGCTTCACTGGTGCCTATTGTCCTGCTGCATTGTGAACAGAGGAGGTCATTAGCTTGGCATGGGCGCCAGTCAGGGAACACTTTGCATTTTCTCAATAAACTTTTTCTGGACAAGGTGGAGAGGTGAGGTGGTGCAATCACAATCTCCACCTCATCCAAACAGAGAGAACACTTTACTTTCATTGAGAAAATGATGTTCTCTAAGGGTGGCTTCACATTAACGACCTGCGGTTTTGTGCGAATTAGCTGTGCTTTCCCATAGACTTCTATTATGTTCCACAGTTTTGGTGCACTTTTACATAAAGCACACCAAAACCACAGGACATAATTGAAGTCTATGGAAAAGCACAGCAAGCCTGCACGAAAACGATTGGGCTAGCTGCACCTTTGCCAAAGCACAGGGGGGCAATCTGAAGCCACTCTAAGTGATGACCATATGCGTTCGCTTCTGTGCGCGAGCTCGTCGGGACGGGGCGTTTTAAAAAAAAATGTTTTTGTTTTCTTATTTATTTTAATTTAGTTTATAATTTTTTACACTGAAATAAAAAAAAAATGATTACTTTTATTCCTATTACAAGGAATGTAAACATCCCTTGTAATAGAAAAAAGCATGACAGGTCCTCTTAAATATGAGATCTGGGGTCAAAAAGACCTCAGATCTCATATTTAGACTTAAGTGCAAAAAAATAAAAAATAAATTAAACTGTAATTTCTTTAAGACGCTGGGCGGGACTGACGTTTTGACGTCACTTCCACCCAGCACAGCTATGGGGACGGGTGAGGGCGATTTTTCCCTCACTCGTATCCCCGCTGAGGAGCCGAAAGGACCCGATCGCCTCCGCCGCTACCGACGGCTACGGTAAGCGGCGGAGGAAGCGGAGATCGCGGAGGCCGCGGAGGCCGCGGAGACCGCCGTTATCGTGTACAGAACCGCCCACTGCAAAGATGGATAGCTCGGTTGTGGCAGCAGCTGCTGCGGTTACCGAGATATCCATCTTTAAAAATAGGACCTACTTTCCCTATAGGGCGGTGGCCATGTGGTTAAAGCCAGTGAGCCAATAAGGAGAGAGAGAGGGGAGGCCTAACTGTGGCTCCATGTCTGAATGGACACACAGAGCAGCATCTCGGCTCAGATGCCACCATAACCTAGCTGCCTGCTGTGGGAGGGGCCAAGAGTACCATGGAGGGGCCAGGAGCACCAGGGAGGGACCCAAGAAGAGGAGGATTAGTGCTGATTTGTATAAAACCACTGTACAGATCAGGTGAGTATAACATTATTGCTATTTTCAAAAAAAAAAAAAAACTTAAGCCCTGTACACGTGGTCTGACTTTTGACCGGCCAAAATCACATTTTAGACGGAATTCCATCGTAGTAAAAAAAGAACATGTTCTCTATCTAAACTCCGATGGAATTCCTCTGAATTTCCAATGGAAAAATGTTGATGGGGCATACACGGTCGGAATTTCCAATGGAAAAAGTCTGTCTTTTTCCATCAGAAATTATGATCGTGTGTACGGGGCTTAAGACTATTACCACTTGAAGTGAATATTTACATAATCATTAAATGAACATTCTTGACTTCTTTAGCAAATCATCCCAAATAAATTCATGTAAATCAGTGCACAGCGGCAACAGTTATTTCCGTTACAAACAAGAAAATAACATCTTATTAAGGGCACGTGTCCAAAGAAAAGGTCCAAATGACTCCTTATAGTGTTATTCTTAATGTACACATAATGACACGGCTTATGTATTATTCCCAAGAGAAACATGAGGTTATCGTTGCAATTTCTCATTCTACAAGTGCAGGAAGTCTGGTTGTCATGCTGACCTCCTTCTTACAATGCTTTGCATTAATTACCTGGTACAAGTATAGAAAACAAGATGTGAATTTACTCACCTTTACTAACCTTTCTGATGTACCTACTTGTTTAATGGGAGTGACTTATAAATTAATATTGCCTGTCGGTCAGTACAACTTTAGAAGGTCAGCACTGGCAGCCTCTATGGGGTTGATTTACTAAAGGCTAGAGTGGAGGGGGATTAGAAGACCTGTCAGTTTTTATCACTATGGCCTCATACACACGACCGAGAAACTCGACAGAATCCATCAAGAAACTTGGTGGGAGAGCTTTTTTTCTGAGAAAAACGATCGTGTCTATGCTTTTCATCGAGAAAACTGCAGAGGAACTCGACGAGGAAAAAAGAGAGCAAGTTCTCTTTTTCCTTGATGGGAGTCTCAGTTTCCTCGTCGTGTTTCTTGTCGGGCTGGTTTTCGACGAGAAACACGTTGGTGTGTATGCTTAGAAACCCGCGCACCTTCGGTAAAAGTAGTGTTTGTAATGGAAATAGCACATTTGTCACGCTGTAACAGACTGAAAAGTGCAAATGTCTCTTACCAAACTTTTACCTAACACTCAGTAACATGAGATTAGCAAAAGCAGCCCCAAGGGTTGTGCCAGTGGAATCGAACTTCCCCTGCCTTCATATGTGTTGAAGTCACCGAGTTTGAGAACGAGGAGATTTGGTCTTGACAGTGTGTACGCAAAGACAGCTTGTCAAGTTTCTCGACAAGCCTGACAAGGAACTCGCAGAGGAAAACGATGTGTCTTTTCCGACGAGTTCCTCGGTCGTGTGTACGAGGCCTATCTGTGTCTCCTGTTAGGGAGATGCGCTCTCTCTATTTGTCCTGTTTACCATTATCATTAAAAGTAAAAGAAAAGTAATAGAGGGGAAATCTTCCAAAGGGGACACTAGTTTTGGTGATCTGGGGGTCTCCAAGAGATTCTTTTAATTTGCAGGAATTTCCTCTCACTTCCTGTTTTGGCTATGGGACAGAAAGCAAAGGGAAATCTTCTCAATGGGAAACAGATGGCAACCAAAAAAAAGGGTTATAACCCTGCCTTAATCAATCCAAAACAAAAAAAAATAAAGTAGTTCTACTTTAACATATATGTAGCTTTTCTTTAAATACAGGGGAAGAAGGCTAAGTGAATACCTGGTGATCCCGCCAGTTCTCTTGAATAGAAAGCACTTGAATTTTATCATATTAAAGCGAAAGTCCGCTGGAAAAAAAAATATTAAAAGTCAGCGGCTACAAATACTGCAGCTGCTGACTTTCAATATTAGGACACTTGCCTGTCCTGGAGTCCAGCGCCGTCGGCAGCAGAGGACGAGCGATCGCTCGTCACTCTGCTGCCCCCCTGCCATCCTCCGTGAGGGAACAAGGAAGTGAAGCGCTCCGGCTTCACTGTCCGGTTCCGTACGGCGCATGTGTGTGTTGCGCTATGCCTGCTGACTGGCTCCCGCTGTGCTCTGGGAGCCGAGTGTTCCCAGAACACAACGGGGAGGGGACGGGAGGTGATGTCCTACCCGCAGTCTGCCCGCAGACTGTGGCCGGAAGTGGGTGCAAATACCTGTCTTTAGACAGGTATCTGTACTCCCCCTGAAAGGTTTCAAATGTGACACTGGAGGCGGGAGGGTTTGCGATCAGCGGGAGTTCCACTTTAGGGTGGAGCTCTGCTTTAATAATAATATCAAAGGGCTGTACCAAAAGTAATTCAAAAGTAGACATAACTTTTTTTATTAACTTACATAGGTCATTTCATTTTCACATGTTGGTAGAGTAACGCTTCCTCTATTGTAACTCTTTTTCTCCTACTTCTTTTATGGCAGGTGTAGCACTACCCCCAGAGGAGCTGCTGGCTTGTTTTGGGTGGAACGTTACCTCATGGCTCCTCCGCCGTCTTAGGGGTATATGGTGCATATAGCAATAGTAACGGAATGTCCACAACAGGTGTCTTTTGCTGTGCTCTTTATTACCCAGCCAGGTAAAAACAATAAAAGAGCACCCAAACCTCGAATCCACTGCTGCCACCTACCGTCCTGTGGTGGGAAGAGCACCCCAGCAACAACATAATGAGCCCACAGCACAGCCAAGCTGAGACAGACACCAAAGTTTGAACACATTAACCGGATCAGAGTTCAATTAACACTCTGATCTCCCTCTAAATTTAAATAGCACCGGTGCTTTGAAGTAACCAGGCGCTACACAGACAAATAATGGATTCCAGGCAGAAGCAATATATTCACTGTCAGAGTTCTTGCCAAAGGAGGGTTGCCGACTGTCCACAGAAGGCATTTGTACTGGATATTTGTACTGTCCTGACATTTTAGGGCCTCAAGCAGGACAGTCCATTGTGGGCACAAGGGCACCTATCAATGCACTGTTTTTTTTAAGCACCTGAGGCTTCTAATAGGCTTTAAAATAGGGAAACTTGGGACGCAAAGCATTGCGTCTGGAACCCACCCAGTTGTGTTGCAACAGCAAATTAATATTGGCTGTTGCAACACTGATCCTCCTTCTGGCCAATTCGAAAGCGGGTCTGATACCCGTCACCCGATTGGCTAAAAGGACAGGCGATCCTATTTGACCTTTAGAAGGAGGGGAGGAGACACACGTCAGAAGGCGAGGAGGAGAAGAGCCGCTGGCCGATGCCCAATCCCCGCCGATGCCTGGATGCCCGATCCCTGCTGCTGCTTGGTGAACTGATCCCCGCCTCTCCTTGTAATGGCCGATTCCAGCTTCTGCTCCTCAGATGCCTGCCGATGCCTGCCACCTAAATGGGTAAGTGCTGGTGGACCAACCGAAAGACAGCGGAGGTAAATGGGGGGGTTTGAGTTGCCACGGGGGGGTTCGGATGAAGACCTGCCGCCACTGGCCTCAAGAAATTAGATCAGTCAGTACATCAGGATTGATCGATTTTCAGCTGTATTGTATATACCGTAGTTTGTAGACTCTATAACTTTCCTACAGACTAAATAATATGCATTGATTTGGGGTATTTCCACCAAAGAAATGTAGCAGAGTACATTTTGGCCTAAATTGTCTTTTTTTTTTTTATTTAGCAAAAAATATAAAACTCTGTGGTGAATAAATAAATACCACCAAAAGAAAGCTTGTTTGTTTGGGTATGGTGTTGCATGACCACGCAATTGTCATTCGAAGTGTGACAGCTCTAAAAGCTGAAAATTGGCCTGGGCAGAAAGGGGGTAAAAGAGTGGCTAAGGCAGCCTACCATCATTCCTGCCATTTAAGAAAAAAAGGTCACATAGATTGTAAATTTCTTATGAGCAGGGCCTCCCTGACCCTCTTGTATTGTAACTGTGCTGTTTCCCTTAATTTGTAAATTGCTGCGCTATATAAATCCTGTATAATAATAATAATAATAATAATAATAATATAAACTGTTGATTTTCTTGATATTTTCTGTCATTTTAGGACTGAAAGCTATTTAGATAGTGAAAGTGCTAGAAATTGCAGTGTATATGGCCAGCAATGTAGATCAAAGGAAGATTGTACAATCAGATTATAACATGTGTCACTAAGCTTCCACACAAAGAACCTGGACTTCCCATGAGCAATTTATAATGAAACTGTTAAACATTAAACATCTTGAAGTTGGGTTGCTTTGATCAGTTGAGTCAGTTCTCCGATTGGAAACTGATTGAAATTGCCATGTGTATGGCCAGCATAAGACCCCTTTCACACTGAGCCGCCCATAGCGTCAGCGGTAAAACAACATTATTTTTACCCCCAACGCTATGGGTGGATTTGCGTTGCATTTCGGCCACTAGCGGGGTGCATTTAACCCCCGCTAGTGGCCGAGAAAGGGTTAAAGCTGCACATTGCGGGCGGCATAGCCACGCTGTCCCATTGATTTCCATGGGCAGCAGTGGTGGAGGAGCGGTATACACAGTGCTCCTTCACCGCTTCAAACATGCGGCTAACAGGACTTTTTTTACCGTCCTGCTAGCACAACGCTCCAGCGTGAAACCTTGCAGGCTTTCACACAGGAGACAATAGAGCAGCTTTTTAATTGCGGATTGCAGGCGCTATTTTTAACGCTATACGCTCCAGTGTGAAAGGGGTCTAAGACACAATGGGGTTGATTTACTAAAACTGGAGAGTGCAAAATTGGTAGCCAATCAGCTTTCAGGTTTTTTGGTCAAAGCTTAATTGAACAAGCTGAAGTTAGAAGCTGATTGGCTACCCTGCACAGCTACACCAGATTTTGCACTCTCTCGTTTTAGTACATCAACCCCAGTAAACTTATACACCTCTTGTGCCATGCCTATTATCCTTAAAGGAGTTGTGAATGAAAAAAAATGTTTCCCTAAAATTAATGCCTGCAAGGTAGACAGACAGAATAGTGTAATAATTCTGTTAAAAAAAGAGTAAATACCTATTAAATTCCTTCATCTACATCACCTCCGGCGTTCTAGTTTCTGTTCTCTCATTCACTTCCTGGTTTGCGGCTCTCGTTCATGTAAGAACTACATTTCCCAGTATGCATTGCGGCACGCCCAGTAATTCACACCTCCTTGAAGTCTCTAACACGTAGAGAGCGTCCTGTCGCACAGATGTAGTTCCCAGGAGGGGGCGAGCACATCACTGACCACCGCAGTAAAGTCTCCTTTCACGGTGGTGAGTAACAATCAGACAAGCAGGAAGTGAACAGAACAGAGAAGAAATAGAGCAACTTCTGAGCAAAAACAAACAATGAGGAAGTAAAAAGAGGAATGTCTGCAGGTAAAGGATGCTTATTATGAAAAAAAAAAATTCCTTTACAACACCTTTAATGCTGGCCACATAGAGTATATGACTATGAATGTGCTATTTTACCAGTTTTCAGTTAGTAGTTTAAAACCAACATACAAGGGAAAAACCTTAAAGGGTTTGTAAGGGTTTGTTTTTTATTTTCTAAATAGGTTCCTATAAGCTAGTGCATTGTTGGTTCACTTACCTTTTCCTTCCATTTCCATTCTAAATGTTTTTTTTCTTTGTTTTCTTTGTCTGAATTTCTCACTTCCTGTTCCTCCTCAGTAAGGTGCTCAGTAAGCTGTTCTAAATGGTGGAAAGATTACTGAGGTGAAACAGGAAGTGAGAAAGGGAAATGGAAGGAAAATGTAAGTGAACCAACAATGCATTAGCTTAACCACTTGATACCCGCCCGCCGTCAAATGACGGCGGGCGGGATACCCTATTGTCCTGACAGGACATCATATGTAGTCCTGTCACTTTAAGCTGCTAGGGGCACGCGCGCCCGTTGCGTCACTTAGAACACCATGCGTGTGCCCGGCGGCCGCCATGGCCGCCGGGCACACGCGATTGCCGACAATTGAGCTGGGACGTGGAGCTCTGTGTGTAAACACAGAGCTCCACGTCCCTGTCAGGGAGAGAGGAGACCGATGCTGTGTCCTTTGTACATAGGGACACAAACGGTCACCTCCCCCAGTCAGTCCCTTCCCCCCACAGTTAGAACACAATGTAGGAGAAACATTTAACCCCTTCCCTGCCCCCTAGTGGTTAACCCCCTCTCTGCCAGTTACATTTATACAGTAATCAATGCATATTTATAACATTGTTCACTGTATAAATGTAAATGGTCCCAAAAATGTATCAAAAGTGTCCGATGTGTCCGCTATAATGTCCCAGTCCCGAAAAAAAATCGCAGATCGCCGCCATTTCTAGTAAAAAATAAATAAAAAAATAAATCATAATTATGTCCCCTATTTTATAGGCAATATAACTTTTGCGCAAACCAGTCACTATACGGTTATTGTGATTTTATTTTTATTTATTTTTTACCAAAAATATGTAGAAGAATACATATCGGCCTAAACTAAGATAAAAAATGTTTTTTTTTTTTTTTTAAATGGGATATTTATTATAGCAAAAAACAAAAAATATTGTGTCTTTTTTCAAAATTGTCGCAATTTTTTTGTTTAAAGCGAAAAAAATAAAAACCGCACGGGCGATGAAATACCACCAAAAGAAAGCTCTATTTTTGGGGAAAAAAGGACGTCAATTTTGTTTGGGAGCCACGTCGCACGACCGCGCAATTGTCAGTTAAAGCGACGCAGTGCCGGAAGCTAAAATTTTGTCTGGACAGGAAGGGGGTGTAGGTGCACAGTAGGCAAGTGGTTAAAGGAACCAATTTAGAAAATAAAAGCCGAACCTTTACAATCCCTTTAATTGAGCATTAAATCTGGCCATACATGTGGCAAATTTCAGACACAATGGGATTAATTTACTAAAACTGGAGAGTGCAAAATCTGGTGCAGCTCTGCATAGAAATCAGTCAGCTTCCATTTTTTTTTCTTTTTTTTTTTTGTCAAAGCTTTATTGAACAAGCTGACCTTAGTAGCTGATTGGCTATCATGCTCGGCTGCATCATATTTTGCACTCTCTAGTTTTAGTAAATCAACCCCTATCCATCTACCAAGCATTACACAATCTACCAGTCATGCATTTGATAGACCACAAGGATTTAGTTGACTGAGAAGTCAAAACTTGGACAATAAATTAACAGGCTTTAATATATAGGATCAAATTAAAATTATTAAAAAAAAAATGCAAATTTCATCAAAAGTGATTGGATTTTATGCTAGCATCAGTCATTATTAAATCTTATTTCCTTGCTGTTAATTGAAAGTCCAATTGCTCTATCAAACTGCCATGTGTATGGTCATCTCAAAGGAAATCTAAAATTCTATTTTGCAGTTTACAAATACTTAGATGTGGTGACTGCATTCGTTTTCTTTTTTTTTTTTTTTTTTTTCACTTTGTGATTCTGCCAGTAACACACTTCCTGTCCTAGAGTGACAACATTCACATATCATACTGTATCAGGATAACAGAAATAGGATAGGACTACAGAACCCTGCCCCTTTTTTTTGTCTATATTATGGTGGGGTTCTCTATTCCTCAGATATAACTGAAAAACAATACAACTAACAATACATATGGAGAGAGCACAGAAAATAGTAAGCTAACAAGATTTCTGGCAGGATCGACAGGTATTTTTTAAAGTTTTTGAAACAGATATAAAAAAAAAAACTCTTTTAATAGTATATTATAAAGGAATAAAGGGGACCAAATAAGAGGCGTTTATTGGTAAGATTTACATGCACTTTAATTGGTAGTTGATGGCTGCAATCTGCACACTTTTTCAATAGTGCATTTTTTAAACCAGACGCACAGTAAGTAATAATAAAAAAAAAAAAGAAAAGGTAATTGGAATTTATTTTGACTATTTTTAATAGTAGTTTCATATTCATTCATTATCCACATTTAGGCTATTTTAATTTCTGTTTGTTTATAGCACTATATATACAGTTTACATAAAGAGAGACAGAGAAAGAAAGAATGAATTAATATTTGCTGTATAGTTCAACAAACTTGCATTAAAGTTTTTTTTTTTATTGTGAAATATTCCTAGAATTTTTTTATTTATTTAAATATATAAAAAATATATGTTGATTTCTCAAATTTGCAGCTCATACATTGCATTTTTTGCAGATCAGAAGAAATGGCTCTATAATTTTAGACTGTGCTACAAATCAGCAGGTTTGGGGGCACGATTAAATATTAGAGGAAAAGGGGAATGTTCAGATGTATAAATTAATGTTTTGTGGGAGCATTTAAATTAATAATAAAAATAAAATAATAATTCAAATATTTGAAATGTCTTCCATATTGAAGAAGCAAAATAATATATCATATTTTAGTGGAGGGATTTTTTACCTCTCCTGGTTTCATGAAGATAATTTGAAATGTTTTTTCTATCTTCTCATCATTATACAAAGAAAATTCCAGATGTTTTGTCACGTGATGCCTCCTGTAGAAAACATATTACTCGTTAAGAGAATAACCAGTCTTGATGAAATGGACAACTTCAGTTCTAACGTAACAATTGTAGTGTAAACGTTTCTTAGTAGACATGATTAGTAAAGAAAAATAGACATAAAATAATTACAGACTTATATTACAAAAAAACTATACAATAAATGAAAAAGCCCCCCTTTTTTTCAATCAATAGGAAAACAAATGTGATTTCTCTTTAAATGTATTACTGGTTTTATTAATGTATGATTAATTATATATTTAATTAAAAAAAATACTAATAAATATTTATAAATACTATGTTAAACAGTAACTACAAATAATTGTCTTTATTTTTATTATTCATGGTAACAGTAGTAGTAGTATTATCGTTATCATCAACATTAATAAATAATAACTGCATAAAATATTAGTAAATGTGTTCATTTTGCAACTAATTTGTTATTTTTAATATAAAATTATTTTAAAAACCTTAAATATATTTGACAAACTATATTATATATTGCATACTTAATTCACTATGCTAAATAAAGCATAAAGTATTGTCATATTTTGTATAAAACAATTTGTTAAGCTGTTTTCATGTTTTTAAGTTATTTGCATTTAAAAAAAAGTTATATTGCTTTCTAATACCAAAAATCTTTCTTTGAAAACAAAGAATATATTATTTATTCTTTACCAGTTATCAAAACAGTGCTTTCAGAGAATGTTCTGGGGGGAAAAAAACTAAATATATTTTTTATTAAAATGCATTTTTCATTTTGTGATAAAATAAAATGGCAAAATTAGATTTAATTTCAATTGTGTAAAATATCCAACATTTTAAAACGAATTCTAAAAATGGCCAAGTGGCAGAATTTGATCAAAGATACCGATATATAAGCTAATTTATTCCTTTCTTTTTACAAATCTATTGAAAGTGTACTTAAAAATAGTCAATTCATGCTTGTTTTCTGCATAAAAAGGATGTTTTCTTTCGTCTGCTAGAATGTGAACAAAGCTTCACGCTGTGTAGAACAAAAGCTTTGTCTTGTCAAGCTGCTAAAGGGGTTAATATTCCAAAGTAGTGTAAAGGCAAACTGTCTCCCAGACAATACAGAAAAATACACAACATGTAAGTTAAACACACACATAACAAATACAATTAATAAAACATAGATATTTTAACTAATAAGAGCTTTATTAAAAAAAGCTATGAGAATTTAAACTAAACAGAATATATACATAATTAAATAAATATGTAATAAACTATATTGATAAAAGTAATAAGCTTTTAGGAATTTTTAGACAACCATGGTTGGAAAAGGTACTTTTACAAGTTTTTTTTCTCATTGAAAAAAATGGTAGTAAAACAATAATAAACATTTTTGTGTTTGCATGCTCTTAAATTTCTTTGATAGACCACATAAAATGAAGGTATACACAAATAAAAATCTACACATATACAAAATTGTACACACTGGTAATGAAATGCAGAACTATATATATTAATACTTTGAGGATAATTATTAAATTGTGTCTAATAAAGTTTTTTTTTTTCAGTGCAAACTGTTTAATACAATCAATTCTGTTTAAAATGTGTAACATACATAAAAAGTAATCACAAGTTGCTGGGGACCCTGACTCAATGACATTAAATCATTTCCAGGAAAAGCACAGATTGTGTGAAACCTAAGTTGAACATTCATTGAAATGTTTTGTGTATTATATCTATATTTTTTATTTTAATAATTGTATCCTTTCTCAGATTTTTCTATTTTTATTAATAGTATACTATATATTTATTTGGTACATTGTCCAAAATTAGACATAAAACATAATCTAAATTATAGAAAGCATTTAAAAAGTATTGCTTTTTTTGCTAAATAATACAAACCATAAAATATATACAATGAATAAAGAAAAATAATAAAAAACAGAAAGCAATATATTTCAGTATCACAAATCAATGTAATATTATTAGAATACTGCACCTTGATGACTTCTTTAGTAAATCAGCCCCATAGAGAACTACATATAGGGGTTGATTTACTAAGACTGGAGAGTGGAAAATCTGGTGCAGCTCCACATAGAAACCAATCAGCTTTTCTTCTTTTTTTTTTTTTTTTGTCAAAGCTTAATTATACAAGCTGTATAATGTTCAGCAAGAATGTTACTATGGTAAAGAGAAATTAATCTAGGTTTGTTTCTAATGACATACAAGAGTCATTCCTATTTATTTCATACAGAAATTCCCTTTAAACTCTCCTTTAAATACTTAGGGTTGATTTATTAAAGGCAAATACACTATTTAATTTGCAAGTGAGGTTGCACTTTACAAGGGGCATTTTCCCCAGAGCACAGTGAATGTGGTGAAGCTTCACCTTGCATAGAATACCCTTCACATGCAAGGAAATTAAAGTGATCGGATGGTGAAAGTCAGCAGAGCTTCACCTTATTCACTAAGCTCTGGACATAATTCCCTTGCAAAGTGAACAGCCTATTTGCCTTTAAAAAATCAACCCCTGCATACTTAAAGGAGTATATATATTTTTACTCTTAAGGGGGGATTTCTGTATGAAGGATAATGTAAAATATATAGAAATATATGTCTCTTGCATGTCATTAAAAGCAAACCTAGATTTATTTTCACCATGTTAAAACACATACTTGCTGAATGAACCTGAACTTCCTTGGAACATTATATTTTTCTATATTCCTTTTGCACATGATAAGGTGTTTTAAATCAGTGTTTCTCAATTTTTTTTAATCAGGCTAGCTTTAAAATTATGTACAATTAATCTCAAGGCATCCCCCAACCAAAAAACTAAAAAAAATAATAATAGCGGTTGATCTACTAATAGCAAACAGACGGTGCACTTTCCAAAGCGCTCCAGAGCTTAGTAAATGAGGTAAAGCTTCCGTACACAATCACGTGCAAGGCAAATTAAATAAAAAAAAAATATTTTTGCTTGCACATGATTGGATGATGGAAGTCAGTAGAGCTTTTGCTCATTTACTAAGGTCTGGAGCAACTGCACTTGCAGAGTGCAGCTGCAAAGTATACAGTCTATTTGCCTTTAGTAAATCAACCCCATAGTTTTACATATTACATAAACATCCACACACATAGGACAACCAACATTAGAGGTTACGTCATTGGTTGTTAGAACGCCGAAGGAATGGTGCAGAGTGAAAACCTGTGGTTTTGTGTAACTAAAATTCATACAATTTTTGGGCAATTTTTTAGGAATTCTGCCAAGGCATCCTTGAAGAAACCTCTAGGCACTCCGGTTGAAAAAGGCTGTTTTAAATGAATACAGATTTTCTTTATCAAGGAAGGAAATGACCCTGTATGTGTATCTAAAGCCAAAAATTCCTTAGCGAGTGTGGTAAGGTGTTAGAGACCTTGCCAGGTTTTTATAGTTTTCTGTGTTTCTACTACTGTGTCTCCAGCTGCAAACATAACATTTATTCTCGCTTGAGGGGGGGGGGGATGATAGCGATCTACAAATACCTCAATGGGGATCCCAGCATAGGAAAAAATGATTCAGTTCCAGGGAGTGTAGGACACTGGGGCACACAATGAGATTGGAGGAGAAGCGGTTTAACCTCAAACTGCATAGGGGGTTCTTCACTGTCAGGGAAATAAGGATGTGGAACTCTCTCCCACAATTGGTGATGGCTGCAGGAAGTATATATATTTTTAAGAGACTCTTATGCCGCGTACACACGATCGGGCTTTTGGCCAAATTCCGGAATACCATCGGAAAAAAGTAGAACATGTTCTATATCTAAACTCCGATGGAATTCATCTGAATTTTCGTCAAAAAAAACTCAGATGGGGCTACAGACACTTGGAAAATTCGATGGAAAAAGTCCATCGGAAATTTTGATCGTGTGTACGGGGCATTTGATGTATATCTTAAAAAACAAAACATACAGGGATATGGGAAATTATTATAGACACTGACACACATACACCTACACAGGTTGAACTGGATGGACTATTGTCTTTTTTCAGCCTTACTTACTATGTAACTATGTACTAGAGAGATTAATCATGACTATTTGTTCCGGTGACCGTCACCACAAATCCAAAAATTTTGAGTAGTCACCAGAACAGAAAAGAAGGGGAATTCGTTTCAGTGGAGACACTTGTTCAGATAACATTGGTCTATGTTGGAATTTCTGACTTCCTGTTGTGTCTGAAGGACAGGAAGTGAAGGGAATGGATTGCATATGTATTACATAGGACACAAAAAACAGGTGTTTGACCTTTGCCTACTCTATCCAAAGTGAAAAAAATATATTTTACATATACTTTAAAGTGTATTTCAGTGCAAAAAAACAAAACATTCCGTACAGCTCTGCAATACATGCACAGTGTTCTATGTTTAATCCATTTAATGTTCCTTACAGTATGGAAAAATACCTGTTGACTTGCCAGCAATGCACTCAGCTTCTAAGTCTATTGTTGTGGGCTGACAACACACAGCATTTTTGTCCCAGTTTCTCTTGCCAGACTGCTCGGTCCCACCCAATCGCCCATCTCCACAACATAAAAGCTTCTCATTCTGAAGTCCCAACATTATTGCTAGCAGAGCTAATTACTCGCGATAACGCAAGAAGTAAGCACTGGACAGCTGTGAATTTCTGACATGGTCAACAGATATTTTTGGAATTAATAAAACTGCTATAACAAAACACTTTTAAGGATATATTTTACAGACCTAGTGTGAGCAAATAAGAGAAGTTTATTGTTAAAGGGGTTGAAGAGAAATTATTTTTTTCCCTAAATAGCTTCATTTACCTTAGTGCAGTCCTCCTTCACTTACCTCATCCTTCCATTTTGCTTTAAATGTCCTTATTTCTTCTGAGAAATCCTCACTTCCTGTTCTTCTGTCTGTAACTCTACACAGTAATGCAAGGCTTTCTTCCTAGTGTGGAGTGTCGTGCTAGCCCCTCCCTTGGACTACAGGAGAGTCAGGACGCTCTTTACGTTGCAGATATAGAAAGGAGCTGTATATTAGTGGGTGTCCTGACCATCCTGCTCGCCCCCTCAAGAGGCTTTCTCCACACCAGGGGGAAAGCCTCGCATTACGGTGTTGAGTTACAGACAGAAGAACAGGAAGTGAGGATTTCTCAGAAGAAATAAGGATATTTAAAGGAAAATGGAAGGATGAGGTAAGTGAAGGAGGACTGCACTAAGGTAAAGGAAGCTATTTAGGGGGAAAAAAATATTTCCTTTACAGCCCCTTTAGGGCTATCAAGACTTTAACTAATTTAGTATTATCATTAAACAGTTGCCCTAAAACAGCTGTCTGAGATCAGATCTGGTTACTAATGTAGACACTGGATACTTAATTTTTTTAGATTTTAGTAGCCAATATTCAGAATAATCCTGCATTTAGCCTTATATACCTTAACAAAGGCACATCTATGTGAAAATAAATCAGTTCAATTATATTTCCCCTAGAGTTCAACTTTACCCATTGTTGACCTGTTTAAATTAAAGCCGTATTAAACAAAAAAAGTAATATATTGCACCTTACCAGTTCCTAAATGCGGTGGCTGCATACTTTTTTTGTCTTTTTTGCATTTATTCTTATCTGACGATTTGGTCAGCAACTCACTTGTCTTAAGGTGGCTCCACTCCACTGGAGGACACCCTAGGAGAGCAACTTTGTTAATATGGGGAAAGGGAAGTGTTAGATGTACAAGCAGATTTAAATGCACTTATTATTATTATTATTATTATTATACAGGATTAATATAGAGCTGACAGTTTACACAGAGCTTTGCAAGCTGTACAACTACAAAACGCTTTAATACAGTAGGAATCAGAGAGCCCTGCTCGTTAGAGCTTGCAATCTATGAGGGAGAATCAGACTTAACTACAGGCATACTCCACTTTTAAGTACACAACAGGGTTTATTTACTAAAGCTCTAAAGCGCAAAATCAGGCTCACTTCTGCATAGAAACCAATGAGCTTTTAACCTCCAACATGTTTAATTAAAGGAGTTGTAAAGGAAAACATTTTTTTTTTGCTGAAATTACTGTTTACAGGGTATAGAGACATAATAGTTAACTGATTCCTTTTAAAAATGATTAAAAATAGAGAAAAAAAACAATTATATAATCATATTATCGTTTTTCATCTAGTTTCATGCTTCTGTGAAGTACAGAGACACAAAGACAATACAGGGCAGTGTTTGTTTTTAAAATGAAACTGATTGGTTCTGAGGGGTTTTAGACACACAGTAATCACACCTCCTTGATTAGAGACCACAGAGAGAAGCTCCCATGACTTTTTTCATAAGGAAACAGACAAGCAGAAAGCGTGGAGATCAGAGAAGAATTACAGCAACTTCAAAGCAAAAAACGAAAAATGAGGACATGAAACCAGTATTTCAGTAAGGTAAAGGAAGCTATTTAGCTAAAAAAAAAATCCTTTAGTGACCCTTTAAGCTTTGATAATAAAACCTGGAAGCTCATTGGTTTCTATGCAGAAGTGAATCTGATTTTGTACTTTACAGCTTTAGTAAATAAACCCCCTTGTGTACTTAAAAGTGGGGTATGCCTGTAATAAATTAAAGCCAACTTCCAGCAATTTTAAGCAGTCAGAGCAACCTTTTCTTTTTTTTTTCTTTTGGGATAAAGGTTTCACATAAATGAATAAAAGCTGAGCATTGTAAGCACTACTGACAGTGTTAAATCTACGTCTTATACCTCTAACTACTACTTTGTCTGGACACCTCGGTCTGTTAAAGGAAGTTGAAAAATAACAGACTTATGCTGGCCATACACTATACGAAAAATTGGCTGAAAATTGGTCGTTCAGACAGTTAATGGGCACAAAATCGATAATCATTGGAATGTTTTTGAGCCGAAAAAACGAAGGACAAGTTTGGAAATTTTCTGCCTAACAAACGATAAATTGAAAGGTTAATGTGTTTCCAAACTTTCTGCACTAATTATATGTAAAAAAAACTAACCAATTTTTTTTTATTTATGTCCACTGAGCGATTTATCGGTCATTACATGATGACACTCACGGCCGAACGTTCATTTTTTGAAAGTTCGTTCGGACGATTTTTCGTACAGTGTATGGCCAGCATTACTGGTTGGATCACCAGGTGAAAAATGAAATAACTGGTATGCTGCAATATAATAATAATAATAATTTTGTTTAGGGGTTTAATACTGCTTTAAGACATTATTGTATGCCATTCAAGTCATGCTGAGGGGAATCTGACAAATCAGACCAGGGAGGTACTTTAACTCTCATAGAAGAATCATGCTTGTTCACATATCTAACAAAAAGGTTATGGAAAAAGATGCCCAGAATGACCAATCTAAGTTCTTTTTTTATTATAACCATCATATATAAAACATAGCATATGTAAAACCTGATTGGTCAATATGTGCAAGTTTTCCAGAGATATTTTATAAGCCGGAAAAATCTGAAATAATCAGAAATAATTCAATGCTGTTGCTTGCATATTACCTTTTTTCTTCCATCTTATTTTACCCACAATTTTTTTTATACATTCCCAACATTCTCTCACCTAATTGAATCCTAGTTAATAAGAAAAATCTTCAAAATTTACGTTGATCTTTGTTAGCAAATATTCTTAATCCTAAAAACAGTTTTGGTGTGCTCCTTATTAAGAATCACAATGCCAGTATCAGTAATTGACCTTATACCAGGAATATTGTTAATACAGGCATACCCCACTTTTAAGTACACAATGGGGTTTATTTACTAAACCTGGAATGCTCAAAATCAGCTGCACAGAAACCAACGAGCTTCCAGGTTTTATTACCAGGTTTAATTGAACAAGCTGAGGTTAGAAGCTCATTGGTTTCTATGCAGACGTGAGCCTGATTTTGTGCTTTCCAGCTTTAGTAAATAATCCCCATTGTGTACCTAAAAGTGGGGTATGCCTGTAATAGACCTGATCTCAGGACTAGGAAATGTTGGTAAATAGACCTGATCCCAAGAATAGGCAGTGTTAGTAAATAGAGCTGATGCCAGGAATAGTCAGAATTTTTACAAAGTCCTGGTCCTAAGATTAAACAGTATTCTCAACTAGACCTGAAACCAGGAATAGGCAGTATTATTGAATAGACTTGATGTATCACTACACCTGTATTAATAAATAGACATGATCACAGGAAAATACTTCTTCCTTCAGGGCTATTCTTAGAAATGTTTTTTTTTTCTTGTGTCAGCATTAGTAAATAACTTAAAGGGGTTGTAAAGGAAAACATTTTTTTTTTCATAATAAGCATCCTTTCACTTCCTCATTGTTCGTTTTTGCTCAGAAGTTGCTCTATTTCTTCTCTGTTCTGTTCACTTCCTGCTTGTCTGATTGTTACTCACCACCGTGAAGGGAGGCTTTACTGCGGTGGTCAGTGACGTGCTGGGAACTACATCTGTGCGGCAGAACGCTCTCTACGTGTTAGAGACTTCAAGGAGGTGTGAATTACTGGGCGTGCCGCAATGCATACTGGGAAATGTAGTTCTTACATGAACGAGCGCCGCAAACCAGGAAGTGAATGAGAGAACAGAAACTAGAATGCCGGAGGTGATATAGATGAAGGAATTTAATAGGTATTTCCTCATTTTTTAACAGAATCATTACACTATTCTGTCTGTCTACCTTACAGACATTAATTTAAGGCAAAAAAAAATGTTTTCCTTACAACTTCTTTAATATCAGCTGTGTCCTTATTATTATAAAGAGAGAATGTGTCTAATCATTTGAGTTAGTAATAACAACATTTTTAATGTTGTTTGCAGTTTATTATAATATTGGGTTAATAAAGTTCCCCATCCGAGAGACAAACAGTGTCAATGATATCTGCAGCATGATGAGAAATGAAATGACTGACACAACAAATTCCATAGATAATCCATCATAAAGTACCACTAGAATCTATAGTCCTAATCCCAGAAAAGCCAGGGTCAGCATCCCTTAGTAAGAAGAGATGTAACATGATGACTAACCATAGATCAGATAATGTCATCACTAGATCTGGATTAGGACACAGCTGATCACAGCCACCAATGATGAGATGCTGCATTGCTCTGTCTGTGTCCTGAGTCTGTAGTCCCAGCAGATCAGATTGTGGAGCTTCTATAGAATGTCACACAGCCCTGCCTCCCTCTGCTGATGTCACCCACAGACAATACTCTTATTTATAGAATACTGAAATACAACACCAGCACTCTTTATTATTCATCAGTTAGGTGACTCAATGATCTCTTCAATGAGAGACTAGAACTCAGACATAGGTTTACTAAGATATACAATGAGTGGAGAGTAAAAAATATGAAAGAGAGAGAGAAATAGGGAGAGAGAGAGAGAGAGAGAGAGAGATGGATGGATGGATGGATCTGAAGGAAAGAAAGAGACAGATGAATGGGAGGTGGATGGGAGTGAAAGAGAGAGGGTTGATGAGTGTGAAGGAGAGAGATGGTTAAGGGTGAAAGTGAGAAAGAGAGATAAATCTTGGGGGGCAGGAGAAATCGATGGAGGGAGAGAAATGGGAGTGAAAGAAAAAAGATGGATGGGCGGAGAGAAAGAGATTGATGGGGGGGGGGGGAGAAAGAGATACGTGGGGAGGGGAGAGAAGTAGATTGATGGGGGGAGAGGTAGAGATAGATGGGGGGAGAGAGAGATGGATGGGGAAGGGAGAGAACTGGATGGAGGGGGGAGAGAGAGATGGGTGGGGGGAGAGAAATGGATGGGAGTGAAAGAAATAGAGATAGATGGGGGGGGAGAAAGATGAGTGGAGGGAGAGAAATGGGAGTGAAAGAAAACGAGATGGATGGGGGGAGAGAAAGAGATACGTGGGGAGGGGAGAGAAGTAGATTGATGGGGGGAGAGGGGGAAATGGATGGGGGGAGAGAGAGAGATGGATGGGGAAGGGAGAGAACTAGATGGATGGAGGGGGGAAAGAGAGATGGGTGGGGGAAGAGAAATGGATGGGACTGAAAGAAATAAAGATGGATGGGGGGAGAGAGAGATGGGTGGAGGGAGAGAAATGGGAGTGAAAGAAAAAGAGATGGATGGGGGGGAGAGAAAGGGATAAGTGGGGAGGGGAGAGAAGTAGATTGATGGGGGGAGAGAGAGAGGTGGATGGGGGGAGAGAGAGAGTTGGATGGGGAAGGGAGAGAATCAGATGGATGGAGGGGGGAGAGAGAGAAATGGGTGGGGGAGAGAAATGGATGGGAGTGAAAGAAATAGAGATGGATGGGGGAAGAGAAAGATGGATGGGGAGGGGAGGGAAATCGATGGATAGGAGGGAAAGAGAGATGGATGGGGGGAAGAGAGAGAGAGAGAGAGAGAGAGAGATGGATTGGAGTGAAAGAAAGAGAGAGAGATGGGGTGGGGGAAAAGAGAGGTGGTT
This sequence comes from Rana kukunoris, assembly GCA_029574335.1. Taxonomy (NCBI): domain Eukaryota; kingdom Metazoa; phylum Chordata; class Amphibia; order Anura; family Ranidae; genus Rana; species Rana kukunoris. Next base: position 69,641,284 of record CM056050.1, on the reverse strand, counting down.
GGAAGTGAAGGAGAGAGGGAGAGATGGGAGAAGGGAGGGAGAGAAATGGATGAGAGTGAAAGAAAGATGGATGGGTGTAAAAAGATAGAGCGATAGATAGATAGTTGGGAGTGGGGGAAAGTAGTCTGGGAGTGAAGGAGACAGAAATGTGGGGGGTAGAGAGAGAGATGGCTGGGAGTGAAAGTACAAGAGAGATGGCCGGGTGTGAAGGAGAGATAAAGATGGATAGATGTGAGTGGGGGAGGGAGGAGTAGACTGGGAGTGAAAGAGAGAGATGGCTGGAAGTAAAGGAGGCAGAAAATGGGGGAGGGAGAGCGAGATGACTGAATAGGAGTGGAGGGTGAGAGATAGCTGGGTGTAAAGAAGATAGAAATGGAGGGGGGATAGAGAGCTAGAGATGGCTGGGAGTGAAGGAGACAGAAAATGGGGGGGGGCGGGGTAGAGAGATGGCTGGGAGTGAAGGAGACAGAAAATGGGGGGGGGCGGGTAGAGAGATGGCTGGGAGTGAAATTACAAGAGAGATGGCTGGGAGTGAGGGAGACATAAAATGGGGTGGGTAGAGAGAGAGAGAGAGAGATGGCTGGGAGTGAAAGAGACATAAAATGGTGGGGGTATAAAGTAGGCTGGGCGTGAAAGTACAAGAGAGATGGATGGGTGTGAAAGAGAGAGAGAGAGATGAATGAAAGTGAGGGGGAGAGAGATATCTGGGAGTGAAAAAGAGAGATAGCTGGGAGTGAAGTAGACATAAAATGGGGGGGGTAGAGAGAGAGAGGTGTCTGGGAGTGAAGGAGACATAAAATGGGGGGAGGTAGAGGGTAGGCTGGGTGTGAAAGTACAAGAGAGATGGGTTGGTGTGAAAGAGAGAGACAGATGGATGGATGAGAGTGGGGGGGTAGGCTGGGAGTGAAAGATACAGATAGGGGGGGTGGGAGGAAGATGTCTGGGAGTGAAGACATAGGTGGGACTAGGAGACAACTGAAGAGAGAGAGAAGGAAGGGAGGTTGTGGGGAGGATTGAGGAGGGGGGAGTTGATGGGGAAAGAGATAAAGAGGGAGATAAAGAGTGAGAGAGAATGAGAGAGAGATGAGAAGAGAGGAATGGATGATAGAAAAAGAGGGCATGGGTGGAAAATAAATAGAGGGATGGATGAGATAAAGAGAGGGACAGATGGGAGAGAGAGATGGATGGATGGATGGATGGGAGAGGGATGAATGGGATAGAGAAGGGAATGGATTGAAGGATAGGTGAGAGAGAAAGAGAGAGATGGATGGATGCATGGGATTGAGAAAGGAATAGTAGGATGGAAGAATGAGTCATGAGTGGCAGAGAAAGAGTGATGGAAGGAAGGAAGAGAGGAGGCAGGATAGAAGGGAGAGAGGGGTTGGATAGAAACCATAAAGTGTCGGATGTGAAAGAGAGAGAGAGGTTTCTGGAAGAGAGTGTTTGCTGGGATTGGGACTGATGATTGTGAATAGTGAGAAAAAAGGAAAGTGAGGAGTAGAAGGAGGAGGGGGGGGGGGTAGAGTGGGCTGGACACAGAGAGAGGGGGGAAGACAGATGAGCACATTTGCCTATCTAATGGGGGTAAGTGATTTCCCTAGAGCCATGTATAAATTGGGAGTGTTAGTACAGATCCTCCTTTATGTTCTCATAGGGAAGTAGGAAGGGCATCTCTATGTAGACATCAGCCTAGAACTATGTGACAAAACTCTGTGCTTCCTAGAAGAAGGAAAATTCCCCTCTGAGTCTGATGTCACTGTGTGCAATCACAGTCCATGTGACAATCACTGTGTGCAATCAGTCCATGTGATAGTTCTGCTCGGTGAGGACAGGGGTCGGCTGATTCTCTAGATCGCAGGTGTGAGGACTGACAGATCTGATACAGGATGATCGCTCACTGTCTACAGACATCCTGAATGGTGTGTGAGACCTGTCGGCAATTTGTTCAGGACCAATCCTCCTCCATATGACACTGGACTGCCTGTCCTCAGGTAAGATGACATCTATGTGACAAGTGCCATGAACGATCTGCACGATTGTTGGTACTTTCATGGCATAATGTAGGAATTAACTAAGAGCTGAATATTCGGAGAATGCAGAGGAACTCCAGGGTCACCAATAAAGGACCAAAATCGGAAGTCACACATATGTCATAATGTATGTCAATATAGGTAGATCACATATTCCCTCATATACAGCAATTTAATGGGCTTCAAGGGATCTACAATGTATATGGATCTACAGATCGGGTTACATGTTACATGTATGTGTAATTGTACCAACCCCTCTGAGCTACACATTGACAGGAGGCTCCAAGTAATATAGTCTACTCATTCATATCTATGGGCTGATTTACTAAAGAACATGTTTTTTTCTGAGAGCAGAGACGTTGTATTCGCTGCAATCATCTAATCATGTGCCAAATAAATCAATGTTTGGTTAATTCCTCTGAATTTTTGGTTTTAAATAATGCAACTTACCTAGTTCAGTAAAATAGATCCTTCTTAAAAAAGAACAACCCCTATGGATCTGTATATGTAATGTCTGACATTTCAGGGTAGACGATGTTGTGTTATAGAACCAGGGACCGCTGAGTCTGTGCATTCTGTCACACAAAAAGATCTTATTCATCCAAAGCCCTGTGACTTTACACTCAATTATTTCACCCAAGTTTTGCTTTTTATAGCCTTGTTGTGTTAGATTTTTCCTGCTATGGAAAACATGGATAGATAGATAGATAGATAGATAGATAGATAGATAGATAGATAGATAGATAGATAGATAGATAGATAGATAGATAGATAGATAGATAGATAGATAGATAGATAGATAGATAGATAGACAAAGACGGTAGAGGAAAATTAATCATTACATTGATTAAAAAAAGTCATTGTTCTAGTTAGTTATAACATCTGATGGTTTTTGTAGCATTAGCTCTACCTAAGTATTAAAAATGAAGAAAGAGGTAGATAGATAGATAGATAGATATATAGATAGATAGATAGATAGATAGATAGATAGATAGATAGATAGATAGATAGATAGATAGATAGATAGATAGATAGATAGATAGATAGATAGATACAGAGATAGATAGATAGATAGATAGATAGATAGATAGATAGATAGATAGATAGATAGATAGATAGATAGATAGATAGATAGATAGATAGTCAGGTAGACAGATAGATAGATAATAGGTGCTGTAGGAAAAAAAAGAACATTGTAATGAGTTAAAAACGTTGAAATAAGCTATTACAATGTCTTATTGTTGTAGGTTTACTTAGGATTTTAGAAGAAAGATATATTTATTGATAGATAGATAGATAGATAGATAGATAGATAGATAGATAGATAGATAGATAGATAGATAGATAGGTAGATAGATAGATAGATAGATAGATAGATAGATAGATAGATAGATAGATAGATAGATAGATAGATAGATAGATTCAAAGGCAGTGTAAATATCTAAAGTAGTATAACTTGTTGTGGCTTTACTATGGTAGGTTTGCCTAAGAAGTATTCAGACGAAAGTCAGAAAGAAGGAGAGGGAGAGAGTGCAGACAAAAAAATATTGTATTGATGTAACTTTGTAATAAGTTGTTGCACCTTAGTTTTACTTTTTGTAGAAGAAGGAAAGAAAGAAAGAAAGAAAGAAAGAAAGAAAGAAAGAAAGAAAGAAAGAAAGAAAGAAAGAAAGAAAGAAAGAAAGATAAAAAAAGAAACATTGTATTGTTCTAAAAAACGTTGTAATAATACAAATAGTAATAAGTAAAGTAATTGTACAGGTAAATAGTAATAGTAAAGTAGAGTAATAGTAATAAGTGAAAAGTATTAATACAAAGTCGTATTGTTGTAGCTTTGCATAGGCAATTAATAGAAAAATAAATAGATAATTTGGTTATTTTTGTATTTGTAATAAGTTATTACTTACTTATTAAGTTGTGCTTTGTGTAACCTTGTTGTAGTTGCTTTATGTGTTTAAAAGAAAAAAATATATAGAACAAATAGATAGATAGATAGATAGATAGATAGATAGATAGATAGATAGATAGATAGATAGTGTAGACAAAAAAAATATTGTATTGATCTAAAAAATTTGAAATAAGTTATTACAAAGTCTTATTTTTTTAGGTTTGCCTAGGCATTTAGATAGATAGATAGATAGATAGATAGATAGATAGATAGATAGATAGATAGATAGATAGATAGATAGAAAAAAGTGTAACTGTGTGTATTTACTAAGTTAGGTTTGCCTAACAAGTATTCAAAAGAAAGGAAATGGGGGGGGGGGGCGGGATGCAGACAAAAAACTTACTTTTTGTGAAAGAAAGTCTAGACGAAAAATAACCATTGTGTTGTTCTAAAGCCTTTGTATTTATTAGGTTATGTAGGTTATTACTATTAAGTTGTGCTTTGTGTAGCCTGTGTCAGCTTTTCCTATAGGTGTTTTAAAAATAACGAATATAAAACAATAGACAGGGTGTTAAATAGATAGATAGATAGATAGATAGATAGATAGATAGATAGATAGATAGATAGATAGATAGATAGATAGATAGACAGATAAAAACATAGATGTTATATTAAGAAAAAAAGATAACATTGTATTGACTTAAAGTTGTGCTTTTTGTAGACTTGCTATGTTAGCTTTACCAATGAATTTAAAAGATAGATAGATAGATAGATAGATAGATAGATAGATAGATAGATAGATAGATAGATAGATAGATCATGCTGTAGACAAAATAATGTTTTATTGATCTAAAAACGTTGTAATAAGTTATAACAAAGTATTATTATTGTTGCCTAGGCATCTAGAAAATAGATAAACAGATAGATAGATAGATAGACAGACAGACAGACAGACAGACAGACAGACAGACAGACAGACAGACAGACAGATAGATAGATAGATAGATAGATAGATAGATAGATAGATAGATAGATAGATAGATAGATAGATAGTCGACAGAGAAATGAAACAGTGTAATGAGCTAAAGCAGTGTAACTTTTTGTAACTTTATATGTAAGGTTTGCCTACTAAGTATTCAAAAGAAAGGAAGAGGGAAGAAGAGATATAGAGAGAGAAGGCTGGAGAGGGAGAAATAGAGAGGGGGGGGAGAAAGAGAGAGAGAGGAGAGAGAAGGCGGGAGAGGGAGAAATAGAGAGGGGGAGGGGGAGAAAGAGAGAGAGAGGAGAGAGAAGGCGGGAGAGGGAGAAATAGAGAGGGGGAGGGGGAGAAAGAGAGAGAGAGGAGAGAGAAGGCGGTAGAGGGAGAAATAGAGAGGGGGAGGGGAAGAAAGAGAGAGAGAGGAGAGAGAAGGCGGGAGAGGGAGAAATAGAGAGGGGGAGGGGGAGAAAGAGAGAGAGAGGAGAGAGAAGGCGGGAGAGGGAGAAATAGAGAGGGGGAGAGAGAGAGGAGAGAGAAGGCGGGAGAGGGAGAAATAGAGAGGGGGAGGGGGAGAAAGAGAGAGAGAGGAGAGAGAAGGCGGTAGAGGGAGAAATAGAGAGGGGGGAGGGGAAGAAAGAGAGAGAGAGGAGAGAGAGGGTGGGAGAGGGAGAAATAGAGAGGGGGAGGGGGAGAAAGAGAGAGAGGAGAGAGAAGGCGGTAGAGGGAGAAATAGAGAGGGGGGAGGGGAAGAAAGAGAGAGAGAGGAGAGAGAGGGTGGGAGAGGGAGAAATAGAGAGGGGGAGGGGGAGAAAGAGAGAGAGGAGAGAGAAGGCGGTAGAGGGAGAAATAGAGAGGGAGGGAGGGGGAGAAAGAGAGAGAGAGGAGAGAGAGGGTGGGAGAGGGAGAAATAGAGAGGGGGAGGGGGAGAAAGAGAGAGAGAGGAGAGAGAAGGCGGTAGAGGGAGAAATAGAGAGGGAGGGAGGGGGAGAAAGAGAGAGAGAAGGCGGGAGAGGGAAGAAGAGAGATAGCGGGAGGGGAGAGGGAGAGACTGCAGACTAAAAAATAAATACAAAATGGTATTGATGTAAACCCTGTAACTTTGTAATAAGTTGTTGCACCTTAGTTTTGTAGAAGAAAGAAAGAAAGAAAGAAAGAAAGAAAGAAAGAAAGAAAGAAAGAAAGAAAGAAAGAAAGCGTTAAAGTGTAATGAGTCATGATAACAGGAATTTAGTGTAGTAGTAGACGATGTAGTAGCAGACGATGTAGTAGCAGAGGCTGTGTCCCTTGTAGGGGTCCCTGGTTGGGTGTCCTTGGCTGTGCTGTCAGTAGCCATGTATCAGTGTGTCCCTAGTATGAAATGAGTGCATGCACAGTAGACTGCACTAGTCCAGGCTCCTCAGTACACAAAGGCTCTGGCTGCCTGTGGCTGGGATGAGGTCAGCCTTCTTTGCGGTGAAGTCTTCTCCTCAATCCATTCGCTGTGGATTCAGCTGCCAGTTCACCAACACATGGCTCCATGCCAGCTCAGTGCTGACACCCGGCTCTAAACTTTCCCTGCCTGGAAGAGAAGTTCTTAGAGTGCAGCAGAGAGCTGAGATCCCCCATTTCCAGGATGAATAGAGATCTGTGATGAGGGGGGAGCCCCTTGTTAGAAGTGAGTTATGTCCCCTGATTTCTCATCAACTGCCATTCACTCTGCTGGGGTGTCCTTGTGCACAGGCTGCATGCTCGTTAACTCTTTCTTTGCTGAACACATTTATTGCACATGTAATAATAGTCATGATAAAGGGGAATTGAGTTTCTTTTGGCCAAATCAATAGGGTTAAGTAATGAAAAGTAGTCAGATTGTACGTGTGCTAAATAAACACGAGGGGATCCAGACTATGTGGTTGATTTACTAAACAGACTGGTCACTTAGCTGTGTTCACTCCAATTATCCAATTGGGTGCAAGTAAAATTAATTTCTTTGATTTCTCTTGGGTATTTAAAGTGAACACATTTCATTCGTATTTACTGGGCTAAATGCACAATTACTGTGCTAAAAAAAAAAAAACTAATAGTTTAGGCTAAAGCACTTAGTTCAGCTTCACCTATCTGTGCTCAGCTTCACTGAATAGACAGGGTGCCTAAGGAGCTTTTGATGAGTGTGCTGGCTTCATCATAGTTTGCTCCTGACCACTAAACATTGCTATCTGCCTTTATACTCCAGGAAATACTGTATGGTCAGATGTCACCATATTAAATATGACTGTAGCATGCAATTGAAAAATTGACATCATCATTTTAAAGAAGGAGAGAGTGAATGTAAATGTATCTTCTTAGGGGTATAGATAAGAGCACTTCATTAGAAGATTAGATCCAAGCTAAGATCTCTGCATCCCATCACAACTTTCCAGTGTACCCAGTGGCCAGAGTTCTGCTGGAGATAAGCCTCAGATCACAGGACCTGAAGATAAATCCCATTACCAAGTCACACCACCTGCAGATAAGCCTCAATGCATTACAAATCACCTGCAGATAATCTTCAGCACATGGCCTGTAGACAGAACCAAAAACAGCTCTCTGCTCCTGCTATGTCCCCTGGGGGACCATGTTTCAGGATCAGATGGCTGGATCTAGAGATGAGATAAGGGAATCCAGAATCAGCCTCCTGGCTGCAGGTCCTCGGATTTTCAAGACTAGGAAAACTGGAGTTAGGGACATCAGAGGAGATGTGTCTTCCAAGCCCCTAGCTACATCACCTAGCCTCCTAAAACTGACCTAATTTAAATGCTATAGACAACACACAACCTCACTTTTGATCGTAGGTCACACATAAAGGTAGGTGGTCTACATCTCCATTATTGCTTGTTGTTGAGATATGCCTGAGAGGTACCAACTAGTACATATTTTATTAGCCAGGCATATATCTAAGGATCACCATGGCTGGACAAGTGTACCTGTCACCCTCTAGATCAGTGTTTCCCAACTCCAGTCCTCAAGGCACACCAACAGGTCATGTTTTTAGGATTTTCATTATTTTGCACAGGTGATTCGATCAGTTTCACTGCCTTAGTAATCACCACAGCTGTTTCAATTGAGGGAAATCCTGAAAACATGACCTGTTGGTGTGCCTTGAGGACTGGAGTTGAGAAACACTGCTCTAGATCACATTAGGGGAAGTTACATCAGAATCTTAATTTGGTTGCTCCAGATAACTTCTCTGGTAGTATGTCCAGATGGTAGACCACTTTATTTGCAGTATTGCATTAACAGCCAAATGTTTGATGCAGTACCTTGATAACGATTATGTCAACTGAGCACACAGAGAAGTCAGTACTTATTCACAACAGCAACAAGTGCCTTTCAAAAAGTTCTCCAGGGAATGTGAGGATAGTGTTGTGCCAATGTGACTTAGAACAAGATGGGCATGGGGCCTGGTATGAAATTGTGTTCTCATTTGGGAGTTAGAATCTAAGTGACATTAAGAGCCGGTTCACACAGGGACAGCACGACTTGCCGAGCGACTCGGCAAGGCGATCTGCCCAGGACTTCAGAGGCGACTTGCAAAATGACTTCTGCAAAATAAGTCAATGCAAGTCACCTTGAAATCGTCCCAAAGTAGTACAGGAAACTTTTTCTAAGTCGGAGCGACTTGAGTCGCTCCTATTAGAACGGTTCTATTGTACAGAACTGAGCACGACTTGTTAGGCAGCTAAGTCGCCCCTGTGTGAACCGGCTCTTACTTTTTGTTTGTTTTTTATAAATCTTAGCACCATCCTCATCACATGTCTGAATGTGATGGTGGACAACAAGGTCTAGAGCAGCCTTTCTCAACCTTTTTACCACTGGGGAACCCTAAAAATTATTTTTCAGGTCTCGGAGAACCCCTGATAAAACACATTCATTGGGGGTCATTGGGAACAATGCCCCTTACTTTGGTGGTCAGTAAGAAGAATGCCCTTTTTTACAGTAGTGGTAAGAATGCCCTCCTTACAGAGAACTATGAAGATCATTGGTGTAATACCACTGGCTCCTCCAAGTGGAATTGGCTCAGAACTAGGTAGGCACCATCAAACAGAAGGTAAATCAGCCACAGCTCAAGGAACCCCTAGCCACCTCTGGAGGAACCCTAGGGTTCCACGAAACCCTGGTTGAGAATGGCTGGTCTAGAGACTAAGGAGATATTCTAGACATGTCATAGAGGTGAAAGTCACAGAAGATACACTACCAGTGCCATGTTATATAACTGGGTTGAGGATCTAGATTTTATTTTTTCTCTTAGCTTCATCAACATCAAGTGAGAGTCAGAGTACAATGGTGGACCACAATATCTAGACTAAGGAGATCATCTAGACATATCTTTTAAGTGCAAGACACAGAAGATACCCTTCCAGTGACATGTTATGAAACTTGATTTAGGATCTAGATTTTTATTTTCCTCTTAGCTTCACCCACATCAAGTGAGAATCAGAGTACAATGGCGGACAATAAGATCTAGAATAAGGACATAATCTAGACATGTCCTTGAGACCAATAGGCCAATATAAAACTTGACGCATGGAAGTTGCTTGGTGTACTGATGTCCACCAAACTTATCACATGACATATGTATTGAGGCAACACTTATGATGTATAGTTTAGTAGCCCATAGCAACCACAAAGATTCCACCTTCCACCAGTTCATGCAGAGCACTTCTGATTGGTTTCTATGCCTTGCTGTATACACATGGGCAACTTGGATCAGCAGCTAGGGAACCTCTGATGAGATATCCCCTGCAGATAATTGAGCCATTGGGTTCGCTGTCCTAAAGGCAAATAGGCTAATTATTTGTGATTGAGTATTCTATCTAAAATGAAAATTTCACAAACACAAACGGATTCCCCCATCCACACATTAGAGGTGGTTGGAAGAATCCTCTGTGTTGCACTATTGGATGTGGGAGTTTGCCACTGATTGAAAAAAAAAAAAAATCCAACATTAATTTTCGAGAGAAGTCAATTATTAGATTGTGTTGCATTGTATTGGTTGGACTGCTCTGCCGATCAAGCAAAAATGTTCCAATATTCCCCTTCGAGAGAAGCAGATCATTAAATCAACTTCTCTTGAGCGGGAACGGCCATAAATGGATTGAAATTCGGCCGGTCCTTGCCGAATAGGTCACTTTTCGATCCATCTACGGCCATCTTTAGGGATCATTCCCTTGCAAAGTGAACAGTCTTTACTCTTTAGAAAATTGACTCCAATTTTTGATCCATCAATCGCTATGTTTGGGGATCATTCCCTTGCAAAGTCAACAGCCTATTTCCCTTTAGTAAATTGACTCCAATTTTTGATCCATCAATCGCTATGTTTGGGGATCATTCCCTTGCAAAGTCAACAGCCTATTTCCCTTTAGTAAATTGACTCCAATTTTTGATCCATCAATCGCTATGTTTGGGGATCATTCCCTTGCAAAGTCAACAGCCTATTTCCCTTTAGTAAATTGACTCCAATTTTTGATCCATCAATCGCTATGTTTGGGGATCATTCCCTTGCAAAGTCAACAGCCTATTTCCCTTTAGTAAATTGACTCCAATTTTCGATCCATCTATCGCCAGCTTTAGGGAACATTAACTTACAAAGTAAACAGCCTATTTGCCTTTAGTAAATGTACTCCAATTTTTGATTCATCTATCGCCAGCTTTAGGGAACATTCCCTTGCAAAGTGAACAGCCTATTTGCCTTTAGTTAATCAACTCTAATGGGCTATCTACATGTTTTTAATCATTCGGCATTATATATTATTGTGTTATATTAATATGTAATATAAATTTGCTTGCGCATGATTGGACAATGGAAGTTAGCAGAGCAGAGTTACCAAAATTGGAGTTGATTTACTAAAGGCAAATAGGCTGTTCACTTTGCAAGGTAATGCATCTATTGCTATCTTTTGCGAACATTAACTTGCAAAGTGAACAGCCTGTTTGCCTTTGGTAAATCAACTCCATCTTTTCATCATACTCTTGCCAGCTTTAGAGACATTCCCTTGCTAAGTGAACAGCCTATTTCCCTTCATTAAATCCATCTATCACCATCTTTAGGGAACATTAACTTGCAAAGTGAACAGCCTGTTTGCCTTTAGTAAATCAACTCCAATTTTTGATTCATCTATCGCCAGCTTTAGGGAACATTCCCTTGCAAAGTGAACTGCCTATTTCACTTTAGTAAATCCATCTATTACCAGCTTTAGGGAACATTAATTTGCAAAGTTTACAGACTATTTGCCTTTAGTAAATCAACTCTAATTTTCGATTCATCTATCGCCTTTAGGGAACTTTCCCTTACAAAGTGAACAGCCTTTTTCCCTTTAGTAGATTCATCTATCGTCAGGTTTAGGGAACATTAACTTGCAAAGTTAACAGTCTGTTTGCCTTTAGTAAATCAATGCTAATTTTCAATTAATCCATCGCCAGCTTTAGGGAACATTCCCTTACTAAGTGAACAACCTATTTCCCTTTAGTAAATCCAACAATCACCAGCTTTAAGGAACATTAATTTGCAAAGTGAACAGTCTGTTTGCCTTTAGTAAATCTACTCCAATTTTCGATTCATCTATCACCAGCTTTAGGGAACATTCCCTTGCAAAGTGAACAGCCTATTTGCCTTTAGCAAATCTCCTCCAATTTTCAATTCATCTATCACCATCCTTAGGGAACATTCCCTTGCAAAGTGAACAGCCTATTTGCCTTTAGTATATCTACTCCAATTTTCGATTCATCTATCACCAGCTTTAGGGAACATTCCCTTGCAAAGTGAACAGCCTATTTGCCTTTAGCAAATCTCCTCCAATTTTCAATTCATCTATCACCATCCTTAGGGAACATTCCCTTGCAAAGTGAACAGCCTATTTGCCTTTAGTATATCTACTCCAATTTTCGATTCATCTATCGCCAGCTTTAGGGAACATTCCCTTGCAAAGTGAACAGCCTATTTGCCTTTAGTAAATCTACTCCAATTTTCGATTCATCTATCGCCAGCTTTAGGGAACATTCCCTTGCGAAGTGAACAGCCTATTTGCCTTTAGTAAATCTACTCCAATTTTCGATTCATCTATCACCATCCTTAGGGAACATTCCCTTGCAAAGTGAACAGCCTATTTGCCTTTAGTATATCTACTCCAATTTTCGATTCATCTATCGCCAGCTTTAGGGAACATTCCCTTGCAAAGTGAACAGCCTATTTGCCTTTAGTAAATCTACTCCAATTTTCGATTCATCTATCGCCAGCTTTAGGGAACATTCCCTTGCGAAGTGAACAGCCTATTTCCCTTTAGTAAATCCATCTATCACCATGTTTCGGGAAAATTAACTTGCAAAGTGTACAGTCTATTTGCCTTTAGTAAATCAGCTCCAATGGGTTAGTAAATAATCTCCAATGGGTTATCTACTTTTTTTTTTTAATGTAATCATTCTTTAGCATTTGCCAAGCCCCAGAAGTATTGGTGGCAAAGTTTGTGCAGGTAGGTCCCATGTGGGAACAATGCCCACCTACAGATGAGTAGAGGACCCAGCAAACCCATTGGTAATGGTGTGTATGTACAGGACTCAGCAAGCCTCCCATCCCACCGATCTCCATTGGAAGGTAAGGGATGGAAGGGATAGACTTTTGTGTCTAGTATGAAGAAGATGCAGGGAGGGAAGGGAGGGGAAGGGGAGGAAGGGGGGGGGGGGTAGCTGAGCTGGTTGTCTCCCCAGTGGTAGGCACAGGCACAGGCAGGGCTGGTGATCCCCTGGCAGGCAGGCAGGCAGGCACGTGACTCGGTGTGATCCTCGGCGGGTGGAGGTCTCGGCGCTGTACTCTCCAGGTCGCGGTGCTGCTGGGCTTTGCTGGCGGAGTGCTGTGGCCACGCCCCTCCTTTTCGCAATGTTGACGCAATGTATAAATAGTGGAACAAAAGGACAACTTCCTAGAAGCTTTACAGAAACTGCACGGCACGGCCGGCCGGCCCGGGGCTCCTCTCCTCTCCCCTGCCTCCTCTCCCCTCTCTTCTCCTCTCCCCTGCCGCCGCCGGGGAGGTGCATGCATGGCATTGGATGCTCTGCCTTCCTTGGACAATTGGGATTTTCCTGCCAGCTGGAGTCTTCCCTTCCCCCGGTAAGTGGCATCCTCCTCTCCTCTCCCAGGGTGCAGGGCACAGGGTGGGTGGGGGGTGCATGCAGTGACCCGGCTCTTTGTCCACTCCATCAAACAGCCGATCAGCTGATACTTGATGATGATTATTATTGTGATTAATAATACATACCCACCCCTTCCTTTATTTATACAGTGGGGGGGGGGGGTGTTATAAATGACCCCCATAGACAGGTACATGTAGCTTGCTGTCAGTAGGAGAAGGGGGTTACCATCCACTTGTCTTCCCCGCAGCTCGTCCTCCCATTGGTGGAGGCGCTGCTACTGGGGCCATGACGTCACCCCCGCTCACTGCTTCTCAATGAATCGTTCTTTTTATTGTGCTGATTGTAGAGGTCGGATCTGGGGGGGGGGGGTGCAGGAGGTAGAGAGGGGTACCCCCCCCCCCACAGCGTGTGTCTGTGGGGGGGGGGTGCCCGGCGGGACTGGGAGGTAGGAGGGAGGGGGGGGGGGGCACACCGAGAACAACGCTCTGTTTACAGTCACAACAGGCGGATTGTGTGACGTCACCTAATTGACAGGTCGCTCTGCCAGAGGGAAAAGTTGCCAGCGGCTGACAACGGGCTAATTTAAGAAAAGGGTGACGTCATCGCCGCCTTGACAACAGTAAAGGCAGAACTGCCCCCCCCCCCCAACCTTACCCCCCTCCCGCCCCCTCCCAGACCCAGAAGTGACAGCATCAGGGACGATCTGCTCGCTGGCTATAGAGGATCGCATTTATAAGGCGATCCGATCTGGCATAATAGAATAGATCGTGTGCTTTATGTATTCCTCCGGACCTCCTGAGATTATCATGTAAGGTAAGGGGGGGGGGGGGGGGGGGGGAGCAGCAAGTGTTACATTGTATACAAGGGATGGATGGACTGTGATTGGTGTACAGTGGGCGAGGGTCAGCATTTCCAGGGCCTGGGCTAAGTTTTGGGGGTCTCTATGGAAATAAAACATCTAGCTCTATGTATTGATGGCATTTCTTTTTACATTTCTGCTTAAAAAGCCTTAAAATATATACATATATATATATACCTAGCTAGATAGAGATAAAGAGACAGAAGAAAGATCGATGAAGAAACGGTAGATAGATAAAGAGAGAGAGAAAAAAAAGATCGACGAAGAAAAGATAGAGAGAGAGATCGATGAAGAAAAGAGTGATGGGGGGAGAGATGATAGAAAGAGAGAGGGGGGGGGGGGGGAGATGAAGAAAATATAGAAAGAGAGACAGAGAGGGCGAGAGAGAAGATAGACTAAGAAGAGAGAGAGAGAGAGAGAAAAAGAGAGATGGAGGGAGAGATGATAGAAAGAGAGAGAGAGGGGGGAAGAGAAAATATGGAAAGAGAGAGAGAGAGAAGATCGACTAAGAAGAGAGAGAGATAGAGAGATAGAGGGAGCGATGATAGAAAGAGAGGGGGGGGGGAGAGATGAAGAAAATATAGAAAGAGAGACAGAGAGGGCAAGAGAGAATATAGACTAAGAAGAGAGAGAGAGAGAGAGAGAGAGAGAAAGAGAGATGGAGGGAGAGATGATAGAAAGAGAGAGAGAGGGGGGAAGAGAAAATATGGAAAGAGAGAGAGAGAGAGAAGATCGACTAAGAAGAGAGAGAGAGAGAAAGAGAGATAGAGGGAGAGATGATAGAAAGAGAGGGGGGGGGAGATGAAGAAAATATAGAAAGAGAGACAGAGAGGGCAAGAGAGAATATAGACTAAGAAGAGAGAGAGAAAAAAGAGAGATGGAGGGAGAGATGATAGAAAGAGAGAGAGAGGGAGGGGGAAGAGAAAATATGGAAAGAGAGAGAGAGAGAAGATCGACTAAGAAGAGAGAGAGAAAGAGAGAAAGAGAAAGAGAGATGGAGGGAGAGATGATATAAAGAGAGAGAGAAAGAGAGAAAGAGAAAGAGAGATGGAGGGAGAGATGATAGAAAGAGAGAGAGAGAGAGAGAAAGAGAAAGAGAGATGGAGGGAGAGATGATAGAAAGAGAGAGAGAGAGAGAAAGAGAGATGGAGGGAGAGATGATAGAAAGAGAGAGAGAGAGAGAGAAAGAGAAAGAGAGATGGAGGGAGAGATGATAGAAAGAGAGAGAGAGAGAGAGAGAAAGAGAAAGAGAGATGGAGGGAGAGATGATAGAAAGAGAGAGAGAGAGAGAGAAAGAGAGATGGAGGGAGAGATGATAGAAAGAGAGAGAGAGAGAGAGAGAGAGAGAAAGAGAGATGGAGGGAGAGATGATAGAAAGAGAGAGAGAGAGAGAGAGAAAGAGAAAGAGAGATGGAGGGAGAGATGATAGAAAGAGAGAGAGAGAGAGAGAAAGAGAAAGAGAGATGGAGGGAGAGATGATAGAAAGATAGAGAGAAAGAGAGGGGGGGGGGGACATGAAGAAAATATAGAAAGAGAGAGAGAGAAGATCGATGAAGAAAAGATAGATAGATAAAGAGAGAGAGAAAAAAAAAGATTGACGGAATAAAGATAGAGAGATCGATGGGGAAAAAAAAGATGGAGGGAAAGATGATAGAAAGAGAGAGGGGGGGGGGAAGATGAAGAACATATAGATAGAGAGGAGGGAGGGGAGAAGATCGACTAAGAAGAGAGAGAGGGAGAGAGAGAAAGAGATGGAAGATTGATGAAGAAAAGAGAGAGAGAGATGAAGAAAAGAGAGAGAGAGAGGGAGAGATGAAGAAAAGAGAGAGAGAGAATATCGACTAAGAAAAGAGAGAGAGAAGATTGACGAAGAAGAGAGAGGGAGAGAAAGAGATGAAGAGAGATCGATGGAGAAAAAAGAGATGGAGGGAAAGATGATAGAAAGAGAGAGGGGGGGGGGAGATGAAGAACATATAGATAGAGAGAGAGGAGGGAGGGAGAAGATCGACTAAGAAGAGAGAGAGGGAGCGAGAGAGAAAGAGATGGAAGATTGATGAAGAAAAGAGAGAGAGGGAGAGATGACGAAAATAGAGAGAGAGAGGGAGAGATGAAGAAAAGAGAGAGAGAGGGAGAGATGAAGAAAAGAGAGAATATCGACTAAGAAAAGAGAGAGAGAGGATTGAAGAAGAGAGAGGGAGAGAGATGAAGAGAGAGAGGGGGATAGATGAAGAAAAGATAGAGAGAGGGGGGTTGAGGAAGAAGAGAGAGAGAGAAAATATAGATGGATAAAGAGAGAGAAAACAGATCAATGAAGAAAAGATAGATAAAGAGAGAGAGAGAGAAAATGAGAAAGAGAGTGAGAGAAAAGATTGACGAAGAAGAGAGAGCGAGACTTAAAGGACCTCATAGGTGACCAGTGAGCACCATATAGTCAATTTATTGCACCAAATAAAATAAAAGTACCACATGTCTTCCTGAGTCACCTGTGGAAGCTCTTTTATTACAGTTTTTGACTAGTGTGGAGCACCAAAGCATTCTTTTTGGATGGAGTGCAGATGACAACTTCCTTTACTTATGTATGTATATAGATTGTAAGGCTGGCCATACATGTTCAATTCTTTAGATTTACCTTAAACTGTAGATGTAGTGTAAGGGCCTGCCTAATAGAAAGTTGTTTCGTTTTGACCTCATATTGTATGTTTTTTTGGTAAATCTAAAGGAAAATTGTACAATAAAATTGAACACGTATGGCCAGCCTAAGCTCGCAGAAGCAAGGCCCTCATACCCTCTTGTATTGAATTGTATTATTGCTGTATTGACTCCCTTTATATTGTAAAGCGCTGCGCAAACTGTTGGCACTATATAAATCCTGTATAATCATATACATATATATGTCAAACTGAAAGCGTCACAGCATTTTTGCTCAAATATCATATTTTTTGTCTTAGAAAATGTTTTTTTTTTTTTACTTTACTGTTAATGCTCATAGACTAACTATAACTGTAAGCTCTGACGAGTAGGGCCCTTTGATTCCTCCTATATTGAATTGTTTTGTAAGTGTACTGTCTGCTCTCACGCTGTAAAGTGCTGCGCAAACTGTTGGTGCTATATAAATCCTGTATAATAATAATAATAATATAATTATTTATATATATATATATATATATCTATATATCTATATATATATATAGATAGATAGATATATCTATATACATATATATCATAGAATATATATATGTGTGTGTATTAAGGGTTCTTTAGGTGCAAGAGGTGTAGGTAACATGCACATTTTTTTTGTGTGTGTGATTTGAGTAAAGTGTAAAACCTTGGGGACTTTCCCTAGTATGGGCTTTTAGTCTGTGTTAGTTCTGTAGAACATAGGAACCAATTTACTAAAGGAATAAAACATGTACACTTGGCTTAGTGATAAAAAAAAGTGATAAAAAAATAAGTTTGTGTTAAGGTATTGTTCACACTTGCTCAAAATGCTGATGCTCATCAAATGCGCCTATGGCGTTAATGCACATTGATAGTTGCATTTGATAAGTGTTTAGTGAGCATTAAAGGGGTTGTAAAGGTACAATTTTTTCCCTAAGACCCCTTTCACACTGAATCGTTTTTACAGCGTTTTAGCGTTAAAAATAGCACTATTAACACGCTCACAAAACGCTCTTCATGCATCTCAATGGTCCCTTTCACACTGAGTCCTGAGCAGCATCTTTGGAGCAGCTTTTGGACGCTGAAAAAAAAACGCTCCAAAAACGCCCCTTTCCATTGAAATGAATTGAAAGCGCTGTAAAAATGCCTTAGCCTTTCACACTGAGGCATTGCAAAAACGCCCTAAAACGTTAGGGTATTAGCGGTGCTTTACCAGCACATTGGGATTGCAGATGAGGCTTCACTCGAATAATGCTCGAAAAATGCCCCAGTGTGAAAGGGGCCTAAATAGCTTCCTTTACCTTAGTGCAGTCCTCCTTCACTTACCTCATCCTTCCATTTTGCTTTTAAATTTCCTTATTTCTTCTGAGAAATCCTCACTTCCTGTTCTTCTGTCTGTAACTCCACACAGTAATGCGAGGCTTTCTCCCTGGTGTGGAGTATCAAGCTCGCACCCTCCCTTGGACTACAGGAGAGTCAGGACGCCCACTAACACTCATCTCCTTTCTCTATCTGCAACGTAGAGAGCGTCCTGACACTCCTGTAGTCCAAGGGAGGGGGCGAGCACGACACTCCACACCAGGGAAAAAGCCTTGCATTACTGTGTGGAGTTACAGACAGAAAAACAAGAAGTGAGGATTTCTCAGAAGAAATAAGAAAATTTAAAAGCAAAATGGAAGGATGAGGTAAGTGAAGGAGGACTGCACTAAGGTAAAGGAAGCTATTTAGGGAAAAAAAATTGTACTTTTACAACCCCTTTAAAAACGCTTCCCCAAACACACTATACGCGTTTTCGGCACGGTTGACATGCATTTTTGGCACGTTAAATCTGCGCCACAAACGCCTATTATTACTAGTAATGTACTACCAAGCTGCAACCGCATGCTGGCACAGTTGTGGCACGTTACCATAGACTTGAATGGAAGGAGTTGAAATGAAATGAAATCAACAAGGATTTTCGCCATGCACATGATTGGAAGATTGACACTTTTATTCACTAAGTTAGGTGAACTTTCTCAACTTCTTTAGTAGATCAGCCTCAGTGTGAAAGACACTTGTTTCCGTATTCCCTCTTTTAGTACCTTGTCATTTTTTACAATGCCGGCAAAAATGGTTCTTGTGACTTTTTGCAGTCGAAGGGTTAAAGCAGCAATTTCCTGGTGATGGAGTGAATTTCTATTTAATCCCCTATGGCTGAGAGTGTAGGCCTATAAAATGACAAGGGTACAATATATAAGAGTGTAACTAGAATTCAATTGTTTCTGCAGGCCTGAAGGTTAGGGCTGGTGTAAAAATCGCACGTAATATTAAGTTGGATAGACTCTATTGGCCGGTAGCCACTTACAGATGTACCTGTGCTGCCTTACTGGTGGGAGCAAGAAACACAGGTGCGTCCAGTATGAAAGGGGAATTGTAAAAGGAGGCAATTAAATGTTATTATACTGATTCCATCTGTGCGCTATCTGAGGAGCTATTAAATTCTATCAAACCCTATCACTGATTTCAAGATGTATTGAAAATGTGAACATAGGGACTTGTATTAAAATGTAGTAGAAATAGTAACAATGTACCAGGAGCAACCATACACATATACCAACTATTTCCACTTGTGCAGTCGGAATTAAGAAACCCACATTATATGTTTGTTATGTGTTCCCATTCACACGCCATACCTAAAAATAATTAAATAAAATACTTCTTACCTTTCTAATTTTTTATTCGAAACAGGTTTATAGGCAGCTTGTATTGTGCTTTAGAAAACACATTTTAAGGACAGACCGAGTGATAGTTTTTTTTTTGTTTTGTTTTTATGGCAATAACACAACTTTGAGATCCTTAAGGTGATTGTAAAGTTTTTTTTTTTTTTTTTTTGTTTTTTAAATAACAAACATGTTATAGTTACTGCTTATGTGCAGTTGGTTTTGCACAGAGCAGTCCAGATCCTCCTCTTCTCAGGTCCCTCCCCTTCCCCCCTGTCAAGTGCCCCCATAGCAAGCTGCACCCGAGCCGAGCTGCAGCTCTGTGTGTTCATTCAGACATGGAGTGGCCATTTGGCCCCGCCCCTCTCCCCTATGGCAATGGCACCACTGCTGTGTCTCAGCCAATCACAATGCAGAGTTCCGGACGGCTGAGGGATTTATGTACATCACTGGACAGAGAAGGGGCTCAGGTAAGTATTAGAGGTTGCTGGTGAGGCTGCTACACACAGAAGGCTTTTTATCTTAAAGGATCACTAAAGGATTTTTTTTTTAAGCTAAATAGCTTCCTTTACCTTACTGCAGTCCTGGTTTCATGTCCTCATTGTTCGTTTTTGCTTTGAAGTAGCTGTAATACATCTCTGATCTCCACACTTCCTACTTATCTGGCTCCTTATGAAAAAACTCATGGCAGCTTTTCACTGTGGTCCATGATCAAAGAGGTGTGATTACTATGTGTCTAAAACTCCTCAGAACCAATCAGATTCATTTTAAAAACAAACATTGCCCTGTATTTGTTTGTTTTTGTTCTGTGTGTCTCTTTACTTCACAGAAACATGAAACCAGTTTAAAAATTAAACTGAAACTGTAGGCACATTATATCATTGATTTTTATCTATTTTTAATCATTTTTAAAAGGAATCAGTTAACTTTTATGTCTCTATACCCTGTAAGCAGTAATTTCAACACATTTTTTTTCCTTTAGTGACCCTTTAATGCATAGATCATTAGCATTTACAGCTCCTTTACAACCCTTTGTTAGGACAGTGAATGTGCACACCTAGTTTACAACTGATAATGATATCTGCCAGTACAGACAGGGTTAATTATGGTTAACATAAATCCCCATCCCCCTGCGGAACATTATATACAAGAGTAGAGCTAGGTAGGACTTTTAAGTTAGTAAAAAGCAAATAAAAAGATAAGCAGCAATTTTAAAATATATATTTTTTAAGTTATGCTATGTATATGATAGAGTGTTATCTCAATTTAGCTTTAAAAATGGAAATACACGTGGCAACATTTTTTAATTCTGACTGCACAAGTGGAAATGCACTTATAGTATGATGAGGGATTATACATCTGTCAGGTTTTTATGGCTGTCTGTGTAACCATTAGGGAGATTCGCCTTCTTAATGTTCTATGGGCTGACAGATGGAAATGGACCACCTGTCCATCTGACTGTCATCCAATCTGATCCGCCAGAGGTTTTTAGTGGATAGGATCGGGGGGTTGTCATTAGACACATGCCGTTTACATCCGCCGCTCCACAGAGAGCAATGGATGGTCTGATCAGGCAGACCCGATCAGTCGGTCATGTGAAAGAAGCCTAAACCGAATTCCTTACCCTTATCCCTCAACCCCCTAAACAGGTGTAGCCCATCCCCATCCCTTCCCAAATTTTTTATACTTACCTAGATCTCAATCTGAGGCCTTCTTGATTTTATGGCCCTTATCAGTCCCATAGATTTATTTGACAAAAGTTTTATCGACCACTTAAGACTCGGACCAAAATGCAGGTAAAGGACCTTGCCCCTTTTTGCGATTCGGCACTGCTTCGTTTTAACTGACAATTGCGCGGTCGTGGGACGTGGCTCCCAAACAAAATTGGCGTCTTTTTTTCCCCACAAATAGAGCTTTCTTTTGGTGGTATTTGATCACCTCTGCGGTTTTTATTTTTTGCGCTATTAACAAAAATAGAGCGACAGTTTTTAAAAAAATGCAATATTTTTTACTTTTTGCTATAATAAATATCCCCCAAAAATATATAAAAAAACATTTTTTTTTCCTCAGTTTAGGCCGATACGTATTCTTCTACGTATTTTTGGTAAAAAAAATCGCAATAAGCGTTTATCGGTTGGTTTTCGCAAAATTTATAGCGTTTACAAAATAAGGGATAGTTTCGTCTCAAAAGGACTTCGTCCCGTGCCCCAGGACGAAGTCCTTTTGAGACGAAACGGCGTAGGGTGGCGGCGTGCTGACATCCTTTAAACCGCAAACTGTGTCCCGGAGTGAACGGGTGTGCTAGCCGGCCGGCTATATTTTCACATGCAAATTTTATCTACCTTCCTGTAAGTGTGATTTTAATTTTTTTATTAAACAAGTTATATGGGTTCACACTATGTAGCTTTTTTTCTTCTCCACATTGGTTTCATTATTACACGGATCATCGGTCCACTGTTGGAGAAGTCTCGGCTCTTGGATATCCTGCCACGTTAACCCCTGGCTGGGGATTAAGCCATCTGCTGTCAGAAGATCTCTAGTTGGGATCTTCCCCTCTGGTAAGGGGCGGTGTGATTGAAAGGTGGAGGTGTTTTTCTATCCAAGCACTGTTTCTGAGGTTTTTTGCATTTGATGTCACCATCTATCTGGAGGAAAGAATAATTTTTTCTGCTATCAGTTTCCATCAGATGCATAATATGTTCCGTACTTGATTAATGGACTTTTTCATTTGTCACTCATTTATCACTGGCAATACGGGACTTTCACTTATTATACAATAGGACTGCTATAGGAGTTCTACACTGTAGTGTTAATATTTGCACAGCTTTTTTTTTGTTTAGTTGTATTATTTTTGTGGGTATCTCACATTTTAAGTTGCTAGCATTTTTTCTAGGCCATTCACATAGACAGCACAGTCTTACCACTTTTTTTCACAAACCTAATGGCCCAGGTGACTAGGAATGTAAGGGAGAGTCCAAAAGCAGCCTCTCGGGTATCCTGGAGTTCATAACATGTCTACAGACTTAAAGGATCACTAAAGGATTTTTTTTTTTTTAGCTAATAAGCTTCCTTTACCTTAATGCAGTGCTGTTTTTATGTCCTCATTGTTCGTTTTTGCTTTGAAGTAGCTGTAATATTTCTCTGATCTCCACACTTCCTGCTTGTCTGGCTCCTTATGAAAAAACTCATGGCAGCTTTTCACTGTGGTCCAAGCTGTGTCTCTAAAACTCCTCAGACCCAATCAGATTAATTTTAAAAAACAAAACACTGCCCTGGATTTGTTTGTTTTTGTTCTGTCTCTCTCTCTACTAAACATAAACACAAAACCTTTTTAAAAACGAAAGTGAAACTAGAGGCACATTATATGATTGATTTTTATCTATTTTTAATCATTTTTAAAAGGAATCAGTTAACTTTTATGTCTCTATACCCTGTAAACAATCATTTCAGCAAATTTTTTTTTTTTCCTTTAGTGATCCTTTAAATTACCAAATATTGAGTCTGAGCATAGGTGTGCGCAGCCTATTGCATTTGGGTGTGCACCCCAAAGCCCAAACACAATACCGATCACTCACGATGTTCATTCTGAAAGGGAAGGGGCCGGTAAATTACATATTTAGTGGCCCTTTCCTCACTCCTAAAACATCCCAGCAGCAACAGTTGATAGGAGAGGAGGGAAGCTGACAGCGCTGCGGGGGGGGGGGGGGAAGGTGGGATACAGGGCAGTAGGGGGAATCTGTGCTGCACAGGGTGATTAGGGTGTGCCTGGGCACACCTGGCACACCCTGTGCGCACGCCTATGAGTCTGAGATATCTGAGCAAAGGCATAGTCTAGTGTTACCCAGTTGGAAAGGGTAGAACAGGAAAAAGGGGGGGGGGGATTCAAGGATAAAATAAAAGGCAATATTATCGATATAATCATCCGGACCTGGGCAATACCTATCGTCACGATATCCATATTAACTTAATGCATAAAGCATATTGAACGGAAAAGGAATAGGAGAAAAGCCCTGTACACACGCTCAGTTTTCATGGCGGTAAAAAGTCTGCCGTGAAATCCAAGGGGAATGCCGAAAACACGGCAGGAAAACTGCCATGGAGCTTTGGCCGGGAATCCTGGCCGTGTGTATGCACCATTGGCACTGCCTCGCAGTGTTGCCCATAGAGTATTAGTAAATTTGGCGGAAAAAAAGCCACCGGGAATACCAATGAGAAAATAGAGAGCAGGTTGTCTATTTTCCCGTCTATTTTCCTGAAAGAAGGAGAAAAGGCCAAAAAGAAAAGAAAGAGGAGAGAGAAGGGTCCACAGGGCAGTCCCATGGATTTCAATAGGACTAGTAGACAGATAGGGCATCGGAGAAAGAAGCCAGGGGAATATAAAAAAAATTGGAGGCCTCAGAGAAGATCTGGGTAAGTAAAATGATAAAGAAGGAGGGTGATAGAGGGTGGGCTACACTTGCCTGCTTAAGGAACCGTTGTGGGAATCTAACTTTTAGCCTGAAAGTAGCCATAAATCTCAAGAAAAACCCATAACCCTAATATTATAATTAGGAAGGAATGTTATAAAAACAAATATTGTGCCTTCATACTACTAATACTGTCCATATAATAAAGTGCCCAAATCCACAATGCTTAAAATTTCACAAGGGGAATTCTACTTTAAAATACACTTCATGCTGAAGTATTTCAGTGTACATTTTTTCAATAATGATAATGTTTAAATCCTGTATATTATTAATGTGCTTCATTAAAAGAAAAAAAATTCTTTAGATTGTAACCTCTTTGTCTTTCAACCAATTTTACCAATTCTCACACTAATGCCGCGTACACACGATCGGAAACTACAAACAAGAAAAGTTTGATGTGAGCTTTTGGTCAGAAATTCCGACCGTGTGTAGACTCCATCAGACATTTGCTAATTCTCAAATTTTCCGACGGGAAAAGCTCTTGTCGGAAATTACGATCGTCTGTATGCAATTCCGACGCACAAAAATCCTACGCATGCTCGGAATCATTGAACTTCATCTTCCTCGGCTCGTCGTAGTATTGTACGTCACCGCATTCTCGAGGTTCGGAATTTCCTAAAAAAAATATGTGTGACCGCGTGACACAAGTTTGAGCCAACATTCCATCGGAAAAAAGACCACGGTTTTGTTCTCGGAATTTCCGATCGTGTGTACGCAGCATTAAAATGAAAATTCAGTAAGGGCCCTCCAAACCAAATATTGTGAGTTAAAAAAATAAAAGTGACTTTGTGATTTCCTTAGCTCTTATGTAAAGTTAGTCAAAACATATTTTTGAACCAAAAAAAAAAAGTATACTAAAATTATTTTCAGTTTACACAAACAGTGTGTAAATATTTAAAAAGAGACTGTGTTGAGCTAGTAAAAAACAAGTACAAGTGACTTCAGATAAAGTACAGGAGATTGACCTCCACACTCCTGTCCATCCTAGATATCATATAGTGGTCCCAAGCTGACTGAGGATCCATGGGAGCTATGGGGCCCCTGAATGGAGGAGTGGGTGAAGGCAGGGATTTATTTAGGTTTTGTTCTGCCCTAGGCCTGACTAAACTCGTGCACCCCTAATTTAAATATGACCCACCGCTTCCTGTCAAGGCCACACCCCTTGCTGTTAAAGACCTGCCCTTCCCTTACCTTACCCTTACTCTATCCAAAATTAAATAGAAAAGTTTTCCTAAAGTTCTACTTTAGGCACAAAATTCTGATAATTTTATGAAGAGGACTAAGAAGATATAACCATGCCAATGGTACAGCAGAAAACATATAGCACAGCAAGGAAGGTTTGTTGTCCAGGATGATAGGACAGTCAAAATTAGAAGGTCCCCCCCCCCCCTACAGTTGCGGAATGCTTGCCTCTCTGCCCCATAAGACTGGCGCTACACTAACAGTGCAAGCCGGCTGAGACTCTTTCCGTGCTGCCCCCCTGCAACGTGCTGCCCTAGGCCTGGGCCTTGTTGGCCTAGGCCAGGATACAGCTCTGGGTGAAGGAAGGGGGGATGGGATTGTGAGCACATTTGTTAGCAGCATAGAAGTAATGGGCTGGATTTCCACCTACATGACTTCTACTAAACATAGAGAAGCCAGCCGGTAAAATGTAGAGCAAGCTCAGCTTGTTTTAACCCTTTGATTGAGATGCACCCTTGGAAGTCAAATGGTTAAGTGTTATACTTTTATGATGATAATGAGGGTTATTATCCCATTTTTCCAGTTTTTATGATATTTATTGTAATTTGTATTTTAAGGCAACATGCTGGCATTAGCATTCAATATCTGGGTCCTAGATGTAATTACTGCCAGCACCCTATAAGTATGGAGTTAGTATTGTATGTGACTATAGGAAATCAGATACCAAAGTTAAATTTGCACCATCTAACATCTACCATATAGGTGCTGGTACAATAGATAAAATACCAGCTTTTCAGTTGTATGACCTCAAAAAAGGAGAAAACACACAATAACAATATTTGAAAAAATAGCAAAAACACACAATAAAATAGTATCTAATGATTATGTAACCATTATGAATTCCACAGAATGCAACAATAAATGTTCAGTTTATTTTAAGTCAAAACAATCTGCATTTTCTTCCCCCACCTCTGTGATTAAAAATTCACAATGAAGACAGGCAAAGATTTTTGAAAGAAGTTGGATGTTTATTGTTACATTTTGTTGGTTGCATTGTGACACAATAAGAAGGATGTTCTTTACAAATATTGTTATTGCATGTTATGCATTTTATCAGGGCACACAACTACTGTAGGGGAGAAAGGTTGTGCTTTATTGTATTTTTGACATATAATTACATTAATATTAATATATATATATATATATATATATATATATATATATATATATATATATATATATATATATATATATATATATATATATATATATATATAACAAAGTATCAAACTAATAGAACCAAAGTCCAATTGATAAAACATTATTAAAACGGGATTACACTATATAGGTGTCCGGTTATGAAGCAGTGAACAGCGGTTATCCCAGGGATCACCACTGATCACAGCCCATAAACAGTTTATGAAACAGAGATAATCGGGGGGGGGGGGAGAAGTGTTTGAATTTGTTTTCCCACCTATTATCTCCACACACAGTGAAGTCTCATAGACTGACACAGTAAGAGTCGGTTCACACTGGGGCGATCCGACTCCGGGGGCGGCTCTGCAAGTCGTCCTGAGGACGACTTCAGAGGCGACCTGCCAAACGACTTCTGTATAGAAGTCAATGGAGGTCGCCCCGAGTCGCCCCCAAAGTCGTACAGGGAGCATTTTCTAAGTCGGAGCGACTTGCGTCGCTCCTATTAGAACGCTCCCATTGCATTCAATGGGAGGCGACCCGTCAGGCGGCTGAGCCGCCTGACGAATTGCCCCAGTGTGAACCGGGTCTAACGGCCAGTTTATGAAGCTGTGATCTGAGCCCTTCAGTCCCCTTTCACACTTATACGACTTGTCCCACGATTTTGGACTGCAAAATCGTATGACAGTCATTCTCCATTATTTTCAATGACTACCATTCATACTGGCATGACTTTAAGTAGTGCCGACTTCAAAGTAGTCCTTGCACTACTTTGGTCCGATTTTGATGCCACTTACACAGGCATTCATTGAAATCGCGCAAAATCGCGGTAAAATCGCGGCCGCGAAATCGCGGTAAAATCGCACGACTTTGAAGTCGTACAAGTGTGAAAGGTGTCTAAGTAGTGCCAACTTCAAAGTAGTCCTTGCACTACTTTGGTCCGATTTTGATGCCACTTACACAGGCATTCTTTGAAATCGCGGCCGCGAATCGCAACAATCGCGGTAAAATCGGGCTACTTTGAAGTCGTACAAGTGTGAAAGGGACCTCACTGGTGATCTGTGTCAGAATTCACACTCCCCGATTCACCATCTCAGAGGTGGTGAAGCGGGGAGTGAAGAGATTTTTAACTTCCTTCTCCCTCGTTCAGACCCCCCCCCCCCCAACACTGTAACCATGTCCCCCTGTAATATTTATGTGTATATAAATACATACATATATACAATGTGTACATGTATATATATATATATATAATGTGTGTGTATATACATGTATATATAGTGTATGTGTGTGTATACATATATATATTATGTAGGGGGGCTCGTTATTTTAATTACATTAACCACGCCGTCTGTCAGTGTAATGAGCGGTGATAATTTATCACTGCTCAATAAACTGACATCTCGGTGTTACAGTGAACTTATGGTACTGTAATCTCGTAAAGTCTCACGAGATTCCAGTATTAGGGGGCGTTCTCCACTGTTAGAAGCATTGGGTAGATCACTTCACTCCTCCAAGGGTGAAGCGATCTTCTCCGCTTCATAAACCGGCACACAGAGGAGAAAAAGCTTCACTGTGAACGCCGGAGAACAAAGCAGTGAATAGATTTCACTGCTTCATAAACGGACACCATAGTGCCTTTGTTTTTTATGTGCCATGAATGAAATTAACCCCTGCTGACCCTGGAGAGATGTTGGAAGGCTGATTAAAAAGAAAGTGGTATATAAGGCTCTGGTTTATATACCTTTTGGTGAGTGTGAACCCCAGAGGTGGATTGTTACCCACTTTCGAGGTGAAGACTGGGAATTGGTGTAGGGTGCACTACAAAGCCTATCCTAGAAGCACTTATCACCTTAGAACTATACTACTTTCTTGTACAAGGAGTTGGACTTCATCCAACAACTAGCGCTGTTTTATCAATTGGACTTTGGTTCTATTAGCGTGATACTCTGTTTACTTAGTTTTATGTTTTATAAATGTCTTTGCATTTATTTTAAACTATAGATAGATCCACTTCATCTTGAGGATCCATCTACCGAGTATTTACTCAATTTATTTATTTACCATTTAACTGACTGTGTGATATTTTCCTATCAGTTGCATAAGGAATAAGCATAAGGAAGCTATATATTAATATATATATATATATATATATATATATATATATATATATATATATATATATATATATATATATATATATATATATATATATATATAATATATAGCTTCCTAATGCTTCTTTTCTTTATGGGTGACTGGTAAGGGCACTGAATGTCTTAAGTAATTTTTTCTGCTGAATATATTACTGATTTAATATATATATTATACATTATACTACTATTTATTATGTATTTGTTTATTATGTTTTTGTATTTGTTTATTATGTAATATATTTTTTTAGCATTTAATTTTAGTAAATTAAGGCAATCACTCGTAATTCAGATATTCTTTTATTGTATTTTATTTGAATATATTATATAGTAGGGGTAGGTGTCTTGTCACATTCTGCTCCCCATCACAGATTGCTCCGGAAGTGACGTTCTGTCGCCTCCATCTTGCTACACCCCACACTCCTGCACAGTAATTTAGTGAGAAGGGGGCAAGCGGACATCTTGTTACACCCACCGGGTTTTAGATTTCACATTTATTTTCAACACAAAACGGAGCTTATATGCTTAAAGTGAAGTTTCCATCCCAAATTTTTTTTTCATTATTGTGCTCATTAGACAAAAAAGAAAAACAAAACAGTATTGGGAGATATGATGTGGGAATGTAAGAACTATGCGCTATCTCACTCGTCTGTTATTGCATGTGATTGGAGGCCTGAAAATTTGTATTGCTACAGTACTAGGTGGGGGTTACAGAGTTGTACATGAGTCAAATGCAGAGGAAGTGTATATAGTTCATTGTATGTAACCTTTTTTGGCCTTTGCGGCTAATGTTCTTTTTTTTTGTTGTTCTGAAAATGATAAATAAAAACGTATTAAAAAAAAAAATCCAGAAGCGGAACATTATGTAATTGTATATGATGGTTAAAAAAGAAAGGTACGGCGCAAAAATGTATGTGAAAAGAATATGAGACCCTGATGTTTAAACACAGAGTGTAAATCAATAAGTGAATATACAAAATTGTTGTAATCGCCTAAGATGACAAGCAACAACATTAAGATGAACTACAAAGTGGTCTAGGAAATACAGTTAATAATCCCAAAGTCCAACAAAAAAGTAAGTGCAAAAGTGATAGTCCAAAGGAAATTCTCCAATGTAGATCGGTGAATCACTACTGGTTTTGTTCTAAATATTGTGACATCAAAGAAAATCCATGTGATCAATCCACCAGACAGAACACCTGAGTGATATAGTGTTGTAGTCTCCTTACCAGAAAGTGTGACCACAACTGCAGCGGTCAATATGGGCCCAGGGTATGTTTATAGTCTCCCAGCAAGACTTAAAGCGGAGCTCCAGCCGCGAAAATTTTTTTTTTTAAAGTCAGCAGCTACTAACAGTGTAGCTGCTGACTTTAAATAAGGACACTTACCTGTCCTAGGCGCCCGCGCTGATGGCCCCCCCGATGCCGGTCCCGCGATCGCTCCGAGTCCCGCGCCGCCATTCACACTATGGGAAACAGGCAGTGAAGCCGTACGGCTTCACTGCCCGTTTCCTACTGTGCCTGCGCGAGTCTCACGCTGGCTTGTGAATGGGCGCGCTGCTCTCTGAGAACACACACAGTTCCCAGAAAGCAGCGCGCCCATTCACAAGGAGAAGGACAAGAAGAAATCAAACCGCGGAGTGGAAGAGGCAGATTACGGACTTCCGCATAGCAACAGCTATCTCGGGTGAGTATTTTTTTTTTTTTTTTTTCAGGTTTTTTTTTTTTTTTTTTTTTTAAACAACATGGCAAAATGTTGTTTATATGGGTGGAGCTCCGCTTTAAGTTGAATCCGGTTCTTGAGTACTGAATTTGGTTTTCATATGTATCTCAGAAGGGAAAAGAATAAAAAAAGCCCCATAGTAGACTGCTAAAAATAGGCTATTTAATAAAAGTAATGCACTTACAGAGGTAGCAATATTGTGTGCGTTGATACAATTTTCCACTTGTATGTGCAGATGATTAGTGTTGCTCACGAATATTCGCATTGCGAATATTCGTAACGAATATTGCATATTCGCGAATAAATCGAATATTGCGGTGAATATTCGATATTGCGAATATTCGTATTTTTTCAAATTTATTTTTAAAACAGATCACATCCTAGTGATCTCCATCGACGTCTAAAAGCATTGCTGGTATGATTAGAGACCCTGGGCCGAGTAGCTGAGGCGATCGTTTTATGTTGCTGAATATTCGCAATGCGAATATTCGTATTACGAATATTCGCGAATACTTTCTCTGCCCTTCTGTGTTTTGTGTATAAAAAAAAAAATTAGCTTTAGTTTAGTCATATAAGTTTGTGTAAGTAGAGTTAGTGTTTAGTGCATATTAGTTTAGTAATCTAGGAAATGATCTCCATTTTCGCGTGTTGACGAGAATTTCGCAATCAATTTCGCAAAATTTTTTTTTGATAAAATATCGCAAAATCGAATATGGCGTATTCCGCTCATCACTACAGATGATCTCGGCTTCTTCTCCTATTCTCCCGCTGTCTCTGCTTACCGTATAGGTGAACGTGATGGCGTCGGGACACTAGCCACACCTACGCGTTTCATCACAAGATGACGTCGTCGGGATTGGCTGCTGATGCATGATTTATATTTAAATTCATATTGGAGAATAGAACATAGAAATGTAAATTATTTTTTCTTGTTTGTTTTTTACATGTTTGCCTATAAAGACAAATATGGGTCAATGTTATATACCCAATGTGTTTTAGGCAGGCATGTCCAAAGTCCGGCCCGCGGACCATTTGCGGCACGCCTTCTGGTTTAGTGTAGACCCCCCTGGTAATTTGTATATATACAGTGCAGAAAATAAGTATTTGAACACCCTGCTATTTTGCAAGTTCTCCCACTTGGAAATCATGGAGGGGTCTGAAATTGTCATCGTAGGTGCATGTCCACTGTGAGAGACATAATCCAAAAAAAAAAATTCCAGAAATCACAATTTATGATTTTTTAACTATTTATTTGTATGATACAGCTGCAAAGAAGTATTTGAACACCTGTCTATCAGCTAGAATTCTGACCCTCCAAGACCTGTTAGTCTGCCTTTAAAATGTCCACCTTCACTCCATTTATTATCCTAAATTAGATGCACCTGTTTGAGGTCATTAGCTGCATGAAGACACCTGTCTACCCCATACAATCAGTAAGAATCCAACTACTAACATGGCCAAGACCAAAGAGCTGTCCAAAGACACTAGAGACAAAATTGTACACCTCCACAAGGCTGAAAAGGGCTACGGGGAAATTGCCAAGCAGCTTGGTGAAAAAAGGTACACTGTTGGAGCAATCATTAGAAAATGGAAGAAGCTAAACATGACTGTCAATCTCCCTCGGACTGGGGCTCCATGCAAAATCTCACCTCGTGGGGTCTCAATGATCCTAAGAAAGGTGAGAAATCAGCCCAGGACTACACGGGAGGAGCTGGTCAATGACCTGAAAAGAGCTGGGACCACCGTTTCCAAGGTTACTGTTGGTAATACACTAAGACGTCATGGTTTGAAATCATGCATGGCACGGAAGGTTCCCCTGCTTAAACCAGCACATGTCAAGGCCCGTCTTAAGTTTGCCAATGACCATTTGGATGATCCAGAGGAGTCATGGGAGAAAGTCATGTGGTCAGATGAGACCAAAATAGAACTTTTTGGTCATAATTCCACTAACAGTGTTTGGAGGTAGAAGAATGATGAGTACCATCCCAAGAACACCATCCCTACTGTGAAGCATGGGGGTGGTAGCATCATGCTTTGGGGGTGTTTTTCTGCACATGGGACAGGGCGACTGCACTGTATTAAGGAGAGGATGACCGGGGCCATGTATTGCGAGATTTTGGGCAACAACCTCCTTCCCTCAGTTAGAGCTTTGAAGATGGGTCGAGGCTGGGTCTTCCAACATGACAATGACCCGAAGCACACAGCCAGGATAACCAAGGAGTGGCTCTGTAAGAAGCATATCAAGGTTCTGGCGTGGCCTAGCCAGTCTCCAGACCTAAACCCAATAGAGAATCTTTGGAGGGAGCTCAAACTCTGTGTTTCTCAGCGACAGCCCAGAAACCTGACTGATCTAGGGAAGATCTGTGTGGAGGAGTGGGCCAAAATCTCTCCTCCAGTGTGTGCAAACCTGGTGAAAAACTACAAGAAACGTTTGACCTCTGTAATTGCAAGCAAAGGCTACTGTACCAAATATTAACATTGATTTTCTCAGGTGTTCAAATACTTATTTGCAGCTGTATCATACAAATAAATAGTTAAAAAAAATCATACATTGTGATTTCTGGATTTTTTTTTTTTGATTATGTCTCTCACAGTGGACATGCAACTACGATGACAATTTCAGACCCCTCCATGATTTCCAAGTGGGAGAACTTGCAAATTAGCAGGGTGTTCAAATACTTATTTTCTGCACTGTATATATATATATATATATCTTTTGTGGCCCCGAGGGCCACAAAAGATATATACTGTATTCATTGGCGCTGCCTCGGAGGGGACAGGGATGGGGCGGGATGAGTGCCGGCAGATTACATACAGGATAATCTCCTGTTTACTCAGTGGTGTCTGTAATAGGAAGTCCCGTCTCCTGGGCTGCCATTGGGCGACTGTTCTGTCTATCAAAAGAGGCGGAACTTTGTATTAAAGAGTCTGCCATGTAAACAGGAGATTCTATTGTATGTAATCTGTTTGGTGCTCGTCCCGCCCCCCTCCCTGTCCCCCCCTTTGATCAGGCTGCACTGATGGCAATGGTGAGGCTGCATTCAGAGGCTCCATTCATGGCAATGGTGAGGCTGCATTCATGGCAATGGTGAGGCTGCATTCATGGGCACTGACCCTATATTTGCATCACAGTTTTTTTCCTGAAACTTCCCTCTTAAAGTGAAGGTGCATGTTTTACGCCAATAAATAGGGTATATCCAAATTACACGCCCAAGCTCATCTCTTCACCACACACAGCCACAAAGGCAAGATAATTCTTGTTGGGCATCAGTGCTCGGACGGACACACTAGGACCAAATTTAAATGGTTCAAAGAATTTCAGACAAAATGGTCGGCCCTCACATATGTTTACTTCATCAAATCTGGCCCTCTTTGAAAAAAGTTTGGACACCCCTGGTTTAAAGGAACTATAAAAATGAAAACTATTTAAAATGTATAGTTTGAGTGACAGTCCTGAGTGCGCTGGGTCAACTGACATCACATCAAAGATGGTGGCACCCAGCAGCAGTCTCTGGGCTTTTGGATGTCTGCACAAGGGGGGCATTTACAGGTGAATGGGATATAATATGGTAAATATACATATAATCTCATGGGAAGATTTCTGTTGAAATTAATGGTCTGGCAAGTGGCAATACAAAAGATCTATGGTCTAGGTCATGGGTCTTCAAACTACGGGCCTCCAGTTGTTCAGGAACTACAATTCCCATCATGCCTAGTCATGTCTGTGAATATCAGTGTGTTACAATGTCTCATGGAATGTGTAGTTCAACAACAGCTGGAGGGCCATAGTTTGAGGATCCCTGGTCTAGGTCTAGAAGACCATAAGCAATGGGATTTAGTAACTTCTGGTTAGGGCTAAATGTAAATAAAGCAATTTTTTTAAAGCATTAGATCATTTTTTTATTTTATTTTTTATCTTATGCTTTCAAGAGATCTGACCACATATGTCTCCATAAAGAGGACCTGTCATGCTTTATTGTTGTCACAAGGGATGTTTACATTTCTTGTGACAGCAGTAAAAGTGATTAAAAAATTTAAGGAATAGTGTAAAAATAACGTGTTTTTAAATAAAATTGAAATTAAAATAAAAGCTCTCCGTTGCCATGTGCTTGCACGCAGAGGCAAGCGCATAGGTAGGTTATGCACATATATATAAACTGTGTTCGCACCACACATGTAAGGTATCACTGAAAACATCATACGGTAGCGAGAGCAATAACCTCAAACTGGTAACCTGTAAATATTTTTAAAGCGTCGCCTATGGAGATTTTTAAGTATTGTAGTTCCACAAGTGCGTGCAATTTTAAAGCATGACATGTTAGGTATCTATATACTGGGCATAACATCATCTTTTATACCTTATAAAGAAATTGGGTTATATATTGTGTTCTTTTATTATAAAATTCATTGATGTGAATGTACAATATATATGTGTAAAGCGTTGTGTAAGTTGACAGCACTATATAAGTAGCGGTTATAAATTAAATAAAAAATTAAAATACATGTTTTCCATAAAAATTGTATTTGAAAAAACACTTTGCAAATACTGTGTGACATCAAAATTGCAAGGCTGGGTCTTCAAGTGGTTAGGGGTCACTTTAACCACTTAACCCCCGGACCATATTGCTGCCCAATGACCAGAGCACTTTTTGTGATTCGGCACTGCGTCAATTTAACTGACAATTGCGCGGTTATGCGACGATGCTCCCAAACAAAATTGGCGTCCTTTTTTCCCCACAAATAGAGCTTTCTTTTGGTGGTATTTGATCGCCTCTGCGGTTTTTATTTTTTGCGCTATAAACAAAAATAGAGCGACAATTTTGAAAAAAATGCAATATTTTTTACATTTTGCTATAATAAATATCCCCCAAAAATATATAAAAAAACATTTTTTTTTCCTCAGTTTAGGCCGATACGTATTCTTCTACCTATTTTTCGTAAAAAAAAATCATAATAAGCGTTTATTGATTGGTTTGCGCAAAAGTTATAGCGTTTACAAAATAGGGGGTAGTTTTATGGCATTTTTATTAATATTTTTTTTCACTAGTAATGGAGGCGATCAGCATTTTTTTCCAGTACTGCGACATTATGGCGGGCACTTCGGACACTTTTGACACATTTTTGGGACCATTGGCATTTTTTTAGCGATCAATGCTATAAAAATGCATTGGATTACTATAAAAATGCCATTGGCAGTGAAGGGGTTAACACTAGGGGGCGGGGAAGGGGTTAAGTGTGTTCCTGGGTGTGTTCTAACTGTAGGGGGGGTGGACTCACTGAGGGAAATCACTGATCTTCTGTTCATGCATTGTATAAACAGAAGATCAGCGTTTCCCCCGCTGACAGGACCAGGAGCTTTGTGTTTACACACATAGCTCCCGGTCTCCGCTCTGTAACGAGCGATTGCGTGTGCCCGTCGGCGATCGTACCCGCCGGGCGCGCACGCGCCCCCTAGTGGCCGCTTTAATGCGGATGTATAGCTACGGGCTCTCGCCCAGCAGAGCCGACTTCCCGCAGTAAAATGACGGCGGGCGGTCGACAACAGGTTAAAGAGGGACTTTAGTCTAATGTAAAAATATGCACAAGGCAAAGTTTGTGTTTTCATTGCAGAAGAGACTTGCTGGGGTTGATTTAATAAAACTGATGCACTCAGAATATGGTACAGCTGTGTATGGTAGCCAACCAGCTTCTAACTTCCGCTTGTTCAATGAAGCTTTGACAAAAAAAAAAAAAACTGAATACTGGTTGGTTTCTATGCAGAGCTGCACCAGATTTTGTTCTGCAGTTTTAGGAAATCAATCCCACTATGGTAAGTAAATAAAGTAAAGATTCACTTTATAAAGAACACCCAATCACGTGCAAGGAAAAAAAACAGCATTTTGCTTGCATACGATTGGATAATGGAAGTCAGCAGAGTTCTCCCTCATTTACTAAAATCTGGAGCAACTGCACTTTTAAAAGTGCATAGTCTATTTTTTCTTTAGTAAATCAACCCCTATATGTCTCTTCTGCAATTAACTCTTTCAGATCTGCACTATAGCCGAATGACGGCTACAGCACAGACCTGCTTTGTTGGGAGGCCGTCAATAGACGTCCTCCCCTTTGCACGCTCCCCTGCAGGGCTTGGGTGATCACAGATCCCGGCCCCTTACCCCGTGATCAGCTGTCAGCCAATAACAGCTGATCACCTGATGTAAACAAAAGCTCGGTAATCGTTTTTTTTTTTTCTCCTCACACTGGCAACGTCAGGAGAAAAAGAAGCCGATCACAGGATTTTGTGCAAGGGACATTGGTCCCGAAGAGGAAGAGGCACATCCGCCTCATCTGTGCCCACCAGTACCACCTGCCAGTGCCACCTGCCAGTGCTACCTGCCAGTGCCACAAGTGCAAAACAGTGCCACCTATCAATGCCCACCAGTGCCACCTATCAATGTCCACCAGTGGTGCAAATCAGTGCCACCTAGCAGTGCTGCCTATCAGTGTCACCTACCAGTGCCGGTCTGTGCCAATCACTGCCACCCATCAGTGCCCATCACTGCCACCTATCAGTGACCATTACTGTCAGCTATCAGTGCCACCTATTAGTGCCACTTCTCAGTGCCCACCAGTGCCACCTATCGATGCCCTTCAGCGCCACCTCTCAGTGTCACCTCTCAGTGCCACCTATCAGTGCCCACCAGTGCTGCCTATCAGTGCCCACCAGTGCCGCCTTATCGGAGCCCATCAATGCAACCCATCGGTGCCCATCAGTGCAGCCCATCGGTGCCCATCAGTGTCCATCAGTGCAGCCTCATCAGCGTACATCAATTAAGTTGAAAAATTACCTGTTTGCTAAATTTTATAACAAAATATAAAAATGGTTTGGTATTTTTTTTTTAAATGTGGTATATTTTTATTTTTTAAACAAACAATAAAAACCACAGAGGTGATCAAATACCACCAACAAAGAGCTCTATTTGTGGGGAAAAAAATGATAAAAATTTAATTTGAGTACAGTGTTGCATGACCGGGCAATTGTCATTCAAAGAGTGAGAGCGCTGAAAGCTGACAATTGGTCTGGGCAGGAGGGGGGTTTAAGTGCCCAGTAAGCAAGTGGTTAAGGATTCTTACCTTCCTTTATGCAAACTGTGTGCTGAGCTGCGCGTTGTACACTTTTGGCATTTTCCAGGTGCCATGATGAATGGACTCCCCTGCGCATGCATGGGAGTAGGGTCATCCTGGCCTGGCAAATCAAGACGACCAAAGATTCTGAACACAGAAAAAGCTGGCAAGAAGATTTCACCGTCTGCCATGGAGCTCATGCATGTCACATGACTGAAGGGCAGGAGATGATAGTTCCATTTTACCTACACTCAGGCCAGATTAGTGAAAATAGTGAAACTAATAACTTCTCAAAGTTTTACTCACATACTAAGGGCTTGTTCACACCGTATCTGTTAAGCTTTGTTTTTCTGCACACAGTATCTGTTGAGCTTTGTTTTTTTGCACACCGTATCTGTTGAGCTTTGTTTTTCTGCACACCGTATCTGTTGAGCTTTGTTTTTCTGCACACTGTATCTGTTGAGCTTTGTTTTTCTTCATGCCGTATCTGTTGAGCTTTGTTTTTCTGCACACTGTATCTGTTGAGCTTTGTTTTTCTGCACACTGTATCTGTTGAGCTTTGTTTTTCTGCACACTGTATCTGTTGAGCTTTGTTTTTCTTCATGCCGTATCTGTTGAGCTTTGTTTTTCTACACACGGTATCTGCTGAGCTTTGTTTTTCTGCACACTGTATATGTTGAGCTTTGTTTTTCTGCACACCGTATCTGTTGAGCTTTGTTTTTCTGCACACCGTATCCAGGGCTGGACTGGGACAAAAATTTGGTCCTGGACTACATCCAGACTGGCCCACTTTGACAGGTCTCTCCCTTGGTGGCTGGACAACTCCCGCACCCCCCCCCCCCCCCGGCCACCCAAGCCCCCTCTCCCCTTCACTAGCCACTACCCATTCTACTTTATTAGAGTAGAATGGCTGGTACTGGTACTCTTATAGGCAGTACCAGTGGGGAAGCTAGACATTATTTCACCCGGCGCAAAGCATCAGTTTGGTGCCCCCCCCTTGGGACAAGATTAGGCAGAAGTGAGAAACTCCCAGGCCATAGCTGTTGAGTCAGCTGTCTACCCCCTCCCCCGTGCCCCTTCTGCCCCCCCCCCCATGCACTTCTCCTCTGGTCCTCCCCCTGCTTCTCTGTTACCCCCCAGGTGAGCACTGCGGGGAGGGAGAGGAGGTGAGCGGTCCGCTGTCACTGAAGCCGACCCACTTAGCCAACGGCCCAACGGGAAACTCTGGGTAGTCCCAATGGCCAGTCCATCCCTGACCGTATCTGTTAAGCTTTGTTTTTCTGCACACTGTATCTGTTGAGCTTTGTTTTTCTGCACACCGTATCTGTTGAGCTTTGTTTTTCTGCACACTGTATCTGTTGAGCTTTGTTTTTCTTCATGCCGTATCTGTTGAGCTTTGTTTTTCTACACACGGTATCTGCTGAGCTTTGTTTTTCTGCACACTGTATATGTTGAGCTTTGTTTTTCTGCACACCGTATCTGTTGAGCTTTGTTTTTCTGCACACCGTATCCAGGGCTGGACTGGGACAAAAATTTGGTCCTGGACTTCATCCAGACTGGCCCACTTTGACAGGTCTCTCCCGTGGTGGCTGGACAACTCCCGCACCCCCCCCCCCCCGGCCACCCAAGCCCCCTCTCCCCTTCACTAGCCATTACCCATTCTACTTTATTAGAGTAGAATGGCTAGTACTGGTACTCTTATAGGCAGTACCAGTGGGGAAGCTAGACATTATTTCACCCGGCGCAAAGCATCAGTTCGGTGCCCCCCCCCCCTTGGGACAAGATTAGGCAGAAGTGAGAAACTCCCAGGCCATAGCTGTTGAGTCAGCTGTCTACCCCCTCCCCCGTCCTTCTGCCCCCCCCCCCCCATGCACTTCTCCTCTGGTCCTCCCCCTGCTTCTCTGTTACCCCCCAGGTGAGCACTGCGGGGAGGGAGAGGAGGTGAGCGGTCCGCTGTCACTGAAGCCGACCCACTGAGCCAACGGCCCAACGGGAAACTCTGGGTAGTCCCAATGGCCAGTCCATCCCTGACCGTATCTGTTAAGCTTTGTTTTTCTGCACACCATTGCACATGTAACAGAAAACAATTGTTCTTTGTGTTCCCTATTCCCACCAATCATGTGCGTTAGTGTGCAGCAAAATGCCATAGACATGTTATGAACAAGCAGTTTTATATGGTGGGCTCACTCCTGAGAACAAACACTCCAGTGTAGAAAGATACTAACCTAATTCATAGTTACGTTTAGTTAAAACAGTCAAACTAGAATATCAAGGGTATTACTTTTACCACTTTTTCTTTGTTAGGTGTTATAGGTGTGTTTTGTACGCAATTGTCAATTATTTATACTTCTTTATGGCTACAACTTTTCTGTAACAAAGTCCCATCAACCAGGATTCAACACTTTTAAGAGTTTTTTTTATTTTATTTCAGGACCTATTTAAGACTCCTGAGCATTTGAAAGGACTCAGCACTATTAATTGATATGTATTCTAGGATGCCCTCAGTACTGCCCAGTCCTCTTTCTCAATTAGGGGCCATGTAGGCTCCCAATGACCCTGTGGGTGCTCTTATATGGGACACCCAAGTCCCCAGCTTCTAAACCCACTCCATCCTCCCTTAAGTCAGCTCACCATAGGAGTCCTGCTGTTTCGAGAACTTTACCCTCTCTCCCGATTGGCTCCCCCAGCTGTTGCCGGGAAGAATAGAACTGCTGACTCACACACTCCACTGATCAGCTGGTGAGGAACTTCCACACGACTCTCACAGATACAAAGGCCCTTGCAGCTGCAATTCCTATTTCCACAACAGCAAGGAAGAACACAGGGGGGAAAGCTCCTCTATTAAAAGAATACCAGTCTAAACCAGAAACCCCTTCTGACATCTGTAGCGTGCCAATCCGTCCACAATGGCCACGGCTAACACATCTCTGTCATTTGCCTAGTTATGCAATATTGAATACAAAGCAAATTTGATTTAGGGTTGTTACTGGGGTTTTGGGATTCTTGGACCACATGAATGCCTAAAGAGTTTGTAAACCCAACAAAGATTTTCTATTATTTGTTCCATTTTGGTGTGGTAAATAAGCCATTGAAAATGTTTTGTTATATCTGTTTAGTAAAATCCCAAAATATAACTATTAATACTGCTAAATTCTTGCGGTCTGATATTTTCCTTGTGTTCTCTGCCTGTGCCACACTCCTCCTGCCTGGGCCACACTCCTCCTGCCTGGGCCACACGCCCCGTGCCTGGGCCACACACCCCCTGCCTGGGCCACACACCTCCTGCCTGGGCCACGCTCCTCCTGTCTGTGCCACACTCCTCCTGTCTGGGTCACAAGCCTCCTGCCTGGGCCACACTCCTCCTGTCTGGGCCACACTCCTCCTGCCTGGGCCACACGCCCCCTGCCTGGGCCACACACCTCATGCCTGGGCCACACACCTCCTGTCTGGGCCACACTCCTCCTGTCTGTGCCACACTCCTCCTGTCTGGGCTACATGCCTCCTGTCTGGGCTAAATGCCTCCTGCCTGGGCCACACACCTCCTGCCTGGGCCACACTCCTCCTGTCTGGGCCACACGCCTCCTGCCTGGGCCACTATCCTTCTGTCTGGGCCACACTCCTCCTGTCTGGGCCACGCTCCTCCTGTCTGGGCCACACTCCTCCTGCCTGGGCCACACGCCCCGTGCCTGGGCCACACACCCCCTGCCTGGGCCACACACCTCCTGCCTGGGCCACGCTCCTCCTGTCTGTGCCACACTCCTCCTGTCTGGGTCACAAGCCTCCTGCCTGGGCCACACTCCTCCTGTCTGGGCCACACTCCTCCTGCCTGGGCCACACGCCCCCTGCCTGGGCCACACACCTCATGCCTGGGCCACACACCTCCTGTCTGGGCCACACTCCTCCTGTCTGTGCCACACTCCTCCTGTCTGGGCTACATGCCTCCTGTCTGGGCTAAATGCCTCCTGCCTGGGCCACACACCTCCTGCCTGGGCCACACTCCTCCTGTCTGGGCCACACGCCTCCTGCCTGGGCCACTATACTTCTGTCTGGGCCACACTCCTCCTGTCTGGGCCACGCTCCTCCTGTCTGGGCCACACTACTCCTGCCTGGGCCACGCTCCTCTTGTCTGGGCCACACTCCTCCTGCCTGGGCCACACTCCTCCTGTCTGGGCCACACTCCTCCTGTCTGGGCCACGCTTCTCCTGTCTGGGCCACGCTCCTCCTGTCTGGGCCACGCTCCTCCTGTCTGAGCCACGCTCCTCCTGTCTGTGCCACACTCCTCCTGTCTGGACCGGTAACCTGATTGGCTGAGACGCCTGTCAGTCATCGAGGGCGGGAGAAGACATCGTGGGACGTGGATGCCTGGCTCCAGTAAAGGTAATGCCGGGCGGGGGAGAGAGAGCAATTTACAGGGCTCAGTGGGGACAATTGGCACAGCGGCGACCATTAACTGGTTCCCGACCGCCCGCCGTCATATTACTGCGGGACGGTGGCTCTTTCTCGCGGGAGCACGTAGCTCTACGTCCTCTCCTTTTTGGCCACTAGGGGGCGCGCGCGCGCTGCCGGCGGCCGGCACGCGCCCCCCGCACGCCCCCGAGTCCCGCGCACTTGCCCGGCGGGTACGATCGCCGCCGGGCACCCGCGATTGCTTGTTACAGAGCGGGGAATGGGAGGTATGTGTGTAAACACATACCTCTCGTTCCTGTCAGCGGGGGAAACGCTGATCTTCTGTTCATACAATGTATGAACAGAAGATCAGTGATTTCCCTTAGTAAGGCCACCCCCCCCCCCATACAGTTAGGACACAAATAGGAACACACTTAACACCTTTCCTGCCCCCTAGTGTTAACCCCTTCACTGCCAATGGCATTTTTATAGTAATCCAATGCATTTTTATAGCATTGATCGCTATAAAAATGCCAAAGGTCCCAAAAATGTGTCAAAAGTGTCCGATGTGTCCGCCATAATATCGCAGTACCGAAAAAAACGCTGATCGCCGCCATTACTAGTAAAAAAAAAATATTAATAAAAATGCCATAAAACTACCACCTTTTTTGTAAACGCTATAAATTTTGCGCTAACCAATCAATAAACGCTAATTGCGATTTTTTTTTCATGAACAATATGTAGAAGAATACTTATCGGCCTAAACTGAGGGAAAAAAATGTTTTTTTATATCTTTTTTGGGGATATTTATTATAGCAAAATGTAAAAAATATTGCATTTTTTTCTAAATAGTCGCTCTATTTTTGTTTATAGCGCAAAAAATAAAAACCGCAGAGATGATCAAATACCACCAAAAGAAAGCTCTATTTGTGGGAAAAAAAGGACGCCAATTTTGTTTGGGAGCCACGTCGCACGACCGCGCAATTGTCAGTTAAAGCGACGCAGTGCCGAATCACAAAAAGTGCTCTGGTCTTTGGACAGCAATATGGTCCGGGGCTAAAGTGGTTAAAGCACACGGTGGTGACAATTGATGGCACAGTGGCTGGTTTAATGGCATGGAACAGTGGTGACAATTGATGGCACAGTGGCTGGTTTAATGGCATTGAACAGTGGTGACAATTGATGGCACAGTGGCTGGTTTAATGGCATGGAACAGTGGTGACAATTGATGGCACAGTGGCTGGTTTAATGGCATGGAACAGTGGTGACAATTGATGGCACAGTGGCTGGTTTAATGGCATGGAACAGTGGTGACAATAGATGGCACAGTGGCTGGTTTAATGGCATGGAACATTGGTGGCAATTGATGGCACAGTGGCTGGTTTAATGGCATGGAACAGTGGTGGCAATTGATGGCACAGTGGCTGGTTTAATGGCATGGAACAGTGGTGGCAATTGATGGCACAGTGGCTGGTTTAATGGCATGGAACAGTGGTGGCAATTGATGGCACAGTGGCTGGTTTAATGGCATGGAACAGTGGTGGCAATTGATGGCACAGTGGCTGGTTTAATGGCATGGCACAGTGGTGACAATTGATGGCACAGTGGCTGGTTTAATGGCATGGAACATTGGTGGCAATTGATGGCAGGCACGGTGGCTGGTTTAATGGCATGGAACAGTGGTGGCAATTGATGGCACAGTGGCTGGTTTAATGGCATGGCACAGTGGTGACAATTGATGGCACAGTGGCTGGTTTAATGGCATGGAACAGTGGTGACAATTGATGGCACAGTGGCTGGTTTAATGACATGGAACAATGGTGGCAATTGATGGCACAGTGGCTGGTTTAATGGCATGGCACAGTGGTGACAATTGATGGCACAGTGGCTGGTTTAATGGCATGGCACAGTGGTGCGAATTGATGGCACAGTGGCTGCGTTTGATAGCATGACACAGTGGCTGCGTTTGGGCACAGTGAGACTGCAATTTTTTTTCCTTTGCGCCCCCCCCCCAAAAATGTTGAGCACCAGCCGCCACTGACCCACAATCTGCCCCATGATAGAAAGGCAAAATCTGACAATTACATTCTCCTTCGGTGCTTAGCAAATCGTCAGACACTGCCTCCGACGATCTGCTCATGCACCATGTTGACTTCACGCCAGCTGATAAACATGTCAGCTGGAGTGACGTTGCATATTGCGCATTCACAGACCCATCGGAGGCATTTTTTGATGGAGGGCATTTCTTGATAGAACACCGGCACTGGGGAGTAGTGATGAGCGGAATACGCCCTATTCGATTTCACAATATTTCACGAATATATAGAAGAATATTCGTGAAATATTCGTTAATATCGAATATTCGTGATATTTTATCAAAAATAGGGTTTTCTTCCGTCCAAAAAAACGGAGCTTACCGCAGACGGATGTTAACGGATGTTAGCGGATGCTCATCCGCTAACGGACACTAACCCATAGGGAAGCATTGAAGTCCGTTAACGGACGTCCAAAAAACGGACGAACTGAACGGACGCGTGAAAGAGCCCTAACTCTACTTACACAAACTTATATGACTAAACTAAAGCTAATTTTTTTTTTTTTTTTTATACACAAAACACAGAAGGGCAGAGAAAGTATTTGCGAATATTCGTAATACGAATATTCGCATTGCGAATATTCGGCAACATAAAACGATCCCCTCAGCTACTCGGCCCAGGGTCTCTAATCATACCAGCAATGCTTTTAGACGTCGATGGAGATCACTAGGATGTGATCTGTTTTACAAATAAATTTGAAAAAATACGAATATTCGCAATATCGAATATTCACCGCGATATTCGATTTATTCGCGAATACTCGAATATGCAATATTCGTTACGAATATTCGCGATGCGAATATTCGTGAGCAACACTACTGGGGAGCTACAGTTTATTGAGGGAACCATGAATGTCAACATGTATGTACAGTGACATACTGAAGCCGAGATTGATCCCCTCCATTCAGAGACTGGGACGCAAGGCAGTATTCCAACATGATAACGACCCCAAACACACCTCCAAGATGACCACTGCCTTGTTAAAGAAGCTGAGGGTAAAAGTGATGGAATGACCAGCCATGTCTCCAGACGTAAACCCTATTGAGCATCTGTGGGGCATTCCCAAAGTAAGGTGGAGGAGTGCAAAGTTTCTAACATCCGGATCTTCATAGGATGCATTAAGGTGAAAAAACATGAGGGTTTACAACCACTTTAAAGTGATTGTTAAGACATTTTTATTTACATAGTTGGTAAGGTTGATTAAAGACAAAAAGTCCACCCAGTTCAACCTGTCCACTTAAAAAAACAATATGTTATATTTTTGGTTTTGCACAGAGCAGCCCGATCCTGCTCTTCTCAGGTCCCCTGCAGGCATTCCGGTGTTCACAGCAATGCAGAGCCTCCTCCAGATCTCTGCGTGCATCCTCCCCCGGTACCAGCCAATACGATC
The DNA here is from genome assembly GCA_029574335.1 of Rana kukunoris. Lineage (NCBI taxonomy): Eukaryota > Metazoa > Chordata > Amphibia > Anura > Ranidae > Rana > Rana kukunoris. The sequence goes on along the minus strand of CM056050.1, from coordinate 69,596,342 downwards.
ACTTTTCTTCTTGGCCAATCGGGTCTCATGACTCACTTCCTGATTGGCCAGGAGAAGCAGGAAGACAATGGGCCAGATTCAATGGGCGGCGTAACTTTTCTTATTTACGTTAAGCCCCCACAACTTAACACGCAAGTGCTGTATTCACAAAGCACTTGCGTGTTAAGTTGCGGTGGCGTATTGTAAATTGGGCGGCCTAATTCAAAATAGGCGGGTAGGGGGCGTCTACTATTTAAATTAGGCGCGTCCACGCACCAAATGTACTGCGCATGCGCCGCCCTTAGAAAAATCCCTGTGCGCATGCTCCGAATTATGACGGTGTTTTCGATGTGAACGTAATCTACGTAAATCCCCATTCACGGACGAGTTACCTAAACGACGTAAAAAATTTTAAATTTCCCACGGTCACGACGTCCATACTTAATATAGGATGCGCCTGCTTTGGGCAACTTCATCTTTACGCTGGGAAAACCATTACGTAAACGGCGTAAAGTGACTGCGTCGGGCCCGCGTATGTTCGTGAATTGGTGTATCTCGCTGATTTACATATTCTCGGCGTAAATCAGCGAGAACGCCCCCAGCGGCCATTTTAAAATTGCAGTTAAGATCCGGCGGTGTAATACAATTACGCCTGTCAGATCTTTGCTGCAAATCGGCTTATCTTGTTTTCTGCATATAGAAAAACAGATAAGCCGGCACAAAGTGTGAGTTATGCCGGCGTATCACTGATACGCCGGCATAACTCTTTATGAATCTGGCCCAATATTAATTTGCTATTATCACACAACTGGGTGTGCTCAGGGTACAGTGCTCTGCGCCTCTGAGCACACCCTTTTTTAAGCCAATTAGAGCCTCACGCTCTATTCATGTGCATCCAAAAAAACAAAAAAAACACATAGAAATCCATGTGTCTGGCACCCTGCATGTAGATTAGGGGCCGGACCCATAGATTAGGGGGGCGGCACCCCTGCGCCCCTAATGGAGCGGCCGCCACTGGTAAGATGGCTCTGCAATGCCAACCCTCATTGTTTCAGCTGTGTAAGATTTCTGTGAACATTTTGATGACCTCTTTAACCACTTAAAGACCGGACCAATATGCTGCTAAATGCCCAGAGGCGTTTTTACAAATAGACAATTGTGCAGTCGTGCGACTTGGCTCCCAAACAAAATTCACGTCCTTTTCTTCCCACAAATAGAGAATTCTTTTGATGGTATTTGATCGCCTCTGCGATTTTTATTTTTTGCGCTATATACAAAAATAGAGCGACATTTTTGAAAAAAAATCTATATTTTTTACTTTTTGTTATAAGGAAAATCGAATAAACTACATTTTAGTCAAACATTTAGGCCAAAATGTATTCAGCCACATGTCTTTAGTAAAAAAAAATCGCAATAAAAAAAAAACTAGCTACCTAGCGGCAACAGTGACACTAATACAGCGATCAGAAAAATGATCGCTTAGTGACACTGGCAATAGGGGGTGAAAGGGTTAACTAGGGCGGTGATCAAGGGGTTAAACCTTCATTAGGGGGGTACGGGGGCTACCCTGGACCCAACACTAACTGCCTGTCACACTAACTGTCACACTGACACTAAATGCAGTGATCAGTAAATATATGATCACTGCATTCAGTGACACTGTGACAGGGGGGTGGGGGGGGTGATCGGGGGGGGGGGGGGGTTAATGTGCCTACATGTCCTGGTTTCAGTGTAGTGTTGTGCAGACTCACTGTGTGATGTCTTCTCTCCTCAGCGGCGGTTGAAAATATCGCCTGAGAGGAGAGATTACATCACTTCCCCCTTCCTGTGTTTACACAGGAAGAGGGCGTAGGTGCGCGCATTGGCTGGGAGCGATCCGGAGGGGGCGGACAAAAACGAACAGCCGCCCCCTCGTCCCGGATCACTCCTGAAGCCACGGGGACCGCCGCAAGTACCGGGGGGGGTCCCGATCGGACCCCCGACCCACATCTAGGCAGGGACGTACAGGTACACCAATGTGCCTGTACGTGCCACTATGCCGACATATATGTACATGCGGCGGTCCTTAAGGGATTAAAGGGCCAGTCCACCCAAAAGTGATATGTTAGTTATAGGTGATTTCTGGTGGGCTGAGTAAGGCCTTGACTTGGGTGTTCCAACAACAAGATCTTTGCCGTAGTTCCCAATGGTTTTCCTAGCCGGTCTTGTTTCAGCCTCCATAATTTAAGCCATTCACACCGACGTAACGCAAAATATGTGGCCTTCAGCTTCAAGAGGTTGTACCGGGGTGACTTTTGCAGCTGAACGCTGGGGGAGCAGCATTGAGTTAAAGTGGTTGTAAAGTCAGAAGATTTTTTATCCTATGCATTCTATGCATTAAGGTAAAAAACCTTCTGTGTGTAGCAGCCCCCTAATACTTACCTGAGCCCTATTTCGATCCAACGATGTTGCACAAGAGACTTGGCTGCCCAGGACTCATTGGCTGACAGCAGCGGTATGCCATTGGCTGTCAATCAAAGTCAGGAAGATAATGAAGAAAGAAGGGGCAGGGCCGAGACACGGCTCCATGTTTGAATGGGCACATAGAGCTGCGGCTCAGCTTGGGTGCTCTCATAGCAAGCTGCTTGGTGTGGGGGCAGGAGGGAGGAGCCATGAGTGTCAGCAAGGGACCCGAGAAGAGGAGGATCCAGGCTGCTCTGTGCAAAAACCACCTGCACAGGGCAGATAAGTATAACATATTTGTTATTTTAAAACAAAAAAAAAGAGAATTTAGTATCACTTTAATGATCAGTTTCTCTTGAAGGGGACTGTTGGACATTTTTCAGAGAACTGTGCCCCAAGCCCACCCACTTGTGTGACACGGCACTCCCACTACTAACCCCCCCCCCCCCCCGCGGCTCTCAAACCACTACCGCCACCCCCACATGATCCGTGAGCCTTACCTTGTAGAGGTTAGGAGGATGAGGGCGAGGTGGTGGTGCACTGCTGAATCCGGGCTCAAGGAAGAGGCTATTGCTGCCACCGGGGCTGTTGTTTCTTTTCCTGGCAGAACACAAAGTCCTAAGACCCAAGGCCAATCAGGGAGTGGGTTCTAGGACTTCCTTTTTGGCAAGGAAGAGGCTATTGCTGCCACCAGGGTCGTTGCTTCTCTGGAGCCCGGATTCAGCAGTGCACCACCACCTCATCCTCCTCCCTGCACCTCTACAAGGTAAGGCCACGGATAGCGTGGGAGGAAAGGGAGGGTGGCGGTAGTGCAAGTGGATCGCTGCAAGTGGATTGAGCGCCACGGGGGTAGTGGTGAGAGTGGATCAAGAGCTGCGGGGAAGGGAGGGGGACCAGGTCTCCCCCCCCCCAAAAAATATTGACCACCAGCTGCTACTGCTTTTCTTCAAGGGTCTCTTTGAGGGTTGATATATTTTCTGTTAAATAATATGCATTTATGTCGTTTTACGTTGAATAAGCTACGCCTCCACACTATTTACGGGCAAGTGCTGTATTCTTAAAGCACTTGCTCCGTAATTTGCGGCGGCGTAGCGTAAAGGGGATAGCATGAGGCCGCGTAATTCAAATAGGGAAGGAGGGGGCGTGCTGTATTTAAATTAAGCGTGCCCCCGCGCCGAACAAACGGTGCATGCGGCAGCCCTAAACGTAGCCCACTGTGCATGCTCCATAGTACGCCGCAAATACATTGATTTCGACGGCAACGTAATTAACTTACAGGCCTATTCGCGACGAGTTACGCAAACGACGTAAACGACGGAAAAACACTACGCTGTCCCGACGTCCATACTTAACATGGCTTATGCCGGACCTACGCAAGGTTACCCCTATTATAGCAGGGGTAACCTTACGTGTACGCAAACTACGTAAACTACGTCGACGGCGCGCAACTTCGTTCGGAAATCGGCATATCATGCTCATTTGCATATTTGACGCTGAAATCGACGGGAACGCCACCTAGAATTACATCTAAGATCTGACAGTGTAAGTGACTTACGCCAGTCGGATCTACGCCAAATCTATGCGTAACTGATTCTATGAATCAGTCGCAAGAAACAGAGATACGACGGTGTATCTGGAGATACACCATCGTATCTCTTTTGAGAATCTGGCCCACTGAGTACAATATATGGTAATGTCTGCAGTATCGGGTATATGCTCAGGTCACACAGGATAAGTAATTTTATTATCCTTAGTGAACGAAGCGCAAACATTCTAGTGATACATGGCGCTTCAGTGGACTAAATCTTATGGTCTTTGTAGCCTCCAAAGTGTGTTGCAGTGGTGACCTATTCTACGTATGCATGGCCCAGCAGTTGTATTCCATATGATGTGCTTTTGCACTAGTGTGCATGAACCTTTAAGGCCCTTGTATGTAGACACTATTTACTCTGACCCCTGTGATTGAGCTGCATTGTGTCTTGTCCCAGTTCGTTATACCAGCTGCATTGAACAGAAGATCACTGACCCTGTAATAACTGCATAGGTCATGCGCACAGAACAAAGCAGGGCAAAAACTCAAGGAAGCCAAACAAATAAAAATAATAAAACAAATAGAGCTAGCTGGATGTAGGGTCTTTGGAATGTTCCCCCTTTATTGTTTCTTTGGTCATGAATGGCTCGTAAAGTTGCTGTAGGACTCATTGACCCCTCTTTTGAGTTATCTGGGGACAGATGTCCGTATACATGCAGCCTTAAAGGGTCACTAAAGGAAAAAAATGTTTTTGCTGAAATGACTGTTTACAGGGTATAGAGACATAAAAGTTAACTGATTCCTTTTAAAAATGATTAAAAATAGATAAAAATCAATCATATAATGTGCCTCTAGTTTCACTTTCGTTTTTATAATGGTTTCATGTTTCTGTGAAGTAGAGAAGACACACAGAACAAAAACAAACAAATCCAGGGCAGTGTTTTCTTTTTAAAGTGAATCTGATTGGTTCTGAGGAGTTTTAGACACACAGCTTAGACCAGCTATCAAAATTTCCACTCGCCTACTAGCATTTTGCGAGTGGATTTAAGCTGGGGGCGAGTGATGACAGGGCTGCATGACCAACCTCCCTCCAATCTGTGCCTACACTTAGAGTCCCGATGACATTGGCGGCCGAAGAGCAAAGGTGCGAAAGAGAGAGAGGATGGATGGGAGTTGCAGAGGAGACAGCAAGAGAATGGGGAAGAGACCCAGTTCTAGTGCCCTGTCCCTCTGGTCTGCCCCCAGTGCCCTGTCTCTCTGGTCTGCCCCCAGTGCCCTGTCTCTCTGGTCTGCCCCCATGCCCTGTCCCATTTTGTTAAAGTTGTTGTTGGTAATATTTAATTGTGTAACTTGATTCTGCATAAAATATTTAACAGTGTAATTCCATGAGATAATCTATGAGGGCGTGTTTACGGGTGCAATTAGGTGCAGGGCAGTGTATGTATTAGGTGGGGCAACTGGTGGCGAGTAACTCTTGAGGCCTGGCTAGTAGCTCAGGGCTTGAAATTTTGAGCCCTGGCTTAGACCACAGTGAAAATCTGCCATGAGTTTTTTTCATAAGGAGCCAGACAACCAGGAAGTGTGGAGATCAGAGAAGTATTACAGCTACTTCAAAGCAAAAACGAACAATGAGAACAAGAAAACAGCACTGCATTAAGGTAAAGGAAGCTATTTAGCTTAAAAAAAAAAATTCCTTTAGTGATCCTTTAAATGCTATTAACTATTGGGGATAGTTCACGAAAAACGATGAGTAAAAACATTTCCGATGATCTGACGTCAAAATAATATTCTTTAATAATTCCATCTACACAGTATATTACATTTAATTACATTTAAAGCAATGAGTTACATTTACATAATTTAGCTTACAGTTCTAAATCCATGTATGGTGTAGAAAGTTAATGGTCCTTATGTAATTAGCTATTTTTATAGTAATTTTACCATAGTGTAACAAGAACAATTTGTTATTTGTATTCTAATGAACAAAATGAAAATGAATTGCACATTTCGAGGCCTACACAATAATAACAGACTGGATTGTTTTAATATCTTTATTTTTATATTCATTTGCGTAGCCAGCCCCCTCACAGTGACTCCAGTGATGCATCTGGCATCGTTTCTGCATAGCTGCAATTAGAAATTGTGTGTGTGTGAGTGCGTGAGTGCGTGAGTGTGTGTTTGTAATATGCCTAGCCAAATCCCTGGGACCAAAATGGATGTCACATGACTTTTATTTTTTCTGATATTCTGAATGGGAACAGTTGTCTCATACGTCATGAAAGGGATTTAACTGGCAGCCACCCTGGTCTTCCCCAAAGATTAAATTGTACACTATGGGCCAGATTCAGGATGGAGAGCGTATCTTTGTGCGGGCGTAGCATATCCTATTTACGCTACGCCTCCGCAACTTATACAGGCTAGTGCTGTATTCACAAAGCACTTGCTCCGTAAGTTGTGGCGGCGTAGCGTAAAGGAGGCGGCGTATCCGTGCGTAATTCAAATTGGGCTAGTAGTGGGCGTGTTGTATTCAAATTAACCCTGACCCCACGTAAATGATGCGACGAACAAACTGCGCATGCGCCGGCCGTGAACGTATCCCAGTGCGCATGCTCCAAATCACGTTGCAAATTGTCAATGAAAACAACGTGAACGTAACTTACGCACAGCCCCATTCTGAATTGGCTTACAAAAACAATGTAAATGGCGTACAATTCAACGCTGTCCCGTCGTTCATACTTAACATTGCCTGCGCCTCATATAGCAGGTGTAACTTTATGCCGGTCCGACGCCTTACATTAACGACGCAAATAGATACGCTGGCCGCAACTACGTTCGTGAATCGGCGTATCTACCTAATTTACATATTCGACACGCAAATCGACGGAAGCGCCACCTAGCGGCCAGCGTAAATATGCAACTAAGATACGACGGCATAAGAGACTTACGCCGCTCGTATCTTAGCAAAATTCCGGCGTATCTTGCTTTCTGAATACAGAAAAAAGATACGCCGTCGCATTCGAGAACTTCGAGCCGACGTAAGTTCTTACTGAATATAGCCCTATATATATATATATATTTGACCCCTTTGAAAAATACAATACTTACATGAAAATCTCATATTTGGTATGATTGCATCTTAGCCACTTGCCGATCGCCGCATGTACATTTTCGCCGCATGTACATTTTCGTCAGCAGAATGGCATGGCTGCGCAAAGGGAAGTACCTGTATGTCCCTTTGAATTTGTGCATGCCCCTGCCGCGTGCCGCATTTCCCTGTTCTGCCTAGTGACAGGACAGTGATCTTCTGCTCCCTGTCATCGGGAGCAGTGATCACTGTTGTGTCACTCGTAGCCCGGCCCCCACACAGTTAGAATCACTCCATAGGACACACTTAACCTCTTCAACGCTCCATAGTGTTTAACCCCTTGCCTGCCAGTGTCATTTACACAGTAAAGTTCTGCCTAGTGACACTGTCGCTGACCATCTGTTCCCTGTGTAAAGGTGTGTCTTTTATTTTCTATATTGGTTCCTTTAAGCTAGTGCATTGTTGGTTCACTTACCTTTTCCTTCGATTTCCCTTCTAACTGTTTTTTTTTTCTTTGTTTGAATTTCTCACTTCCTGTTTCTCCTCAGTAAGCTTTCCACCATCATCCGAGCGGTGGAAAGTAATTTAGAACAGCTTACCGATAGGGATGAGCCAAACACCCGCCCCCCCCCCCTCTGTTCAGTTCGCACCAGAACCTCCAAACGGACCGACCGTTCGTGCGAACATTTAGAACCCCATTGACATCTATGGGACTCGAACGTTCAAATTCAAAAGTGCTCATTTTAAAGCCTAATATGCAAGTTATTGTCATAAAACATCTTTAAGAACCCGGGTCTTGCCCCAGGGAACATGTATAAATGGAAAAAAGTTTAAAAAACGGTTGTTTTTTCAGGAGCAGGACTTCTGAAAAAATGACCGTTTTTAAAACTTTTTTTCCATTGATACATGTTCCCTCGGGCAAGACCCGGGTTCTCAAAGACGTTTTCACAGGCAAACTATAGACACCCAGCAGGTACAATATTTAACCCCCCTGCCGGTATCCCCGAGCGCGACTCAGGTTGGATTTTTTATGAAAATATCGATATCCCCGAGTCGCGCTCGGGGTGAATATGCAGAGCCTGCAGCGCGCGCTGGCTTACCTTATATCCAGGCGGGGTTACTGTACTTACCTTGTCCCTGGATGCAGCGATGCATCCACGCTGTGTGAGCGAGTGGTGTCCTCCATTCGACTCACACAGTGCCCGCACGCCGCCGATCTCCGTTCCCTGCGACGTAACGGCGCACGGGGGCGGAGACCGGCGGCAAATTCAAAAAAGTAAACAAACACATTACATACAGAATACTGTAATCTTATAGATTACAGTACTGTATGTAAAAAGTACACACCCCCCTGTCCCTAGTGGTCTGCCCAGTGCCCTGCATGTTCTTTTACATAATAAAAACATTTTTTTTGTGCCTGCAAACTGTAGATTGTCCATAGCAACCAAAAGTGTCCCTTTATGTCAAAAGTGATTTTCGAGCAGCTAGAAAACAGCGATAATAAATGATAATCACTTTCAGAATTGAGCGATAGCGATTTGTGGGGAAATTCGTCATAAAAAAATAAAAGTAATGACAGCGACAATTCTGCAACTGAGCAAATTTCAGATTTGATTACATTAGTGAATAATTTTTATTATAATTACATAATTATTTATAGTTATTTATTATATTATAATTTTATGATTTTGTGTTTCAAACTTTATCATACCCAGGATGTCTACTAGACTCTTGTTTGGACAAATTTAAGTGAGTTATTCCTAAGAATTGCAGGCCTACAGTATAAAACGCAGAATTTCCATGCAAAATAATTGTACCGCTTTTGGTACGTAATTCCAGACAGAATCATACCGCCAGGGAGGTTAAAGTGATTTTTTTTATTTTTTTTATTTAAGCATCATTAAAATCACGGAGCAGTGATTTTAATGATGCTTAAAAATAAAAAATAAAATAAAAATTCCTTTAAATATTGTACCTGCTGGGTGTCTATACCTGTGATAATGTCTTTAAAAAGCACAATCACCTGCCTGCCAGTAAATTAGGAAGAACTGATCTAGCTAAGCTATATAGTGTATAAATATATGTACAATTCCTGGGATGTATATATATCCTCTACACAATGTAACATTAACTGACTAGCCTGCCTGCCTGCCTGCTCTATCTACCTGCAAAAATGACACCCTCTCTGTCTCTCTCTGTTCTCTGTTAACTGCCGCAACTCACTACACAAGGCCGCCCTACAGGCAGCCTTTTATAGTGTGGGGCGTGTACTAAACACCCTGAGCCATAATTGGCCAAAGCCACCCTGGCTTTGGCCAATTATGGCTCTCCGTTTTTTGCGCGCTGTGATTGGCCGAGCATGCGGGTCATAGTGCATGCTTGGCCAATCATCAGCGTGCAATGCCGCAGTGAATTATGGGCCGTGATGCGCCACTCGAAAACAAAAAACAAACCTTTACAACCCCTTTAACCCCTTCATCGCCCCCTAGTGTTTAACCCCTTCCCTGCCAGTGTCATTTACACAGTAAACAGTGCATTTTTAAAGCACTGACCGGTGTATAAATGACAATGGTCCCAAAATAGCGTCAAAAGTGTTCGATGTGTCCGCCATAATGTCACATTCATGATACAAATCACAGATCGCCGTCATTACTAGTAAAAAATAAATTATGCTATAACTTTTGCGCAAACCAATCAATAAACGCTTATTACGATTTTTTTTATCAATAACATGTAGAAGAATACATATCGGCTTAAACTGAGGGAAAAAAAAATGTATATAATTTTTGGGGATATTTATTATAGCAAAAAGTAAATAATACTGCTTTTTTTCAAAATTGTCGCTCTTTTTTTGTTTATTGCGCAAAAAAAAAAAGTGCAGAGGTGATGAAGTACCACAAAAAAAAGCTCTATTTGTGGGAAAAAATTACGTAAATTTTGTTTGGGTGCAACATTGCACAATCACAGAATTGTCAGTTAAAGCGATGCAGTGCCGAATCACAAAAAAAATAGCCCGGTTATTAGCCAGCCAAATCCTCCGGGGCTGAAGTGGTTAAGGCAAAAAATTACCACTGTTCATAATAGGGAATAATTACTGTAAAATTCCTGCTTTCTTTTTTTCTTTCTGTGTTCTATTTGGGTAGATTTCACTTTACTGTTCCGAGGACAGAATGTGAAAGGAAAAGTCTCCTAAGTTAGAAGACATTCCTTATTAGGAAGTTGTCACCAGATGTCCCTATTGGAAGATTTCCCCCTCTCTTTATGTTCTAGTGACAACACTCAAATTGTAAAGTGTCACTGAACCAGGACAAAGTGTCGTATAGTCAAAGCTATGGTTTTCCCAGTAGTAACCTATGGCTGTGAATGTTGGACCATAAGGAAGGCTGAACGCCAAAAAATGTATTCATTTGAGCTATGGTGTTGGAAAAGACTCTTGAAAGTCCCGTGGACAGCAAGAAGATCAAACCAGACAATTCTGAAGGAAAGCCACCCTGAATATTCACTGGAAGGCCAGATCCTGAAGCTGAAACTCAAATATTTTGGCCACCTAATGCGAAGAGAGGACTCCTTGGAAAAGACCCCGATGCTGGGAAACATGGAAAGGAAAATGGAGGACAACAGAAAACAAGATGGATAGATAGCATCATCGAAACAACGAACATGAAGTTAAGCAAGCTCCGGGAGGCAGCAGAGGACAGAAAAGCCTGGTGTACTATGGTCCATGAGGTCATGAAGAGTCGGACACAACTAAACAACTGAACAAACAACAACAACAAACCTAGGACCCTGCATTCAATATATCTGGTCTCCCACAGTACTCAGAACATAGAAATGCATTTACTTTTGTAATTATAAACTGCTAAATACCTTTTCTCATCAGCAGTCTTGTGACTTATTTCAGTGTCTGGTTAAAGCTTGTAGGAGAAGTTTTCATTCTACTCTGATTGTCCTATGAGGCTGCAGGACCCCTGACCCTGGTTCTGGACAGTGCTGATTGGCCCTGTGCCAAAAAAAAAAAACTCTTTAGCAATACACACCAAACTGAGCATGAGCAAGGCTCTATACCATGGGTCTTCAAACTACGGCCCTCCAGGTGTTCAGGAACTACAATTCCCATCATGCCTAGTCATGTCTGTGAATGTCAGAGTTTTACAATGCCTCATGGGAAGTGTAGTTCCGCAACACCTGGAGGGCCGTAGTTTGAGGATCCCTGCTCTATACTATCAGGACATAGATTGGGGACAGCAGAAGAAGGGGAGGATCAGAGAAGTCAGGATCAAACAGCTTATTTGCACAATGAGGTGGATTAAGCCCTTAGGTTCCACAGTGAGTATAAAAAGCATGCGTTACTGCATATACGGCTTCGATCCAGTCTCCTGAATGTAAACATGGAAGCGACGTCACTTCTGGTTTACTCGGCTTACAAGGCGCCGGATTTAAAAAAATATACAGAATTCAGAATCGCCGTTTTCAGAAATCTGAATACTTTGAAGTGTAAAGGAGGGATTTGGGGTCTTTTAGACCTCCTATCCCTCCATAAAGAGTACCTGTCACCACCTATTACTGTCACAAGGGATGTTTACATTCCTTGTGATAGCAATAAAGGTGATCAGATTAAAAAAAACACAATTTAATATTATAAAAATAAATAATAATATTTTTTTTTAAAGCACCCCCGTCCCCGCAAGCTCTCGCAGCAAAGAAAACGCATACGAAAGTCGCGCCTGTATATGTAAACGGTGTTCTAATAACACATGTGAGGTATCGCCACGATCGTCAGTACTAGACCTTCTCTGGAACTCTAACCTGGTAACCGTTAAAAAAAAAAATTAAAAACGTCACCTATGGAGGTTTTGAGGTACTGTAATTTGTTGCCATTCCACTGGTGCTTGCAATTATAAAGCGTGACATGTTTGGTATCTATTTACACGGTGTAACATCATCTTGCACATTATACAAAAAAATCGGGCTAACTTTACTGTTTAATTTTTTTTTTATTCACGAAAGCGTCTTTTTCCCAAAAAGTCGCGTTTAAAACACCGTTGCACAAATACAGCGTGACATAAAATATTGCAACAGTTGCCATTTTATTCTCTAGATTCTCTGCTAAGAATATATATATAGGGCCAGATTCTCATACATTTTCGCTGGCGTAGCGTAAGCCATTTACACTACGCCGCCACAACTTAACAGAGCAAGTGCCGTATTCTCCAAGCACTTGCTCCGTAGTTTGCGGATGCGTAGAGTAAATGGCCCAGCGTAAGGCCGCGTAATTCAAAGGAGGAAGGCTTGTATTTAAATTAAGCGCACCCCCGCGTCGATCGAACTGCGCATGCGCCGGCCGGGGAAAAAGCCCAGTGTGCATGCTCCAGCTCACGTCGGAAAGCATCGGTGAAACCGACGTCAAAACGACGTGATCGTCACTTACGCAATGCCCTATTCGCAAACGACTTAGTAAAACGACGTAACCGACGGGAAAAGCCGACGCTGACCCGACGCCATACTTAACATGGCATCCGACGGCATCCGACAGTACTGCTTAAGGTTACTCCACATCTTTGCAGGGGTAACCTTACGTGGACGAAAACGACGTAAGCGACGACGGGCCGGCGTAAAAGCGTTCGGGAATCGGCGTATTAGCCTCATTTGCATAGGCAAATGAGAAAACAACTTAAAGACCACCTAGTGGCTGGAGTTGTCATTACATCTACGATCCACAAGTGTAATACAATTACACTTGTCGGATCTTCACCCGTATCTATGCCAAAGTGATTCTAAGAATCACTCGCATAGATACCCGGTGAAAAAAACAGCGTTACGACGGGGTATCTGAGATACCCCGTCGTAGCGCCTCTGAGAATCTGGCCCATAATCTTTGGGGGTTCTAAGTCATTTTATAGCAAAACATTTATTTTCTTGTAACCAAATGTCAGAAATAGGCTTAATCATGAAAGGGTTATCATACGATCACTTTAAAATCGGTGTTTTGTTGTATGCTTTTCTGATCGTGTGTACGGGCCTTTAGAACCCACTGACACTTGCGAATTGAGTCGTTAGCAATCACATGAGGGAAACCCAGTGGTGGTTCCGGTGATTAGCTGCGGGAACGAACCCCATTGGAAGCTACGGGAGGCTGACATCTCCTGAAGCTAGTTGCGACAGCTCACATTTATTCGCTCATGGAGCAATTACCTGTGAATGATCGGCTCTGGCTGCCGATCCCTGCTGTGTCTCCCACATGTAATTGCTAATGGCTCCATTTGCAAGTGTAAATGGAACCTAAATGTTAAGTAAAAAAAAAAAAAAGTTAGAATTTTGGGTAAAGTGAGAATCTTGGGTGAAAACAATGACCCCACACTAAAAAAATAATAATAATACAATTAATTTGAAGCAAACGTACAATAATAATCTATACACAAAAAAACACAAATAAAAAAACATGGAATGGAATTAAAGCAGAACATCATTTAAAAGTGAAAGTTCTACTTCTTCTCCTCTCCCCCCTCCTCTACCACTATGTAAAAACCTTCTGTGATAAGCGTCCCGCCAAAATTCTCACCTGAGCCCAATTTCGATCCAGCGCTGTGCTTTTGAGTTCACTTGACATGGAGGCAGCAGCGGGAATCATTGGCTGCTGCTGCTGTCAATCAAATCCTGTGAGGAGGGGGCGGAACTGTGCTATGCTGTGCCTCTCAATAGGCACACACAGCCCGGCTCAGGATCCTGCATGAGTGACGCCATAGCAAGCAGTTTGCTATGAGGGCATTCAGGAGAGAGGAGGATCCAGGAGCGCTAGTGGGGGGACCCCATAAGAGGATGTTCGGTGCCAAACCATAACACAGTACAGGTAAGTATAACATGTTTGTTATTTTCAAATAAATGAAGCTTTAGAATCAGTTTCAAGCGTGTGTTACCCTAAGGCCCCTTTCACACAGAGCGGATCAGTAATGATCCACCCCATGAACCTCCGCTTGCTCAGTGGGGATCGCTCCGTTAATCCCCCCTGAGCCAGAGGAGGACAGGGCGGTTCCCACACACTGTGCAGGGACCGCCCTGTCTTTTCTCCGCTCTCCTCTATGGGGGGATCAGATGAACACGGACCGTCTGTACGTGTTCACCCGATCCGATCCGCCAGATGGATGGAAAAGTAGGTTTTTCCTCCGTCACACTTTGACGGGTCGAATGTCAGCGGGCATGTCAGCGCTGACATCCGTGGCTCCATAGAGGAGCCAGGTCCGCTTAAAAAAGAGCCCTAACACTTCATATTCCTGATATGTGTCTGCTGTACCATGTACTTGTATGAGAAAGTATCCGGTTCTCTTTATATTGCTTCCTTTATGTGAAATCCCTGGTGATCCTGCCAGTCCCTCTGCTTTCCTATTACAAACTGAGCGCACTAAGCAGGAGAGCACAACATTGTCAGTTCTATAGCTATGCTGGGAACTTGGTGTACTCTCCTCCATTGAACAGACTTGTCCTAACACGCCTCCGCTGTACAACCATTCACTGGGAAGCTCAGGGTTTTGCTGCTTCTCCTCCCCAAGCTCTTATGCAGCTGAGAACAGAGGGAGTGTGATCACTTATAAAAAAGGGAAAAAAAAGTATTTATACTGTTTGTTTTATATCTATACTATTTTAGACCTCATGTACACCAGATGTTTTTACAGCTGTTGTTTTTGGCTTCAGTCGCTTTTTTCTGCAGCCAGCAAACTCCACATCATGTTATCCTATGTGTCCATGCACACATAGGCTGTTATCAGCATTTTTTGTCAGGGGCGTTTTCTGGCTGGAGAAACCCAGAACTAGTGGGTTTTGAGAGGAGTTTTTCAGCTGTAAAAACGCTCTAACTAAAACATGGCTGTTCAGCATTTATCTGCGTTTTTGAGCCATAAGCCTTTATGGGAGTATAACTTTGTTAAATAAAGCTAAAAAAGGTCACAACTAAAAAACGCAAAAAAAAAAACTAATGCTACAGCTACAGCTTTCTACAGCTAAATGCTACTTGGCTTTTTCTATATATATATATATTATATGTATATTATATGTCCAGGGTGCATTAAGGCTTAAAGCAGGGGTGCCCAACCTTTTGAAGAGCACAGGCCACTTAAGGGGCTTGGTAACCAGTCGCGGGCCACAATGAGTGGAGCGGGTGGATGGTAGCCCACTCAGATCTATAGAGCCCACTCTACTCTCAGCACACCAAACTTGCAGATAATAACAGTCTATTGGCCCATACACACGATCCGAATATCGGACGAAAACGATCGTCCGATGATGGATCGTACGATTTTCGGATCGTGTGTACACTACTTTCGACAGCCGATCACGACCGTTCATCCGATTAAATTCGATCGGACAAGCGCGAAAATTTTTCTCGTCCGATGTCCGATCGTCCGATTTTCGTTTAGTCAGTACAGCCGTCGTCCGATAATACAATACAAATACATTTCAACACGTGACATCACTTCCGATCGTTTTTTTCGATCGTACGATAATTTTCGTGAGTTTAAAAACCTATTTATTTTACTTGCGATTATTAAGCGAAAAAAGTCGTACGATCCGTCGGCCGATATTCGGATCGTGTGTATGGGCCATTAGGCTCAGTGCAGGTAACCCACAGGTGCACTTCTCTGGACCTGTGGATCAGTTTGAAAGCAGCCCAGTAACCACTGCAGAACAGATATGCCCAGATATACACTGTGATTTTTAGTAATAAACCTTTAATAGGAGTATTCTATTTTATTCCATCCCAGAGCAGGAGGTCGCGGGCCACATCAGAGGGCTCCGCAGCCACATGTAACCCCCGGGCCACTGGTTGGGCACCCCTGGCTTAAAGTGATTGTAAAGTCTTGTGTTTTTTCTAAAAAAAATAATAAACTTGTTATACTTTCCTACTCTGCGTAGTAGTTTTGCACAGAGCGGCTTGGATCCTCCTCTTCTTGGGTTCCTCTTCCCTGCTACTGGCCTCCCCCTCCTACCGAGTGCCCCCACAGCAAGCAGCTTGCTATGGGGGCATCCAACCCGAGTCACAGCTCTGTGTGTCCATTCAGACAAGGAGCTCCGATGCCGTCTCTCCTCTGGTTGGCTAACTGACTTTGATTGACAGCTGCAGGAGCCAATGGCACCGCTGTGCCAATCAGGAGGAGAGTCCTGGACGGCTAAGACACTCATGGACATTGCTGGAGAGAGAGAGGGGCTCAAGTAAGTAATTGGGGGTGCTGGGTGGGCTGCTACACACACAAGGTTTTTTACCTTAATGCATAGAATGCGACTCCTTTAAACTGAATGGGCCAGATTCTCAGAGGAGATACGACGGTGTATCTCCAGATACACCGTCGTATCTCTGTTTCTGAGCCCGGGTATCTATGCGACTGATTCTTAGAATCAGTTATGCATAGATTTGGCATAGATCCGACTGGCGTAAGTCACTTACACCGTCGGATCTTAGATGTAATTCTACACTGGCCGCTAGGTGGTGTTCCCGTCGATTTCAGCGTTGAATATGCAAATGAGCATGAAACGCCGATTCCTGAACGAATTTGTGCGCCGTCTACGTAGTTTGCATACGCGTAAGGTTACCCCTGCTATATGAGGGGTAACCTTGCGTAGGTCCGGCGTAAGCCATGTTAAGTATGGACGTCGGGACAGCGTCGTGTTTTTTCATCGTTTACATAGTTTGCGTAACTCGTCGCGAATAGGCCTGTACGTTAATTACGTTGCCGTTGAAATATAATTTTTAGGCTTTTTTTAAGAAGTAACACAAATGTTTTTTTCTTTATTTTTGTACTTTTACTGCAAAAATCATTTCAGTAGAATTGCTCCTCTTCTAATTAATATTGATAGACATCATATAGCTTTAGAGTAAATTGACAAATCTTAATATAAAATATTTTCTTGGTGATATAAAAGAGTAAACATAAAAAATTTCACATCACCTTTTTTTTTAGGTAAATGTTACGATAATACTCCAAACATGTATTTAATAAAAAAAAATACAGAGTTCTATTTTTCGAATAAAAAAGCAATGGACTTCCAACCTCGCTTTTGTTATCTCAAAGCGCGCCGAGTAGAAAGTATGATTATTTTCAGATGTTTTTCTTTGTTGAATCAGGCAGTATTTGAACAAACAGAGCATTAGTAAGCATTGACAAGTGGCCCCTCGGGATCTCCAGTATTAATCAGCTCTGCCCTCTGTATACAGTTTCCAGTGTGGTTTTTCCCTGCTGATGCAGTTGTAGTATTAAGCCCTGGTTTATGTTACACGCACAGGTCTATCCCCATTGATGATGCTTATCTCATGCCATATGAGATTACTGGAGATGTTATCAGAGAAAACACACTAAACTGAATCCTGAACTCAGGAAAGGTCAGAAAATTCTAGATTCAGTTCAGCTCATTTGTGTCACCCAACTCCTGACCTTCAACAAATACCTACAGTGTCTCGGAGAGGCTGTGATTTCATGAAATGGGCAGGTGAGCTGGGAATTACTTGGCATTTTCTGGTCGTTTATAATACAGTGGAACCTCGGTTTAAGAGTAACTTGGTTTGAGAGCGTTTTGATTTGCAACTTTTTTTTTTAATTCTGACTCGGTTTGCGAGTGTTGACTCGCAAGACAAGCAGAATTCAAGCTAAATAGGCCTGCAGTACCTCATTTGGCCTGAGGTACGGGGGGCGCAGAAGCCGAGCAGAGCCGAAAATAGGCCTGCAGTACCTCATTTGGTCTGAGGTACGGTGGCGCAGGAGCCGAGAAAAAAAAAACATTGGCCTGCAGTACCTCATTTGGTCTGAGGTACGGGGGCACAGGAAACAAGCTAAAGTGTCCCCGGGCCTTTTCCGACGTTTTTGGCACTCTCTGGCGGCCCCCCACCTCTGGCCACATTTGGTATTGCATCCCATTGAAGTTAATGCGGAACAAATTATTTTTACTTCCATTGACTTCAATGGGAAAACTCGCTTTGATATGCGAGTACTTTGGATTACCAGCATACTCCTGGAACGGATTGTGCTCATAACCCGAGGTTCAACTGTACTTTCTTTGAAAACGCAACTATACAGTATATGAGAACCACAAACTGAAAACGCAAATTAATTAATTTTCAATATTTATAGCAAACTCATCCATCCATCTCCATGCTTTATTTTGTTGAGAAATCCCTTTGAAAAACACCTCCCTACCATTTCTAGCGGTAGCGGCTGGTGCTCAAAATTTGGACAAACAAACTGAAACAAAAAAACATCAATTGCCGCCACTATGCCCATTAAACACAGCCAGTTTGTCCCCTCATATGCAGTTTGTGCCCCCAAATGCATCCAGTTTGTGCCCCCAAATGTAGCCAGTTTATGCCCCCAAATGCAGCCAGTTTGTGCCCCCAAATGTAGCCAGTTTGTGCCCCAAAATTCAGCCAGTTTGTGCCCCCAATTGCAGCCAGTTTGTGCCCCCAAATGCAGCCAGTTTGTGCCCCCAAATGCAGCCAGTTTGTGCCCCCAATTGCAGCCAGTTTGTGCCCCCGAATGCAGCCAGTTTGTCCCCCCAATTGCAGCCAGTTTGTGCCCCCAATTGCAGCCAGTTTGTGCCCCCAAATGCAGCCAGTTTGTCCCCCCAAATGCAGCCAGTTTGTCCCCCCAATTTTCACCAATTTGTTCCCCCAATTGCCGCCAGTTTGTGCTCCCAATTTCCACCAGTTTGTTTCCCCAAATTAAGCCAGTTCCCCCCCAGCCCGACACTTACCTTCCTCAGGTCAGCCGCCCTCTCCACGCACCCTCAATGTCTTCTCCCTCCCTCGATGTCGCTTCAGCCAATCAGGTGACCGTTAACCAGACCTGGTGCACCTGATTGGATGAGAGGCGGGCAGTGTTAGAGAAGCAATTCCCTAACACAGCACTGTTTAACCAGGGAACACACAGCCTGTGGGCCCGCTGTTTAACCATTTGGAAGCCAATTAAAGCCCACAGGCTCTAATCTGGAAGCCTATTAGAGCATTTTGCTCTAATCAGGCACTTCCAAAACACGCCCACCGCTGTTATTCAGATGGCCGGCGCTCAACAGGGGGTGGGACACCTGAATAGTGCAGAAGAGAGGGGGCAGCGCTCCTGCACCCACTATAGACACACCACTACTGATTTCTAGCCACGGGAATCTTGAGTAATGACAGATTTACTTACCTGGAATTCATCTACCCTTAGCTCATGGATGCAGAAAGAGGGTGTGCTTAGCTGAGGAAGCCCCGCCAGATGAAAGAAAAACATGTGAAAAAAGTTTTGGATGGTGGAACAAAGTGATGTCCGAGAAGAGCAATAGGGAGAGTCAACCATGGTGTATACTATCAAAAATTTGCTTTATTAGTGTTACAAAGTGTAAAAATTAGGTCCACTCGGGGTGTCACAATGATACAATTGTGGACAGCGTCCCCCAATGTACCTAGTAGTGTAGAAAGAATAACATGCCCTTAAAGACCCCTAGGATGTATGACATCATTTTGGCCAAAGCCAGAAACCAGGAAGCAACTGAAAAAAAAAAAAGTTTAAAACAAATAAATAAAACAGTGGTCTCTAGACATGCGCACTGACAATAAATTCATTTGTTTTTGTTTCATTCATTTATTTTTTGAGGTCATTCATTATGATTTGTAATTCGTAAATCCGTAAATTCGTAAATTCGGATATTCCAAAATAAGAAAGAAAATTCAAAAGAATAACTAACTATTAAATTATAGGTATTGCAATGTCCTTTCAAATTTGGCTGTTAGTGAACGTAACGAATTCAGATTTATCCAAAGTTACGAATTATCCGAAATAATGAATGCCGCATCTAAACAAATAGAAAGGGATTAAGAATCAATAATAATAATAATAATAAAACGTTTACATTATTGTTATTTATTATTATAATTTTTTTTACGTTTCTATTCATTTAGATGCGGCATTCGTTATTTCAGATTATTCGTAACTTCGGATACATTTATATTTGCTACATTCACTAACAGCCAAATTTGAAAGGAAATTCCAATACCTATAATTTAATATAACATTTCCGAATTTTGGTGTTTACGAATCTACGAACTTTAGATTTTACAAATTTTCTAATTTACAAATTTTCTAATTTACGAATATTCTAAAAAATTTGTTAAATGGGTTTTCGTTAATTCAGATATTTCCAAATTAACGAATTTGTCGAAATTTGTTAAAAGGGAATTTGGAACAAAACAAATTGCATATGTCTAGTGGTCTCTAAACTGCGACCAGTGGGCCAGATGTGGCCCTTTGCTGCATTTTCTTTTATCCAGCTCACTGATACCAACAATGGGGTATAATTTCCTCCCCCACTAACACCAATGATGGGGCACAATTCCTCCCACTGACATCAACACTGGGACAAAATTCCTCCCACTGACACCCAACAATGGGACTCATTTCCTCCCAATGACACCAACAATTGGGCCCAATGACACCAATGACGGGAGATGAATCCTCCCATTGACACCAACAATGAAGCACAATCCCTTCCACTGGCACCAAAGATGCGTTATTATTTTTTTACTGCTGATGTCGGGGCCTCTTCTACTCACAATGGCCACAGTCTGACCCCCCTAAAGTCTGAAGAATGATAAACTGGCCCCTTATTTAGGAATTTTGAAGATTACTGAAATATATTATACTTTCCAAGGCTTTTTCCCCAGAGAATGGGTGCAGGATGGGTGCAGGAAATCCTTCTCAGATTCACCCCTACCCACCTTTGAGCACCATTCCTTGGTTCCATCCCTACCTACCTCCCAGTACTGCCCCTTTTAGAGAACACAGGTGCATGTAACATTTGTGATACTAAGTAAATACTAAGGGAATGTAATAACAATTTGTTTTACATCTATACACAATATTTTTGCCTTTAATTTCTAGTTTAAACTGAATGGGGTGTTTTACAAGGTGAGGGTTTACATATACAGTACTGTAAGCAATACAGGGGTATCCTTTCTCTACCTTCAGCCTTCTGACTGGATAGTGAACAAGTAGTAGCGAACTGATGGGGTTATTTTTCTGCTCTCCCCTCCTAACAGCTATTTGTCCCTCTCCTTCCTTTGCCAATCTAAGTACGGCTGTAAAGAGGATTCTCAAGAAAAAAATTGGATACTTCCACTTCTTCAGTGATTTAGTGATTTAGTCATTCAGTATTCTTTTTTTTTTTTTTTTTTTTTTTACTTTCAATAGATTTTTATTTTTTCAAATAAAGGATACAGATAAATTATGACCAAAGGCTGAAATTACAACATCAAAACATTCTACAAACCGGGCATAATGACAGTAACAATGACTCAATTGATTTCAAATTACCCAACTGTGGGTTGATTAAAGGAATCCAGCGAGCTTAATAACAGAGGAAGGGGTGGAAAAAGAGGTGTATATGGTGATCTTGCGCTCAGGGGAAACCTGCCTGTCCCGGACACCCCTAATGGGATCAATCTGTGTCCCAGCCAGGCGCCTCCCAATCCGCCTCCTCCTATAAAATTATTTGATGGGAAATTAGAGGGTTCGAATTTGGCTTCATTGAACCTCTAGCTCATACTAACGAAATAAGATAGGCCTATAGTGTTACCAAATTGCCCATATGAATAACCGGACGAAGAACAAAGAACATTACCTTCTGGTCATACAACTGTCTTAAAAGAATAGAAGTAAGAAAGAGAGAGAGAAAAGTGGGGGTAAGAAAGAGGGAAAGGAAGGGAAACATGAGCCTAACTTGTACTGAAGGATGCAGGTTGCGTGGGGTGTACCCCAGTCGCCAAAGGTATACCACAGTGGGATGCCCATGATCCCCACACGGCTTCAAATTTCTGATTCGTGTTTGAAAGAATGCTGGCCAGTTTTTCCTGCACCATGATCCACGAAATCTTGCGTTTTATTTCTGCAATGGAAACCCTGGGCTGTTTCCAAGCCCTTGCGATGGTAATTTTAGCCCCGAGGAGCATAAATCGGATCAGCTTCTGATTGGGCTTGGATATACCCGGAATCCGAGCATTTAGGAGAGCTACAGAAGCCGTTCTGGGGACCGAGCAACCAGTAACTGTACAAATGAGGTTAAAAATCCTCTTCCAGATTGGTCTGATTCTGGGACATTCCCACCAGACATGCACCATCGAGCCCAGGAGCTGACAACCTCTAAAGCAGCTGGGATCTGATGATGGGTAGATGGCCGCAAGCCTGGCGGGAATCATATACCACCTCATAAGGACCTTTAAGTTTGCTTCCATCAGGGAAGTATTCAAGATGCCCTGAAAAGAATCAGAACAAGCTGCCTGCCAGGTCTCCAACTCCCACCCTATTTGGAGGTCTGCCTCCCAAGCCGTCATATAAGAAGACTTCTCAGTCGGGCGGGTGAGTGAAGAGTAGATGACAGATATTCCTCCCCTTTGTCCCATGGTCTGCCCGCACCAGAGCTCATAATCTGTAAATTTGGGAGGTAGAGGCCTATCCGTCCATAAAGTGTGTAGGAATTGTGATATTTGTTTGAATCTGAATTTTTCAGTGTCAGGGATGTCCAATTTAGTCACACAGTGGTCTAGTGTAAGAGGGCCTTTGGATGTAAAGAATTGTCCTATGCGGTACAGACCCTTATCCAACCACCAACTGAATGCTTTCCTGTCCATTCCAGGTGGGAAATCCGGATTTTGGAATACACTGGCTAGAGGTTGACCTTTCGAAACCAGGGCTGGAAGGTGACGAAATCTATCCCAAAGGGCGTAGGATTGAGACAGGGAGGGGGATAAAATGGGTGGTCTTCTCTTTTGGGGGCACCAGAGTAAGTGTTCTAGGGAGAACCGGGGGACAGCATGACCCTCTATGTGGACCCAGTCTGGTTTGTCCAGTTTAGAGTAAACTACGGATAGTTGAGCTAGTCTGGCAGCTACGAAGTACTTATATAGGTGCGGTAGTCCTAGTCCTCCTCTTTTCCTATGGTTATATAGAGTGTTTTGGGGGATTCTGTAACCTGACTTGCCCCAAATGAATTTGAGTATTTTGCTTTGTAAAGTCTGCACGTGATCTTTTCTGATGGGAATGGGAAGGGAGCGGAATAGATATAAAATTCTAGGAAGTAAAGTCATCTTTATAGAGTTAATTCTGCCCAGCCAGGAAAGATCATACTTAGCCCAGTTATTCATGTCGGCTGTAAGTTTTTGGTATAGGGGAGGATAGTTATTTGTGTAAAGGGATTCTGTCCGAGCTGTTAAGGAAATCCCTAGATATTTGATAGATGAGGGACACCATTCAAATTTGAATGACTGTTGGAGGAGGGATACTGTAGGAGGTGGAAGGGATACGTTCAAGGCTTGTGATTTGGCATAATTGACTTGGAGACCTGAGAATTTAGAGAATTCCGAAATTACCTTACAAAGGTTTGGTAGGCAAGTAATAGGAGAAGTTAGAAATAGTAGTAAGTCATCGGCAAAGAGCCCACATTTATGAGTTTGATCTCCACATGAAACGCCTCGAATGTCGGGGTTCTGTCGAATGGCTATCGCTAGGGTTTCAATTGCCATTGCGAAAATGATTGGGGAGAGGGGGCATCCCTGTCTGGTACCCCTTGCTATGTCTATTGGAGAAGAGTAGTACCCTTGGATTCGAATTTGGGCCTTTGGTTTAGAGTAGAGAGCTTGTATTACCCCCATAAATCTTGGGCCAAAGCCCCATCGTTCTAGTAGGGGGAGAAGATATTGCCAGGACACAGAATCAAAGGCCTTCTGCAGATCAAGAGATAGGAGAAATCCTTTTTGTTTCGGACCTCCGTCCCAGTTGGATTGCAAAATTGAGACAATGTCCACTGCCCTTCTCACTTGATCTGGGCCTTGTCGACCTGGAATAAATCCGACTTGGTCCTTGTGAATATATTTATTAATGAAAGAGGAGATACGGAGAGCTAGAATTTTTGTAAGAATTTTTAGGTCATTATTTATCAGAGAAATGGGGCGATAGTTACAGACTTCTTCTGGGTTTTTATCCGGCTTTGGGATAACCGTAATGTATGCTGTATTAAGTTGCGTACCCAGAGGGGTGCCTTGAGTTTTGGAATTAAAAAAGTTTGTCATATGTGGGACTAGGGTATCTGCAAATGACCTATAATAGAGGGCCGACAGTCCATCTGGGCCTGGGGCCGAGCCCTTTCGGAGGCCCTTGATTACTGTCGCCACCTCTTCAACCGAAAAGGGTGCTTCCAGCCTGTCTCTATGTTCTACGTCTAAGGATGGGATGGGTAGGCTGTCCAGAAAGTTATCAATCGAATCCCTGGGAATCTGTGGAGGGGCACTATACAGGTCAGAATAGAATGTTTCGAATGCCTCCAGGATCTTTTTAGGGTTGGACGTAGGTTCTTGACCTGCCAAGCGTATTTTGGGTAAGGAGTGAAACCTTGTTTTAGGGGACAATTTGGTCGCTAACAACTGGCCTATTTTTCCTTTTTGGGTGTAAAATTTATTGCCACTCCAGCGGAGAGATCTCTCCGCCTTCGTTGTGAGGGCTAAGTTAAGTTCTAATCTCAGCTTGTCAATATTCTCTAGTAAGGCTAAAGATGGTTTCTTTTTGTGTTGTGCCCTTAGGGTCCTATAAGACTTCTCCAGCCGAACAATTTCTGCTTCGTGTTCCCTTTTGATTCGCGTGGAGATTTGAATGATCTTACCTCTAATAGAGGCTTTATGGGCTGCCCACAGGGTCTCCGCAGAGATATCCTCAACATTGTTAATTGTGAAATATTCTTGAAGGGCTTTATTAATTTCCGTTGTAGTGGTTGGATTGGAAAGAATGGACTCATTTAGCCGCCAATGTCCGTTCCTTGCCATACCTGCTAAAGAGCGGATGGACATGATGACCATAGAATGGTCAGATAGGACTGTGTCTCTGATTTGGGCCTTGATCACTGCCGGAAGTACAAATGAAGGAATTAAAATATGATCTATCCTGGCATAGGTATTATGCGGGTGAGAGTAATGAGTGTAGTCTCTCTTTGAGGGATTAGACTCCCGCCAAACATCCGTCAACCCCCTGTCATGGAGTAGTTTGGCAATTTTCAGGCTGATCCTAGAGGGTCTAGTAAGTTGAGCGGACAGAGGTCTGGATTTGTCCAAACCCTGGTCAAACGCCACATTGGAATCCCCCCCCCAAATGACTGTACCTTCCAGAAGTGGAGTTAAAGTATCCAAGATTAATTGGAAAAACTTGTCTTGCCCTTTGTTGGGAGAATAGTATGAGACCAGGGAGTATAGATGACCCTCAATTTTACCCTTAACCAGTATAAATCGTCCCTCTGGGTCTTTGAAGTCAGAGAGATACTCAAAGTTACAGGATTTGGAGAAAAAGATTGCGACCCCCTTGGTCTTGTTCTCGGCATTAGCCAAGTAGAAGAGGGGAAAGTGAGAGTGGACAAATTTGGGACTGTACCGCCCAGGAAAGTGGGTCTCTTGGATCATGAGAATGTCAAGTCTGAGTGATTTGTAACTATCAAAGATCTTTCGCCTTTTGACTGGGGAGTTCAGGCCTTGAGCATTATGTGTGGCTATGTTGAGGGAGCTCTGTACGTGGTCAGCCATGGGGAACTGAAAAGTAACTCTGTCTGTCGCTACCTCCACTCACCCTGAGATGTCCTCTGTCCTCCCAACCTTGCCATTTGTCAGGATGGACGACTGGCAGCCCGGTGGACACCCCTCGTTCGTAGGTACTGCAAGCTGAAAAATAATAAATGGTTAGGCTCATGCGGGAAAGATGGGGAGTAGAAAAGGAAAGGACAGATTTGAAAGAGAGAAAGAAATGGTGAAAAAGACTCCCAATCCAACTAAGGAAAAAGATAAAAAATAAGAAAAAATACATTCTCGGGGAGGGGAGATGCCCCTCGAGAATTTCTACCAAGGTAGATCAAAAAAGAGCTTGCTCCAAATGCGAACAAGCGACCTCGCCCCCAGAAACCTTCTGGAGTCTAAGGGAGAGGTGGAGGTACATAGGGCCCACCCCAGCCAGGGTGCCCCTGAAAAATTGGTTACAGCAACTATCAAAAACGAAACCGGAAGGAATTGAGTAGATCTAAACCCAGTTTGATCGGATCTAAATCCGATCCGGATGTCCCCCCGTCCCCCCCCCAACGGGGATCGAGGAGGAGGGGACCTCAGAAGCAAGGTGGGGACCACCCCCTGCGAAAAAAATTAGAATAGATAAAGAGATCTTTTTAGCAGGAGAAATACTGTTGAAATATCAATTGTCCAAAAAGTTGATTCTTCTGATCAGAGAAAGTCTAAATCTCAGGCATAGGACCGACCAAAAATCTTGAAAGTTCAAGGAGTATATGACCAATGTGTCAGCCGAGATCTGGGTAAGTGGGTCCACTGTCTCTGGCTTTCTTAGATCTCGACCTGGTCCAGAGTAGGGAATTAGGACTGGTGGGGGTCGGTCTCTTGGAGGTGTTTGGGATGCTTTGAGAAGTATCCATGGCGGGTTCTTGCGAGATGAGCTTAAGGCGCTTTAGTAGTCTTTCTCCATCCGGAAAATTTGAGAAGGAGTAGTTTTTCCCTTTATCCGAGAACTTGACCGCAAAGGGGAATGCCCATTTATATTTTATATCCTTTTGGACCAGGACTAGGAGTAGCGGCTTTAATGACCGTCTTCGCTGCATTGTGGAGGGAGAAAGGTCTGCGTATATTTGGACGGGATGACCTTGGCACAAAACACTGGGCACAGAACGTGCTAGTCTCATGACTTCATCCTTTACAGCGTAAAAGTGGGGTTTGGCGATGATGTCCCGCGGTGAGCCGTCCTTTCTGGGTGGTCCCAGGGCTCTGTGGGCTCTATCAAGCTCTAGGCGAACTTGAGGGATGTTTGGAATCAAGTTCTGGATCAAATTTTGTACCGCTGCTGTAGTGTCAGTGATGGATTCGGGCAGCCCCCTGATCCGGAAATTGTATCTCCTGGATCTGCTCTCCAACTCGTCGATCCTGGAAAGGGCCACATCCAATTGCTCCTGTACTGTATGAATATGTTCTGAGTTCTGATCTGTGGCTGCCACCGTTTGATCAAGCTTGTCTTCTATCGCTTCAATTCTGGTGCCCAGATTCTGGAAATCTGCTTTCAAATCTCCTGTTATTTTGGTAGCAGTCTGAGCGAGTCCCCTATCCAGGAGTTCAGCCAGAGCCTGATATAAGTCAGTCACAGAGAATGCAGAAGCTGCTGACAGGGTGCTGACAGAGAATTGAGCAGGCTGGCTCCTTATGTTAGGTCCTATGAGGGGTAGTGCAGAGCCCTCCCTGTTAATCCCCTCCATATTACTGCCTTCCAGGGGTTCTGTGGGAGTTGTTGAGGGGGACATGTCCTGCTGGTAACTTACTTGAACCAGTGGGGTAAAAGGTAGGGATACCATATTTGGAAATATCCTTCCCTCAGGTATCTCTTCAGCTCCGTTTCTGTGAGGTGCTGCAGCGGCGGCCATCTTGGATTTTTGCCGTTTTTAAACTGAGTAAAAAGCGGCTTTGCAGTGTCTCTTTAAAGAAATTATCATGATAGGGGGGTGCCCTGATGTCTGGGGGTGCCGTGTATGATGAAGGCTCCCCTTCCAGCCCGTTTCTGGCTTACTTATGGGCGCCGCTGGTCTGGGGTGATGAGGAGCTCCCGGCTCAAGCAGCCATCTTCGTCATTCAGTATTCTTTGTACCTGCCTGGAGTCCAGCTTTAAAGTGGTTGTAAACCCTTACCTACACCCAGTGAAGTGACTGGTCCCAGGTAATATACACAGATATGAAACACCTACATAAGTTGTACCTGTCTATCTTAGGGTGATCACATTTCCAAACTTCCATTCAGAAGATTGAAGGATTCCCCCAGGGGAGGGGCTTTATAGGCAGCAATAGTAAGCGTATATATAGTAGTACCAAAAACAAGAAATTATTTTATGAAAATCAATAAATATTTAATTATATAGAAAAAAGATCATACAATATGACATAATATAACACTTAACAAGTCATAGAGTTGCAAAAAAATTGAAACTGATCCACATAAGTAAACTCTACAAGGCCCTTCCATTCAGGGACACCCCCCTTCCCAAAAATCAGCTCGTGCTGTAGAGAATCACAGCACAGTGATTGGACACAAGAGGTGGGATTTATGATTTCTCCAATCACAAGCAGGGGGCGGGAACTGTGCTCCTCAAGACATTCCCAGCCAGGACAAGTACTTACAGTGAGTAAAGTGGTGATGTGGCAGCCTTTTTTTGGAGCATTAGTTTGGCCTGGGGGGTGGCTGTGTCAGTTTCATTCCGGGACACTGTATTGTCCTGGAATGAAGGTGCCCGGGACAGACCTGCAAAATGCTGGCATTCCGGGACATGTGGTCACCCTAGTCTATCTGCAGTCATTTCTTCTCTACAGCTTATCAAAGTGCTGAATTTTAAATCTTGTCTGAGAGTTCAGAAAAAGAGGCTGGAGAATTGAATTACACTCTGTAAAGCTTGTTGAGGAGAGTTCTTACAACCGATTGGAGGAAAGAGACACCCCCCCCCCCTTCGCACAG
The DNA here is from genome assembly GCA_029574335.1 of Rana kukunoris. Taxonomy (NCBI): domain Eukaryota; kingdom Metazoa; phylum Chordata; class Amphibia; order Anura; family Ranidae; genus Rana; species Rana kukunoris. Next base: position 69,567,773 of record CM056050.1, on the reverse strand, counting down.
CACACAGGAACAGAGCTGAGGCTGTGAATTAGCTGGCGATCCCGCCCTTGTCACCATTTTTCTCTTGGTCTCAAGAAAACTTGTCAGATGTGATTCATGCTGATAGCAGAGAAATGAACCAGCAGACAAAAGTGACATTTAGCGTTCTTAACTATTTTCTGTACAGCGACTTTCGGTGGCTTATACCGGGATGATGCTTGCAGCTACATCTCCCTGATATCGTTTTTTAAAGCTGGTGGTTGGTTTTTTGTAATAGCAATCAGAGTGGCTAACTAGCCACACGATTGCTATTACAAGCAGCAGGAGAGGACGTCCCCCCCCACTCCCACCACCTTCCGCACCTTGCTCTGGCTCTCCTGTATCACCGGGACACCCAAGCAACCAGCCAAGATCGGCTTTGCTCAGCTGTTCGTGATAGTAACCCGAAATCGATGACATGACATCACTTCTGGTTTACTTGGAAACAATTAGCGCCATTTTTTTAAGAGCAACAAAAACCACAGATCTTGGAGTTTTGAATGCTTTTAAGCACAGAGAAGGGATTTGGGGTTTTATAGATCCCAGATCCCTCCATAAAGTGTACCTGTCATATGCTTATTGCTGTCACAAGGATGTTTACGTTCCTTGTGACGGCAATAAAAGTGACACAAAAAAGTAAAATAACATTTAAAATGTCGGTCCCACATACACACAAATAGCGATCGTCCCACACATGTCAGTTATCGCCATCAGATCATGGTCAGTAATTCTAGCACCAGACCTCCTCTGTAAATCTAAAGTGGTAACCTATAAAGGCATTTAACAACTTCAATACCGGGCGTTTCCAACCCCTTCCTGCCCAGACCAATGTTTAGTTTTCAGCTCTGTTGCACTTTGAATGACAATTGCGCGGTAATGCAACACTGTACCCAAACTAAGGGCCAGATTCTGGTAGAATCCGCGGCGGCGTAGCATAAGCCATTTACACTACGCCGCCGCAACTTACTGGAGAAAGTGCCGTATTCTCCAAGCACTTGCTCTGTAGTTTGCGGCGGCGTAGTGTAAATGGCCCGGCGTATCCCCGCGTAATTCAAAGGGGGCGACTTGTATTTAAATTAAGCGCGCCCCCGCGTCAATCGAACTGCGCATGTGCTGGCCGGGAAAAAAGGCCAGTGTGCATGCTCCAGCTCACGTCGAAAACCGTCGTTGAAACCGACATGAAAACGACGTGATCGTCACTTACGCAATGCCCTATTCGCGAACGACTTAGTAAAACGACGTAACCGACGGAAAAAGACAACGTTGACCCAACGCCATACTTAACATGGCATACGACGGAACTTCGTAAGCCTACCCCTCATATAGCAGGGGTAGGTTTACGCCTACGGAAACAACGTAATCGGCGACGAGGCGGTGTAAAAACGCTCGGGAATCAGTGTATTAGGCTCAGTTGCATAGGCAAATGAGAAATCAACGTAAAGGCCACCTAGCGGACAACAAAGGAATTACATCTAAGATCCGACGGTGTAAGTGTTTTACACCTGTCGGACCTTCGCCGTATCTATGCGTAAGTTATTCTATGAATCAGACGCATAGATACCCGGGGAAAAAAACAGAGATACGACGGTGTTTCCTGCGATACACCGTCATATCTCTTTTAGGAATCTGGCCCTATATCTTTATGTTTTTTTCCCCCCCACAAATAGAGCTTTCATTTGGTGGTATTTGACCACCTCTGCGGTTTCTATTTTTTTGCGCTATAAACAAAAGAGCGTTAATTTAAAAAAAAAAAGCTATATTTTTTACTTTTTGATTTAATAAGCATCACAATTAGGCCAATATGTATTTTTCGAAAAAAAATTGAAAAAAAAAGCAATAAGCGTATATTGATTGGTTTGCGCAAAAGTTATAACGTCTACAAAATAGGGGATAGATTTATGGCATTTTTATTTATTTTTATTTTCTTACTAGTAATGGCAGCGATCTGCAATTTTTATTGTGACCGTGACATTGTGAACGACATATCGGACACTTTTGACACATTTTTGGGACCATTCACATTTATACACCGATTAGTGCTATAAAACTGATTACTGTGTAAATGTGACTGGCAGGAAAGGGGTTAACACTAGGGGGCTATCAAGGTGTTAAATATGTTACCTAGCGAGTGATTCTAACTGTAGGGGGCAGTGACTCACAAGGGGAGGAGACTGATCTGTGTTCCTCTGTACTGGGAACACACATCCGTCTCCTCACCTCTGACCGGATGTGGATCTGTGTGTTTACACACACAGATCCACGGTCCTGCGGTGATGACAGATGACGCACACCGGGTCCCGAGCCATGGGGCGGGCGCATGCAAGCCCCCTAGATGGCCGGGAAGCCCAGGACATCATATGATGTCCACCCAGGATGGGAGATCCCTCCTGTGGATGTCATTTGACTGTGGGCGGGTATTGATGTGGTTAAAGCACCATCTATGGATAGTAAAATGTACGCTGTTTGTCGCGGTTGCACGGGAGTGCGCAGTTTTAAAGTGTGACTTGTTTGGTATCTTTTTACTTTGCGTAACATCATCTTTTATTTTTTGCCATAAATTGGGTTATGTATTGTGTTTTTTTGCATTCAAATAAAAAAAGTGTATTTTTTCCCCAAAAATTGTGTTTGAAAAAACGCTGTGCAAATATCACGTGACAGAAAAAATTGCAAAACCCACCAATCTATTCTCTAGGGCATCTGTGTTAAAAAATATATAATGTTTGGGGTTCTAAATAATTTTCCAGCAAAAAATACTAATTGTTACAGAAAAGGCCTAGTTTGAAGATGGTTAATTTAGAGGGGTGTCAAACTCAATTTCATTGTGGGCTGCATCAGCGTTATGATTTCCCTCAAAAGGGCTGATTGTATCTGTCCAGCGCATCCCCACCCCTTTACATTAGATGTCGAGAGCCCCCCCACCATCACAGTGTACCCCCTTTCCCCAGAGGTGTATTTAGGTTTTGTGCTGCCCTAGGCCTGACTAAACTCGTGCACCCCCTAATTTAAATATGACCCACCCCTTCCTCTTACGGCCACACTCTGTGTTGTTTAAGACCCTACCTGAAATTTTCGAGTGAGGACACTAGTTCTGAGGGCCTGGGGGGGGGGGGGCAATGGATTCCCTTAATTTACTTAGATTCCCTCTTACTTTCTGGTTGCCCATAGAGCAGGAAGTGAAGGGAAATCTTCACAATGGGACAGGGATGGTAAAAAAATAAACTGACAGGGGCTATACTCTACCCAAAATGAAAAAAAAAGTGTTGCCTAAAGTTCTACTTTAAGTAGATGGTGCAGCAGAAACATATAGCACAGTGAGGAAGGTTTGTGGTCCAGGATGATAAAACAGTCAAAATTGGAACCCCCCACAGTTGCGGAATGCCGGCTGCTCGCATACCAGAAGCAGCGCGGCTGCTTTTTGGGGGCGCTAGACTAATTTTCCTAACCGTGTAGCGCAAGCCAGCGGGGACTCTTTTCGTGCTGCCCCCCTGCAAAGTGCTGCCCTAGGCCTGGGCCTTGTTGGCCTAGGCCAGGATACAGCTCTGCCTTTCCCTATGCTACTGCTGAGAAGAAGCTGGATGCATTGCTTGAAAGCAGAAAGTACAGGGTCTGGAGTAGGACCAGAGGAGGGATATGCTATTTTCATAATTCATGCCTGAGGTTTACAACCACTTTAAATAGTACTTGAGCTGGATCTGTTCCCCATACTCTGAGGCCGCGTACACACAAGGAGATATATCCGATGAAAACGGTCCGACGGGCCGTTTTCATCGGACATGTCTCCTGAGAGATTTTGGTCTGATGTGTGTACACACGATCAAACCAAAATCCCCGCGGACAGACAGCGCGGTGACGTGACGGTGACATTGACGCCGCCACATCACCAAACCAGGAAGTAAAATACTTCCACGCATGCGTCGAATCCATTCGACGCATGCGGGAGATTTCGGTCCGCTGGTTAGGGGTACTAACCAGCGGACATATCCGACAGACAGCTTTCCAGCAGACAAGTTTTAAAGCATGGGGGGTGATTCTTGGTGGTGGCATTTATTTTATTAGTGCATATTGTAAAAGAAAAGCTTTTTTTATGTGGTCAGTAAAATGTGTGCCGGATGGTTTTCCATAAGCCAAGTAATTTTATCCTAAACAACCACCAGGCAGACTTACAAAAAATGGACCACATCAGCTAAAGGCCACTATACGTGCCTTGAAAAAGTATTCATACCTCTTAAGATGTTTCACATTTTGTCATGTTACAACCAAAAACGTATATGTATTTTATTGGGATTTTATGTGATAGACCAACACAAAGTGGCACATAATTGTGAAGTGGAAGGAAAATGATAAATAGTTGTAATATTTTTTTACAAATAAATATCTGAAAAGTGTGGCATGCATTTGTATTCAGCCCACTTTACTCTGATAGCTCTAACTAAAATGTAGTCCATCTGTGTCTAATTTAATCTCAGTAAAAATATAGCTGTTCTGTGAAGCCCTCAAAGGTTTACCCTAGAATCTTAATGAGTAAACAGTATCATGAAGGCCAGTGGAGAAGTTTAAAGCAGGGTAAGGTTCTGAAAAAATATCCCAAGCTTTGAACATCTCACAGAGCACTGTTCAATACATCATCTAAAAATGGAAAGAGTATGGCACAACTGCAAACCTACCAAGACATGGCCGTCCACCAAAACTGACAGGGAGCATTAATCAGAGAAGCAGTCAAGAGACCAATGGTAACTCTGGAGGAGCTTCAGAGATTCACAGCTCAGGTGAGAGAATCTGATCTGTCTACAGGACAACTATTAGTCATACACTCCACAAATCTGGTCTTTATGGAAGGCAAACATGTGGAAGAAGGTGCTCTAGTCAGATGAGACCAAAGTTTTACTTTTTGGCCTAAAAGCAAAACGCTATGTGTGGCGGAAAAGTAACACTGCACTTCACCCTGAACACGCCATCCCCACCGTGAAACATGGTGGTGGCAGCATCATGTTGTGGTTCCTTGTTAGGCTTGTCGAGAAACTTGAGAAGCTGTCTTTGCGTACACACTATCAAGACCAAATCTCCTCGTTCTCAAACTCGGACTTCAACACATACAACGGCAGGGGCTGCTTTTGCTAATCGCATATTATCTGCGTGTTAGGTAAAAGTTTGGTAAGAGACATTTGCACTTTTCAGTCTGTTACAGCATGACAAATGTGCTATTTCCATTACAAATAGAACTTTTACCGAAGGTGCGCGCGCTTCTAAGCATACACACCAACGTGTTTCTCATTGCAAAACCAGCCCGACTAGGAACACGATAACTCCGTCGAGGAAAAAGAGAACTTGCTCTCTTTTTTCTTCGTTGAGTTCCTCGACAGTTTACTCGATGAAAAGCATGCACACGACCGTTTTCCTCGGCAAAAAAGCTCTCCAACCAAGTTTCTTGATGGATTCTGTCGAGGAAAACAGTCTTTTATTTTTCAAACAAGACACACAAAAACAACTGTTCTTCAGCACACCAAACAAAAAAAGTGCATTAACTTCTAAAATAAATCATAGAGATGGCTCACCACCAGCATAAACCTGTCCCACCATAGGGTTTAAAGTCCCCAGGTACAAAATATTGTACATTGCAATGTCATATACAGTACAGACCAAACGTTTGGACACACCTTCTTATTCAAAGAGTTTTCTTTATTTTCCTGACTATGAAAATTGAGTCACACTGAAGGCAACAAAACTATGAATTAACACATGTGGAATTATATACATAACAAAAAAGTGTGAAACAACTGAAAATATGTCATATTCTAGGTTCTTCAAAGTAGCTAACTTTTGCTTTGATTACTGCTTTGCACACTCTTGGCATTCTCTTGATGAGCTTCAAGAGGTTGTCACCTGAAATGGTCTTCCAACAGTCTTGAAGGAGTTCCCAGAGATGCTTAGCACTTGTTGGCCCTTATGCTTACACTCTGCGGTCCAGCTCACCCCCAAACCATCTCGATTGGGTTCAGGTCCGGTGACTGTGGAGGCCAGGTCATCTGGCGCAGCACCCCATCACTCTCCTTCTTGGTCAAATAGCCCTTACACAGCCTGGAGGTGTGTTTGGGGTCATTGTCCTGTTAAAAAATAAATGATGGTCCAACTAAACGCAAACCGGATGGAATAGCATGCGGCTGCAAGATGCTGTGGTAGCCATGCTGGTTCAGTATGCCTTCAATTTTGAATAAATACCCAACAGTGTCACCAGCAAAGCACCCCCACACATCACACCTCCTCCTCCATGCTTCACGGTGGGAACCAGGCATGTAGAGTCCATCCGTTCACCTTTTCTGCGTCGCACAAAGACACGGTGGTTGGAACCAAAGATCTCAAGTTTGGATTTATCAGACCAAAGCACAGATTTCCACTGGTCTAATGTCCATTCCTTGTGTTCTTTAGCCCAAACAAGTCTCTTCTGCTTGTTGCCTTTCTTTAGCAGTGGTTTCCCAGCAGATATTCTACCATGAAGGCCTGATTCACACAGTCTCCTCTTAACAGTTGTTCTAGAGATGTGTCTGCTGCAATAGGTGGCTACTTTGAAGAACCTAGAATATGACATATTTTCAGTTGTTTCACACTTTTTTGTTATGTATATAATTCCACATGTGTTAATTCATAGTTATGATGCCTTCAGTGTGACTCTACAATTTTCATAGTCATGAAAATAAATAAAACTCTTGGAATGAGAAGGTGTGTCCAAACCTTTGGTCTGTACTGTGTGTGTGTATATATATATATATATATATATATATATATATATATATATAAAAATATATACACACACATATATATATATATATATATATATATATATATATATTACAACACACACGAGCAGTATGCACATGGAAGCATTTATCATCACTGTCTGCTTTCCAGCAATGGTTAGCGCAATGGGCTGGGGGTGTGTCCTGGACCAAGCTGTGATTCTACTAAAGTATTTTCTAAAGTCAGGGTCCTTGCTTTGCTGTCAGTCAAATACTTACAAATCATGTTGGCAGGTAAAACAGGCCTTACATATGTATTTCAACAGTATTTCGCTGCTTGCCTGGATTTCAGCTTAAATCCCTGTACAAGACACTCTGTCATTCTTCACTAATCATAGCATACTACACTGTCATGGTGCGGCCATATTGTTGGTATATAAGAGCTGCAGTGTGTTGTGCTTAAGTCATAAAGTGATATGAAGTGTGAAGTGGTTAGGTGAGGCATTGCCCAGAGAAATATTATGATAGCATGATTCATCTTTTTCCAGCAATTAAACCTTCTAGATATGAGATGGTAATAAACTGCGTACCCAGGAGATCCGTGTGAAGAGTAAAACACTGAAAGAGCGAGTTATAGATGTGTGACGTCAGGGTGGACTGGTGCTGAGCAATAATATTAGCATCACACAGAAACAAAGGAAAGGATTTAGGCCATAAATATAAATTAATCCCAGTATCAGTAGCCCATCTGTCACTGCTTTCATTTACTTAAAACCACTTTTCTTTCCATCCATCCATTGAAGATGCATCTAGATAGGTCCAATCTATACAGAAAAAATGAACTCGGTGTATTATCTTATTGAAAGCTACATAAGAACATTTGTATTATCGTTGTTCACAAAGTTTGTCTGTGTGAGTTAAAATTTCCTAAATTCATTTAAAGGGCCAGCCTACCTTTAGCCGATAGAGCAGCTAAATGACTTGTGCCGCGTACACACGATCATATTTTCCGTCCGAAAAACCTTGGATGCTTTTTTCAACTGAATTCCGCTCAAGCTTGGCTTGCATACACACGGTTACACAAAAGTTCTCTGAACTTTTGACCGTCAAGAACACGGTGACGTACAACACTATGACGAGCAGAGAAAATGAAGTTCAATGCTTGTGAGCATGCGTCAAATTGTTTCCGAGCATGCGTCAAATTTTGCACGTTGGAATTGGTACATACGATCGGATTTTCCAATAGGAATTTTTTCCTTTCGGAAAAATTGAGAACCAGCTCTCAATCTTTTGCTGGCAGAAATTCCGCCAGGAAAAGTACGATGGAGCCTACACACGGTCGATATTTCCAATCAAAAGCTCACATCGGACTTTTGCTGTCGGAATTTCCGATCGTGTGTAATGACACTTTACTACAATGTAAAGTAGTGAGTGTACAGCTTGTATAACTGTGTAAATTTGCTGTCCCCTCAAAATAACTCAACACACAGCCATTAATGTCTAAACCGCTGGCAACAAAAGTGAGTACACCCCTAAGTGAAAATGTCCAAATTGGGCCCAATTAGCCATTTTCCCTCCCCGGTGCCATGTGCCATGTGACTCAAGTGTGTGTGGCAGAAACCAGGTGAGAAGTACAAGGCGCCTCTAAGTGTAGCAATAAGTTGCTAAATCTTGTACCTTCATTAAATGTAACCATATTGCTACACTTAGGCCACGTACACATGACCAAATACATCTGTTCAAATCGGTCTGACAGATCTGTCTGCTGGGCTGTTTTGATCGCTGTACACACGATCAAACCAAAATCCCCGCCGGCAAACAGCGCGGTGACGTGGCGGTGAAGTTGACGCGGCCACGTCACCGCACCAGGAAGTAAAACACTTCCATGCATGCGTCAAATCCATTTGACGCATGTGCGAGCAGATATGTCTGCTGGTTAGCGTACTAACCAGCAGACATGTCGGACGGACGGATTCCCAGCAGACAGATTTTAAAGCATGCTTTAAAATCTGTCGGCTGGCCAAATCTGTCTGTCCGCCCGTACACACGATCGAATCTGTCTGCTGAAACGGTCTGTCAGACCGTTTTCAGCAGATAGATTTGATCGTGTGTACGCGGCCTTAGAGGTTCCTCTCTTCTTTTTTATACTCAGTTGTGACATGACGTTACTCTTATATCAAGACATTGCTTGTATATCAAGGCAAAACTTATTAAAACATTTTGCTTGCTCTAAAACCAAGTTACTCTCAAACCAAGGTTTTACAGTATATATATATATATATATATATATATATATATATATATATATATATATATATATATATATATATATATATTTACATTAAATAAACACACAGGGGTAGATTCACATAGATCAGCGGATCTTTTGATCCGCGTGATCTATCTTTTTTACGATCAGCCTGTGCCAGTTTTTGAGGCAAGTGCTGTATTCAGAAAGCACTTGCCTCGTAATTAGCCCTGGCGGATCGTAAATCCCCCAGCGGAATGCAAATTCCACGGCTAGGGGGAGTTTACTATTTAAATCACGCGCGTCCCCGCGCCGATCGTACTGCGCATGCGCCGCCGGCTAAATTTCCCAGCGTGCATTGCTTCAAATGACGTCGCAAGGACGTCATTGTTTTCGTCGTTAACGCAATTAACGTATGGCCGTATTCCCGAACGACTTACGTAAACGACGTAAAAAATTCAAAACTCGACGCGGGAACGACGGCCATACTTAACATAGGATACGCCGCACTTACCCCGCATATAGCAGGGGTAACGATCCGCCGGAAAAAGCCGAACGCAAACGACGTAAAAAAAAGCGACGGCCGGGCGTTCGTTTTTCAATCGGCGGTTCTCCTCATTTGCATATTTGTCGCGTATAGTAATAGAAGCGCCACCTAGCGGACGGCGGGAGATTGCAGCCTAAGATCCGACAGTGTAACTCACTTACACCAGTCGGCTCTAAGGGAGATCTATGCGGAACCTGATTCGAGGAATCAGCCGCATAGATCCGAGCGTCGGATCTCACAGATACGACGGTGTATCAGTAGATACACCGTTGTATCTCTATGTGAATCTACCCCACAGTATATATATATATATATATATATATATTAAGATTTACACAGGGGCTTACCATCATTTATTTAGCTACAAAGCAAGTGTATGTTCAGTTTTTAGTCAGCACAGGTGTGTCATGACATCATCTTTATCAGGTTTATTGATGACGTCATTGCAATGTCATCAAAGTTATTGATGTATAAAGTCCCTTTTTTTTCATGGTCTGTCATTAAATATTGTCAAAGTGAAGCTTTTGGAGATTTGATAGCTTGCATTATATTAAAATGTTTAATAAGCCACTTATGTATTTAGCCATAATTTAGCCATGTGTACATAATTCTGGATTAACCAATTCCTGGCCAATGCAAAAAAAAATAAAAAAATGTTTTTCTTTTGACGGTTAGACAATAAAATGTGTGTATTATTACATGTTGTCATTTTATCGTCCTGGTTGTTTTTTAATGCATGGCAGGAGTCAGGTTACCATCAGATTAACTGCCTCTCAAGGAACTGAAGTAAGGGATTATGGAGTGGTAATCAAACCCCTGCCGTGCCCTGTTGACATTAGAGCCACACGTGAGTTTTTAAGGCTTCAAATTTTGAAAAGCCTCAGGGTTGTCAACACAGCTCAGGCACAGATGACTGCAGAAGACGTCTCCAGGGATGTGGGTGAGGTCTTCAGTTACTAGAGCATGCTGAAGTAGTGGCAGACAGGCCCTTCTGAGCGTCTGTAAACACACTAATGGACGGGGTCCTTTCATTGCCCCATTGTCAGGAATAGTGCCATGGTTGTCCCTCTATTCACTTGTTGCCTCCTGATATTTGCACCAGCAGAAAGCATGTCCTGTATTAGCAATAATAGAGACTTTTTAAAATTGACGGTATGGTCCAAAACTTCCATCATGTTTTTTTCTAAGGAGTCTTTATTGTGCTTCGCTTTTTGATTTATTTAATGTGTAACTAAAGCTCCTTTCTAACGTTCCAGCATGCATTATTCAGACCGGACCAGGGGCAGACTGACAACTCATGGCATCTATAATCTTGGGATTTAAAAAAAAAAAAGATTTTCACTTACTGTACCTGATTTTACTGAGGCTGGCAACCCTGATTGGGCCCCCTAGTGGCATGGGGCCCTCAGGCAGTGCCCGAGTGCCGAATGGTCAGTCCGCCCCTGGACAGGACTATGGCTTCCCAGTAGGGTTTCTGGCTGAAGTTGTCTAAACTGAGAGTGTTGCGCAATCTTTCACGCTTCACAAAGCCAGCACTAACAAAACACGCCCCACCGCCAACACACATGGTAAAGGAGAGAGGGCTCGATCTGCTCCTCTTCCTTCCACCCCTATCCCTCTGTGTCTGCCCACACTCCTCAGAAAAGGAAGGTGAGGGCCGGAAATGTGAAGGTCAGCAGCCTCATACATCTGGATGAGAGGTGCTGACTGCCAAGGGGCGAGTGAGCTCAACATTCATCATTAATCATTCTCTCTCCTGCCTCTGAGAGAGTACACCAGGGTAAATCAGGGTCCTCAGAGCACCCCTCACTTTAAAGTTCCCTTTTACATCAGAGGCCACAGTGTTCCCCTTACATGAGAGCCCTCTCCGTTCTCATCGTTCCCCCCTTAAATCAGGGTTCCCAGAGTTCTCCCTTACATCAGAGTCTGCAGAGTCCCCCCTTAAAGTGAAAGGGAACTCTGCATATTTAGATGTAAAAGGGGAACTCTGTGGACTCTGATGTAAAGAGGGACTTTTGTCATTAACTTCATATGATTAGAAATTTAATTTAATTGCAAAATATATGTATAGTTTATACTGTGAAAAAATAAAAAATAAATTGCTGTGCGCCACTAAAGTGTTCCGGTTTGACTTGAAGAAAAGGTGACAACCCTATCCCAGGTCCATCTTGGGAGCGGGCAAGGGAGGGTGGCTACCCACATTCTTTTAGCAAGGGTGGATGGGGAGTCCATAACCAGTGGACCTACCCAGGGCTGGATTTGCTCTCCCAGCCGCCCCGAGACCAGGTTCTGCGCAATGCACCTCCTCACCTCCCCGCCAACCGAACCACCCCCCCCCTCCCCAAATCAACGGAGAATGGCAACCGGGTGGCAGTGATGCCACGGTTAGTTCAAATATTATTTTTCTTTTTTTTTGTATAATTTTCTTATTATTTTTAATATTATTTTTCTTATTCTTTACTTTTTAATTACTTTTTTATTTTAAAAATGTAATTATTATTTCTTATTTATTTATTTTTATGAAAAAAAAAATTAATGCCGCCCCTCTGCACCCTACCGCCCCGAGGCCCGGCCTTGGTGGCCTTGTGGGAAATCCGGGCCTGGACCTACCCCAACACAGATACCCGACATAAATACTTTTTTTATCGAACTACACATTTCCTGTTCTCTGTGACACTCTAGTCACTAGCAGTGCCAATTTCCCTCAGCACCTATCAAGGAAGGGTGGCTATGTTCCTATATGCAGTGGAACAGGGATGCCGACTGTCAGTAAATTCACGGACGGTTTGCAAAATCCAGGATTTTTACATCTGTACATGCAGTCTGCATGTCCCTAATGGCCATTCACAGACAGATGTAAACATTTTGTAAACTGTTCTTGAATTTACTGACAGTTGGCAACCCTGCAGTGGGAACATGGAGTAAGGACGTAGACACCCTCTAACAGGAAGTCAGATCGCAGAAAAAAAATGGAGACAGGAAGGAGCCCCGAGAGCAATAGATAGTATTTTTTTAATTAAGAACACATACTTAAATAGAGTGTAAAAAAAACAGTTTATTGTCGATTTAAAGCCAAACTTCAGAGTTTTTTTTAGATTCTGCTCTGTACAAAAAAAACATAAAAATAAAGGTACTACTAGGTCCTGAAACTTATAGCTTTACTGATGCTGGTGTCATAGCGACCCGTCATAATTGGTAGCAGAAGTTACGTTCCGCCACCGCCATCTTGTTACACCCCACGCTCCTCCACTTTAATGATACACTGAGAAGGGGGCAGGCGGACATCTTGTTACACCCACCAGAGTTTTGCCTTTCACAGTTATTTTTAACAGTAAACAGAGCTTATATGGTGAAATACAGGATTTAGAAATCCATCATACTGTTCACATGTTGAATTATAAAAGCAGCGCTGTTCTGGCACATTAGAAAACCTGTGAGATCAGCAAGTTTGCCGCTACTTTTAAAATTCAACATGTAAGCAGTCTGTCGGTTTTGTAAATACTGTAATTCAGTATACAAGCTCCGTTTTCTTTTAAAAGTAACTGTGAAATCCAAAACTCTGATAGGTGTAACAAGATGTCTGCTTGCCCCCTTCCCTGTGTATCATTAATGTGGAGGAGTGTGGGGTGTAGCAAGATGGCTGCGACGGAACGTCACTTCTGTTAGCAATTCTGATGGGGTCTCCTAATCTGACAGAACAGTGGATACTATCATCAATGCTGTAACTGAGAGTTCACAGAACGATAAAAAAAGGGAGAGGAAGAGCTTGTAAATTATAAGATCTACCCCTGTCCATTCACAGAACTTCTTGTATATTGTAAAAATAATATAAGGCTTTTGATGAATGGACAAGGGGAGAGTAGAGGGCAGCTACACGACACAATCCCTGCTCTGTATGAGAACTGGAACTCTTGACCGTAGGGCTGGATGAAGAGAATGTTTCTAGTATCCGCCGTCAGTGAAGCTATCATTTTTACATTACACAGTAGCAACCAGGACCTAGGATTACCATTATTAGAGGTAACACATTTGTACACAACAGAATTGAAAAAAATCCTGTAGTCCCACTATACTGTACTTATTATAGTGATGCAAATCAAAGAGACATTGAAAACAAATGTTAACTTCTTCTGAAGTTGCCTTCTGATTTTGGAGGATGATCATTAGATCCAGCCATTTACAGTCAAATCAGGAAATGTTCCTATTTGTAGACACCTCCCTAGCTCATCCAGCCTGGGGGAAGAACATTTTCTTTGCAGATTACTGTTGTAATTCCAGAGACAACCCTGCAGTACAGTGAGTTTACTCAACGAGCTGCTTAGATTAAATTTGCCCACACTGCACAGGTCAACTGCTCATTTTTCGCCTAGGGGATTGGAGGAAGACTTACTTACCTAAAGCCGGCCATAGATGGTTAGAATCTTGGCTGGTTCAGCAGCGACTGGCCGAGATTCGAACGATGTATGGGTTGTTGAATGTACCCAAGATCGATCGCGGGAATAGCTCCCGTAGTTGCAGGAAAGAAAATTGCATCGTCTATCGCCGGCTTAATCCTCTGGTCCTCCCAGCACATGACTGGTCCAGCACCCCCACATTCCAACAGTCTTGAATTGTGGACCATAGACTAGAAACAATCCACCGCTGAACCGTGGAGGAGCTCTGTTTTCTGGTGGAACAAAGGGTTAGGTGAGTATAAGCGTTCACCTCACCCCAGACAAAAATGGGGCATGGGAAAACTTTTTTTTAAAGTTGAGCTTTAAAAAGCATCAAACCCCACCTTAAAGGGTAAGTTCACCTTTTAAAGCATGTTATGCGTTACACCCAGAGCTTTTTTTCTCAGAAAATAGGTGCAGGAACTCAACCACGACCTGTTCAGATTTCACAAACAGTAGAAGGGTCTTAAAGGGGCATTAAATACCAGAATTGCATTACATACAGTGTACAGAGTTCAGGGGGTTACAAAGCAGTCACTTGTAAACACAGAAACCAGACTTCTGTGTTCACAAGTGATTGTGGTGAGCGGGCACCAAAGGGTCTGAGCCAAAGGTGGTGGAACTGAGTTCCACCAAGTTCCCCCAGAAAAAAAGCCCTGGTTACACCCATTATTAGGGTGTAACACATAACTTGCTCCAGCTCCTGTCTCCCTCACCCCCTGATCTACCATCCTTTAACAGCGGGTGGGGAATTTACTTCCAGCACCTGCTGTCACATTTCAAAATTGTCTTGTGGGTGCAATGCTTTGCACACTACTTGAAAAAAAAATTACTTTTTTTTCCTGCAAAAATATATGCATTTTAAAAAAAGAAATAATTTCAATGTGTAACTTTTTGACAAAATAGTGAACATTTTCTGAAATCTTCCAAATTTTCTCCATATTTCAGGTAAATGAGAGCTCATGATTTCATTTATCACTAACCAGTACTTGCCATGTTCCACTGCGCAACAGAAAAATTTGTTACAGATTATGGGCCAGATTCAGATAGGACTTACGCCGACTTATCTACTAATACGCTGCATAAGTCCACGGATGCGCTGTCGTATCTATGCGCCTTATTCTTGAAAAAGGATACGCCTGAATTTTGGCTTCACCCGACCGACGTAAGTCTCCTACGCCATCGGATCTTGGGCACATATTTATGCTGGACGCAATTGGCGTACCCATGTTAAATATGCAAATGTGCAAGATATACGCCAATTCACGAACGTAGATGCGCCAGGCGGAAAAGATACGTGGTTTGCGTAAGGCTTACGTCCGGCGTAAAGTTACCCCTCATAAAGCAGGGGTAAGTCATGCAAAGGTATGAACGAGGGAACAGCCGCCGTATTGTATGATGTTTAAGTAGTACTACGTGAATAGGGCTGTGCATAGGTTACGTTCAGTGATTCAACGTATCTTAGGCGTTTGTCCCGACATGATTCTGCGCATGCGTACTGAGATGCGTCCAAGAGCCGACGCATGCGCAGTTCGTTTTTTGAAGCTCAGCCTATCATTTGCATGGGGTCACGCTTCATTATAATATATCACGCCCACTTCCAGCTAATTTGACTTACGTCGGCTTACGCTGACAACTATACGCTACGCCGGCGCAGCGTTGAGCGCATATTCTTTGTGAATAGCAGGCTTGCCTCTCAACGTTGCGCCGGCGGAGCGCAAAGAAGATACGCTACGTCGGCATAAAGATGTGCCGTTCTACGTGAATCTCCCCCTATATTATTACAGTTCATTATCATTATGGTGACTGCCAGCTAAAGTTTTGTAGGACATTATGGGCCTCATAAAAGTCTAAATGCCTTGCTTATAGGGTTATTCATTTCTCCCAGTGATGGTGAATAAGGAAGCCAATCAGGTGATCGATGATTGGGATTAAGAAAATACAAGCAGTTCATCCCTCATAATCTTTCATATTCAGAGCCCAGTGAACCAGTCAGTCTTGATATCTGCAGCTTTTCCTTACTTCTTCCAACTTTTTTATTCTTGACATCTCCTTGACACAGGTTACTGTTAAAATGTGGCCTAGAGCTGATTTTATCTAGTGGTATGATCTAATTAGTTCAGTGTTAGTTGATATGGGTAGGGTTGAGCTTAAGCAGAAAGTATAGATAGGGTCAGGTTACTGAATTTGCAGGGCCATAGTCGTTTGGTGCTTCTAGCTCTAGGACCATAGAGCCACTAGATTTGAGCAAATTGCATAGGGGAATAATGCATGGTGATATAACACTGCTTATCAACTACTCAAAAATATACAATAACCAGCTGCCACTTTTTGACACATTAAAATTAGAAAACAGACATGTCAGCCATTCTTACCCAAGGTTCCATGGAACTTTAGGGTTCCTTCAGAGGCTGATAAGTGTTCCTTGAGCAATAATATACAAGAAAAAAAAGTCCACAACTAAGATAATAGCAGAACTCACTCCATTAAAACATGTAAAAAACTAAAAACAATATTTTTCCCATAGGACTCTCATAACTTATGCCAAGTAAGACTGATAACAATTTTCTTAAAAAATACAAAATGTATTCTATAATAAAGTTAAAAAGAGAAGCAAGGACTGATGCTGCATCTGTCCCCCGCCAGCTCTAAAACTAAGAACCGAGCGTTCAAACAGTGCTGATTGGTTGGTTTTCAGGGCTCCCTAAGCAGAGAGCTGGTGACTGTCAGTCACCGATCTCTGCTCTGCCCCCACTTCACTTACTGGAGCACTGGGTTGTGGAGGGGGCTCTCAGTGGCCTGCTGAGAGGCTGAGCCAGGTACCAGGCCAGGCATGTGGGTGGACTTCTGGACCAACTCTGTGACATCACCCGACAGGCACAGGAGTGCATAACGAACTGCACTCCTGTGATCCATAGGAGGAGTACAGCCAAACTTTGGCTGGACATCTCCTTTAAAACCAGACATATTGGACAATACATGTGTCATAATAAAATAGACTCAATATACATATGTTGGTATACATTGGTTGAATATATACAATATTGCAAACACGCTCAGATAGGTGGCCATTTTGATCTGAGATTTCTCAATGTGTTTCATGGAACAGCACCCACTTCCTCAGGAGACAGACAAATTTAGTGTATCTGTGGAGAGACCATGTCAGAAAAGAAGACCAAAATAGATAATAAACTTATATATGTATGTATAAAAAAACACTATAGATAGTGATTGTTCACTTGCACAGTAAACATACTTATATATCAACTGAAAAAAAAGGTAAAAGCGCAAAAAAAAAACCCACAATACAATAGGATAGATGTATAAAGGAGAACAATGGCATGGGAGTAAATCCACAAAATAAGCTCTGTCTGGGAGCTGAAAGTGGAGCAAGCCCAGGGTCTAGAGTCTAGACAAACAACGTGGCCAAGGGGGGGAAGAACCCTGAGAGGAACAAATTAAAAATAATAAAAATGGTGATAGTGAAGATAAAAGTGAAAGAAAAAGAGAAGACAAAGAACCATTGCGTTATTTGTATATTGCTATCATATCTCCTCTTAACCGTCTCTTCTCCACAGAGAACAAAAGCATACTTGGGGGGCACACCATAAAAATGCTATACATCTAAGATGGTGCTGCTATAAGACCAAAGACAGTACAAAACAGATTATAGCGCACACATGCAAAAATGAAATTTTTCCATAGAGAAAACGTTTATTTGTAGTTGTTCCTCATAACTAAGGTCCTCCAGTTCCCATATTAATTATGTAGCTCTTCTCTGGACTCTCTCCAGCTCTAGCACATCTTTCCTGAGGATTATTGACCAGAACTGGATGGAATACTTCAGATTTGGCCAAACCAGAGTTTTATAAATTGGAAGGATTATCGTTTTATCTCTGGAGTAAATTCCCTTTTTTATGCATGCTAATATTCTGCTAGCTTTGCTTGCTGCAGCTTGGCATTGCATGATGCTAAATCTGTCATCTACTAGGACCCCCAGATCTTTTTCCATCCTGGTTTCCCCCAGTGGTTCTATCCCCCCCTCCTCTGTGAGTAATTTGTGTTCATATTGTTAGCCCCCAAGTGCCTTACTTTAAAAAATTGTAGTTACCCACGCCTTTATTTTATTGAGGTCTTCTTGTAAAGTTTCTATATCCTGCTGTAAAGTTATTGCCCTGCTTAGCTTTGTGTTCTCAGCAAACACTGAAATTGAACAATTTATCCCATCCTCTATATCATGGGTGTCAAACTTAATTTCATTGTGGGCCGCATCAGCATTATGTTTGCCCTTTAAAAGGGCCGGTTGTATCTGTAAGATTAGATGTCCAGCGCATCCCCTCCCCTTACATTAGATGTCAAGAGCCACCCCACCATCAGAAGTTGTGTCCCCCACTCTCCCTTACATCACAGTGCACCCCCTTTCCTTATGCTGCTGCTTGGAAGAAGCTGAATGCATTGCTTGAAAGCAGAAAGTAAGGGTCTGGAGGAGGACTAGAGGAGGGCTGGAGCTCTCCTGCAGCTGCACGAGAGGTGCGAGGGCCACATAAAATGGCCTGGAGAGATGGATTCGGCCCGAGGGCCTTGTGTTTGACACCTGTGCTCTATATCATTTATGAGTAAATTAAACAGAATTGGTCCCAGGACAGAGCACTCCAGACCAGTCTAAGTACACGCTAATTATGACCACCCTTTGGACACGCTTCTATAACCAATTGTCTATCCATGTACAAAGCCTATGGTTTAGACCAGTGATGGCGAACCTTGGCACTCCAGATGTTTTGGAACTACATTTCCCATGATGCTCAACTACACTGCAGAGTGCATTAGAATCATGGGAAATGTAGTTCCAAAACATCTGGGGTGCCAAGGTTCGCCATCACTGGTTTAGACGAAGCACGTCAGCCATGTAAAATGCGTCACCTTTTGCCACTGCAATTGCCTATGTCATTGCTTTTTGTCTCATGATTTTATCTACTCAATAAACTTTTCTATTTTTGCATCTAATATGGGAGTGTTGCCATCCAATTTTTGTGTATCCATTTATCTGCAGCAGTGACAGGGCGTGCACCCCATCTCATGTGTGCTCATTCATCATCAGAGGTCCAGCTATCCACACCTGGTGCAGTTAATTCATTTTGTACAAACCCTATGGTCTAAGCCTACATAATTTAGTTTGGAGATTAAACATTTGTGGGGGACTGTTTTAAATGCTTTTGCAAAATCCAGGTACACCACATCCACGGGCCTTCCCTTATCTAGATGGCAGCTCACTTCCTTGTAGAATGTTACCAGGTTGGTTTGGCAAGAACAACCATTCTTAAAGCCATGCTGATTGCTACTAATGATGCTGTATTCATCAGCAGAATCTTGGATATAGTCCCCTATCATCCCCTCTAATAGTTTACATACTATCAATGTTAGACTGACTGGCCTATATTTTCCAGGCATTTATGCCTGACCTTTTTAAAATATTGGTACCATGTTGGCCCTTCACCAATCAGTTGGTATCATTCCTGTTAGTATGCTATCCATAAAAAATAAGACTAGTGGTCTGGCTATATCATGACTGCATTTTTTGAGGACTCTTGGGTCATCCAGCGCTGGTGATTTATTTGCATTAAACTTTTCAAGTCTTTTTCGGACACTCTGTGATGCATTACTAATGATACAATCTTGATTACTATACTTCTCATTTTCCTTAGTAAAAACTGAGGAGAAAAATACATTTAGTACAGTTGCCTTCTCTTTGTCATTTGTAACCAACTTCCCTTCACCATCCTTTATGGGGCCAATGTGTTGTGACCTTGTTTTTTACTATTAATATATTTAATATAAAAAAAATGTTGCAATTTTTTTTTTACTCACCTCCGCTATGTGTTTGCTAGCTACTTAGCTTATATCTGTGACATATTTATTTATCTGTGACATATTCTTCGCCCTGGAAAGAGCATGTGAATGCAGGGAGGCATGGCCCAGATGGCACAAGGAGGTTGATGTATATCCCCCCATTGATATCTATGGTACAGACATCTCCCAGATTTAGCTAAACAAACTGCTATAGTGAGTTAACCCCCCTGGTGGTATTCCCGAGTCTGACTCGGGGTTAAATTTATGTGCTGCGATCTGTAACCCCGAGTCAGACTCGGGCTCGCCTCGCTGAATCCACAGGCAGTGTTTACTTAACTTGTCCCTGGATCCAGCGATGAATCCGCGCTGTGTGAGTGAGCGGGTGCTCGCTCGATTCACACAGTGCCTCTGTGTGCCACCGAGCTCCGTTCCCTGCGGCGTTACGACGCACGGGGGCGGAGAACGGCGCCATATTCAAAAATGTAAACAAATACATTACATACAGTATACTGTAATCTTATAGATTACAGTACTGTATGTAAAAAATACACACCCCCTTTGTCCCTAGTGGTCTGCCCAGTGTCCTGCATGTACTTTGACATAATAAAAACTGTTCTTTCTCCCTGCAAACTGTAGATTGCCCATAGCAACCAAAAGTGTCCCTTTATGTCAAAAATGGTTTTAGAGCAACTAGAAAACAGCGATAATAAAATTAGAATCACTTGCAGAATTGAGCGATAGCGATTTGTGGGTAAATTCGTCATTAAAAAAAAAAATTATGATAGCGACAATTCTGCAACTGAGCAAATTTCAGTGATTTTGAGATGATTACATTATTGAATAATTTTTATTATAATTATATTCCTATTTGTTATAATTACTTATAATTATTTATTATATTATAAATTATATATATATATTTTTTTAAATGTCATATCCGGGATGCCTATTATGCCGCGTGCACACAATCACTTTTTGTGATGTAAAAAAACGTCATTTTATCTCACGAAACAAAACAAAGTTTTTCAAACTTCATTTTAAAAAACGATGTTGCCTACACACCATCGTTTTGAAATTGCTCTTGCAAAGCGCGGTTATATAAGACACGTTCGACGGCACTCTGTTCCATTGAAGCTCCCGTCTCATAACTTGCTTCTGAGCATGCGTGGGTTTAAAAACTTTGGGCCAGATTCAGAGAGCCGTAACTCCTATGTAACTGGTGTTATACTGGAGTAATTTCAAATTACGCGCGTTTTTTAGCTAGTCGGAAACCTCAAACCATGAATAGACGGCTGCGGGCTTCAATTCGACTGGATTACGTGTTTGTACGCCTTCGGATCTACGCTGCAATAATATTGCGGGCACTGGGTGGACTTCCCGTCGTTTTCCGTGTCGGGGTATGCTAATGAGCTTTTGCCGGCGATCCCCGAAATTACGATCTTCAATCGCAATCTCTTACGGCACCTTTAGTCATCTTTTTTTTGCGTAACACTATACCAGCTTTTTGCTGCTCTAATATTAGACAGCCCATGTTAAGTATGGCCGTCGTTCCTGTGTCGAATTTCTACGTTTTCCGACGTCTTTTATTATTTTTGACGTAAAACGTCCGGGAATAGGAATGTCCGTAAACGACGCTACTCAAACAACGAATGACGTAACGACGTGATTTCGCGCAATGCACGGCGGGAAATTTCTGAACGGAGCATGTGCAGTTCGATCGCCGCGGGGACGCGCCTCATGTAAATGCTTCACGCCCCCCAATTCGCGTATTTCGATTACGCGGTGAGAAATAGACTACGCCGCCGTAGCGTACGGGCAAAAATCTACCAGAATTCGATGTAGAGCCTGGTAAAATACGGCAGCGTACAGTATTTCGATTAGGCAGCGCAAAATTAAGTGTATCTGAATCTGGCCCTTTAAACGTAGTTTTGCCCACACACAATCATTTTTTATGACACAAAAAACGACATTCTGAAAAACGACAAAAAAATTCAAGCATGTTCGATTTTTTTTTTTGTCGTTTTTCAGAAGACATAAAACGACGTTTTGCCCACACACGATCATTTTAAATGACGTTTTTTTAAAACAACGTTTTTTTTTTCATCACAAAAAGTGATCGGGTGCACGCGGCATTAGACTCTTGTTTGGTCAGATTTAAGTGAGTTATTCCTAAAAATTACAAGCCTACAGTATAAAAACGCCAAATTTCCTTGCAAATAATGGTAACGCTTTCAGCACCTAAAATCTGAAAGAATCATACCGCCAGGTAGATTAAATCTGCCCTTGTTTTCACTGTATCCATTCCAATTAAAATTGCCTAGATGACAAGTCAGTAAGTTTTAAGTGTAAAATGTGACTCTGATTCCAGTTAATTAACTTGTGATTGCAATTAGAAGTGATTCAGCAAAAGCAGCAGCAGATTTTTATACCACTGTAGGAAGGGGTCAAGTTGTCAGGTATTTTTTTACTTTTTACTAGTATTAGTACATCAGTGTCACATTTCTGAGTGTTTCCTTTCATCACCAGGATAAGGAATATTGCAATCATAACATTAGTTTAATAAAGTCACATCTGAGTTCTAAAAGCCGCAGTACACAAAGTACATCATTTCTTGGTTTGTTTCTGTGTTCTGATTGGGGCCCCCATCACTGAGATGGGAGACCTCTAAAATTGCCACAGATAACATTAACTCTTCTTATTATAAGGGGAAGGGTTGGGGCTTCTGTCCAGTTTTTGCTCCTATTCCTCCAGGTTTGTAAGAGTCCCCTCTCTTGATGTCTGAAGGTTCATTCACATCAGATTTGTGAACCTATTCCCAAAGCATGGCCACCAAAAATAATGGTATGAATGCAGTTCGCACCAGAGCGTTGTGTTGTGTTTGCACGGCATGCACTACTTTTGTTCAGTGCAGCGCAAATGCAACACACTGCAAGGCAAACAAGTCAATAAGAACACATTATAAACCCAAACATATTACAAAAAAACACAATGCAACATGCATGCCTTGGTGTGACTGAGGCCTCAATGATCATACTCAGCAGCACAAGGTGTTAGGAAAAATCTTAGACAATGAGAAAAAAACAAAAATTCAGGATGCACTTGGCCAAAAACCGTAATCGAAATCGACTGCTTTAAAAAGTATTGTATATACACAGTACAGACCAAAAGTTTGGACAAACCTTCTCATTCAAAGAGTTTTCTTTATTTTCATGACTATGAAAATTGTAGATTCACACTGAAGGCATCAAAACTATGAATTAACACATGTGGAATTATATACATAACAAAAAACAGTTGTGTGAAACAACTGAAAATATGTCATATTCTATTTCTATTCTATTCTTCTTCATAGTAGCCACCTTTTGCTTTGAATACTGTTTTGCACACTCTTGGCATTCTCTTGATGAGCTTCAAGAGGTGGTCACCTGAAATGGTCTTCCAACAGTCTTGAAGGAGTTCCCAGAGATGCTTAGCACTTGTTGGCCCTTTTGCCTTCACTCTGCGGTCCAGCTCACCCCAAACCATCTCGATTGGGTTCAGGTCCGGTGACTGTGGAGGCCAGGTCATCTGGCGCAGCACCCCCATCACTCTCCTTCTTGGTCAAATAGCCCTTACACAGCCTGGAGGTGTGTTTGGGGTCATTGTCCTGTTGAAAAATAAACGCAAACCGGATGGAATAGCATGCCGCTGCAAGATGCTGTGGTAGCCATCCTGGTTCAGTATGCCTTCAATTTTGAATAAATCCCCAACAGTGTCACCAGCAAAGCACCCCCCACACCATCACACCTCCTCCTCCATGCTTCACGGTGGGAACCAGGCATGTAGAGTCCATCCGTTCACCTTTTCTGCGTCGCACAAAGGCACGGTGGTTGGAACCAAAGATCTCAAGTTTGGACTCATCAGACCAAAGCACAGATTTCCACTGGTCTAATGTCCATTCCTTGTGTTCTTTAGCCCAAACAAGTCTCTTCTGCTTGTTGCCTTTCTTTAGCAGTGGTTTCCTAGCAGATATTCTACCATGAAGGCCTGATTCACACAGTCTCCTCTTAACAGTTGTTCTAGAGATGTGTCTGCTGCAAAAGGGGGCTACTTTGAAGAACCAAGAATATGACATATATTTTCAGTTGTTTCACACTTTTTTGTTTTGTATATAATTCCACATGTGTTAATTCATAGTTTTGATGCCTTCAGTGTGACTCTACAATTTTCATAGTCATGAAAATAAAGCAAACTCTTGGAATGAGAAGGTGTGTCCAAACTTTTGGTCTGTACTGTATATCTATATATATATTTATAGATATATATATACACACACACACATTTTAAATATATACATAATTGTATTATATTCAACTTTTAATTAATATCATGAATTTAAATTAATATAAATAAATATATATATATACTTTTTGGCAATTATCGGCACCTTTTTGGACGATAGGCTGCTTTCACACCGAGCAATATTTGAAGAGCTTTTGCGTTAAAAAAATCTGCAAAAAAATCTCAGAAAAATGCATCCCTTTAAATTCTATGTACCGTATATACTCGAGTATAAGCCAAGTTTTTCAGCACATTTTTCGTGCTGAAAATGCCCCCCCTCGGCTTATACTCGAGTCACCTTTTTGCGCCTCATCTCCGGGATATCAAACTTGGCACACGTGTAGCCCCACTCTTCCTCTACGAGTGTGCAAAGTTTGTTGTCCAGTTCTCTGATAAACATCTGAGGGCTTCACAGAACAGCTGCAAATATACTTAGAATAAAGTATATAATGTGTACTTTACTGTGTGTACTTTAATCTAAGTATAATTGCAGCTGTTCTGTGAAGCCCTCAGATGTTTGTCAGAGAACCTGACAACAAACTTGGCACACGTGTAGCCCCACTCTTCCTCTACAAGTGTGCAAAGTTTGTTGTCTGGTTCTCTGACAAACATCTGAGGGCTTCACAGAACAGCTGCAATTATAAAGTACACAAAGGTAGACTCTATTTACTAATTAGGTGACTTCTGAAGGCAATTGGTTCCACTAGATTTTAGTTAGGGTTATCAGGGGGCTGAATAGAAATGCCCGCCACACTTTTCAGATATTTATTTCAGATATTTATTTGTAAAAAAAAAAATTGAAAATCATTTATTATTTTCTTTCCACTTCACAATTATGTGCCACGTTGTGTTGGTCTATCATGGTTCCAATAAAATGCATTTACGTTCTGGTTGTAGCATGACAAAAAAAAATGAAAATTTGAAGTAGCCTGAATACCTTTGCAAGTCAATGTACAGGGAGTGCAGAATTATTAGGCAAGTTGTATTTTTGAGGATTCATTTTATTATTGAACAACAACCATGTTCTCAATGAACCCAAAAAACTCATTAATATCAAAGCTGAATATTTTTGGAAGAAGTTTTTAGTTTGTTTTTAGTTTTAGCTATTTTAGGGGGATATCTGTGTGTGCAGGTGACTATTACTGTGCATAATTATTAGGCAACTTAACAAAAAACAAATATATACCCATTTCAATTATTTATTTTTACCAGTGAAACCAATATAACATCTCAACATTCAGAAATATAAATTTCTGACATTCAAAAACAAAACAAAAACAAATCAGTGACCAATATAGCCACCTTTCTTTGCAAGGACACTCAGGCAGCCTGCCATCCATGGATTCTGTCAGTGTTTTGATCTGTTTACCATCAACATTGCGTGCAGCAGCAACCACAGCCTCCCAGACAATGTTCAGAGAGGTGTACTGTTTTCCCTCCTTGTAAATCTCACATTTGATGATGGACCACAGGTTCTTCTCAATGGGGTTCAGATCAGGTGAACAAGGAGGCCATGTCATTAGTTTTTCTTCTTTTATACCCTTTCTTGCCAGCCACGCTGGGGAGTACTTGGACGCGTGTGATGGAGCATTGTCCTGCATGAAAATCATGTTTTTCTTGAGGGATGCAGACTTCTTCCTGTACCACTGCTTGAAGGAGGGGTCTTCCAGAAACTGGCAGTAGGACTGGGAGTTGAGCTTGACTCCATCCTCAACCCGAAAAGGCCCCACAAGCTCATCTTTGATGATACCAGCCCAAACCAGTACTCCACCTCCACCTTGCTGGCGTCTGAGTCGGACTGGAGCTCTCTGCCCTTTACCAATCCAGCCACAGCCCATCCATCTGGCCCATCAAGACTCACTCTCATTTCATCAGTCCATAAAACCTTAGAAAAATCATTCTTGAGATATTTCTTGGCCCAGTCTTGACGTTTCAGCTTGTGTGTCTTGTTGAGTGGTGGTCGTCTTTCAGCCTTTCTTACCTTGGCCATGTCTCTGAGTATTGCACACCTTGTGCTTTTGGGCACTCCAGTGATGTTGCAGCTCTGAAATATGGCCAAACTGGTGGCATCTTGGCAGCTGCACGCTTGACTTTTCTCAGTTCATGGGCAGTTATTTTGCGCCTTGGTTTTTCCACACGCTTCTTGCGACCCTGTTGACTATTTTGAATCAAAACGCTTGATTGTTCGATGATCACGCTTCAGAAGCTTTGCAATTTTAAGAGTGCTGCATCCCTCTGCAAGATATCTCACTATTTTTGACTTTTCTGAGCCTGTCAAGTCCTTCTTTTGACCCATTTTGCCAAAGGAAAGGAAGTTGCCCAATAATTATGCACACCTGATATAGGGTGTTGATGTCATTAGACCACACCCCTTCTCATTACAGAGATGCACATCACCTAATATGCTTAATTGGTAGTAGGCTTTCGAGCCTATACAGCTTGGAGTAAGACAACATGCATAAAGAGGATGATGTGGTCAAAATACTAATTTGCCTAATAATTCTGCACTCCCTGTAGATATCCCTTAATTTTAGGTGATTTTATTGATAAAGGAAGATGAAGGTTTGTGAAGAGGGCATTTATGGAGCAGGTCATATTGGTGGTTGAGTGTTGAGTGAGTAAACCTATTCCCACCCACCACAACTTCTCCCTGGGGGCTTATACCTCAGTTCCTAATGTGAAATGATGGCCAAATTTATATCTATAATTGTATAGCGTAATGTATTATATGTACAGTATACAGTATCTGTACCCTGGTGTAGCAAGAACTGGCTCACTATCCCAACCAACGGACCTTAAACATCTAAAAATTATTTGTTCAGTTTGGAATTAAAGTCAAATGCGGATTGAGAAGAGTGATTTACTTTTTGTGTCATCTGTAAAAATTTAAGAAAAGACCTTTTGGTGTCTTTGCAAGACTATAAACACTGTAAATACTATCACAGTGCTCGGGCCTCTTATTACATTTTTATTACCTTTTTAGTAGATACTTTACAACTTGTGAGCAAAGCTCGCTGAAGTAAAAGAGATTTGAGATTCCCTGTGTTTCCTGAGTTAAAAGCAACTCTTGGTGTGGAGCTGCTTGCTCAGCAGAATGGAATGAGGCAATAGAATCCTCTTTGTTTAGTGTGCATGGTCTGCTATAATATTTTTGCTCTACTTACTTTCTTTTTTTGTGTTCTGTCATGTGCATCATGGTGTTCGAAAAATAACGATATTCATTAGCGAGGTTGACTTTTTTTTTTTTTTAAACTAGGTCTATGAACAGTAGAGACATACGAACACGAACAGAGCTCCTACTGTGTGCATGCTCATATGGCAGAAAAAGACTACAAGAGGATTTGTGCTGGACACATTAAATGTAAAGGCTCCATCTCCTGCAGAACCAGACTGATTTGACAGTTTCATACTGCATGAACCCGCTATGCATAGATTAGATTTCCAGTTGTGGGATTGAATACTAAGCTCCATCAGCAGACCTGTAGTATAATTACAGAAGACTCCACATATGTATACATAAACTTATTAAGACTTACCAAGTCTTAAAGGGACCCTACAGAGCAAAGTAACAGGTTTATTTTACAGAAGATCATTCTGATCTAGAATTTACAAAATTATCATTCTGATCCGACTTGCCTAACAGGTTGGAACTTACACAAGGCTATGGACAATCCCTCTGCATGTAAGGCCGCGTACACACGATCAGACCGGTCTGATGAAACTGGTCTGCAGACCAGTTTCATCGGACCAATTCGATGGTGTGTATGGCCTATCGGACCGTTGTCCGTCAGACCAAAGTTTTAAAACTTGCTTTAAAATCTGTCCGACGGACACCTGTCCGTCGGACAGATTCGATGGTTAGTACGCCAAAGCATCGGACCAAAAACCCACGCATGCTCAGAATCAAGTCGACTCATGCTTGGAAGCATTGAACTTCCTTTTTTCAGCATGTCGGTGTGTTCTACGTCACCGCGTTCTGGTCTGATCGGATTTTTGGTCCGATGGTGTGTACACACATCAGACCATTAGACCACTTCAGTCTGGTCCGATGAAAACAGTCCGTCAGACCAGTTTCATCGGACCAGTCTGATCGTGTGTATGTGGCCTAAGGTTAGGGGTTATACACAGGTAAGTCACACAGCAGGAGACACTAGAGAGATCAGAAGCCAGGTAAGGGTCATACACGAGAGGTCAAATGGAAGCAGGGTTCTTCAACGAACCAAAGTCACAATCAAGAGTCAGGCAGAGGAAGATCCAGGGGCAAGCTGAGTTGGTAACACTAAACACAATAATACAATATCAAGATACGCACTAGCAAGGATCACTGAATATCTGAAGATTATCCAGCAGTTACTCCTTCCTAAAATATAACGTTTGGTGCCGATTCTGCAGTTTGGTGTGTGCAAATGCGTGTTCCACGCAGGTTACTAGCAGACGTTCAGAACCTGTGTGTCAGGTCACCTGTGGCCAAGTGACAAGTGCACCCTGTTAAGGTCAGGGATGCACCACAGGGTAGCCCTATAGCCGACTGCTGCTATCAGAGAGGAAGCGTGAACCCAAGATTCCCCAGGGCGCGGAGTCTAAGACCCAGCTTTGTGTTCACCAGAGCCTCTAGTGGTAACGTTGGCCTTTGCCGCAGCTAGAGTCAGGTCGCGACCCCTGGGATCCCCTAGGTTATGGTTACGGTTACACAGGGAGAGAGGGGAAGCAGCAAGCAGGACAAGCGATAGTAATGGGTAAGCCAAGGTCAGGGCAACAGGCAGACAAGGGTAACCGAGGGACAGACAAAAGGTCAGGGTCACAGGCAAACAGGAGAAGTCAGGGACGAGACAAAAATGGTACACAGGAAGGTAATCGTAGCACACTGCAGACAGGAACTTAAAGGGGTGTTCCAGCCAAAAATTGTGTTTATTAAAAGTCAGCAGCTACAAAAAGTGTAGCTGCTGGCTTTTAATAAACACTCACTTACCTGCTCCTGCATTCCAGCGACGAGCCGACCGGGGCTCCCCCCCTCCCCAGCCAGCGTCTCCATCCCGACTGTGGGCACCCAGCCGTGACAGCCTTCGGCTTCACGGCCGGGCACCCACTGCGCATGCGCGAGCTGCACTGCACATGCGCGCGTCGCGGCTCGCCGCTGATTGGAGAGGCGATCGCATGGGACCTGTCATGTGTCCCATGTGATCGCCTACAGGGAGGGGCTGGTGTAGGCGATTAAGGCTTAATCGCCTAACCAGCCCCTCGGCGGAAGAAGGAAGTGGGACAGGAAGTCCCACTCCTACTGAAGCCCCCACTCCCCCCCCCCCCAAAAAAAAATTACATGCCAAATGTGGCATGTAAGGGGGAGGGGAGTGGATTAAACAAAAGTTATATTTTAGGGTGGAACTCCTCTTTAAGCTAACAACACGGTTAAACAGCACTGCAGACCTGTAGTGCAACAGTTAATATAGACTTCCTGGGATGGCCTGGGTGGGGCCATACAGGAAGGAGAGTTGATAAAAAGGCAACCAGAACAGAGTCAAGCCTCTAATGAACAGATGGAGACAGGTAAGCTGCCAGACTTTATTGCATATCCATGACACTGTGCATTGGCGCATGCACTCCTCTATTCTGGTTAGCATCCTGACATTCACAAAACTAAGTGAAAATTATATTTGCAAATATACTTAGCTTACTGAATAAGGTGAAGTTTTGCTGACTTCAAATCCAATCATGCACAAACCAAAATTAAAAGTGTTTTTTTTGGATTTCTTTGCACATGGACATTCTTTATAAAGTGAATTGTCACTTTGTTTCACCTCATTCACTAAGAGAAGGAAAAATCACAGTAAAAGTAAACATTCTCTACTCTTTTAGTAAATCGACCCCATGTCCTCTACATGCAAAATATTTCAGTTTGATTGTTGTTATCGTGTCTTTATCAAAATTGTTTTTATAAAAGCAAATATTAACTACACCTACATCCTGACTCCGCTGCACTGTATGCATGAATCATAGGACTTTGACGCAATGTGTGTCTCTGAATGTTATAGAAATTGTTGCATGTTGCCTCAAAATGCTGCTTCTATGAGTCACACGATCGGGGTCGTTAAAATTCAATGAAAATGATTTGCAACATTGGGCAGATTAAACACATAGGAAATGTGAGTGGGCTGGGATGAAGCACGTGTCAATTTTAATGGTTGTACTGTTCTGAAAAGAGAAATAATTTGACTACTCTATGTTAAGGTACCTAGGACCTATGTACAGCTGGCCACACACGTTGCAGTCTGATTGTACAATGTATTTTAGATCTAGAAATAGCATGTAGTACAGGAGTCTGCTTAATTGGATGTGGTTAGCTTTAGACATTTGTGCCTCAGTATAGGCTAGATTTTAGGTGGACCTATCATGTAATATTACAATATTTTAATTTTAAAATGATTTTACTGTTGATCTTCAGCTCTAGCAGCTTAAAGGGTAACTAAAGGTTCCTTTTTTTTCCTTTTTTTTAAACCAATATGTCATACTTACCTCCTCTGTGCAATTGGGTTTGCACAGAGTGACCCGATCCTTCTCTTCTGGGGTCCCTCAGTGGCGCTCCTAGCTCCTCCTCTTCTTGAATGCCCCATTGGAGAGCCGTTCTCCCTCAGGGGAATTGCGTGGGCGCCCTCCCGTGTCCTGCTGCTGCATCTATTGACACAGATAGCAGGACTCGACCCCCAGCTCCCGCGTCATTGGATTGGATTGAGAGCAGCAGGAGTCAATGGCTGTGCTGCTATCAATCTATCCAATCAGGACCCGAGACACCGGCTGGAGCTGGTGTGCCCGTCCCTGTCACTGGAAAGACCGGGTTCAGGTAAGTAAGAGGAGGGCTCTGGGGGGCAGCTGCATCAACTGAGGCATTTTACCTTAATGCATAGAATGCAATAAGGTGAAAAACCTTGAGGGTTTACAACCCCTTTAAGTCAAATGCCCCCCGCGCTATCAGTCATTGTTGATAAAGCTTTGTTTTCAAACAGTGAGGTAAAAGGGATTGAAACGGCTGCCCCACATAGATAGTTATAAACTATAAATGTTACAGATGAGTGAACGTCTGAAAAGTTTTTAAAAGTTTGTGTACCTTTGAAAATTCCAAACCAGCAGTTCCATTACAGTGTTACTAAACCCAGAACCTGCATTCACTATATCTGGTCTCCAACATTACACATAACATGGAAATGCAATTATTTTTAGTAAATATAAACTGATAAATACATTTTCTCATCAGCAGTATGTAGCAGTCTTGTGACTTATATCAGTTCCTAGTAAAGCTTGTAGGAGGAGATTTTCTTCTCCCCTGATCCTCTGTCTGGAAATGTTAGCAATAATTTAGGTTTATGATGAGGACTAAATAATAATAACCAATATATTATGTGTAGTATTTAAAATGACCATACAGATGTCATGAAACATAACATAGTGTTCTGGGTACCTTGGCTTTGTTCTGTACTGTATTTCAAAACCCATTTAAACAGAACAAAAGCCCAACAGCAGATGCCCTGAATCTTCCGATAAATGTGCAATTGAAAGATTTATGTTACTTTTTCTAAATGTGTAATCTAAGCAAACATTTAATCTGTCATTGGTTGTATTACTGGGCTAATGAGAACACAGCATGGTAAAAATAGACATGACATAGTCAGAAAGGTTTTGTGTAAATAAATGGGGATAATATATTATTATAGTATAGAAACTATATAGGTAATAGGCACATGTAGTACACAACCTGTATGTAGAATAAAACGTCCCTTCTATGATTGGAGAGGTAAGTGAAGCAATGACTTTAGCTGAAGTCTCTCTCTGCTGCTGGAATATTTATTTAAAAGGGTTGTAAAGGTAAAAAAAAAAATTCTCTAAATAGATTCCTTTACCTTGCAGTCCTCCTTCGCCTACCTCATCATTTTGCTTTTAAATGTCCTTATTTCTTCTGAGAAATCCTCACTTCCTGTTCTTCTGTCTGTAACTCCACACCGTAATGTGCGCAGTGGCGGTGCGTGTATAGCGGGCGCTGGAGCGCCGCCCCCTCTGCCTCCCACACACGCCAATGACAATATACATAGATTCATGCATTGCATTGCATGAATCTATGTATTGTCGCCGAATATTCAGATGGCCGGCCCCCTGGGGTGAGCGCCGGCCATCTGAATAACGGCGGCTGGGGAAGTGCCTATCAGAGCCAGCGCCTCAGGCTGTAGTCGGCTTCCGGATGCTTATTCTCAGGACGCACGGGGGGTGCGTTCCTTAGATAAGAGTGACAGGCTTCTCAGCCAATCAGGTTACCGGTAACCTGATTGGCTGAAGCATCAACGAGGGCGGAAGAACACATCAAGGGACGGAAGAACCTGGACACCTCCGCCCATTCTGGGCCAAATCATCACCCCTAGCTCCAAAGTCAAAAGTCTCGGGGTCATTTTTGACACCTACATGACAATGGACGCACAAATAGGGTCAGTAGTCAGCGGATCTCACCATCTGCTGCGCCTACTACGCAGACTTATTCCTTTGATCCCCAAAGAAGACGTAGCAGTCGTGGTGGGAACAATTGTGAACTCCAGACTGGACTATGCAAATGCCCTTTACCTCGGTCTCCCTAAGTACCAAATCGCTCGTCTGCAAGTATTTGAGAATACGGCCGCGAGACTTGTGACTGGGAAAAAACCCTGGGAATCCATCTCACCTTCACTAAGAACCCTTCATTGGTTGCCAGTAAAAGACAGAATTGCTTTTAAAGCACTCTGTCTGACTCATAAGTGCATCCATGGGAAGGCCCCGCAATATCTATACGAAAAGATAGAAGCCCACAATTCCAATCGCGTTCTGCGATCCACTGACCAAAATTTGGTCAAGGTACCCAAAGCCAGATACAAGTCCAAAGGAGAAAGAAGGTATGCTTTCCAAGGTCCCAGACTATGGAACGCATTACCAACCAGCACTCGGTTGGAGGAAAACCACCTGACCTTCAGAAGACAGATAAAAACTCTGCTCTTTTGAGGCCCTGAGAGACGGAAACAACCAGCGCCCAGAGGCGATTTA
This sequence comes from Rana kukunoris, assembly GCA_029574335.1. Taxonomy (NCBI): domain Eukaryota; kingdom Metazoa; phylum Chordata; class Amphibia; order Anura; family Ranidae; genus Rana; species Rana kukunoris. Next base: position 69,534,578 of record CM056050.1, on the reverse strand, counting down.
GTTTGCATGTGCCGCGCTATATAAGTTTTTCATTCATTCATTCAAGAAGCACGGCTGACCCCAGAAAGGTAAGTGCCAGGCGGGGGGAGGGGGGACATTTTACAGGGCACAATGGCTACAATTGCTGGGCACAGTGGTGACAATTGATGGGCACAATGGCTACAATTGCTGGGCACAGTGGTAACGATTGATGGGCACAATGGCTACAATTGCTGGGCACAGTGGTGACAATTGATGGGCACAGTGGTTACAATTGATGGGCACAATGGCTACAATTGCTGGGCACAGTGGTGACGATTGATGGGCACAATGGCTATAATTGCTGGGCACAGTGGTGACAATTGCTGGGCACAGTAGTAACAATTGCTGGGCACAGTGGTGATGATTGCTGGACACAGTGGTGAAGATTGATGGCACAGTGGTGACGATTGATGGCACAGTGGTGACAATTGATAGCACAGTGGCTGAGTTTGATGGCATGGCACAGTGGTGACAATTGATAGCACAGTGGCTGAGTTTGATGGCATGGCACAGTGGTGACAATTGATGGCACAGTGGCGACAATTGATGGCACAGTGGCTGCGTTTGTTGGCATGGCACAGTGGTGACAATTGGTGGGCACAGTGGCTGCATTTGATGGCACAGTGGCTGCGTTTGATGGGCACAGTGGCTGCATTTGATGGGCACAGTAGCTGCGTTTGATGGGCACAGTGAGGTTGCAATTTTTTTATTTTTTCCGTTTGTTTGCTGCCCCCCCCCCCCCCCCCCCAAAAAAAAATTTTGATCACCAGCCGCCACTGAATGCGAGGCTTTCTCCCTGATGTGGAGAAAGCCTCTTGAGGGGGGAGGGGGCGAGCAGGAGTGTCAGCCTCCTGGATTCCCTTGTGATTATCGCTAGCAGCTGCTATAACTGCTAGCGATAATTATTGTCTTCTGCAGACAATTGCTTGGCAGGAGGGATTCCCCTGTCAGCACTGTCTGTGTTGATGGGGAATTGTGAACATTTTCTCCTGCATTCCGTGGTTACAGGAAAGAAATTTGCACCATGTATGGCCTGCTTTAGAGAGAAATTGCCAGGGCCACCCCTACTAGCATCTCCACAACCACCCAGTCTAGGAGTGTTTATTGTGAGAAGTTCTCTAAACAGCGCAATACTAAATGGATCATCTCCCTGCAGGCAGAAAAGATGTGAAACTTGCACACATATCCAAAGCACTGATAGGGTACTAGTATTGGGATCACAGTAGGAGTACAGGGTACTTTTTACTGCAAATTCTTAATTGTGGTTTACTTGATATTGTGTGCAAAATGCCCTATGGAATTCTATGTTCTCCACCAACAAATTAACCTTTTAAAAGTTTATGGTACTGATGGGGAACCTCAAACAACAGAAAGAGCCTGGAATGGGAATGTAAATTCAGAAATTAAAAACTCTATTCTGTGGCCTAAATAGAGACAGGAATGTTATATGTCACTATGTTTTAATTGAGTTTTTGACCCATGACAATAAAGCCTCTTGCCCAACCCCCTTTGTTATCAAAGGTAATTCGACATTTAATCGCTTAAGGACGCCAGATATACGTTGGCAAAAAGGCGCGGACAGGCATTATAACGCCCTTTAAATTATCACGGGCCTTTAAATGCCTGCCGTGTGGTTGCAAGCGCGGCGCGCTCGCGACCCTGACACCCTCCCCGTGAGTCGGACTGTGGGTCCCACGGACTCGATCGCCGTAGGCATCCCCACGATCGTCTCATTGAGGTATAGAGCGGGGAGATGCTTGTGTAAACAAGCATCTCCTTGCTCTGCCTAGTGAGAATGACACTGATCTCGGCTCCGTGTACTCGGAGTGGAGAACAGTGTCATGTGACAGAGAGCCCATCCCCCCTACAGTTAGAAACACTAGGCAGGGAACGTTTAACCCCTACAGCGCCACCTAGTGGTTAACCCCTTCACTGCCAGTGACATTTTCACAGTAGTCAATGCATTTTAATAGCACCGATCGCTGTGAAAATGACAATGGTCCCAAAAATGTGTCAAAAGTGTCCAATGTGTCCACTATAATGTGTCAGTCACGAAAAAAAAAATTTTTTAATAAAAATGCCCTATTTTGTAAACGCTATAACTTTTGCGCAAACCAATCAATAAACGCTTATTGCGATTTTTTTTAACCAAAAATATGTAGAAGAATAAGCATCGGCCTAAACTGAGGAAAACATTTTTTTATATATATTTTTGGGGGATATTTATTATAGCAAAAAGTAAAAAATATATATTTTTTTCAAAATTGTCGCTCTATTTTTGGTTATAGCACAAAAAACAAAAACCGCAGAGGTGATCAAATAGCACCAAAAGAAAGCTCTATTTGTTGGAAAAAAAGGACGCCAACTTTGTTTGGGAGCCACGTCGCACGACCGCGCAATTGTCAGTTAAAGCAACGCAGTGCCAAATCGCAAAAAGGGCCCTGGTCTTTGACCACCCAAATGGTCCGGGGCTGAAGTGGTTAAAAGGTCTTTCATCCTGGCTGTGACAAATTTGCCTGGACTTTTTATCTCATAGTCAATTGGTCCAATAACACTCTAGTTCTGATAACTAACTGTTTACAATAACCATTACAATCAAGTGTGTCAGAGAATAGTTGAATTTCATTACTGGTAGTATTTCATGACTTCTTTGGTATTTGGACATTTCAAAAGAACTTTCATTTGAAGTGAGAATTGTGCCTGCACTTATCTTTAAGTCAATTACGCCAATAACACTTCTAAACTGATCTCTATCTAGCTCTAAGCTGGCCATAAACTGTAGGAATTTAACCCTGCTCCTCAGGAACATCAGACTCCTGCCCAGCAACCCTCAAATTAAAAAGCAATAGAGTTGGGCAGAAAATTGTTGTCCGAAAAACTGTTGCATTTTGACAGTCGCCATTGTCAGACATCAAAATACAAGGGCCGCGGTGAGATTGATGGCAGCAACACATATCCAAATAGTTGGGACAAGACAACAAAAAGCTGGCAAAGTAAGTGGTACTAACAAAAAATAGCTAGAAGAACATTTTGAAACTAATTTGGTTAATTTGCAACAGCTCAGTAACATAATAGGGTATAACATGAGCATCTTAGGGAGTCAGAGTATCTCAGAAGTAAAGATGGACAGAGATTCATCAATCTGTAATAAGCTGTGTCTAAAAATTGTTGAACATCAGAATAATATTCCTCAACATATTGCAAAGACTTTAAATATACAGTATCTCACAAAAGTGAGCACACCGCTCACATTTTTGTAATACTTTATTATATCTTTTCATGTGAGAACAATGAAGAAATTACAATTTGCTACAGTGTAAAGTAGTAAGTGTACAGCTTGTATAACAGTGTAAATTTGCTGTCCCCTCAAAATAACTCAACAGCCATTAATGTTTAAACCGCTGGCAACAAAAGTGAGTGCACATGCTCAGCATTATATCCAGAGGTTGTCTTTGGGAAATAGATGTATGAGTGCTGCCAGAATTGCTACAGAGTTTGAAGAGGTGGGGGACTCAGCATGTTAGTGTTCAGACCATACGTCGCACACTGCATCAAATTGGTCTGCATGGCTATCGTCCCAGAAGGAAGCCTCTTCTAAAGATGATGCAAAAGAACACCAACAAACAGTTTGTTGAATACAAGCAGAATACAAACAGACTAAGGACATGGATTACCGGAACCATGTCTTGTGTTCTGATGAGGCCAAGATAAACGTATTTGGTTCAGACGGTGTCAAGCGTGTGTGGCAGAAACCAGGTGAGGAGTACAAAGACAAGTGTGTCTTACCTACAGTCAAGCATGATGGTGGGAGTGTCATGGTCTGGGGCTGCATGAATGCTGCCGGAACTGGGGAGCTGCAGTTCATTAAGGGGGAACAATGAATGCCAACATGTATTGTGACATACTAAAGCAGAATGATCCCCTCCCTTCGGAGACTGAGCCGTAGGGCAGTATTGCAACTGGATGACGACACCAAACACACTTCCAAGACGACCACTACCTTGCTAAAGAAGCTGAGGGTAAAGGGGATGAACTGGCCAAGCATGTTTCTAGACCTAAACCCTATTGAGCATCTGTGGGTCATCCTCAAACGGAAGATTGAGGATCGCAAGGTCTCTAACATCCACAAACTCCAAAATGTCCTCATGGAGGAGTGGAAGAGGACTCCAGTGGCAACCTGTGAAGCTCTGGAGAACTCCATGCCTAAGAGGGTTAAGACAGTGCTGAAAAATAATGGTGGCCACACAAAATATAGACAAGTTGGGCCAATTTTAAAATTTTTACTTCTGCTCATTTATTTAAGCTCTGGAGCAACTGCACTTGCAGAGTTCATAGTCTCTTTGCCTTTAGGAAATCAACGGCGTAATATCATTAAAAGATTCGCAAGAATCTGGGGAAATCTCTGTGTGCAAGGGACAAGGCCAAAACACAATATTGGATGCCAGTGATCTTCAGGCCCTGCATTACAAACAGGCATTATTCATGGATGGGCACTGCATGTGCTCAGGAATACTTCCAAAAATTACTCTCTGTGAACACAGTTTGCTATGCCATCTAAAAATCCAAGCTAAAGCTCTATCATGCAAAGAAGACATATCTGAACATGATCCAGAAATGCTGCCATCTTCTCTGGGCCAGAGCTTATTTAAAATGGTCTGTTGCAAAGTGGAAAACTGTTCTGTGATCAGCCCAATCGAAATTTGACATTGTTTAGGGCAACCATGGGCCTCTGGACTAAAGAGGAGAGGGGCTTGTTATCATCGCTCTGTAGGTTATTCTAGCCTAGGTGAGAAAGGCAGCCAGCTGTTTACCAAAAAGGCACTTGTATGTGGGGGGGGGGGGGAAGGAACAAAGGGGTCGATTTACTAAAGGCAAATAGACTGCTGATGATACAAACATATGTAATAGGGTTGATATCCCTGGAGGTGTCTAACATGGAACATGATTAGGCATTGCTGGAAGATCGGTCAAAGCAGTAGAGACTGCAGTTCAATGTTTCTAAATGTAAAATAATGCACCTAGGGAAAAATAATCCCCTAAAGGGGGGTAAACATTGACATTGAGGGTACAGTGTTAGGCCCCTTTCACAAGGACGGCCCGTCCAGGTCTGCCTGTCAGTTTTGAAGGCAGACCTGAACGGCCACTCCATGCATCTCTATGGAGCGTCAGATGTCAGCGGAGACATGTCCGCTGAAATCCAATCCGCTAAAAACAGACGTCCCTATCCATCCAATGCGGATCAGATCGGGTAAGATCTAATGAAAACGGACATGCTGTCCGTTTTCATCAAATCGCTCCATAGAAGACAGCGGCGCCCGACAAGCCCCTCCCCACTCAGTGAGCAGAGAGGAGCTTGTTATCCGTCGGCTCTGCGAAGATCTGCAGATAGATCTCCCGCTGAGCTGGCGGGAGCAGGCGGCAGAGTCCGCCTAGTGTCAAAGGAGCCTTAGGCAGCACTACAGAAGAAAGATATTTGGGGGTACTCATGTCAGATATTTGCAAAATGAGCAAACCAGGCAGTGAAATTAGAATTCTAGGATGCATCACTAGAAGGATCACCAGCAGGAGGAAGGAGGTCCTGATTCCCCTATATAGATCTTTAGTGAGACCCCATTTAGAATATTGTGTCCAGTTCTGGGGACCTCACTTACAGAAAGATATTGATAAGATAGAACGAGTCCAGAAACAGGTTTGGGGGATAAACCATATCAAGAGCGACTTCAGGAACTTAATATGTACTGTCTGAAGGAAAGAAGGGAAAGGGAAGACATGATTGAAACCTTTAAATACCTAAAGGAGGTGAATAAGGTTCAGGAAGGCAGTTTTTTCAATATGAAACCAAAATCCAAAACACGGGGACAAGACCTCAAACTACTGGAGTGAAGTTGAAAACGAATCTTAGAAAGTATTATTTTACTGAAAGGGTAGTTGATGCTTAGAATAAACTTCCAGCAGAGATAGTGAGACAGTCAACAGTAAATGGCTTGGAATAAACATAGATCTATAGTCAAACAACAAAGTAAAAAAAAAAATGGGCAGACTCAATGGACTTTTTGGTCTTTTTCTGCTGTCACTTTCCTGCCGTCGTGTTTCTATGTGTACTTTGCATGTGCAGTTGCACTCTTCAAGAGCATTTGCTTTAGAGCTTAGTAAATGAGGCGAAGATTCACTTTGCAAGGAAATTAAAAATAAATCTGCATTTTGCTTGCACATGATTGGACAATGGATGTCATTAGAGCTTCCCCTCATTTACTAAGCTCTAGATCGACTGCACTTGCAACAGTCATTAGTAAATCAAGCCTAATGTTAAGTAAATTAGAAATGGAGAGTGAAGGTTCACTTTGCTTTAGCCCCAAGGCTTCACTTTCTAATTCCCTTACCGAGGATGGCGACGGGGCAGCCGAGACCCGAGCGATTGCTCTGCTTCGGCTGCTGACATCGCGGGCACCCTGGACAGGTAAGTATCCTTATTAAAAGTCAGCAGCTACAGTGTTTGTAGCTGCTGACTTTTAATATTATTTTTTTTTAAGCCAGACCTCTGCTTTAATTAATAAATGGCAAACAGGGTACAACATTCTACTCCTCATAAGATTATGTTTCAGTATGTTTTATTTTCCACAAAAACACTTCCTGCTTAACACAAACTTGTCAGTGTTAACTTATTTATAAAATGTTGCCAGGATCACAATATCTGAAAGCTAAGGAATAGTACTTTTCTGTATTGTCTCTGAGTAGAGAATGTATGATCTATCAGTTCTCTTTTGTGTTTCAGTCCCATAATATCCACTGCACGAAAATTGGCTTATGCGTGGGATCAAATCAGCAGTGGCACCTCAAATCACTACGGCCTAAAAGTAGCTAAATCACTTAACTCTTCACTCACAGCTCTGAGAGGAGCTCACACTGACAAGCCCTTGTCCTCCACTTTGTTCTCATTATCACAGAATGGCTGCACCCTCCAGCCCCTCTTCCTGCGGCCAGAGCCAATGGTCCTGACTATAATAGCACATGGGGCTCCAAAAGCCTCCCCAGCTGTTGGCCATACCCCCTCACACCATTCACCAAAGTATCGGTGGTTGCTAGGTTACATTCTCAAGAACAGCTGATCCCTTTTAATGGATGGTGAGCCTCCAGCTCCTATGTCTGCCTGTGCGGCCACATTGTCTTCAACCAACAAACTATTAGCATCACACTCAGTATATGTTGTGAGTGGTTCACGTTAAACAGAGCAGTGCAGTTGAATCCTGGCAAACAACAGGCTCACTTAAATTTTTTTTTGGAACTCCTTTTTGTATCTTCATGAGAAATATACAAGTGTATTTCCTCACAGGAACATATCCACCATGCACCATTTAGGCTCTGGTGGAGAAAGGCTGGTGTAGAGGGTCTGTGCATTTCCAGGACAATCTGGGTGTTGTTGAGAGGTCATTTGGTCAGAACTAAGCATCATAGTGGCTTAACCACTAGCCGACCAGACGCCGTGGTTCTACGGCGGCAGGTCGGCTCTCCTGGGCGAGAGCCCGTAGCTCTACCTCGGGACTTTCGCGGCCGCTAGTAATCCAATGCATTTTTATAGCATTGATCGCTATAAAAATGCCAATGGTCCCAAAAATGTGTCAAAAGTGTCCGATGTGTCCGCCATAATATCGCAGTACCGAAAAAAAACGCTGATCGCCGCAATTACTAGTAAAAAAAAAATATATTAATAAAAATGCCATAAAACTACCCCCTTTTTTGTAAACGCTATAAATTTTGCGCAAACCAATCAATAAACGCTAATTGCGATTTTTTTTTAACGAAAAATATGTAGAAGAATACGTATCGGCCTAAACTGGGGAAAAAAATGTTTTTTTATATCTTTTTTGGTGATATTTATAATAGCAAAATGTAAAAAATATTGAATTTTTTTCAAAATAGTCGCTCTATTTTTGTTTATAGCGCAAAAAATAAAAACCGCACAGATGATCAAATACCACCAAAAGAAAGCTCTATTTGTGGGAAAAAAAGGACGCCAATTTTGTTTGGGAGCCACGTTGCACGACCGCGCAATTGTCAGTTAAAGCGACGCAGTGCCGAATCACAAAAAGTGCTCTGGTCTTTGGACAGCAATATGGTCCGGGCTAAAGTGGTTAAAGTGGAATCAAATTCTTCAAAATACTCACCTCCACCTTCCAGCAATGTGACATTTTCCTTCCTCACCAGTCACTGTTATTTCCTCACGACTACTTGCAGGTTCTTGCGCATGCTCTGCTTAGTGTGCATTCAACCAGACAAGTAAGTGTGTACTATTGCAGAAGAGACATAACATGTTTCTACTGCATTAAAGAGCTGCCTGCAGGCAGGTTTTTTACATTATAAGGTTAGTTACGTTTTTTACTTTTACCTACAGGTAAACCTATGGTTTAGGAGATATTCCCCTCGCAATGAGCCGCTGAAAGTCTCCCGCGTGCATGCAACAAGGGTTAGGTACACACTAGGGTTCCTTCAGAGGTTTCTAGATCTCATTATCATCATCTATCCTCAGCTGGTCAACTTATTCCTGTGTTATGACCTAAAGTCTGTCCAGGAGTTAAGGCAGAATTATTCAAGCCATATGTTAAACAGTTATGAAGAGAGTTAGGTAAGCCTGTATAGAATTAATGGAAAGCTGTTTTATTTTTGAAAAATAAGTACATTAATGCTATATTGGTACATAGAGGAGCTGGCATTTAGAAAAGAAAAAGTTGACTAAATGTGAACTTAGCCTTTAAGCAGATTCATCAGGAATTTAGACCGTGGTTGGCCTTCTCAACAACACCCAGATAGCCCTGGAAAAGCCCTGGAAATGCACAGACCCTCTAGACCAGCCTTTCTCAACAAGGGTTTGGTACACATGAGCTCTATTTCTGGCTCTCGAATATGTAACCACTGAAACCAATTATCATTTTAGATATCTGTAAAAGGGTATTATTCCTACTAATCACCAATGTGAGGAGCATTCTTTCCACTAACCACCAATGTAAGGGGCATTCTTCCAAGGCATTCTTCCTACTAACCACCATTGTAGGAGGCATTCTTTCCACTAACCACAAGTGTAATTGAGGGGGGGTTCTCTTACTGAGCAACAGTTTAAGGGGGCCCTTTTTCCTCTTACTACTCATGTAAAGAGGCATTTCAATGTAAGAGTGGCCCTTTACTGGCTACCAGTGTAAGGGGGCAGTTTGTTATTGACCATCAATGTAAGCAAGTGTTTCTCCACGGACTGACTACCGGAATAAGAAGAAAAAAAACAATTACCACTGTAACAAGTACCACGTTTCTGGATAGTATTATTTGTATTCATTCATTTATTATTTTTACTGGAAATAATTTTGTTATGTAGGGCAAGCCCGGGTGTCAAATGTGCTATTTCAACTTACTGTTAATGTAGCTAATGTACTGTGGCAAAACAAAAACTGGTCTGCTACCAACCAAATTATCCTGTCTAACAGTTTGAATTAAAAATAGTGGTTTAGTTAGCACACATTTGCAAATACATGTGTAAGCTGCAGAGCCGCTCCAAGGCACCCCAATATTTCTGCAGTCCTAACTCTTAATTTTTTGAGAGCCTCCACAGTGGAAGCACGTGTATTCTAATGGATAGATAGAGGGCAGGCTGTACTGTGAGCTGTAGATATGAGCTGTTCTAGACTTGCAGAAACGTGAAATAACACTACAACTTAATGCAGTCTAATGAGTCTCCTTTTGTCAATTTTATACCTTATATAATTTAACATATGCATCTTATGTAACCCTATATACTTTTGTCATAAAGTGGTATACTGACATTGAATAGCTGAAAAGTAATACCAAAAACTTTGGAAGAATTAGGTAGGGATCAACAGATTTGTGTCACCCGATACTAGTCGTAAATATAACGGGCTGCCCAACATGTTCTTGCTCCTATAAAACAAAATAGGCTTTAAAATAGTTTCACTTAAAATAAAATATAGGTAATGCAGTGAAATCATGCTAGAATTTTGATGTTATACTAGTTTTTAGTATTTTTTCTTTTCCAGTGATGAAGATTCAAGCAGTGTAGTTCTGTGTGCAGAAAAAGTTATCAGCAGGCAAAAAAAAAAAATATTGCGTTACTGAATTATGTGTTGGGGGGAACTCAATTTTGCACCACCCCCAACTATTGGACCATGGGGCCATGGGGCCAGATTCAGAGAGAATTAGATTGGCGTAGAGTAACAGAAATACTCTACGCCCCCGAGTAGGGGGCGTGAAGCATCTAAAATAGGCGCGTTCCGCATGCTCCGTTCAGAAATTTCCCGCCGTGCATTGCGCGAAATCACGTCGTTACGTCATTCGTTGTTTGAGTAGCATCGTTTACGGACATTTCTATTCTCGAACGACTTACGTAAAAAAAAAAAATTTAATTTAACGCGGGAACGACGGCCATACTTAACATGGGCTACGCACCGTTAGACCAGCAAAAAGCTGGTCTAACAGTACGTAGAAAAAAATAGACGAAAGCGATTGAGAAGACCGCTCGTATCTTCGTGGATCGCCGTAAAAACTCATTTGCATATCCCGACGCATGAAAACGACGCAAACTCCTCCCAGCGGCCGCAAAAATATCGCAGCGTAGATCCGAAGGCTTACGAAGACGTAAGCCTCTCGGATCGAAGCCCGAAGCCGCCGTATCATGGTTTGAGGATTCAAACTAGTGATACGGCGCGCAAAATTTGAAATTACTCCTGTCTAACACCAGTTAGACAGGCGGAATTGCTCTGTGAATCTGGGCCATGGTGTTTACTGTGTAAAGCTGGTTGTGACTCTTGTGGCTTCACAGCTGGCTTCCAGCTGAACATGCGTGAGCCGTGTTACGCTTTGCGAATGGTCCTGTCACCCTCTGGGACCTGTGAGGTGTCCCAGAAGGCTGTGTGGAAGGGAGGGGGAAACTTCCATTTGGATTGCCAAAAAAATGTAATGTGCCAAATTCACACCAAGATTCCTGCTGTAGCTCTGAGTGGCTAGGTTCGGTCTCCAGCCCCGTTTACTATAACAACAGGTCGTCGGTTACCGCAACTGCCTTAGACCTGTCATTATATTTAACAGGGCCGCACCAAGCAGCTGAAACCTGCAGCAGGAATCTCTGATTCCCACCACTACTATTCACACTATACCTATTCTCCGATGCAAATGTAGCCTTAAACCTGGTACACACTGAGTTTTTTTCCATTCAACCGGTCGGAGCCACTGTACTAACAATCCAACTTTAATACAGCAATCTCCCTTGCTGAGCTGTTGTGTTCTGACAGGGGGAAAGCCATTGGCTGAGAGCGCTGATCAGGAGCCGACCAGCTTCTGTCAGACCGTCTGCCTTACACACGTGCCAAATGTTGGTCAGCTTTTTTTCAACTGGTCGATGATGCCTGGCATTCAGCCTGTGTGTACAGGACTTTATGGTGAATTTCTGCTTAAAACATTGCAGTCAACAAGTCTTTTTTTTTTAAGTGAAACTCTAGGCAAAGTCAAATCTTGGCTGTTCATGCGTTTGTCTGAACATTGCATTTTGGACTCATTTGGTGGGGGTCTAACATCATGTAGAGTATAAATACCACCACTACACATGACAGCTGTATTATACATACACTATACATTACAGCTGTATTATACATACACTGCACATGACAGCCTTCTTATCGAGGAGGTCTGGTTTGTATTTTTTTTTTGTGGGGGACTCCATTAGCATCTACAGTGCCTTGCGAAAGTATTCAGCCCCCTTGAACTTTGCGACCTTTTGCCACATTTCAGGCTTCAAACATAAAGATATAAAACTAATTTTTTGTGAGGAATCAACAACAAGTGGGACACAATCATGAAGTGGAACGAAATGTATTGGATATTTCAAACTTTAAAAAAAAATAAAAAACTGAAAAATTGGGCGTGCAAAATTATTCAACCCCTTTACTTTCAGTGCAGAAAACTCTCTCCAGAAGTTCAGTGAGGATCTCTGAATGATCCAATGTTGACCTAAATGACTAATGATAATAAATAGAATCTACCTGTGTGTAATCAAGTCTTTGTATAAATTCACCTGCACTGTGATAGTCTCAGAGGTCCGTTTAAAGCGCAGAGAGCATCATGAAGAACAGGGAACACACCAGGCAGGTCCGAGATAATGTTGTGGAGAAGTTTAAAGCCAGATTTGGATACAAAAAGATTTCCCAAGCTTTAAACATCCCAAGGAGCACTGTGCAAGCGATAATATTGAAATGGAAGGAGTATCAGACCACTGCAAATCTACGTAGACCTGGCCGTCTCTCTAAACTTTCAGCTCATACAAGAAGAAGACTGATCAGAGATGCAGCCGAGACGCCCATGATCACTCTGGATGAACAGCAGAGATCTACAGCTGAAGTGGGAGACTCTGTCCATAGGACAACAATCAGTCGTATACTGCACAAATCTGGCCTTTATGGAAGAATGGCAAGAAGAAAGCCATTTCTTAAAGATATCCATAAAAAGTGTTGTTTAAAGTTTGCCACAAGCCACCTGGGAGAGAAACCAAACATGTGGAAGAAGGTGCTCTGGTCACATGAAACCAAAAATCGAACTTTTTGGCAACAATGCAAAACTTTATGTTTGGCGTAAAAGCAACACAGCTCATCACCCTGAACACACCATCCCCACTGTCAAACATGGTGGTGGCAGCATCATGGTTTGGGCCTGCTTTTTTTTTTTTTTTTTTTCAGCAGGGACAGACAGGGAAGATGGTTAAAATTAATGGGAAGATGGATGGAGCCAAATACAAGACCTTTCTGGAAGAAAACCTGATGGAGTCTGCAAAAGACCTGAGACTGGGACGGAGATTTGTCTTCCAACAAGACAATGATCCAAAACATAAAGCAAAATCTACAATGGAATGGTTCACAAATAAACATATCCAGGTGTTAGAATGTCCAAGTCAAAGTCCAGACCTGAATCCAATCGAGAATCGGTGGAAATAACTGAGAACTGCTGTTCACAAACGCTCTCCATCCAACCGCACTGAGCTCGAGCTGTTTTGCAAGGAGGAATGGGCAAAAATTTCAGTCTCTCGATGTGCAAAACTGATAGAGACATACCCCAAGTGACTTACAGCAAAAGGTGGCGCTACAAAGTATTAACTTAAGGGGGCTGAATAATTTTGCACGCCCAATTTTTCAGTTTTTTATTTGTTAAAAAAGTTTGAAATAACTAATAAATTTCGTTCCACTTCATGATTGTGTCCAACTTGTTGTTGATTCTTCACAAAAAATTACAGTTTTATATTGTTATGTTTGAAGCCTGAAATGTGGCAAAAGGTCGCAAGGCACTGTATATCAGACAGGGCCTAGGGTAAAGGTCTAGTATGTAGGAAGGGAATCTACAGCTGCAGAATTACAGAAGCCAAAGGTGTGATTTACCAGCAATTTAAACAGCATTATTTAAGCTTTGTACATATTAGTTTAGCTTTAGTAGGTTGTGTACGTCGTACTGAAGCACCACTTCACAGGAACGCTGAAGAGTATCCCCCAGGCAAGTTATTTTGCATTTTTAATATTGCCCCTAAAGCAATATTAAAACCACTGCTCCCTGCCAAATGGAATTATTTTTTATTTTTTGCTTTGGTATTTCTTCCCCATGCCATTTGTTTGACAATTCCTTGCCCAGAAGCCTAGAAAATGCCCATTACTTTTCTTTTTAATATTCGGCTCCTATTTAACAGGAGGAACAAAACATTTTCTGGACAGCCGCACTCTGAACAAATTGTAGCTTTTATTAAAAGAAGGACAGCACTACAAATCACAGCAACATAAAATAAAACCTGACTGCTGATGCGTTTCGCACTGAAACTAGTTCTTAGTGCTATGACTAAGCACTAGTTTCAGTGCAAAATGCATCAGGGTCGGGTTTTATTTTATGTTGCTGTGAATTGTACTGCTGTCCTTCTTTTAATAAAGGCTACAATTTGTTCAGAGTGCGGCTGTCCACAAACAATTTTTGTTCCTGCTTTGCTAAGTGCATTGCCTGCACCTGAGTTGTCTGCAACGGAGGATATTCATCTGGGTTCCCACCTGGAGCGGTTACTCCCTTTTCCCTTCCTATTTAACCACTTCCCGACCGCCGCATGTAGATATACGTCGGCAGAAGGGATCGTTAAGACAGATGCACGTATATATACATGTGGTGGTCGGAAACCCGCGGGGAGCGATCCAGGACGAGGGAGCGGCTATTTGTTTCTAGCCGCCCGCTCGCGATCGCTCCCCGGAGCTGAAGAACGGGGAGAGCCGTAGGTAAACATGGCTTCCCCGTGCTTCACTGTGGCGGCTGCAACGATCGAGTGATCCTTGTTATAGGGAGACTCGATCGATGACATCAGACCTACAGCCACACCCCCCTATAGTTGTAAACACACACAGGGAACACACAAATCCTACAGCGCCCCCTGTGGTTAACTCCCAAACTGCAACTGTCATTTTCACAATAAACAATGCAATTTAAATGCATTTTTTGCTGTGAAAATGACAATGGTCCCAAAAATGTGTAAAAATTGTCCGAAGTGTCTGCCATAATGTCGCAGTCACGAAAAAAATCGCTGATCGGCGCCATTAGTAGTAAAAAAAATAAAAATAATAAAAATGCAATAAAACTATCCCCTATTTTGTAAATGCTATAAATTTTGCACAAACCAATCGATAAACGCTTATTGCGATTTTTTTTACCAAAAATATGTAGAAGAATACGTATCGGCCTAAACTGAGGGAAAAAAATTGTCTATATGTTTTTGGGGGATATTTATTATAGCAAAAAGTAAAAAATATTGCATTTTTTTCAAAATTGTCGCTTTATTTTTGTTTATAGCGCAACAAATAAAAACCGCAGAGGTGATCAAATACCACCAAAAGAAAGCTCTATTTGTGGGGAAAAAAGGACGCCAATTTTGTTTGGGAGCCATGTCGCACGACCGCGCAATTGTCTGTTAAAGCGATGCAGTGCCGAATTGTAAAAACGCCTTTGGGCATTTAGCAGCATATTGGTCCGGGGGTTAAGTGGTTAATGGGGTTTGGATTAGGTACCCAAAGTTTAATCATGTTCTGCAAACCTGCCTCAAACCTAGGTACATTTAACCAATCACAGATTGTCACCATGTGGACAGGCTTTATCTTAAAGTCTAAGTTCACTTTTTTTTTTCTAAATTCCAACTCTCCTATGTACCAATATAGCATTAATGTACTTCTTTTGCAAAATAAAACATCTTTCCATTTATTCTATACACACTTACCTCACTGTCTTTCTGGCTGTTTCAAAACACTGCTCAATCACTTCTGCCTTACTTCCTGGACAGATTTTAGGTCATGACACAGGAAGGAGTTGACCAGCTGAGGGTAGATATTGCAGGGTGTGTACTAATGAGATCAGCTGGTCAAATCCTTCCTGTGTCATGGGCTAAAGTTAATCAGGAAGTAAGGCAGAAGTAATCGAGCAGTGTTTTGAAACATCCATAAAGACAGTGTGGTAAGCGTGTGTAGAATAAATGGAAAGCTGTTTTACTTTTGTAAAAGAAGTACATTAATGCTATATTGGTACATAGGTGAGATGGAATTAAGAAGAAAAAAAGAAAAAGGTGAACTTATCCTTGAACTGCTTAAGGACCGCCTGCACATATACGTCAGCAGAATGGCACGGCTGGGCACATCCACGTATATTTACGTCAGTAAATAGTACCCAGCCATGGGTCACGGGCGCACGCCCGCGGCACTCTCCCGTGACCCGGTCCGAACAGGGAGAGCCGTGTGTAAACACGGCTTCCCTGTGCTTCACTGTGGCCGCAGCATCGATCGCGTCATCCCTGTTATAGGGGGACATGATCGATGATGTCACACCTACAGCCACACCCCCTACAGTTGTAAACACACACAGGGAACACATAACCCCTACAGCACCCCCTTGTGGTTAACTCCCAAACTGCAACTGTCATTTTCACAGTAAACAATGCAATTTAAATGCATTTTTTGCTGTGAAAATGACAATTGTCCCAAAAATGTGTCAAAATTGTCCGAAGTATCCGCCATAATGTCGCAGTCACGAAAAAAATCGCTGATCGCCGCCATTAGTAGTAAAAAAAAATTATTAATAAAAATGCAATAAAACTATCCCTTATTTTGTAAACGCTATAAATTTTGCGAAAACCAACCGATAACCGCTTATTGCGATTTTTTTTTTACCAAAAATAGGTAGAAGAATACGTATCGGCCTAAACTGAGGAAAAAAAAGTTTTTTTATATATTTTTGGGGGATATTTATTATAGCAAAAAGTAAAAAATATAGAATTTTTTTCAAAATTGTCGCTTTATTTTTGTTTATAGCGCAAAAAATAAAAAACGCAGAGGTGATCAAATACCACCAAAAGAAAGCTCTATTTGTGGGGAAAAAAGGATGCCAATTTTGTTTGGGAGCCACGTCGCACGACCGCGCAATTGTCAGTTAAAACGACGCAGTGCCGAATCGCAAAAAGGGGCAAGGTCCTTTACCTGCATTTTGGTCCGGGTCTTAAGTGGTTAAACTTGCCATACATTTAGTTTAAGTGGGCTGATCCCCTGCTGGCTATTGAATTCTGACAGCCAGCCCAGAATACCCAAACAATGAATGTTGCTGATTGGCGGCAGTCACTCTTTTGGCTGCCTTTTTTTAAGAGGCTTACTATTGGGGGCACTCAGTAGATAAGGGGCCAGGACCGCCGGCGAGGGACGCAAAAAAACAGAGAATTGGGTCTGCTCTGTGCCAGAACAGGTAAGTATAACATGTTTGGTATTTAAAAAAATGTTTTACTCTTTCCTTTAACCGCTTGCTGACCCCCCACCGTAGTTTTACGGCGGCAGCCGCAGGTCAGCTGCGCAAAATCACGTAGTATAACGTGATTTTGCATTGCGGCCACTAGGGGCGTGCGCGCCCCCTGCTCGACCCTAGTGCTGATGCGAGTGCCCGGCAGGCACGATCACCACCGGGCACCCGCGATCGCTCGTGACAGAGCCAGAATCGGGAGCTGTGTGTGTAAACACACAGCTCTCGGTTCCTTCAGGGGGAGAAATGACTGATCGTATGTTCATACAATGTATGAACAGCGATCTGTCATTTCCCCTACTCAGTCCCACCTCTTCTTCAGTTAGAACACAATGAGGGAACATAATTAACCCCTTGATCGGCCCCTAGTGTTAACCCCTTCCCTGACAGTGACATTTTTACAGTAATCAATACATTTTTATAGCACTGATCGCTATAAAATGCCAATGGTCCCAAAAATGTGTCAAAAGTGTCCGATGTGTCCACCATAAGGTCGCAGTACCGATAAAAATCGCAGATCGCCGCCATTACTAGTAAAAAAATTTTTTTATAAAAATGCCATAAAACTATATCCCCTATTTTGTAGACGCTATAACTTTTGCACAAACCAATCAATAAACTTTTTTTTTCGAAAAATATGTAGAAGAATACGTATCGGCCTAAACCGAGGAAAAAATATTATTTTTTATATATTTTTGGGGGATATTTATTATAGCAAAAAGTAAAAAATATTCTTTTTTTTTTTCAAAATTGTCGCTCTATTTTTGTTTATTGTGCAAAAAATAAAAATCGCAGAGGTGATCAAATACCTCAAAAGCTCTATTTTTGGGAAAGAAAGAACTTCAATTACTTTTTTTGGGAGCCACGTCGCACGACCACGCAACTGTCAGTTAAAGCAACGCCGTGCCGAATCGCAAAAAGTGGCCCGGTCATTGACCAGCAAAATGGTCCGGGGCTGAAGTAGTTAAAATCACTGTTACTATGCATAAAGAAAAAAAAAAAGGCATGTCAAATAAAAAGAGCAATTCATACAGTAAACTGAATACTATAATTACAGGTATTAACTTCATGTCTCCTCTGCTAAAATCTATAACATCATTTTTCAAAAAGCTCAATTGTAGACTTGTATCTCTCCTCTCACTGCTTTATGCCTGGAAATGATAGACAATTAGTCCACATGTCCACAGCCAGAACAAACTTTGTATTGCACCAAAACACTAATCTGGACGCTGATAGACTGGGTAATAACATGTCCCTTTATCTAATCAGGGAACTGCTGCATGACCAAGGCTCTATGGTTGGTGAAAGATCCCCTTTAACCCTTTCGTGAATTGCACAGTCTAGTTTGGAAATTGCAGTTGGACGCATGCTGTGGGGTTATTGTACTATAGAGTGCTCTTCATCGCTTTAGAACAGGCAAACAATGAGAGATAATTGCTAATTGGTTGCTCCTTGCCATATAAATAAGACAATTTGTCTTTATTCTGCAAAAGGCTAATTACAGACAGCATTTATAATCTAGACATTTTCTTTATTGGTTCATCTGCTGTATTCTAAAGGAGAGAGGCTTTTGTATAAAGAAGTGCTAATAAGAACGGACTCGGATTTTGTAATGTAATTTTTTTTTTTTTTTAAATGACAGAAATTCTATGTACTCAGAATGGTTTGAGATCTGTCTACTGTTTTTCATTGATTTTAATGTAAGGATTACCATAGTTATAGGCAATTCTACAAAGCCTCATTTGGGGCCTTTACACAGCATGATTCTGCCTGATCTAGGTAATTTTTAGTGCTGAAAAGCTAATCTTTTTAAATAAATAAATCTTAGTGATGCTGTTAAAGTACATTGGCACCCTGGAAGAATATATTACATATGTAAACTTGTTATACAGTTGTTCAACACATATTATATTTTTGATTATCTGTGTAAATTAGGCCCCTTTTCAAAAGGACCTTCTGATCAGGTGCACTTAACATTTTATTTTAGGTTGACCTGTTTAAAGCTCTATGTATGTATGTGGGCAGTAGAGTTGACAGCTTTTCTTCAAGTCAAACCCGAACACTTCAGCGGCTAATGGCAATTTTTTTGTTAAGGGGGAATGCTGTGGTGTAAAGGGGGACTCTGATGTAAGGGGGGTTTCTGCTCAGCAGGGCCGTTTGAAGGAATTTGGGGGCCCCAAGCAAAATGGGGGCCCCCAAGCACCCCCCCCCCACACACACACACGCAAAGCCTATGTTAGCGCTACACTAATTTTTTACACCCATGTTCTTATTTCCTAGGCCCTATATTTTTCTATTCTCACCTCCCCTTCTTCCCTGTAGGCAGCTGCTGTAGCATGGCGGAGCTCCTCTTCCTCCTGTCAGTCCGGTGTTACATCATTATGGGTCCCCTATCAGATAGTACCCGGCCGGGTACCCCACAGTACAGGAGATTCAGTTTCCTGGGTTCCCGGCCGGACTGAGAGGAAGTGAGCACTCAGTGTGCACTTCCTCTTAGTCCGGCCGGGAACAGGAAATTGAATCTCCTGTACCACGCACGGTACCTGGCCAGACTGACAGGACTCCAGGAGGAAGGAAGAGGAGCTCGGCCACACTACAGCCTGAGAAGGGGAAGTTGGGGGTCCCAGGCCAGCTCGGGGCCCCAATCAATTGTTTGTTTTGCCTGTCCTGTAGCGACTGGCCTGCTGCTCACCAAACCTCCCACTTGCATCAGAATTCCCAACGTTTTCCCTTAAGTTAGGATTCCCAAAGACCACAGGGCATCCCTTACATCTGAGTCCCTCTTATTGTACCTTAGTGTATTCAGTCGGTTGGTGGCAGGAGAGATAAGGGAGGGCAGGGGAGACTTCAGTCACAGATATTGGATGGTGAGCTTACTCACCCGAGGATGAAGGCTCAGACATTGACACCTTCCATCCACAATGTATCTGCCTGTTGCTGAACTTCAGATTTCCAGCCCACACATTGCTTTCCTGCAGTACAGACCACCAGGAATTGGAGTGTGGGTAAGCATAGACAGACAGAGGGGTGGGGGTGGGAGGAGGATGAGGAGCAGATCAAGCCCTCTCTCCTGTCCATGTCTGGGAATGGGTCCAATGCACACCCCTATGCACTCAGCGTTTGTGGTACTCGGTTACTTGGGGAGCCACAGTCCATTATGAATCTTGTGTCTGAAACCCCGACACACAATTATAAACCCGGACTATCCGGGTGATTCCCAGATGGGTGGCAACCTTTGTGGGGCAGGCGAGTGTAAACGGATGTGCATCTGCTTACATCCGCTTGCCTCTAAGTCCGTCCAGTCCTGGAAAGAAAATGGGAAAGGTCTGCTGCATTTTCTGGGGTTTTTTTTTTTTTTTTTACTTAAACATTACAGATTAGAGGCAGTCTGATTTAAAGGACGCAAGTCTGTTTACATCCAGCCATCCCTAGATCCAATATGTGTCTGGAAAGCACCCTGATTTTTAAATGAAGCTAAACAATAAACAGAAAAAAGTGACATCTGTTGGGTTCTACTTCGATTCAGTGGGGGATCTGTTCACGGTAGCAGGGGATCTGTTCATGGCACCTATGTGAAAGGGGACTTAGTGCTCCATGACCCTTGTCAGAGTTTTTATTTTGTCTGTGTCCTGTTGGGGATATTTTCCTTTGCTTTCGTTCACAAAGACTTAGCAGAAAGTAAGATGAGACCTCTAAAAAACAAGGAGATACCCGCTTTTAGCTGTCAACAGAACAGGTTCCCCCATTGGAAGTTTCCCCTTATCTTCTCTTTCTGTGACAACCGAAAGTCAATAGATTTCCCCTCACTTTCCACACACCGGAGACAATGGTAATCAGAGTGAAGGTGAATATCCAACACAAGGACATAGACAGCAAAACAACCTGGACAAAGGTTCTAAACCCTTCCACATTCTATAAAACACAACAACAATAACTGGCTTTGCATACACTTGAAAGCAAAAATGTACTGAAAGAAATGTGTAGGCTGCCATTGCTGACCTCCATCTAAAAATGATAGTTCACCGGCTATCTCTAGCGTCAATACTTACTCAGTTATTGACATAGAACATGCTTGCTGTAAGTGAAGTCATACTAAAGTCAGAACTCCTGATCAGTTTGCTGGTTCCAATTAGGCCAAATAGAAAACATTGAAGCCAGAAGGAGAGGTTAGAAAAGACAGTCTACACGTTCTCCTAGCTCATGTTTTTTTTAGGGTGCTCTTGAATGTGTGTCTGTGATGGAAACCATTAAAATGAAATTATTCATATTACAGGCAGTCCCCGAGTTACAAACATCCGATTTACAAATGACTCCTACTTACAAATGGAGGGAGACAACAGGAAGTGAGAGGAAATCTACCCATGGGAAGGGAAATTCACTCCGGTAAGTGTTATCATGGGAAGAATGTGTCTCCCCTGAAGCTTTATCACCAATCCTTGTTTTCACAACAACCTAAAATTTTCAAAATCCAATTGTGACAGGGGCAGAAAGTGAGGTGAAATCTTCTGAACAGGACCGTCTTACGGTCATGATGCTAAATGGACAAATGTCTAGTATTCTCCACGACACACACGCCAAGTTCCTCAAGGTCTGGGAGCCATGGTTGATGAATGCCTTCCCTGATCTCCCTCTGACAAGCGTGGGTTGGCTCTAGCTGATGTCTCGTACGGACCCCGGGTTCCCTACCCCTCTTTTTTCTTTTCTACTTTAATTTTCCCTCTCTCCCCTGTATTACCCTCTGTTCTGGTTTTCTCCTTTTGATGGATTTTACAGCCTTCTTTGACTGCATGTCAATGTCAGGACTGCCCACTAAGGAGGTAATGACATAAAGGTCCTGACCACTTTGGCAATAATGGGGTACTCCCCCAAAATGCAAATATGTTTTGTTTAGGTTGGATATATCCATTTGAGTAGGCCCTTCCTCCTTTGTTTATGCTGTGTATGTACATTTATGTTCTCTATGTTGCCAGTCGCAGGCCCTGCACAGGCAGACAAGGCGCATTTGTATTGTTAGATATTTTCGATATACCTACAATAAAAATTATTGAACAATATATTTTCTAAACGGGGGCACAGAAAGCAAAATAAACCTTACAGGAGTGGTAACCCTTCTCTATGCTATCCAAAAAAATTATTTATCTGGCTGGAGTAAAGCCCTGTACACACGGCCCAGAATCTCGTCAGGGAAAAAACATAGTTTTTCCTGACGAGATTCTTGGCAAGATTCTGTTGCCGGCCGAGTGTACACACGGGCCATTCAAAAGAACCGCCGTTCTTTTGAATGGCACGAACGTGGTGACGTCATCGACTACGACAAGCATGCGCTTGTCACATTCGATGCCGTCGCCGCCATCTTGCTTCACCCTACCTATGCCTTGGAAGCTACCTTCCTTAGACTATTGCACAGCAAATATAGGTCTTTATATCAGGGGAGGCCAACTTGCAGAAGTTGGTGTCATTAATACTTTCCCTCGCTGGCAAGAAAGCAAAGGAAAACACTTAGTATGGGCTGCTGGGGCCTGAGGGCGCAAGATAAGTACCAATAGGCTTTTGGGTTGGACATCAAGACTCTACATCCTAGACCAGCCTTTTTCAAACTTTTGAACCCATGAAGAAGAACCCTGAATTTTTTTTTCACATTCTCAAGGAACCTCTGCTGAATCAGATTACAGCTACAGTTCATGTTACATTTCCATGTTTAATAAGCTGATTACAAGTTTTTAATAAAAGAATACATAATGTGGTGTACCCAGCGTATTTACAACCCAGGACAGATTATTTCGATTACATCTCAATTCAGTAAAGTTCTTGAAATTAGTAATAACTGCAGAAAAGAAAGCCAGACAGTGAAAGTTGTGGTGTCCTCTAACATTAGAAGTCAGTGTAGAAATGACCCCTTGTGTTGGTGGTTAGTGGATAATGTTCTACTTGCATTGATGGTCAGTGTGGTGGGATATCAATGCTTCATTGCTGCTCCAGGAACCTCTAGCAAAATCAGAAGGAACCCTAATATAAATGTTCCTAAGTATTTAGGCATTATAGCAATAATATTTTACGAAATACAGGCAGTCCTCAGGTTACAAACACGATAGGGTCTGTAGGTATGTTCTTAATTTGAATCTGTATGTAAGTCAGAACAGGTAAATCTTGTAAAAGTGTAAAGCCTTGTACACACGCAAGTAAACCGAGCGTGTGTACGAGGCTTTGAGGTTCCTAATCAAGAAAACTACCCAGAATCTAGACAAGAAAATAGAGAACCTGTTCTCTATTTTCTCGTCGTGAGATTCTCTGCAGTGTTTTCCTGACGAGAAACCCGAGCGTGTGTATACTTATCTCTCCATGGCAACCCACGCATGCTCGAAATGACTTTGACGCCAGTGGAAAAGCTATGAAAGCTGAAATACCTAGCAACAAATGATGCAACAGATGAGTTTTCTCTACTGGCTAATAAAAATGGCACAGCTCAAAACTGCAAATAAAACCTCGCCAAAATCGGGCATAAAAACGTGCATAAAAACACCGGAAAAATGCTTGAAGATGCTACACTCAGGTGTGAATGCAGCCTAACAGATGCACAAACAGCAATTACTCTCCACTCCATCCAAAACCTACAAAAATAGTTTTGCCTTTAGTTATACTTTAAAGCATAAAGGGTTGTAATCTAACGTAAAGATGATTGATGGCAACAAAGGGATTTTTTAATTTTAAATAAAATGATTGTAGTTGTAGAAGAAAACCAAGCAAACCTCTTTGCAGTCTCTAGCAGTCCTAATATTTTGGCAGCAGATTTTTCATGCTACACAACAAATTATCTTTTAGAATGAAAATGTAACTTTACTGTTGCATTGCTCTTTATACCCACTTTAATCAGTCATCAACCCTAATTGCTTTTTCAATTAAAATGAATCTGTGCCCAGACTCTACATTCAAAATTATTTACATATTCTAAACAAGCAGTAAAAACACTTAACAAGCCACCATTCACCTCTGTATCTAAAATCACTGGTTGGAAATTTGTTTCCAAATTTCTCTAAAATCTTTTTTTCTATTACAACTGAATCATAGTGGACTACCAGCTCTCTCTTGTAAACAATAGCAGGTGAATCTAAACTGTTAGACTGATGTCAGACAGGTGAATCTAAGCTGTTAGGATGATGTCAGACACGTGAATCTAAGCTGTAAGGCTGATGTCAGACAGGTGAATCTAAACTGTTAGGCTGATGTCAGACAGGTGAATCTAAGCTGTTAGGCTGATGTCAGACAGGTGAATCTAAGCTGTTAGACTGATGTCAGACAGGTGAATCTAAGCTGTTAGGCTAAGGTCTGACAGGTGAATCTAACCTGTTAGGATGATGTCAGACATGTGAATCTAAGCTGTTAGGCTGATGTCAGACAGGTGAATCTAAGCTGTTAGGATGATGTCAGACATGTGAATCTAAGCTGTTAGGCTGATGTCAGACAGGTGAATCTAAGCTGTTAGGCTGATGTCAGACAGGTGAATCTAAGCTGTTAGGCTGATGTCAGACAGGTGAATCTAAAAAGTTAGACTGATGTCAGACAGGTGAATCTAAGCTGTTAGGATGATGTCAGACATGTGAATCTAAGCTGTAAGGCTGATGTCAGACAGGGGAATCTAAACTGTTAGGCTGATGTCAGACAGGTGAATCTAAGCTGTTAGACTAACGTCAGACAGGTGAATCTAAGCTGTTAGACTGATGTCAGACAGGTGAATCTAAGCTGTTAGGCTAAGGTCTGACAGGTGAATCTAACCTGTTAGGATGATGTCAGACATGTGAATCTAAGCTGTTAGGCTGATGTCAGACAGGTGAATCTAAGCTGTTAGGATGATGTCAG
This sequence comes from Rana kukunoris, assembly GCA_029574335.1. Lineage (NCBI taxonomy): Eukaryota > Metazoa > Chordata > Amphibia > Anura > Ranidae > Rana > Rana kukunoris. The sequence goes on along the minus strand of CM056050.1, from coordinate 69,509,867 downwards.
ACATGTGAATCTAAGCTGTTAGGCTGATGTCAGACAGGTGAATCTAAGCTGTTAGGCTGATGTCAGGCAGGTGAATCTAAAAAGTTAGACTGATGTCAGACATGTGAATCTAAGCTGTTAGGCTGATGTCAGACTGGTGAATCTAAGCTGTTAGACTGATGTCAGACAGGTGAATCTTAGCTGTTAGACTGATGTCGGACAGGTGAATCTAAGCTGTTAGACTGATGTCAGACAGGTGAATCTAAGCTGCTAGACTGATGTCAGACAGGTGAATCTAAGCTGTTAGGCTAAGGTCTGACAGGTAAATCTAACCTGTTAGGATGATGTCAGACACGTGAATCTAAGATGTAAGGCTGATGTCAGACAGGTGAATCTAAACTGTTAGGCTGATGTCAGACTGGTGAATCTAAGCTGTTAAACTGATATCAGACAGGTGAATCTAAACTGTTAAGCTGATGTCAGACTGGTGAATCTAAGCTGTTAGACTAACGTCAGACAGGTGAATCTAAGCTGTTAGACTGATGTCAGACAGGTGAATCTAAGCTGTTAGGCTAAGGTCTGACAGGTGAATCTAACCTGTTAGGATGATGTCAGACATGTGAATCTAAGCTGTTAGGCTGATGTCAGACAGGTGAATCTAAGCTGTTAGGATGATGTCAGACATGTGAATCTAAGCTGTTAGGCTGATGTCAGACAGGTGAATCTAAGCTGTTAGGCTGATGTCAGACAGGTGAATCTAAAAAGTTAGACTGATGTCAGACATGTGAATCTAAGCTGTTAGGCTGATGTCAGACTGGTGAATCTAAGCTGTTAGACTGATGTCAGACAGGTGAATCTTAGCTGTTAGACTGATGTCGGACAGGTGAATCTAAGCTGTTAGACTGATGTCAGACAGGTGAATCTAAGCTGCTAGACTGATGTCAGACAGGTGAATCTAAGCTGTTAGGCTAAGGTCTGACAGGTAAATCTAACCTGTTAGGATGATGTCAGACACGTGAATCTAAGATGTAAGGCTGATGTCAGACAGGTGAATCTAAACTGTTAGGCTGATTTCAGACTGGTGAATCTAAGCTGTTAAACTGATATCAGACAGATGAATCTAAACTGTTAAGCTGATGTCAGACTGGTGAATCTAAGCTGTTAAACTGATGTCAGACAGGTGAATCTAAGCTGTTAGACTGATGTCAGAGGGGTGAATCTAAGCTGTTAGGCCAAGGCCTGGCAGGTGAATCTAACCTGTTAGGATGATGTCAGACAGGTGAATCTAACCTGTTAGGCTGATGTCAGACAGGTGAATCTAAGCTGTTAGGATGATGTCAGACATGTGAATCTAAGCTGTTAGGCTGATGTCAGACAGGCGAATCTAAGCTGTTAGGCTGATGTCAGACAGGTGAATCTAAGCTGTTAGGATGATGTCAGACAGGTGAATCTAAAATGTTAGACTGATGTCAGACAGGTGAATCTAAGCCAGTGGTCTCCAAACTGTGGCCTGGAGGCCAGATCTAACACTTTGCTTGTTTTTATCCGGCCTTTGGGGCAATATTTCATCTTCTAACACCAACATTAGGGCATAATTCCCCCTATTGACACAATGGGGCACAGTTCCTCCCATTGACACCAACGATGGGACACAATTCCTCTCACTGACACCAGTCATGTGGCATTATTCTTTTTACACCAAATGACACCAACAATGGGGCACAATTCCTCTCATTGACACCAAACATGGGTTACTGTTGGGGATTTTTGGCTAGTAGTAGCAGACTCGCCCATCTGACATGAGCTTTAGCAATCAACTGAAACCCCACTCAGAGTGTTAGCTGAGATTTTTGAGGATCTTTGATCTGAGCAAATGTCAAACTACGATACCAGTACTCAACTCACAATTACTCAAAATAACATCTGATGCCTCTACCAAAGTCTTATGCCACGTACACACGGTCGTTTTTTGCGATGAAAAAAAACGTCGTTTTTTAAAACGTCATTTAAATTGATCGTGTGTGGGCAAAACGTCGTTTTTTGTCTTAAAAAAAACGACCAAAAAAAAATTCCAACATGCTGGAATTTTTTGTGTCGTTTTTCAAAACGTCGTTTTTTGTTTCACAAAAAGTCACCGTGTGTAGCAAAAACGTCGTTTAAAACGACGTTTTTCAACCCGCGCATGCCCAGAAGCTAGTTATGAAGCGAGCTTCAATGGAAAAGTGTGGTGAACGTAACCTCGTTTTTTGTGAAAAAAACGATGGTGTGTATGCAACATCGTCTTTGAAAGTGACGTTTCAAAAACGTTGTTTTTTACTTCACAAAAAACGTCGTTTTTTTTCATCGCAAAAAACGACTGTGTGTACGCGGCATTAAAGTGGAACATTTTTGCGAAGTACTCTCCCCTGCCTCATCTCCGTACACATTAGCAAAAAAAGTTTTTTTTTTTACTTCCCAACTCTCAGCTTAGGCTAGGATGATGTCACGGTTCCCCCCGACGGAACTTTACTCTCTCAATCAATCAACATGAACTTTTTTGATCCTTATGCTGCTAGCTCTAGTAAATAGATAGAAAGGTATATTATATTTACTTGTTTTAGCCTTTTTTTTTACATTTCTTCAGTTGATATAATTGTGAATGGCCCGGAGGGGGGGGGGGGGGGGGTAAGGAGGCTGGCCAAACATCTGGGTGATCTCACGGCAGCGAGATCACCTTTAAGTGAGATCGAGTACATGTCAAAAACAGGTACAGGTTTCCCCCCCGAAAGGTGCCAAATGTGGCACCAGATAAGCAGAGATTCTACTTTTGGGTGAAACTGCGCTTTAAGTTTCACTTTAAGAAAGACACTGCTGGACTTCATGGTCCAGTAAGTATTTTATTTTCTGTTTTACGAGGACAAGTGTTGGGGATTTTTATTTTTAGGAGGTTAGGCAGAGGGAAATTATTTTGTAATCTGGCCATATGTAGCTCAAATTATGGCAAATTCCTGCTGTTAACTGTGGTTGGGGGAATCAATTGATTTCTCTTGTTCAGCCTCATGTGGCTAGCTAAAGGCGGATGTCCGCTCCAAAAAAAAAATATTAGGAGGCAGCAGCTACAAATACTGCAGCTGATGACTTTTAATATTAGGACACTTACCTGTCCTGGAGTCCAGCGCCGTCTGCAGCAGAGGACGAGCAATCGCTCGTCACTCTGCTGCTCCCCCCTCCATCCACGGTGAGGGAACCAGGAAGTGAAGCGCTCCGGCTTCACTGCCCGGTTCCCTACGGCGCATGCGCGAGTCACACTGCGCCTGCCGATTGGCTCCCGCTGTGTGCTGGGAGCCGAGTGTTCACAGTACACAACGGGGGACGGACAGGATGTCAGGAAATGCCCATCTTTTGCCCAAGACGTGTGGCCGGAAGTGGGTAAAAATACCTGTATTCATGCCACCTGTTAGTGCCCATAAGTGCGGCCTATCAGTGACACTAATTAGTGCCCATTAGTGCCGCCTATCAGTGCTCATCAGTGCTGCATATCAGTGCTCATCAGTGCTGCATATAGTGCCTCCTCATCAGTTTTTTTTTTAAACTTGGGGACTTTTTTTTGCAAAAAATTAAAAATCCAGTGTTGATTAAATACCATCAAAAGAAAGCTCTATCTGTCTAAAAAAAAAAAAGAAAAATTGTATTTAGGTGCATGACCGCGAAATTGTCATTTAGTTTGACAGCACTGAAAGCTGGAAATTGGCCTGAGCAGGAAGGGGCTGAAAGTGCCCAGTATTGATGCGGTTAAACATCACACGGTCGTAATTTCCAACAACAAATGTTCCATGTGAGCTTTTGCAATTCCGACTCACAAAAATTCTACACATGCTCGAAATCATTGAACTTCACTTTTCTCGGCTCGTCGTAGTGTTGTACGTCAACGCGTTCTTGACGTTTTGGAATTTCCGACAACATTTGTGTGACCGCGTGTATGCAAGACAAGTTTGAACCAACATTCCGTCTAAAAAAAATCCACGTTTTTCTTGTCGGAAAATCCAATCGTGTGTACACTGGCCTAAAAAAAGTTGCTTCTACCGGAGTTTTGTGTTCTGCCTGTAGAAGCAGCTTAATGTTATCCTATGTGTTCATGCCCATTAGGACGTTTGCAAGCATATTTTGAGATTACCGTTTAGAGGCAGGACAAAAAAAACTTTCTTATTCGCATTTCTGATTGGAGCTCACTGGCAGAAAAAACGTAAAATCTCTCCTAAACTTGTCTAAACTTTGTACAATAAATGCTTGTGAATGTTTTTTATTCCAAAGAGAACAGATGTTTAAGCCCAGTGTGCATGGAGCTTAACTGATGATCTGTTGTGATGCTCACACCATTCTGCAAATGCAATCATTTATAGGTTGAGAGAGTTTGCCATGATATCAGCTGTATCATTAGATAATATGCTCCTGTGTGTGGCCAACTCGGCAAATATCACTGCCCAGGGCCGCCATCAGGGGGTACAGGCAGTACACCTTTTTTTTTTAGAGGTCCGGAGGTCCCCAGGGGCCCGGAGACACCCAGGCCCTGGATGACAACCCCCCTTTTTTTATTTAAAAAAAAATTATATATTTTTTTATTTCTGTTATTTTTTATATATATTTATTATTATTATTATTATTATTATTATTATTATTTTTAAAGGGCCCAGAGGTCCCCAGGGCCCTGGATGGCAACCCCCCCCCTTTTTTTTATTAAAAAATAAATAAATGTTTTTTTTATTTTTTATTTTGCTTTTTTATATATATAATTTATTTATTTATTAAAGGGCTCAGGGGTCCCCAGGGCCCCATGTGGCAAATCCCCTTTTTTATTTTTTATATAAATGTTTATTTTTTTCTTTTTGTTTATATTTTTTTCTTTTATTAAAGGGCCCAGAGGTCCCCAGGGCCCTGGGTGGCAACCCTCTTTTTTTTTTTTTTATAAATGTTTTTTTTTTTATCAAAGGGCCCAGAGGTTTATTTTTTTTATTTTTATTAAAGGGCCCAGGGGTCCCGGATGGCAACCGCCCTTTTTTTGTAATTTCTTTTTATTAAAAAAATTAATACATTTATTAAAGGGCCCAGAAGTCCCCAGGGCCCCCGATGGCAACCCCCTTTTTATAATATAACTCTAATATATATATATATATATATATTATTTATTTATTAAAGGGCACAGAGGTCCCCAGGGCCTGGATGGCTACCCCCCTTTTTTATATATATTTTTCTTTATTTCTTCTTTTTTTTGTAAAGGCCCCCTCCGCTTCCCAGTTCACAGCAGCCCCCTGCTTCTCATTTTCATTCAGCAGCATCCTCCCCGGTTTTATGCCCCAGGGGGCCCATGCCTAAAGCTGTGTAAGGGGCCCCATAATTCCTGATGGCGGCCCTGTCACTGCCTATATAGTTGGTATAGATAAGAACCCATGCCGTTAGATAGTAGATACAGGTAAATGAGGATGTAGTGGCAGCATCTTGTAATAAGTAACTGATCATATTGAAGCTCCTATTGGTTATTTGACAAAGAAAACTAGTTTTCGTGTTACACTACAATTAGTCCACAATGCTACTTTCAGAAAGTACAGTATTAGCAATATTGTCTCCATTAAACATTAATTGCCTGAACATGCTCAAGTCACAATACGTTTTACATTCTGTTTACTTCAGGAGGAGATGGAGTCAGCTCCACTCTCACAGATTCATATCGCAAGTAAATGTTTCCATTAACTGTATTGCCGTCTGAGCAGTGCCCACTTCATCCTATTATAACCACATGTGAGAAGCAGTGAAACAGCTCCGCTGTCATTTAAATCTGTATACAGAACAGATTAAAAGTCATGCTGTATACACATAGTACTGTATCTCAAGACACAATCAATCTAGAAATTCTCAGAGATTAGTGTAACTAAAATGAACTTGTGGCCAGGCCTTGGACATTCAAGTATTGAAATATTCTTAGCAAGCAGTAAATGAGGTTGGGATTCTGCTCGTGATTCCAAATCGCACATATGTGAACGGGACCCTATTTTTTTTTACCTTGAATTCTACTTTAAAGTGTACCTATATCCACAAACTGTAATGTATTAAAGGTAATCAGCCCTATGGAACATCACCACTGTCACCCTAAGCTGATTGTTCCTGCAGAACCCCCCTTTCCTCACAGCAAGTTAGAAGCTGACTGGATTTCTGGCAGGATCACTGTTTTTTTTTCCTTATTTTTTTTTTCATTTTTTGTGTCCACACAAACAACTTTAAACCACTATACATTTTCTACAGTCATGAGGGATCTTTGTGTTGGAGTTCTTGGGTCTGCTTGCCTTCCATGGCCATTATAAGTGATTTTCTGTTATTGCTTATTAGTTCCCTATTGGCCCATCACTATGATGGGCTGCTTCATAGGCCAAAAATAATGTATGAAAGTGGGTGGTTGCAGGTCACATGTGTCACTACTAGGATGCAGTGGGGATTTGTATGAAAGGAGGAGAGTGCAGGCCAGGGCCGATCCTAGGCAGGGTGCACAGGGTGCTTTGCACCCAGGTGCCTGCAGAGGTGGGGGCACCGAAGTGCCAGAGTTCTCCCCTCTCTCCTTCTCTCCTTGTTTGTGTCCATCCAGAACTAGTGTTCTGAGCATAGGTATGTGTCCGTCCAGAACTGATGTGTGAGCATAGGGCAGCCCGTCCAGCCTGGCAGTGCTCGGGGGAGGGGCCGCTCCTCTTCCTGACATGAGAGTTCTAGTTTTCAGTGGCTGCTGAGTGCTGATGTGCAGGAATGAATTCCTAACACTGGGAGCCTTGGATCCCGCACTGTCTCCACCAACTCCCATCTCTATCTCAGGCTGCACAGAGAGAGAATCGAGGTGAGTCACAGTGTTCAGTATGCTGGGGGATGGCATCGCCAGCATCCCTTTACACATGCTCTGGGCTGCCCCTGCTCTAGATTTTTTATGGCATGATAGATTGCATAGGATACACAGCCCCTGCCCATTCCTGCGCGCCTAGTTCATCAACAGATGTGATGTATAATGAGATGTAAAGGGGAGGAGTTAGTAAAATGACAACGCCCATGTGGGGGCGCCAGAAATATTTCTGCACCCAGGCGCCTATGACCCTAGGATCGGCCCTGGTGCAGGCCACCTGTGTCACTACTAGGATGCAGTGGAGATTTGTATGAAAGGAGGAGAGTGCAGGCCACCTGTGTTACTACCAGGAAGCGAGGAATCTTACTTAGACCCCTTTCAAACTGGCAAAACTTGAAGAGAAACCATGGACGGCCGCACACCACAAAAACCTTAAAAAGGTAGCTTTTAATGGTAAAAGGAATAAAGCACTACAAAGCACAGCAAGCAGTGGGGTGTATAGCTGACGCGTTTCACACTGGGGTTCAGTTCTTAGTCATAGCAGGTGTGGTGTGGGCCGTCCATATTTTGGGGTGTTTTTCAGGTGCTTTCCCAGCCCTTTCACACTGCCAGCACCTGAAAAACGCTGGTAAAGCTCCGCTAAGACCCCTTTCACACTAGGGCATTTTTCAGGCGCTTTGGCATAAAAAAAAATGCCTCAATGGGAAGGGGCTCTTTAGGAGCGGTATAATCAACGCTCCTAAATTGCTGCAAAGAAGCTGCTTGCAGGACTTTTTTTGACGCCCTGCCAGCGCAGCGCCTGGGATTGCAGATGCAGCTTCTTTCAGGCGCTTTACAGATATTTTTTTAACACCAAGACCCCTTTCACACTGGGGCGTTTTTCAGGCACTTTAGTGTGAAAGCACATTGGGATTGCAGATGCAGCTTCTTTCAGGCGCTTTACAGGCACTTATTTTAACGCTAAAGTGCCTGAAAAACGCCCCAGTGTGAAAGGGGTCTTATTAAGGCAGGAGGGTACAGACCACCTGTACCACTACCAGGAAGTGATGGAGCTTTGTATGAGGGCAGAAGGGTGGAGACCACCTGTGTCACTACCGGGAAGTGTTGGAGCTCTTTATGAAGGCATGAGGGTAGTCGTGTGTCACGACTAGGGTGTAGTAGAGATTTGTATGAAAGCAGGAGAGTGCAGGCCACCTGTGTCGCTACCATGAAGTGGTGGAACTTTTTTATGAGGGCATGAGAGTGCAGGCCACCTGTGCTAATACTGGGAAGTGTTGGAGCTTTGCATGTAGACAAGAGGGTACAGGCCACTTGTGTCACTAAGAGGACGTGATGGAGCTTTTTTTATAAAGGCAGGAGGGTGCAGACAACCTTTGTAACTCACGGGAAGTGTATGAAGACAGGAAAGTGCGGGCCACCTTTTTCAATATGGGGAGGTGAGGAAGCTTTTTTATGAAGGCAGGAGGATGAGGACCACCTGTGTCACTACCAGGACGTGATGGAGCTTTTTTATGACGGCAGGTACAGGCCACATGTGTCACTACTCGGACGTGATGGAGCTTTATGAAGGCAGGAGGGTGCAGGCCCCCTGTGTCACTACTATGAAGTTTTGTAGCTTTGTATGAAGGCAGAAGGGTGGAGGCCACCTGTGTCACTACCAGGAAGTGATGTTTTTTTTTTATAAAGACAGGAGAGTGCAAACCACCTGTGTCATTACTGGGAAGTATTGGAGCTCTGTATAAAGGCAAGAGGGTACACTGTGTCACTACTAGGATGTAGTAGAGATTTGTATGAAAACAGGAGAGTGCAGGCCACCTGTATCACTACTAGGAGGTGATGAAGCTGTGTCTCTACCAGGAAGTGATGAGCTATTTTATTAAGGCAGGAGGTTACAGACAACCCTTGTAACTCCCAGGAAGTGTTGGAGCTTTGTATGAAGACAGGGAAGTGTAGGCCACCTTTTTCACTACATGGAAGTGATGGAGCTCTGAGGCCGCGTACACACGTTAGGTTAAACAGAGGACAACGGTCTGATGGACCGTTTTCAACAGTCAAAACCGATCATGTGTGGGCCCCATAGGTTATTTAACCATCGGTTAAAAAAAAAGCCAACTTGCTTTAAATTTAACCGATGGATTCCTAACCGTACTAGGCACGACCATCGGTTAAAAATCCACGCATGCTCATAATCAAGTCAACGCATGCTTGGAAGCATTGAACTTCATTTTTTTTCAGCGCCTCGTTGTGTTTTACGTCACCGCGTTCTGACACGATCGGTTATTTAACCAATGGTGTGTGGGCACGACGGACCATCAGTCAGCTTCATCGGTTAACCGATGACAGCGGTCCTTCAGACTGTTCTCATTGGATGGACTGATCGTGTGTACGCGGCTTGAGGTATGAAGGCAGAAAGGTGCAGTAAACCTGTATCACTACAAGGAAGTGTTAGGCCGTGTACACACGGCAGAGAACCTCGACGGGCAGAACACATCGTTCCGCCCGTCGAGGTTCTCTGCCGGCCGTCAAAATCGGCGACCCGCCCGTCGGGAATGGCAACCAGCCATTCATCCAGGCGGGCCGTCGAGCAAATAGAGAGCGTGCTCTCTTTTCGCTCGACGGGATTCCCGACGGGCGGGGCGAGCGCTCTGTGTACACACGGCCGAGGTCCTCGCTGGAATGCAGCTTCCAGCGAGGTTCTCGCTGGTTTCCAGCGAGAACCTCGGTCGTGTGTACGCCGCCTTAAAGCTTAGTATGAAGGCAGAAGGATACAGGCCACCTGGGTCACTATCAGTAAGCGCTGGAGCTTTGTATTAAGGCAAGAGGGCGCAGGTCACCCATATTACTCCAGGAAGGTGTTGGATCTTTGTATAAAGGCAGTATCACAACCGGGAAGTGATCATATTTTAATGACATTCACGTTATACCTGCTGGCAGCTCTCTTTTTTATGATGGCAGGGTCTCTTTAAGGAGTAAAATAACCTGTGAGGGATTTTTGTTTTATTTATTGTTTGTAAAATGCCATATATATATATAATTTTAAATGCTAGAATGTCACATCATTTAGTAAAATATCTCAAGAAATACTGCTTGTGGTATTTGCAGTGATAACATATAATAATTATTTTATATTATCTTATAAAGTAATAATTTTTGAGTTAGCAAATCTGATCTTTCTGCACACATGATGAAAACAGCATCCATTGTCACTCAGAAAGGAGGACATTCTCCAATTGGATACCTTAATAAATAGGTCCAACAAAGTGTTGGGAGTACCAGAACAGCACAGAATCCCACATAACAGAAGGAACGATCCCGTGTGTATCATAAATTATTGCATATGATTATATCAGAGCAGCTTGATGCACTGAGAAGACAACTTGGCCACTGACACGAGTACACGCAACGCTCTTCATCAATCATGTCATGAAACTGAAATATTGAGGCTGTAGTGGAAATGATGACAATGGTTTTAATTTAGCTGTTGATGTAAACTGCAGGCGGCACAGTAATTCTGAGACGCACACCCAGCTATGTGTCACTGCTTATATAATCCTCCACTATATTTTGTATTCATGAAGATGTATTTGTTCTGTAAACAAAATGACTGGCTGAAATAAGGAAGCTGAACTGCAAAAAAAAAAGAAGAGATTATTTTTTTTTTTCTTAATCAAAGAAGCTTGTGTTAAAAATGCGGCCATATTAAAGCTGAGATCACAACTATTTATTTAGTAATTTTTTTTTTTTTTTTCCCCGGCCTCACAAACTCTGATATCACTACCAGCATTGATTGTGGTCAGGAGTTATGCCGCGTACACGCAGTCGTTTTTTGCGATGATCGTGTGTGGGCAAAACGTTGTTTTTTGTCTTCAAGAAAACGACCCAAAAAAAATTCCAACATGCTTGAATTTTTTGTGTCGTTTTTCAAAGCGTCGTTTTTTTGTGTCATAAAAAGTGATGGTGTGTGGGCAAAACGATGTTGAAAACAACGTTTTTAAACCCGCGCATGCTCAGAAGCAAGTTATGAGACGGAGCTTCAATGGAAAAGAGTGCCGTCGAACGTGGTGTACGCCACCACGCTATGCTAGAGCTTTGTAGAAAAACGATGGTGTGTACGCAACGTCGTTTTGGAAAATGAAGTTTGAAAAACTTCGTTTTTTTTCATGATTGAAAACGTCTTTTTTTTCCATCGCAAAAAACGACCGTGTGTACGCGGCATTACTGTGATATCTAGAGGACTGTTTTTTGAAGTTGTCTAAGATCGGTGAAGATTGTCATCTGTGAGATCTGATTTCCCTTAGGGCTCTTGCACACGTTCTTAGGCATTCAGGAGCTTTATTTTTACTGATCTGAACCAGTGTGTAAATATCATTAAACATGTACTGTATTCAGATCAGTAAAAAATACAAAAATCAACATTATTGATCAGTATTTTGCGCGTGTATGTATGAATACACACAAGAACGTGCAGGTATGTGTGAAAATCACATTACTAAACCTAAAAATGTAAAGTTAAAATATTGCAGCTTACCAATCCTTATTTTTTTAATTCCCATACTTCTCTTTTAGGCCTGATTCACACTTATTCAGGTTGCAGTTTGCATATTTTTTTGCGTTTTTCAATACATGCTTTTTATCCATTGAAGTCTATGGAACCTAAAAGCAGAAAAAAGTCCCTGCCCCTTTTCATAAAATGCACAGATGTGAACTACATCCATAGGAAACCATGTTAAATGGACTGTAGTGTGTTTCTATAAAACTGAAAACGTGCTAAAAAAAAATGAATAGGTGTGGATCAGCCGTAAAAGGGGTTGTAAAGGTTTGTTTTTTTTGTTTCTAAATTGGTTCCTTTAAGCTAGTGCATTGTTGGTTCACTCACCCTTTCCTTCGATTTCCCTTCTAAATGTTTTTTTTCTTTGTCTGAACTTCTCACTTCCTGTTTCTCCTCAGTAAACTTGCCCCCATCATCTGGCTGGGGGTTAGTCAGCCAGAACAGCTTACTGAGGAGGAACAGCAAGTGAGACATTTAGACAAAGAAAACAAAGAAAAAAAAACATTTAGAAGGGAAATCAAGGAAAATGTAAGTGAACCAACAATGCACTAGCTTAACTTCCCTGGCGGTATGATTCTTTCAGATTTTAGGTGCTGAAAGCGGTACCATTATTTGCAAGGAAATTTGGCGATTTATACTGTAGGCTTGTAATTCTTAGGAATAACTCACTTAAATCTGACCAAACAAGAGTCTAATAGGCATCCCGGGTATGACATTTAAAAAAAAAAAAAATTATAAATTATAATAAATAATTATAAATAATTATAACAAATAATAATATAATCATAATAAAAATTATTCAATAATGTAATCAAATTAAAATCACTGAAATGTGCTCAGTTGCAGAATTGTCGCAGTCATTATTATTATTTTTTTTATGACCAATTTTCCTACAAATCGCTATTGCTCAATTCTGCAAGTGATTATAATTTATTATCGCTGTTTTCTAGCTGATCTAAAACCATTTTTGACATAAAGGGACACTTTTGGTTGCTATGGGCAATCTACAGTTTGCAGGGAGAAAGAACCATTTTTATTATATAAAAGTACATGCAGGACACTGGGCAGACCACTAGGGACAAGGGGGGGGGGGGGGTGTATTTTTTACATACAGTACTGTAATCTATAAGATTACAGTATACTGTATGTAATGTGTTTGTTTACATTTTTTAATATGGCGACGTTCTCCGCCCCCGTGTGTCGTAACGTCGCAGGGAACGGAGCTTGGCGGCACACAGGGACACTGTGTGAATCAAGCGAGCACCCACTCGCTCACACAGCGCGGATGCATCGCTGGATCCAGGGACAAGGTAAGTAAACACTGCCTGTGGATTCAGCGAGGCGAGCCCAAGTCTGACTCAGGGTTACAAATCGCAGCACAGAACCCCCGAGTCAGATTCGGGAATACCGCCAGGGGGGTTAAAGGAACCTATTTAGGAAAAAAAATTAACCTTTACAACCCTTTTAAGCTTCAATTGGTCAGTCCATGTAAATCTGCTCGTCCCTCTAAAGGCCCATACACACGATCAGACTTTTTCACAACAACGGTCCGACGGACAAATGTTCCTTGTAAATGCTCTCAAACTTTCTGACTAAAATCCAAAGTTCTAATGAGCATGCTCAGAACCAATGCTAAACATCAGACAACAATAGCAGAAGTTGCCCAAAGGATGGCGGTAAAGAGCTGACAAACCATGTGATTTGGTGAATGTTGGCTGAAAATTTCTGCCGTGTGTATGCAGAACAAGTTCACAGCCAACACCCTTCAGACAAAAATACACAAAAAAAATCAGATGGAAGTCCGATCGTGTGTATGAGGCTTAACACTACCCTTAGATTAACAACGCTACTGTCCAATTGTGTCTCTGTGGAGTGAAGACACCCCAACACAAGAAGTGTGTTACTGGACTGATCATCAGGCGAAAATAAAAAGCCTAAAAAAAGGGCACTAACACAGGAACAACAATTAAAGTGTATCTAAACCCAGGAGCCTTCATTCACTTTATATGGTCTCCCACAGTACACAGAACATAGAAATGCAATTATTTTAGTAAATATAAACTGCTAAATACCTTTTCTTATCAGCAGTTTATATCAGTCTTGTGACCCCAATCAGTGTCTGGTTAACCTCTTGTAGGAGGAGTTTTCATTCTCCTCTGACTGTCCTGATGTGGCTGCATGACCCCTGACCCTCTGTCTGGACAGTGCTGATTGGCCATGTGCTGATCACATGCACCCTACCAAAAAGACAACAACTCTCTAGCAATACACAACTGAGCATGTGCAGAGTGCCCCCAAGGCTCTGTGCTATCAGCAGATGGTTTAGGGACTGTGGAAGAAGGGGAGGAACAGAGAGGACAGGATCAAAAAGCCTTTTTTACACAATGCACAGGATTAACCACTTAGGTTCCACAGTGAATAGATCAAACATGTTTTACTGCATATGCAGACTGATTTTACTGCTGTGGGTTTAGTAATACTAACATTTTAGTTTTTTGGTTTAATATCAGTGCCTATTTAGTTGGGCAGGGCTGTATGTTTCAATCAGTAATGCAGAGATACATTTGTCAAATTTACTAAAATTGTATTTGATGTGCACATGCATTTGCAAGCACTTTTACCAACGTGAACTGTATGAATGTACATCACAGTGGTCTTAACTCACTGCTTACAGAAGAAAGCACATGGAGATTTTAAAAATGAATAAGTACATTTTCAGATTTATTATTTATTTCCCAATTTTTTTTTTACTTTTAAGCAACAAATATTTCATATTTACTCATAATTACCTTGTGTTTGTCTTTTTACTTCTTCAGCAAACAATTACAATATTTAAGTCATTTACAATGTCTAAATTACCTTGTATGCGTGTTTGAAAGCCTTCAGCCATGTTATGTCACTATCCATATATCCATATATCATTTTAATTAATAATGTAATATGCCTTTTAAATTTAATTACAGTATAACATAATAAAACAGATATTGAGCAGAGCACTTACTAATATTCATGATGTCACACTCTAGCTCTATGCATGTGTGATAATAAACACCGACTTCTGGCATTTCTTAATACCACAATGCGGTTAATGCGGTTAATGCATAGGTGCTTGGCTAACTTTCTGTAGTGCATGTTTGTACAGGTGAATGCGAGACTTGTTTTCTGACTTAGCTGGCAGACATTGGGCCAGATTCAGAGAGCCGTAACTCCTGTCTAACTGGTGTTAGACTGGAGTACTTTCTAATTACGTGCGTTTTTTCACTAGTTTGAATCCTCAAACCATGAAAAGACGGCTTTGCGCTTCAATCCGACTGGCTTACGTGTTCGTACGCCTTCGGATCTACGCTGCAATAAAATTGCGGCCGCTGGGTGGAGTTCCCGTCGTTTTCCGCGTCGGGGTATGCAAATGAGCTTTTGCCGACTATCCACGAAATTACGCAATCTCTTACGGCATCTTTAGTCATCTTTTTGCTGCGTAATACTATACCAGCTTTTTGCTGGTCTAATATTAGACAGCCCATGTTAAGTATGGCCGTCGTTCCCGCGTCGAATATCAACGGTTTCCAACGTCTTTTTTTATTTTTGACGTAAAACGTCCGGGAATAGGAATGTCCGTAAACAACGCTACTCAAACAACGAATGACGTATCGACGTTATTTTGCGCAATGCACGGCGGGAAATTTCTGAACGGAGCATGCGCAGTTCGATCACCGCGGGGACGCGCCTAATTTAAATGCTTCACGCCCCCCAATCGCGTATTTCGATTACGCGGCGAGAAATAGACTACGCCGCCATATCGTACGGGCAAATATCTACCAGAATTCGTTAGACAGCCTGGTAAAATACGGCTGCGTAGCGGATCTCGGATACGCTTCGCAAATGTACGTGTACCTGAATCTGGCCCATTTTTTTTAAAGTCTATGCATAGTAAATGCTTGCTGCCTAGTGATTGCAAAAAAATGGGGGGTTTATTTAAACCACCATTGCTTTATTAAATTGATATTGTTTCCCATGAGATAGAACCACTAGGTTCCCCCTCCACTATCTCCATAGGCACTAACTTGCTCGATCGTCCAATGTGAAGTTGCATGTATGAGCTCCAGGATGCAATTTTAAGCTCCCTTTACACGGCGTGCAACTCCATGGACTTCATATCTTCATTATGCACTGACTTGGATACATGTCATCAGAGTCTGACTTTCGTTCTTCCTTATGATAAATGTAATTTTCTGCAAGACACCGCCTGTGTTGCCACTGATCCATACATCTGCAACTGTCTTCATTTTATGTCTGGCAATTAGCGGACCTTTGTTAACATATGAACAAATGAAACCACCAAGCTCCTTATTCACTCCCTTGTTATCTCTCGCCTTGACTATTGCAACTACCTTCTCATTGGCCTGCCTCTCCATAGGCTATCCCCTTTTCAATCCACAGGGGGGGCTTTGGTGAGATATCAGGGGTCTTAACAGACCTCTGACATCTTCCCTTTGAGACAGAGAAAGGGACTAGGGACACATGTTCCCCTGTCCCTTTCTTAGCAGCATCAGCTGCGTCTTCTCTTCGTTCATAAACTGAAACATTTGTAAACACAGGTTACAATGTTTCAGTTATGTGAATAGACAGTCAGTGATCACTGACTCTGTCCATTCAGAGCAGTAAGGAGCCGGATTTACCGGCTCCTACCCCACTCTCCATCCTGACAATTCCAGGGGGTGGAGGAGAGGCACGGAAGCGGAGAGAAACACGCCGGGATGCATGGGATACACGGCGGGATGCACAGGATACACGGCGGCATACACGGCGGCATACACGGGATACACGGCGGCATACACAGCGGCTTTCAGCTGCTTTAAAATCAGCAGTGATCGGTGCTTGGAACTTCCCCATGCACTGATCTCCGCCGACAGTACAAGTATCGGGTGAAGCATCGGGAGCATTTGCCCGAGTACAAGTACCTTGGGCAAATGCTTGGTATCGGTCCCGATACTAGTATCGGTATCGGGACAACCCTAATAATAATAATATGTTGCTATGTATAGTAAACTCCATTCATCACAGAAATGTAATTCCACTGACATCTGAACACAGTTGTCAAAATTAGTGCATGATTACTCTGCACAACTGTGTAAGGAGAGCCTTAAAGCGTAACTCCACTTTCTTGGGGGAAAAAAATAGCAAATAAAGAAAAAATAATATAGTAGTAATTATACAATTGCGACACAAATCTTATTTTGATTGAATGTTTTTAAAAATGACCTTTCCTTTTAAATCTGCAGCCGCTGTAATTTTCTGAAAATGCAATATGGCTACCTGGGGTTGTTCTGTACAAAAAATGTGTACAGAACGCCCCCCAGAAATATAATTTTCTGCTTGTGTGATTGGCTCATCAATTTTCCTAGAAGTCTGCCTGGGATAAAAGTCTGATTTAAGGCATTCCTTTGCAACAAAAATTTTTTTTTTGTGAGATACTCCAAATAGGAACATGTCTAAAGGGATGCAGGCCCAGCAGATTTGCTCATTAGTGCCCTGCAGCTGCACAGCTGACTGATAATTATGAAACCACTCCCATTAGACCCACTCAGCACAGAGGAACAAACACTAATTTTGCCAGAATAACAAGAGGTAGGAATCTGCAACAAAGTTCATTATAATCCTTGCAATGTACATAGCATCCCCCTGTTCTGCCATCGAGTTCCCGGGACCCACGAACACGCTTACGAGGGGCACGCTCCTGATAGGCATCAGCCAATCAGCCAATCAGGTGACAGGTAACACAGACCCGGTGCAACTGATTGGCTGAGATGCGGTTTAATGTTAGGAAAGCTAATTCCTTCTCTTTCCTAACATACAGTATAGCGTTGCGCTCGCTTCTCACATTTTTGGGCGCCTATTAGAGCTTATGGCTCTAATCAGGTGCATCCAAAAAACACCCCTACCACTGTAATTCAGGTGCCCAAAAAGGGTCCGGACACCTGAATAGGGGGTGTCAGCAGCAATGCATGAATCTATCTATGGTAATTAGAGAGTGACAGGAGAGGGGGGTGGCGCTCCTGCTCCCTTTATGGCCACTGCATGGAACCCTAAAGCTCCTTCAAAAGTTGCTAGAGATTCCTTGAGCAATGAGCAATTTCTGCCTCTCAGGCCCTATACACACGGGCAAGAATCTTGTCAGGAAAAAATCGCTCCCTGACGAGATTCTTGGCAAGAAACTCTTGCCGTCCGAGTGTACAGACTTTCGTTTCAAAAGAACCGCGGTTCTCTTGAAAGGAAAGAACGCGGTGACGTCATTGCTTACGACGAGCATTCGCTCGTCAGATTTGATGCTGTCGCCGCCATCTTGCTTCACCCTACCTATGCCGTGGAAGCTACAGCGCATGCGTCAAAGTCATTTCGAGCATGCGCAGGTTTCCATGGATACACACTCTCGGGGTTTCTCGTCGGGAAACAGGCCGACAAGAATCTCGATGAGAAAAAAGAGAGCAGGTTCTCTTTTTTTCTCGTCGAGATTCTGGCCAGATTTCCGCGAAACCTAAAAAGCCTCGTACACACGAACGGGAATCTCGGCAAGAAGCAGTTTTCTTGCTGGTTTTTGCAGAGAAAACCGGTCGTGTGTACAAGGCTTCATATAATGCACTGTATTGGCTACGGCAGCGATCCCTAAAATAAAGGTAGTGACAGGCTGTAGATTTCGCAGGATAAGTACACATATTGTTGTAGAGGTAGATGGTTCAACCTCAGTTTTTGTTCATATTCATATAAAAAACCTCTGGCACCAGTGATCTTTTAAGCTATCTGTAAGAAGGAAATTTTTTCCAATAACCACAATTGTAAGGACCATCACACTAATTTACTGTGAGCTTTAAATGTAGCATATATTGGCAGGGGTTCCCTGAGATCATTATTTCAAGGGTTCCTCCATGTTAAAAATGTTGAGAAAGACTGTGAATGCTTAATTGGTTATAGTCCTCATTCATTCTCCAACTGCAGCTAAGATCATTTTCTTGGAGTAACTTTGTTACCCGATGTTCCATGCTGTGTATTATGTTGGAACTTTAACTATAGTAAATAATGAAATAAATGTCTTCTTTAACCATTCTAGATTTCCACTTTGTATCATAGCAGGAATGACCCAGGGCTGGATTTGAAAATGTGTTCCATCTAGGTGATTTTATTGCTTTATCTGCTTCCTAGTGCCACCAGTCTTTGGGCGGTAGTATTTTTGACTTTTCAGAGTAAATTCATTCTATGTTGAAATGCTTATCTAATATTGTTTTATAGTTTCAAGCTTGTGATAAATTAGTATTTTGATAAAACAATGAGCAGTGTTTCAATCTCCTGGAAGTTGTCTTAGGCCCTACTTATAAATTCTATTCACAACTCCAGACCCGAAAGAACACTCCATAGATAAATATTACTAAATAGAGCTAAGACTTTTTTTTCCAGGAAGCAATCATAGGTGCAACCATTTTTGTGTGTTCCATTGTAACACAGAACAACAGAAGAGGACATCAGTCACTCCAGGACATTGAGAAAAGGAGCCATGGCAATGTTCCAGAAATAACCAAACACTTAATTGTTTCGCAAGGAGTCACCTGAGTAGACACACAGGACTGCTACAATACCAGAGGCAGCACTGTTGTCCTCCAGATGTTTTTTAAAGGTCCAAAAATAGAGAATTTCTCTGCTCTAAGTAGTTAAGAAATACTACTTCCTTAATGGTCAGCCCTATACATGTACCTTATATAAATTGTTCTATATTTATCTGTCAAAAACTGCTGGTAAGGTGCTTTTATACTGAATGGAAACTCTGTTTTCATGTTACACAAGACCAATTCAGCTGTAAGCTCTACAGCTTAACAGCATTAGAGGCCATTTGCTAAAGTGAAAACAATCCACTTTTTTGCAATGTGCAGGGTGATTGGGTTGGGTAGGGGGGCTGGGGGTTGTGTAGGAATAAAATAGTTACAATTTAGAATACAAGCCATAACTCGCCAGATCAGGATGTTAGCTTACATCTTCAGCACCTTAAAGGGGAGGTTCCCCTAAAAAGAAACTTTTAACATTGCCTGTGTCTTGTTAATAACATTAAGAATCGGCTGGTAGTTTTAAAAAAAAACACCCGTACATACCATTTTCGGCATGTACTCTCACCGCCGCTTCCGGGTCTGGCGGCCGGGGATGGGAGGGCCTGCTTCATTGACAGGCATCCGATCGACGCATACATCGCGTCACGAGATGCCGAAAGAAGCCGAACGTTGGTGCGCATGCGCCGTATAGAGCCGCACCAACGTTCGGCTTCTTTCGGCATCTCGTGACGCGCTGTATGCGTCGATCGGATGCCTGTCCCCGGCTGCCAGACCCGGAAGCGGCGGTGAGAGTACATGCCGAAAATGGTATGTACGGGTGTTTTTTTTTAAAACTACCAGCCGATTCTAAATGTTATTAACAAGACACAGGCAATGTTAAAAGTTTCTTTTTAGGGGAACCACCCCTTTAAGCCAATTAAAACAATACATTCATGGCATTAAACATGACCCCGAACCAAATAGAAGTCAGAAGCCCTAGTTATTGTAAACATATTGGCAATAAATGGTGTAATGTAAAGTCAGATATGCTGCTGTATAATTGCATCAGTGCCCTATTGGATGCTGAATAATCTGCTTCCAGCCGATTCCAGGTATGACTCATGAGTTACGTAATCTTGGTGACCACTAATTAGAGATGGTTATAGTGGAGGATCACTGTTGGAGTACACCATTGATTGGAGTGTAGAAATTCCCACATACGTACAAGACTTGTTATTCATGCTGTGAGTGCATCTGCAGATCATTAGCAGCAGCGTGTATGAAAGGTATGAATTAGATGAATCAGTGCAGGCGTAATATTACAATACATATTTGGGTGAAAAGACCTTTCAAATAGCAATGATTGTAGAGTGAAGAAAAGCCTTATGAAAAATCTACGCATGGAAAGCCTCGTCACCTGCTGGCCAGAAAAACGTGTGGAAATAGGTTATGTGTAACATCAGACATGATTAAATGAATACATAGCTATTCAGAAAAGAGTGATTAGTAGCTAGCAGAAGTCTGGGACCTTGAGGGCGGTCAGGATTATAGCTATTTGCTCAGAAGACTTGAGATTTAGAAATATAGAGTCAATTAGGAAGACAGGATGTAGGTTTCTGATATATACAAAAAACATTTTTTAAGTGGAATTTAAGGAAAACAGCAAAACACATTTTTACAGTTTTAACTGCCAAAGGTTTAAAGCTGAACACTAGGCAGGTATAAAAGATACACATTATTCCAGTTCTATATTCAATAATAAATCATCAAATGTTTAACGCTGAACGCAAGGCAGGTATAAAGGATACAAATTATTCCAGTTCTGTATTCAATAATAAATCATTAAATATATTTTTAAACTAAATTTATTTAAGTACTCAAATTTGCATTATCATCATCTTGCGATGTGTATCCAGCTGCTTAGAGTTCAGCTTTAAAATGATGATGATAAATCGATGTCCAGTAAAGAGACTGTAGGTAGAGCTGCGACATTGGAAGTTGCATTGCTGAACCAATAAGTGCATCACCTGTCTCGCTATGTAGTGTGTTAGCGGTACGTAAATTTCAAGGTTGGTTGAGCAGAATTACAAATCTTTTGGCAAATAAAAAACAATAAACATGTATGCATTTAACTATGTAGTTAGCTATTTTCCCAGAGTTCTGCTATAACTATCATACTTACCCAATATTCTGATTACTAATTTGTTTAGTAACTTTTCTTATTCATATAGAGCCCACATATTCTTAGCACTGTCCTTGAACAATGAACTATTCCTATTCTTAACTGTCCCAAAAAAAAAAAATAACAATCTTACTGCCCTGACATACCTATACAGAAAGTTGGGTGGAAGTCAGTTACATAGTAGGTGAGGTTGAAAAAAGACACAAGTCCATCAAGTCCAACCTATGTGTGTGATTATATGTCAGTATTACATTGTATAACCCTGTATGTTGTGGTCGTTCAGGTGCTTATCTAATAGTTTTTTTAAACTATCGATGCACTCCCACTGAGACCACCGCATGTGGAAGGGCATTCCACATCCTTCCGCTCTTACAGTAAAGAACCCTTTACGTAGTTTAAGGTTAAACCTCTTTTCTTCTAATTTTAATGAGTGGCCACGTGTCTTAATAAACTCTCTTCCGCAAAAAAAAAGTTTTATCCCTATTGTGGGGTCACTAGTACAGTATTTGTAAATTTAAATCATATCCCCTCTCAAGCGTCTCTTCTCCAGAGAGAATAAGTTCAGTGCTTGTAACCTTTCCTCATAACTTATATCCTCCAGACCCTTTATTAGCTGTTTTGCCCCTCTTTGTACTCGCTCCATTTCCAGTACATCCTTCCTGAGGTCTGGTGCCCAGAACTGGACAGCATACTCTAGGTGCGGCCGGACCAAAGTCTTGTAGAGTGGGAGAATTATTGCTTTATCCCTGGAGTTAATCTCCTTTTTCATGTATGACAATATTCTGTTTGCTTTGTTAGCAGCAGTTTGGCTTTGCATGCCATTCCCCAGTGTATAGATTGCATTCATAATTCTGCAACCCAAATGCATTATTTTAAATTTTTCTACAATAAACCTCATTTGCCATGTAGTTGCCCACCCCATTCATTTCCACATCCTGCGAAGAAGTTATTGACCTGCTTAGCTTAGTATTGTCCGCAAATACAGAGATTGACCTGTTTACCCCATCCTCCAGGTTATTTATGAACAAATTAAATAGGATTGGTCCCAGCACAGAACCCTGGGGGACCCCACTATCCACCCCTGACCATTCCGAGTACTCCCTATTTATCACCACCCTCTGAACTCGCCCTTGTTTTCTATCCATGTACGCACCCTATGGTGCCAATGGACCTCATTTTGTACAGTAAACATTTATGGGGAACTGTGTCAAATGCTTTTGCAAAATCCAGATACACCACAACTACGGGCCTTCCTTTATCTAGATGGCAACTCTCCTCCTCATAGAAGGTTAATAGAAGAGCTTGCAAACTATTGATGTTAGGCTAACTGATCTGTAATTCCCAGGGATGTATTTTGGTCCCTTTTTAAATACTGGCGCTACGTTGGCTTTTCTCCAATCAGCTGGTACCATTTCAGTCAGTAGACTGTAAGTAAAAAATAGGAACAATGGTCTGGAAATTTCTTGACTGAGTTTTCTAAGTACCCTCGGGTGCAAACAATCTGGTCCCAGTGATTTATTAATGTTAAGTTTCCCAAATCTAATTTTAATTCTGTCCTATGTTAACCATTGAGGTGCTTCCTGTGATGTGTCATGAGGACAAACACTGCAGTTTTGGTTACTGAAGCCCCCCGGTTCCCTCATGAAGACTGAGGAGAAGAATAAATGTAATACCTTCGCCATCTCCCCATCCATTGTAACCAGATGTCCTTCCTCATTATTTATGGGGCCAATATGGTCTGTCCTCCCTTTTTTACTGTTCACATACTTAAAGAAATTCATGGGATTTTTTTTCTCTACTCCGCTATGTGTCTTTCGTGTTCTATCTTAGCCACCCTAATTGCACCCTTACATCTCTTGTTGCATTCTTTATGAAGTCTGAATGCTGATTCCTCAACGTTGTATTTTTTTAAGGCACCAACAATGCACTAGCTTAAAGTAACCTATTTAGAAAATAAAAAATTAACCTTTACAACCCCTTTAATTTGCACCAGGGTAAATTTAGATAAGATGGAGAGAGTAGCGGGGGTAATGGCTGGAACTTAAATGAGATGGGTAATGACTAAGCGCTAACATTTGCACAAAACGCTTCTACCTCTTTGTCCCCTGTTCCATCTGTCAACCACTTGTCATATGAAGTTTTAATAAAAAGGATTTTAGGAAGTGCAGCTGTCTGTAATCATTTCCTTATGAAAAATGAGATGGGGGTCAGTAAGGAAGAGGAAATGTGGGTATTATACACAAGAATAGAAGAGAGAAACTGAGACAAATAGAAATAGAAAAGGTTGATAGGTGCGGTAAAACATAATGTCACCTAGTCCCCCACCCAAAGAAGTAGGGGGGTCTGGTCTGGGGTGTGCACCATAACCTTGTGCTTCTGGCCCAAAACTAGCCTGCTTAGTGTCATCCAGCGCACTGTGGTGGGCTAGATAGAAGAGAGCAATATGGGGGAGGGGGGGCACCATGTTCTAGCCCGCCAGAGTGCGCTGCAGGATGATGGGCAGGCTAGTTTCAGCCCAACATCACAAGGTTACATACCTCAGACCGGCCCCTCCTACTTCATTGTGTCACCCCTCTGGCGGGTGTGACCTGGGTACAGTTCGCACCCCCTTAGTGACACCACTGATTCTGAGAATTATTTGTTTGGGAGAAAAATAGTGGAAGGTACAGTTTATTGCAATGCCCCTACATGATATTTTTTCTAAAAATAGGTCACTTAGTTACATAAAAGCTAATTTTCACCAAGTCCAAAGTTTCAAAAGAAGTGGTATTATTATGCTGGGGTGTAGAGAGCATCAAGGTGGTTTACCAATCAACTAGCCTCGATTTTATAGAATTTATCATATTTATCCTATTCTAGGGGCACTCCTTTCCCAGCTTCAATAGCAGCATTCGTTTCATTGCAAAATCCCTAGTAATAGAGTAATAAGCTGGCAAAAGACCCAGTAAAGCAGAGCTTTTTAGAAACAATAATATATATATATATAAAATAAAATAAATATAATATTTTTTTTTTAACAGGGAAAAAAAAATATATTTAATAATAAAATAATGCAGTCAGGGATGTTAATGTGTATGTTTCAAATCAAATCAACTTTTTATTGAGTTTCCAGAGTGTCAATGCAGCAATACAAAACTGCAAGTAAGATATATAAAATGTGTGATACCAGCATAGAACATTGATGCTACATTGAAAATGTAAAAGTAATCCAATTGACTGACTGAATCCAACAAATGTATTAATAGCACTATACATTCTGACAAGCTTTCTGAAGAAGCGATAACTGCATGTCTTTATAGGTGTATTCGCATAACTAGATCTAGAGAACATAAACTTGGAGTATCTAGCCAGTTACTCCATAGTTTCTCAATTGACTCCTGTATAAAATGTGCCCAAGTATGTGTATATATGAATGCGAGTTAGGGACCTTAGATTGTAAGTTCCTCAAGGGCAGGGACTGATGTGAAGGTATAATAAATATGTAAAGCGCTTTGTAAATTGACGGCATTATATAAGTACCTGTAATAAATTTAGTAGAGCTTCCCCTATGCTGAAAGATTAGGTGCTCAAGCCTTTAAGGTGTCATTCATATGTTTTAATCATTCTGTATGAGTTGGAGGGTTGGTTGACTTTCAGTTAAGTAAAATAAGTTTACGAGCTTGAAACAGAGCTCTTGAGATGTCCAATGTAATACTTTCCAACACGATAAGATCGCCCAAAATTCCCAACACACATTGTTTGGGATCTGTTTAAATGTCAGTTTGGAAGTTTTCAGAGTAGTGATAACTGCATTGCAATATCTATGAAGTTTTGAACATCTCCATAGCATATGGATCAGTTCCCCATCATCTCTCCGACACCTACCACATGGAAGCTCCTCAGATGTACCCATGCTATATAGCTTCAGTTGGGTGTAATGTGCTTTCAATGCCTCTGAGTCACATTAAGTGACCACATTGTAAACCATTTCAGTGTGTGTTTCCATTGTTCACCTGTCATAGGACCCACATCACTTTCCCATCTAAAGATGGTCAAAGGTGGGTCAAAGTTCGGCCAGTTCATCTGAATTTCGATCCATCTGTTTTCCATTTCTGCTAGAGAGAAGTTCATCTAACGATCAGCTTCTCTTCAACGGGAAGGTTGGTATATTTTCATTCGATCAGCACATACAGCCAACCGACTGCAACACTAATCAGTGTATTCTGACAGTGGAGGATTCCTACTGTCAGAATACAGTAGTGCAGTGAGGAGGATTCCTTCTACCTCGAATATGTGAATGGGGGAATCCGTTCTTTTTTGTCCAGCTTAACATGGGTGTCCCACAGGAAGAGCTCCGAAATATATACCATAGCAACAATGTATATTTTTTAGCAAAAGATCGATCAGTAAAAGCAAGCGTCTGCAATACACATAGTATGAAAAGAGCAGACTGTCTCATACCAAGAATTGGTTTCTAGCAGGAAGGTGCAGGTGAAATCCCTCTCCGCTCCCACTAGCATTCTCCGAGGCTCCAACATTCTTCTTTGCTGGTAGCTTCATCACTGCTCCTAGTTTCACCATTTGGTATCTTGGTCGTAATTGTGACTGGCATAAAGTAGGAGGGGCTGACCTCCTATTCCAATCTGTAGAGTCCTATAATTGCTTACTGTCATCCTCTTGTGCAGAGCGCAGTGGCGAACAGGAAATGTATGCCACTGGAGAAAAATTCTGTTCCTATTTTATGCAATGGAAGCTCATTATCATGCTGTAAAGTCTTTAGTGAATAGGGTGACTCATCACTGCATTGTTATTCATTCTTTATGTAGAAACCGCAGTGATGATGGCATAGGGAAACATTCTTTTTTTAGTACATGACAATAATTACATGACAGTAATTTGCTAAACTGAACTAAATATATATTTACTGTATAATGTTATTTCCACTTCTCCCCTGAATACACTTCAACTTTTATTGAAACTAAAATAGACTTATAAAAGGCCGCAATTATTTTTAAAGAACAGGGAATGTTTTTTACATCGATAGAGAACTGGACTAGATGATATTGGCTGACAAAACATAATTTAAAGGGCAGCTTCACAGAATTATCGCAGGTGAGGATTATTGAAGGAGAGGAAGGGACTGGTAAAGCCAACCTTCAGTTTTAAAGCATATGTCAAAGTAAAAAATGCAGCAAATCTGTGCTGTACATGCGCATTTCCTCATGTTTATCCCTTCAAAAATTCTGCAAGTTCAGAAAGATCTGCCAGAAATGCACTCAGGTCTTAAAGCGTAATTCCAGGAATGCGGTTCCTTTGTAAAAAAGGCTCACCATGAGTTAAGTCCAAGGAGCTGCATATCATCTCCTGAACTTATATCTATTATTTACATCTGACAATTTTATTGCACTACTAGAAGACGGCCTGAGAGCCCGACACTGATGCTTAAGTATCAACATGCTATGCCTGCCCATCCCTCTTCCTGCCCAGTCACAGAAGCCTTTGTATTATGTGAATTTACAAAACACGCTTCTCTGAATGGGCAGCAGATGGGCATTCATCCATCCACCTCACCTGTGTGGCTGGTGGGATCAATTAATTTTTTTTCCAATCGTCCCGCTATGGCCCACATAAGATTGATCATTCTTTAGTCCAATATAGGAACTTGGAGGGCTCTTTGAGATAACACTTGAAGTTTATATATATAGGTAGGTACGCTTTTTTCTGATCTGTTTTTTTTTTCTTTTTTTTGTAACATCCAGTTTATTGAGAAAAAGTAGAAGTAGCTTATAAGGGGAGTGGCAGCTCCCAGGAATTATCCATTACAGAACCATAACATAGTAATTAAACAACATACGTTGTCACAGATGAAAGTAATAAACATCTCGACTGCTATTGAATGACAATCACAAGGTATAATCTAGCATAAACATGCCTAAGTGGTAGGCATTTCTTCAATAATACATGTAGAGCAAAAGTCACATATGTAGGTAAAGAAATGTAGATTAGAATTAGTTGTGAATAAGAGAAAGGGAGAGGTAGGGGGAAATAGCGTAGAATACAGGTAAAGGTAAGGAAAGGATCTGTCCTAGAGTAAATCAGGTTGAATATAGGACTGATGGACCATGTAGCATAGAGAATCATATAGTCAAGTCATACATATTAGTCCCCAGCCATCAAGTCAGTATAGGCCCGCGATACTTTGAATTGGAACCAAGGTGACCAAGTCTGAGAGAATCTCTCATTGTTGTCTATGGACTGGGCCATCGTCTCTTCCATGCAACATATCTCGGCTGTTCTGAACAGCCAGTCTAGGATTGAGGGGATTCTGGAGTATTTCCAGAAGAGGGGTATGAGTGCTTTAGCCAAGTTCAGGAGGTGTTTAGATAATACATTTTTATATCTCTGAAATGACACATCTGCAATATGCAGTAGGCAGCACACTTTGTCAAGCTTCATCTTGGTCTCCGTAATTAGACGTATCACATTACATACTTTAGTCCAGTAAGGAGTAATTAGGGGGCATTGCCACCTTATATGGAGGAGGGTGCCCCTGTCTCTACCCAGGGCTGGACTGGGACAAAAATTTGGCCCTGGACTTCATCCAGACTGGCCCACTTTGACAGGTCTCTCCCACGGCGGCTGGACAACTCCCGCACTCCCCTGGCCACCCAAGCCCCCTCTCCCCCTTCAATAGCCACTAGCCATTTTACTTTATTAGAGTAGAACGGCTGGTACTGGTACTCTTATAGGCAGTACCAGTGGGGAAGCTAAACATTATTTCACCAGGGGAAAAGAATCAGTTTGGTGCCCCCCTCATGGGACAAGATTAGGCAGAAGTGAGAAACTCCCAGGCCGCTGTCACTGAAGCCGGCCCACTGAGCCATCGGCCCACCGAGAAACTCCCTGTAGTCCCAATGGCCAGTCAATCCCTGTCTACCTCCAACAGGTATCAGGCGTTTGTGGATAGCAAGCGTGCAGCTTTACGGGCGTAGCGTACCAGTGGGTAAGTAATTTGTAGGCAGTTTCTTGCGTTCAGGTGCTAAGAGAACATTTATGAGTGAAAATCCAAGCTCTCTTCCACTGTTTTTAACTGTATCATTGCTGTTGATGTCTTTTACAATGTAATGTTATGGATTAGTGATGTGAAGTATTCTGTATAAGTAAATGTTGATCTCTCTCGAATTGGAAAAAAGTCAATGCAGAAAGCACTGACAGGCGTTACTGGTGTCAGGGGGTGTTACTGGTGTCAACCTGAGACTATCCGGTTGCCACCTAATCAGGTAACTGTTGTTCTCACACAAGCCAAATATGGAAGCACATGACTTCAGCCCTAAACCCCCTACAATGTCAGACTTTTTCCTAGCAGGGGGACCACTGGAATGAGCATCTAACACAGCCATTCTCAAACAGGATTCCATTAAAGCCAAGGATTCGTCCAGAGGCTGATAGGGTTTTTTTGAGCCATGACTGAATGACCTTTCATTTGATGGTGTCTCGTAGTTCCAGAGTTGCACTTGGCAGAGCCAGCAATAGCATGAACCTAATGATATGTTTATCTGTCTGAAAGGGGGGCATTTATTTCACTGGCCACCATTGTAAGGGGCATTTTCCCCACTTATCTACAACAAATTGGTTTTAGCAAGGATTCCCTGAGGTCCGAAAATAATTTTAAGGGTTCTTCTGAGAAAGGTTACTCTAACACAACCATTCTTAACCAGGGTTCCGTGGAACCCTAAGGTTCCTCCAGAGGTGGCTAGGGGTTCCTTGAGCTGTGGCTGATTTACCTCATGTTTGATGGTGCCTACATAGTTCTGAGACAATTCTACTTGGAGGAACCAGTGGTATGACACCAATGATCTGCATAGTTCTCTGTAAGGGGGGCATTCTTACCACTACTGTAAAAAAAGGGCATTCTTCTCACCGACCAATAAAAGTAAGGGGCATTGTTCCCACTGACCCCCAATGAATGTGTTTTATCAGGGGTTCCCCGAGACCTGAAAATTATTTTTAGGGTTCCCCAGCGGTAAAAAGGTTGAGAAAGGCTGCTCTAACACATACTGTAGAACTATACAGTTTGGGTTCATGCTGAAATAGCACATCAAAATATGAAGTAATCCGACCTCTGAGCATCATTATGTAGTGACATCCTGACCCTAATCAATGGGTATAATAAACTGGACACCAAGTTGCCCTTTCTGATATTTATAATTACATTTTCAATAGCCACTGTATCCCAGTGCTGAAATAATCATTATATATAGGTTTCTAAAAGGTAGAACCTTAACTGTAGGCAGAAAAAAAAAATAGCCATGAGCATCTTCAATGAAATAATTGTATCTTGGGTGTGGTTAAAAAAATAGGGGCTTATAATTGAAAAAGGACACGAGATGCAAATCTGCCATATGCCATGCATTTATCGCATACTTCACTATATGCTTTTTGCCGTCAGGCTTTTAGCGGAGCTTTCCTCTGACCACAGAGAGAAGCTTAGTCATTCAGCTGTCTTACAGGGAGGGCTGTACGTGTAATATGAAGACTAATAGTGCCGTGTCACAATGAGGGTACACAGGACAGGTTGTAGGAGGACTGGTACAATGTGTGCTGAAATTACTATTAGTTGAGCAAAGCTGATTTTCAATGCAAATTGAAAAGATAAATATAACATAGGATCACATTTCAGTTTTCCATGTGTATTTTTTAAATTG
The DNA here is from genome assembly GCA_029574335.1 of Rana kukunoris. Taxonomy (NCBI): domain Eukaryota; kingdom Metazoa; phylum Chordata; class Amphibia; order Anura; family Ranidae; genus Rana; species Rana kukunoris. Next base: position 69,480,052 of record CM056050.1, on the reverse strand, counting down.
TCAAGGGGAATCCTGCATGCGATCGGTGCAGATAAATGTGTTTAATACGGTAGCTACATCAGCTCCTCTCTTAAAGGAGAACAATAGTATATTTCCTGTGAGTCATAACAGATTTATTCTTACCGTCTGTTCCTGTGACTCCTGCTAATTTTTTTATTTCCCATCACTTTGACTTTGATCACAAGGACAAATGGCAAGAATGACACTTACATCGGTGGACAGTAGAAGAATGTAACCCTTAGGCTGGCCATACATGTTCAATTCTCTTGTACAATTTTACTTTAGATTTACCGTAAAGTGGTTGTAAAGTCATAAGGCTTTTTTATCTTAAAGAGGAGTTCCACCCAAAAATGGAACTTCCTCTTAATCCACTCCTCACCCCCATACATGCCACATTTGGCATGTAATTTTTTTGGGGGGGGAGTGGGGGCTTCAGTAGGAGTGGGACTTCCTGTCCCACTTCCTGCTTCCGCCGAGGGGCTGATAAGGCGAGAGGCATAATCGTCTTATTTCAGCCCCTCCCTGTAGGCGATGGCCTAGGACACTGATAGGTCCTAGGCAATCGCCTGTCCAATCAGCGACGAGCCGCGGCTCGCGCGCATGCACAGTGCGGCTCGCGCATGCGCAGTGGGTGCCCGGCCGTGAAGCTGAAGGCTGTCACGGCTGGGTGCCCACAGTCGGGATGGAGACGCCGACTGGGGAGGGGGGGAGAGGAGCGGAGCCCCGGTCGGCGCATCGCTGGAACGCAGGAGCAGGTAAGTGAGTGTTTATTAAAAGCCAGCAGCTACACTTTTTGTAGCTGCTGACTTTTAATAAACACATTTTTTGGCTGGAACACCCCTTTAATACATTCTACATGTATTAAGATAAAAAAAACCTGTGTGAAGCAGCCCCCCTCATATTTACCTGAGCCCATCTAGATCCAGCGATGTTGAAGGCGTGGCTCGGACTCCCCTCCTCATTGGCTGAGACAGCAGCATGGTGCCATTGGCTCCCGCTGCTGTTAATCAAAGTCATTCAGCTAATGAGGAGAGAAAGGGGGTGGGACTGGGCCACGGCTTCGTGTCTGAATGAACACGGGGAGCTTTGTCTCGGTTGCCCCCATAGCAAGCTGCTTGCTGTGTGGGCACTCAACAGGAGGGCGGGGCCAGGAGCATCGAAGAGGGATCCGAGAAGAGGAGAATCTAGGCTGCTTTGCAAAACCACTTTACAGAGCAGGTAAGTATAACATGTTTGTTATTTTTATAGAAAAAAAAAACAAGACTCTAGTATCACTTTAACCACTTCAGCCCCAGAGCATTTCGCTGACCAAAGAGCAGAGAATTTTTTGGGGCCTGCGTCGCTTTAACTGACAATTGTGCGGTCGTGCGATATGGCTCCCAAACAAAATTGACATCCTTTTTTTCCCCACAAATAGAGCTTTCTTTTTGTGCGGTTTTCATTGTGCTATAAACAAAAATAGAGTGACAATTTTGAAAAAAATGCAATATTTTTTTCCTCAGTTTAGGCCGATACGTATTCTTCTACATATTTTTGGTAAAAAAAAATGCAATAAGCATTCATTGATTGGTTTGTGCAAAAGTTATAGCATCTACAAAATAGGGGGCAGTTTTATGGCATTTTTATTAATATTTTTTTTTTTTACTAGTAATGGCAGCAATCAGCGATTTTTATCGTGATTGCGACTTTATGGCAGACACGTCGGACACTTTTGACACATTTTTGGGACCATTGTCATTTTTACAGCGATCAGTGCTATAAATATGCACTGATTACTGTGAAAATGACACTGGCCTATGAAGTGTGAAACCACTAGGTGGCACTGAAGGGATTAAGTGCCACCTAGTGGTTAAACCCTTCATGGGCCAGTGTCATTTTCACAGTAATCAGTGCTATAAATATGCACTGATTACTGTGAAAATGACACTGGCCCATGAAGGGTTTAACCACTAGGTGGCACTTAATCCCTTCAGTGCCACCTAGTGGTTAAACCCTTCATGGGCCAGTGTCATTTTCACAGTAATCAGTGCATATTTATAGCACTGATCGCTGTGAAAATGACACTGGCCCATGAAGGGTTTAACCACTAGGTGGCACTGAAGGGATTAAATCATTACTAGGTAGTGATTCTTAATGTTAGGGGGCGTGGCTACACATGACACGTCACTGATGACCGTTCCCGATCACGGAGAACAGTCATTAGTGACAGTGTCACTAGGCAGAATAGGGGAATGCCTTGTTTACAAAGGCATCCCTCTGTTCTGCCTTTGCAGACTGCAATCGCAGTCCACCCAGGAACAATGAGTTCCTGGGACCCACGAAAGCACTCATGATGCACACGGCTGGGCGGCAAATTTAAAGGGATGTACAGGTATGCCAATGTGCCTGCCCGTGCCATTCTGCCTACGTCTATCGGCGTGCGGCGGTCGGCAAGTGGTTAAAGTAAAAAACATTGTAAAAAATATATACCAGTATATAAATTGTAATAAATAATTTAAAAAATCTATTGTGAGAAATAAAACTGTAAAAAAAAAAACACTGACACAGTCTACGCATCATCAGTGCTCATCAGTGCTGCATATTAGTGCAACTGTCACATGACATTAAAAAAAAATATTGTTTATCAGCATTGGTGAGTACTTGAAAAAAAGTATCTGTACTTGTACTCGGTCTTAAAAAAGTGGTATCGGAACAACCCTAGTTTTTTCCCTATAAAGATAACAAACATAGTTACATAAATATCTAATTTTTTTTCTCAGTTTAGAATCCTATATGTATTCTTCTACATATTTTTGGTAATTTGGTAAGCGTACATTGATTGGTTTGCGCTGTGTAATTTGTGCTTGTGCTGTGTAATTTGGCCCCTTGTATCATCTACAATACCTGACTGATCCTGCCAGTTTTTGCTCCCCCCCCTCCCCCGTAAACTGACCACAGTGTATCATGGCTGCTGAGCCCTGACACTATGGTAAGTTTACGTGCCTCTGTCATTCACAGCCCTGCTCTCTGCTCTCCCCCTCTCTCCCTGCCTGTCAGCTCATGGCAGTGCCCATACCTGCCACTCCTGCTTCTCAAATAATAGGTACATTCTTATACTATCCTCTCTGTCTCTTAATCCTGAGTCCCCTTGTGGTGTGTGTAATTTATAAAACAAAACCAGATTATACCTAATTTTAGAGTGTCGATTGACGCTCACGTGACCTCCCGGCTTTCTCCTCCTCCCCTCCCGACTGACGTCAGCAAGGCAATCTTGGCCCACACCCACTGCATCTGTCAGATGGGGAGAGGAGACAGCCGGCTGGTCACGTAAGTGCTGTTCGGCACTCTGAAATTAGGTACTATTGTTGTTTTTTTATAAATCACACACACAGGGCACAGAATTAAGAGACAAGAGATGATAGTATGAAGATGTTAGAGTGGCTTAACAACCACGTTAAGGACAGGTTTTCCTGGAGGGCGCCCATCCCTCCTTAAAGGCACAGGGACGCATGGGATGCCCAGCAAGAGCACATAGGTAGCTGAAGGCATTCAGTCCATCCATCTACCCAGTACCGCCAACTGTACAAAAAAGTAGCAACTACCCCAACCTATAACTTGCGTTTGCAGTAAGATGCACATGGACAGGCACTTACCAGCTAGCCTACAAAAAAACAAACAAATTGAACCTGTCTAACAATTCACGTAAAAACACACATTTACAAATATATACCTAAGTCACAGTGCCTTCGTTAAAGCGGATCTCCACCCTAAAGTGAAGATCCGCTGATCGGAACCCTCCCCCCCTCCGGCGTCACATTTGACACCTTTCAGGGGGGAGGGGGGTGCAGATACCTGTCTAAAGACAGGTATCCGCACCCACTTCCGGCCCGCAGTCTCGGGCAAAAGACGGGCTTTTCCCGTTGTGTGCTGGGAACTCTCAGCTCCCAGCACACAGCGGGAGCCAATCGCGGGCGCAGCGCGACTCGCGCATGCGCCGTAGGGAACCGGGCAGTGAAGCCGGAGCGCTTCACTTCCTGGTTCCCTCGCCGTGGATGGAGGGGGGAGCAGCAGGGTGACGAGCGATCGCTCATCCTCTGCTGTGGACGGCGCTGGACTCCAGGACAGGTAAGTGTCCTAATATTAAAAGTCAGCAGCTGCAGTATTTGTTGCTGCTGGCTTTTAATATTTATTTATGGTGAACCATCCGCTTTAAGGCTTATGTGCACTGTGGTCCTAATGTTATAATTTTCAGAGTTACCCAAGATTTCCCCTGAGGCCGTGTACACACGGCAGAGAACCTCGACGGGCAGAACACATCGTTCCGCCCGTCGAGGTTCCCTGCCAGCCATCGAAATCGGCGACCCGCCCGTCGGGAATGGCAACCAGCCATTCTTCCAGGCGGGCCGTCAAGCAAATAGAGAGCGTGCTCTCTATTTCTGCTCGACGGGCTTCCCGACGGGAAGCTCGCCGAGAGCGTACACACGGCCGAGGTCCTCGCTGGAATGCAGCTTCCAGCGAGGTTCTCGCTGGTTTCCAGCGAGAACCTCGGTCGTGTGTACACGGCCTTACTGCGTGTTTCTGTGACCCTTCTAAAATTATATATCTCCCTTCACTTTTTACATTAGTCACCAGGACAATAAAGTATAGTGAACCTCCCTAAACAGCAATAAAACTGTCCATGGATTTTATCAGTTACTCATTATATCCAAAAGCAATATAAAAGTATAGGCTTTACGTACACAAAGTGTAATGACCATTTAAAGGGAGTAAAATGTAAAATAAATACATAAAATACTCTTGGTCAGCACTGGCAGCATTTTGTGTTGGCTCCCTCTTCTCCTCTTTGCTGGAGATTTCCTTATAGACTGTATGCAAAATGACTTAAAGAGCTGAAACTGCAAAACGAATACAGAGGAAAAACTGTATTTTACATTGAAGCCTGCCATTGTGTGTCTTGAGCTCTGTGATTACAAGGGAAAGCTGTGATTTGGCTGTGATATGTCATGTTTTGCTTAAAGGTAGATTTTATTTACACAAATGTAGTAAGTGGAGTCTGTTCCAAGTCAGCTTTGTATTGCAAAAACGGCTAAAGTAGTGTCACCTCCAAGAAATATCATTCTCCTTTTTACACAGTCACAGGGACAAAGCTGCTTGGATTTAACATATGTTTCCAACTATACTGTAGTGAAACCATTCTGCACTGATCTAAAAATAAAAAGAGACAACAGATGTCCCTTTAACCCTTTATCTATCGCTATACTTGTAATGTAGATGTAGAGTAATATATCCACTCCAGTTGACCAAGTTAAATTAAAGGAACGCTCTGCCCAACAAAAAAAAATATATATATCTTATTGTTTTAGTGACCAGAGTAAATTTGAACTCCAAAATCAAACTATCTAGGCTAGGATGATCAATTTTCAAGGTTCTTGGACCACATGTCTTAAGTTTTGTGATATTGTCCTTATTTTGTTGTCTCAGAACAATGTTCTCATTTACTATAGAGAGGCCCCCGAGCACCAGGAAAGAGGAGAATATTGAGAAAACTGTAATGCTGCGTACACACAACCATTTTTCATGCAATTTTTTTAATTGGTCGTGAAAAACGGTCGTGTGTAGGCTCCAGAGCATTTTTCTCGACATGAAAAATGGGCATTAAAAATTTAGAACCTGCTCTATTTTTTCTCGTCGTTTTTCACAACGTCATTTTTCTCATCATGAAAAACGGTCGTGTGTAGGCTTTAAGTTATGAGATGGAAAATTAGCATAATTAGCCCAAAGGGTGGTGCAATTCGAATGGATCTTCCCCTTTATAGTGCCTTCGTACGTGTTGTACATCACCGCGCTTTGCTCGAGCATTTTATATTACGATTGTGTGTATGCAAGGCAGGCTAGAGAGGAATCATGTCGAGAAAAATTTCGTTTTTTTCCATGACATGAATAACGGTCATGTGTACGCAGCATAACACTCCTAGGGCTAGATTCAGAAAGACTTACGACGAGCGTATGAGTAGATACGCCATTGTAAGTCCGAATCTGCGCCATCGCAACTTTAAGCGTATGCTCAAACTGAGATACGCTTAAATGTTGCTAAGATACGACCGGCGTAAGTCTCCTACGCCCTCGTATCTTAGCTGCCTATTTACGTTGGCCGCTAGGGGCATGTACACTGATTTACGACTAGAATATGTAAATCAGCGAGATACGCCTATTCACGAACGTACGCCCGGCCGTCGCAGTAAAGATACGCCGTTTACGTAAGGCGTTTTCAGGCATAAAGATAAACCACCAAAAAGATGGCGCAGCCAATGTTAAGTATGGACGTCGGGATTGCGTAGAATTTTTCACATTTTACGTCGTTTGCGTAACTCGTCCGTGAATGGGGCTGGGCGTAAATTACGTTCACGTCAAAATCAATGAGTCTTAGCGGCGTAATTTGGAGCATGCGCACTGGGATATGCTCACGGACGCCGTTAGTAAAAAACGTAATTTACGTGGGGTCACACTTAATTTAAATAAAACACGCCCACATGAAACACATTTGAATTAGGCGGGCTTACGCCGTCCCATATACGCTACGCCGCCGTAACTTTGGCCGCAAAAATCTTTCAGAATACCATACTCGCCTCTCAAAGTTACGGCGGCATAGCGTATATGAGAAACGCCAAGCCCGCCTAAATGTATCTGAATCTGGCCCCTACTGTATTTCTTGTCTTGATGTTTCTTTAGTGGATCAACGTATTCTTCCTTTCAAAACAAAGAAAACCTTTCACAAAACCTGGCTATTTCAACTGAGCAGGTAATGAGAAATACATAAGGATAGACTACTTTCAGGGACCAAAAGGGTCAGGCTACGTGATCAGAAATAGAAATATATATATATAAATATATACAGTATCTCACAAAAGTCAGTATACCCCTCACATTTTTGTAAATATTTTATTATATCTTTTCATGTGACAACACTGAAGAAATTATACTTTGCTACAATGTAAAGTAGTGGGTGTACAGTTTGTATAACAGTATAAATGTGCTGTCCCCTCAAAATAACTCAACACAGCCATTAATGTCTAAACTGTTGGCAACAAAAGTGAGTACACCCCTAAGTGAAAATGTTCAAATTGTACCCAAAGTGTCAATATTTTGTGTGGCCATCATTATTTTTCAGCACTGCCTTAACCCTCTTGGGCATGGAGTTCACCAGAGCTTCACAGGTTGCCACTGGAGTCCTCTTCCATTCCTCCATGATGACATCACGGAGTTGGTGGATGTTAGAGACCTTGCGCTCCTCCACCTTCCGTTTGAGGATGCCCCATAGATGCTCAATAGGGTTTAGGTCTGAAGAAATGCTTCACCAGTTAATCACCTTTACCCTCAGCTTCTTTAGCAAGGCAGTGGTTATCTTAGAGGTGTGTTTGGCCCAAGGGAGGGGATTATGCTCTGTTTTAGTATGTCACAGCACATTCATGCTTCCCTCAATGAACTGTAGCTCCCCAGTGCTGACAGCACTCATGCAGCCCCATACCATGAAGCTCCCACCACCATGCTTAGAGACACTTGTCTTTGTACTCCTCACCTGGTTGAAGCCACGCACTTGACATCATCTAAACCAAATACGTTTATCTTGGTCTCATCAGACCACAGGACATGGTTCCAGTAATCCATGTCCTTAGTCTGCTTGTCTTCAGCAAACTGTTCTGTTCTGTTCAGAAAAATGTTCTTGGCCACACTGCTGCAGCTTAGTTTCAGGGTCTTGGCAATCTTCTTATAGCCTAGGCCATCTTTATGTAGAGCAACAATTCTTTTTTTCATATAGTCAGAGAGTTCTTTGCCTTGAGGTGCCACGTTGAACTCCCATTGACAAGTATGAGATAGTGAGAGAGATAACACCAAATTTAACACACTAGCTTCCCATTCACATTGTAGACAAGTCACATGACAACGTGGAGGGAAAATGGCTAATTGGGTCCAATTTTGAAATTTCTAGTTAGGGGTGTACTCACTTTTGTTACCAGCGGTTTAGACATTAATGGCTGTGTGTTGAGTTATTTTGAGGGGACAACAAATGTACATTGTTATACAAGCTGTACACTCACTACTTTACATCGTATCTAAGTGTCATTTCTTCACCATTGTCACATGAAAAGATATAATAAAATATTTATAGAAATGTGTGGGGTGTACTCACTTTTGTGAGATACTGTATGCTGTATATGTATATTGGTACATTTCAGGAAGGATCCTCCTTAGCTACACTTCTGGCTCAGTGTCTCAGAAAATATGGAATCTATAGATAGCCATGTAGCTATCATTATCAGGTGATCAACAGTGACGGGCTCTATGTTTGCCTCTGTACAGATTTCCTTTAGGTCCTATTCACACCTTTGCATTTTGATTGTGTTTTGTGCATGATGCGTTTTCCATGTGTTTTCTAATGCGTGTTCTTATGTTTTAACACACTTTACATCGAACATGAACACACACCAAAACACACATCAGCACACATTAATGTGCATCGACGTGACAGGCGTTTTGATGCATTTTCATTGTTTTTAATGAAAAATCTATCAGGAAAAAAATGCAAATAAGTGAACCTAGACTTAAAGTAATTGTAAATCCTTATTTAAAAAACAAACAAACAAACAAACATGCTATACTTACCTGCTATGTGCCTCGGAATTGCACAGAGCAATCCCGAACCTCATCTTCTCGGGTCCCCCTTGCAACGCTCCTGGCTCCTCCTCCCTTCTGAGTGCCCCATAATAAGCCGCTTGCTATGGGGGCACTCGTGAGGGCAGACAGTACAGTTACAATACAATTCAATACAGGAGAAATCAAAGGGCCCTGCTTGTTAGAGCTTACAATCTAGAACAGAGGGTCAAGTGAAACAAAAGGTAATAACTGTGAGGGATGAACTGATGGCGAAAATGAAAGTACAGTTGTTAGGTGATGGTAGGATAGGCTTCTCTGAAGAGGAAGTTTTCAGGGATCATCTAAAAGCTAATAGCCCCTTAAGGACCGCCGCATGTACATTTATGTCGGCAGAATGGCACAGACTGGCACATCAACATATATATACGTTGCTGCCTTGACGTGGGTCGGGGGTCCGATCGGGGCACCCCCCCCCGGTACATGCGGTGGTCCGGTTTGCTGGAGGAGCGATCCGGGATGAGGGGGCGGCTGTTCGTTTTTGTCCGCCCCCTCCGGATCGCTCCCAGCCAATCCGCGCGCTCCCCTGCAGTGTAATTTCCTCCTCCTGTGTAAACACAGGAGGAGGAAGTGATGTGATCTCTGCTCTCTGAGGTTTTTTCAACCACCGCTGAGGAGAGATCACATCACACAGTAAGTCTGCACAACACTACACTGACACCAGTACACGCAGGCACATTACCCCTTGCGATCACCCCCCCTCCCCCGTCACAGTGTCACTGAATGCAGTAATCATATATGTATGATTACTGTATTTAGTGTCAGTGTGATAGTCAGTTAGTGTTAGGTTCAAGGTAGCCCCCGTATCCCCCCTAATAAAGTTTTAACCCCTTGATCACCGCCCTAGTTAAAACTTTCACTCCCTATTGCCAGCGTCACTAAGCGATCATTTTTCTGATCGCTGTATTAGTGTCGCTGTTCCCGCTAGGTAGCTATTTTTTTTTTTATTGCGATTTTTTTTTTTTTTTTTTTACTAAAGACATGTGGCTAAATAAATTTTGGCCTAAATGTTTGACTAAAATTTTGATTTGATTTTTCTTATAACAAATAGTAAAAAATACTGTTTTTTTTTCAAAAATGTCGCTCTATTTTTGTATATAGCGCAAAAAATAAAAATCGCAGAGGCGATCAAATACCCCCAAAAGAAAGCTCTATTTGTGGGAAGACCTGCATTTTGGTCTTAAGTGGATAGAGTATGAGATAATCAGATAGGTTGGGGTAAGGAGTTTCATAGGATTGGAGAGGCTCTGGAAAAGTCCTGGAGGCGAACATGGGAGGAGGTGATGAGGGAGCTAGAGAGCAGGAGGTCCTGTGAGAAAGGAAGAAAGCAGTTTGGTTGGTATTTTGAGACTAGGATAGTGATGTCACTGAGTGCTAAATTGTGGATGGCTTTGTAAGTAGTTGTAAATAACCACTTTAGAACCACTTTAGGGTCTCAAATCCAGAGGTGTGACTCTAGACCGGGCATTACTAAATGGTGGACCATGGGCATGCGGACCGCCTCACTCTCCTATGTGGCCCGCTGCGGTACCACCATTTAGCAGCCTTTTATTACCCCTGCTGTCTCTGTAATCCTCACACAGAGCTGACAGCAGGAGGCGTGACAGTTCTGGATGGAAGGCGGAGCTGCCAGAGGTTAACAAGCAGGTGATTGGCTGCTAGGATGAAGGGTAGTCTTAGCAACCAGTCACCATCTTGCAACACCCATCCTCCATCTGAGACATGCCATGCTTTCCTCCAATCTTCAGGCTGTGCAAGGTAAGTGAGGGGGGGGGGGCGAAGTTACAGACACTAGTCTGAAAAGGAGGAAAGTGTGTGCTGACTCACTGAGGACATTAAAGTGGAGTTGTTGTGGGCTGTGATGTGTGGTGGGCTGAGGACATCAGGGTGGGGGGGGGGGGGGGCTGAGCGGACTGTGATGTATGGGGGAGATGTGGGTTGGTTGGTGTCAAGGAATTGTGAGAACATTACTGTGGAGGGGGGTGATATAAAGGAGGACCTGAGGACACTCATCAAGAGGTAGAGGACTCTGCTGTGCACTGGGGACTGAGGATGCTGATGTAGGAATGGGTTCAGATCTGTACATGTGCATTTAGGTGTACACGTCATGGGTAGGTCAGCCAATTTTAATGGGCTGCACTACCCGCAAGAAACACAGAAAAATACGTCTTTGACGTCTTTTCCAAAATAGAGTGGCAGCAACATGCAGTTTGGCACATGCGAAAAGGCTCCACGGGTAACGACATGATGTTCGAACCTCTGCTGGAAGAAAATTTTGCTGAGCGGACCTCTGTGAATTTTAATTAATTACCCCTGCTCTAGACTCAAAGCAACAGCACATTCATATTTGAGCAAACAAAAACGATTTAAAATCTGGTTTTCTTTTTTTTTGTGATTTAATAAAAATCACAGAAGTGTTCCACTCTCGCAGCAGTTTTCAGCCCTCAACAACCCCTTTTTGTATTCCACTTTTTTGCATTGTAGAAAGCTGTGTAGATAAAGCCAAAATACCTATTGACTGCCAATTTCTCAGCAGCTGATAACTGATTGTTATAACTTTCACTAGAGGTATTACTGTAGTCATATGGGAAAAGATGATATATTTATTTGTAATGTTAAATCGGCTTACTGCCAATTTTTTCTGTGAGAATTGTCCTTTGAATTGCTTTAAAAAAATTGCATTTTTTACCTAAATTTGTGTTTGAGGTAAATTTCAGCTATATTTCCAAACAGATTTTGTAGTCAACCACAGAGGAGTATATGTGATTTAAAACACATGTACACAGGTATGTGTGGACTGGTGCAAGGAAAAAATGGGGAAAATAAAATAAGAGTCTGCATTTTGCCAAACACTGCAATTTTAAAATGTGCTGGTGGACAAATGAGCTAAAATACAGCAAATGTGTTAAAATACTATATTCATTTTTGAAAATGTCCTTAAACTGCTTGATCTTTGCTTGTATAAATCAATGCACCACTTCACCCAGAAAATTGTTGTAATTACAGGTTTACATGTTTAGGCATTTTCATGTGTATTTATTTTGTTTGTATTGGTATAATACAAAAAAGTGGAGAAACAAAAGGCCAAATCTGATACGTTCCATTCAAAACTCCAAAAATGGACTGAACAAAATTATTGGCACCCTCAATCTGATATTTGGTAGCACACCCCTTGGAAAAAATAACTGAAATCAATCGCTTCCTGTAACCATCAATGAGTTTCTTACACCTCTCTACTGGAATTTTGGACCACTCATCTTTCAGCAACGGCTCCAGGTCTATGAGATTGGAAGGGTTCCTTTTCCCAACTGCTGTTTTGAGATCTCTCCACAGGTGCTCTATGGGATTTAGAGCTGGACTCATTGGGCCCAGGGCCGGCCTTTGGGGTGTGCGGCCAGTGCGATCGCACAGGGCGCCATAGCAACATGGGCGCCTGGCGACCGCACAGATTCTTTATTTTGCCCTCGTATTAAGTAGTGGGCGGGGGGGGCGTGCCGCACACGGGGGTGTCAGGCTGGCGCCCCCCCGCGACTGAAGAGGACCTTGCTGGGTAGCATGGCGTGGTGCCGGGTGCCTGGCTTTGCAGGGGGGGGTGCCGTGCAAGTCGCATCCCAGCCCGGGACCTGGCCGCAGTGATCCCCCTTCTCCTTAGGCAGCTCCGCGGTCTGAGTCTCGGCTGCCTGTGACTGTCTCAGTCACTCAGCCGAGCAGTGAAGCCGCCTCCCCCTCCTCCTTGTCTGTACTGTGCTGTGTGTGCAGCACGCGGCAAGCAGATTATCTGCTTGCTTTACAGGTCTGAAGGGGGGGGTTCTATCTGTATTGTGGGGTGGGGGGTTCTTTATTGTAGGGGGGTCTGCACTGTAGGGGTTGATCTGTATTGTAGGGGGGGGGGGGTTCTGTATTGTGGGGGGATTCTTTATTGTAGGGGTCTGCACTGTAGGGGTGGTCTATTGTAGGGGGGGTTCTGTATTGTAGGGGTGAATCTGTATTGTAGAGGGGGTTCTGTATTGTAAGGAGAGATCTGTATTGTAGGGGGAGGGGTATGCACTGTACGGGGGTCTGCGTAACATGCAGGGGGTCCAGAACTGTTAGGCCTCGTACACACGAGGGGATATGTCCGCTGAAAACGGTCCGATGGACCGTTTAGCAGACATCTCCGCTCGTGTGTATGGGCTAGCGGACAGATTTCTCCACCCGACAGATTTCAAAGCATGCTTTGAAATCCATCCGGTGGAATCTGTCCGCCCGACATGTCTGCTGGTTAGTACACTTACCAGCAGACATGTCGTCCCCCACCGCCGCCGCCGCGCCGCCGCCGAATGGATTCGGCGCATGCGCGGAAGTGTTTAACTTCCTGGTGCGGTGACGTGGCGGTGACGTGGCGGCGTCAACGTCACCGCCGCGTCACCGCCGCGTCACCGCGCCGTCCGGCGGCGGGGAATTTGATCCGATGGTGTGTACACGCCATCGGATCAAACTCCCGATCGGACATATCCGATGGAAATGGTCCGCGGACCGTTTTCATCGGATATGTTCGATCGTGTGTACGAGGCCTTAGGGGGGTGTCTGTGTAAAATACAGGTGTCCGGGGCTGTGTAATGTAAAGGAGTCCAGTGGTGCAGGGTGCTGTGTAATGTAAAGGAGTCCAGAGATGCAGGGTGCTGTGTAATGTAAAGGGGTCCAGAGCTGTGGGGTGCTGTGTAATGTAAGGGGCCCAGTGGTGCAAGGTGCTGTGTAGTGTAAAGGGGTCCAGAGGTGCAGGGTGCTGTGTAATGTAAAGGGGCCCAGAGGTGCAGGGTGCTGTGTAATGTAAAGGGGTCCAGAAATGCAGCGTGCAGTGTAACGTAAAAGGGTCCAAAAATGCAGGGTGCTGTGTAATGCAAAGGGGTCCAGAGATGCAGAGTGCTGTGTAATGTAAGGAGCCCAGTGGTGCAAGGTGCTGTGTAATGTAAAGGGGTCCACCCAGAGGTGCTGTGTAATGTAAAGGGGTCCAGAAGTGCAGGGGGCTTTGTAATGTAATGGGGTCCAGAGGTGCTGTGTAATGTAATGGGGTCCAGAGGTGCAGGGGGCTGTGTAATGTAATGGGTCCAGTAATGTAATGTAAAGGGGCCCAGAGGTGCAGGGTGCCGTGTAGTGTAATGGGGTCCAGAGGTGCAGGGTGCTGTGTAATATAAAGGGGTCCATTGGTGCAGGGTGCTGTGTAGTGTAATGGGGTCCAGAGTTGCAGGGTTCTGTGTAATGTAAAGAGGTCCAGAGGTGCAGGGTGCTGTGTAATGTAAAGGGGCCCAGTGATGCAGGGTGCTGTGTAATGTAAAGGGGCCCAGAGGTGCTGTGTAATGTAAATGGGTCCAGAGGTGCAGGGTGCTGTGTAATGTAAAGGGGGCCAGTGATGCAGGGTGCTGTGTAATGTAAAGGGGCAGTGATGCAGGGTGCTGTGTAATGTAAAGGGGGCCAGTGATGCAGGGTGCTGTGTAATGTAAAGGGGTCCAGAGCTGTGGGGTGCTGTGTAATGTAAAGGGGTCCAGAGGTGCAGTTGTGGAGAGGGGTACACAGTAGTGACAGAGATATTGAAGGATGCAGGGGGCACAATGGGGTGTTTTTACATTTTATGGGGGGGGGCAGATATAGGTGCCAAATGCTCTAGGTACACCTGGCAGGCCACAGGCAGATTCTACCGGAAAGTTGACGTGGGTGACTGTCCTTGCCTTGCTATGAGGAGCTCATATGCCATGCGCACTGAGAAGACAAAGGAGGGCAAGAATCCACAGAAGCAGGCAGTGGATGTAAAAACATTTTTCTGTAAGTAAATTATTTTTTTATAAATGCAGTGTACTGCTTAATGTCTGTTTTTGTATTTTCTTTTTTAAATAAGGTGTTTCTTAAAGGAACAGTAAATACACAAGTTAAAAAAGACTTTATTGTAATTATGTTTGATATTTGATAGTAAATTTACAGGTAGTGGTATTATACCGTGTGATTTACTTTATTTGTGGCGTTATTAGAGAGTGTGATTTGCAGTATAGGTGGCGTTATTATAGTGTGTGAATAAAAGTTGTATTTTTATCATAGCTTGTAATCTTTTTTTTGGGAACTTAACGGAATGGAAGGCTTTAAATGGAGCCGGTATTGGAGAAATGGGTGTGGTTACTGAGGGATGTGGTTACTGAGGGGCGTGGTTACTGAGGGGCGTGGATACCAAGGGGCGTGGTCACTAGGGGGCGCTGTAAATCTTTCTCGCACAGGGCGCCTAAAGGCCTAAGGCCGGCCCTGATTGGGCCAGATTCTCAAAGACTTACGCCGGCGTATCTCCACGTACGCCGTCGTAAGTCCGAATCTGCGCCGTCGTATATGCGCGCCTAAATCTCAGAATCAGTTACGCATAAATTCGGCCAAGATACAAGCGGCGTAAGTCTCCTACGCCGTCGTATCTTGGGTGCATATTTACGCTGGCCGCTTGGTGGCGCTTCTGTTGATTTCCGCGTCGTATATGCAAATGAGCTAGATACGCCGATTCTCGAACGTACGTGCGCCCGTCGCAATTAGTTACGCCGTTTACGTATGACATATGTCGGCGTAAAGATAAAGCTGCTCTCTAGGTGGCGCTGCCCATGCAAGGTATGGACGTCGGAACAAGCATATCTTTTTACGTTGTTTGCGTAAGTCGTACGCAAATAGGGCTGTGCATAAGTTACGTTCATGCCATAGGCAGTGTGCGACATATCATAGGCATTCTATCCCCGACGCTTGCGCACTGGCATACGTCCACGGACCGCGCATGCGCCGTTCGTTAAAAGCTTCAATTACGTGGGGTCACGATTATTTTGCATAAAACACGCCCACCTCTTCCCCATTTGAATTAGGCGCACTTACGCTGGCACATTTATGCTACGCCGCCGTAGTTTAGGACACAAGTGCTTTGAGAATACTGCACTTGCGTTCTAAGTTGCGGCGGCGTAGCGCAAATACGATATGCTGCGCCCGCTCATAGTTACTAGTGTTGCTCACGAATATTCGCATTGCGAATATTCACTACGAATATTGCATATTCGAGTATTCGCGAATAACTCGAATATTGCGGCGAATATTCGCTATTTTTTCAAATTTATTTTTAAAACAGATCACATCCTAGTGATCTCCATCGACGTCTAAAAGCATTGCTGGTATGATTAGAGAAAGACCATGGGCCGAGTAGCTGATGCGATTCTTTTATGTTGCCGAAAAATCGCATTGCGAATTTTCGGCAACATAAAAGAATCGCATCAGCTGCTCGGCCCTTCTTTTGCATCAGAGCCAATCAGAATAACTTGAATATTCGGCAAAAGGAATATTGCGCGATATTCCTTTTGCCGAATATTCGAGTTATTCTGATTGGCTCTGATGCAAAAGAAGGGCCGAGAAGATAATCGCGCAATATTCCTTTTGCCGAATATTCGAGTTATTCTGATTGGCTCTGATGCGCCCTTCTTTTGCATCAGAGCCAATCAGAATAACTCGAATATTCGGCAAACGGAATATTGCGCAATTATCTTCTCTGCCCTTCTTTTCCCCCTTATTCTCCTTTCTTTTAAGTAGAGTTAGTGTAGAGTTAGTGTTTAGTGCATATTAGTTTAGTAATACAGGAAATGCAAAAAAAATTTTGGATAAAATATCACGAATATTCGATATTAGCGAATATTCGCGAATATTCTTCTATATATTCGCGCAATATCGCGAAATCGAATATGGCGTATTCCGCTCAACACTAATAGTTACGCCGCCCTACGTGAATCTAGGCCATTGTTGGCCAGTTCAGTGCTCTCCAATGCTTTGTCTTAAACCATTTCTGGGTGCTTTGGGTCATTGTCCTGCTGTAAAACCCATAACCTCTGGACCCAACTTTCTGACACTGAGCCCTACATTGCACCCCAGAATTCTTTGGCAGTCTTCAATTCTTTTAACTGGTTGCCGGTGTGATTTCTTTATTGACAGCACCTGTTAATTACTACAGGTGAGTTTAATTACAAATTACAGTAACATCAGAAACTTGGAATTCAATTATTTCTTACAATTTTGACATGGTGTCAATAATTTTGTCCAGTCCATCTTTGGAGTTTTGCGTGGAATGTGTCAGATTTGGCTTTTTGTTTCTCCGCATTTTCTGTTATACCAATTCAAACAAAAAATATAAACGTGAGCATGCCTAAACCTTTGTAATTGCAACAATTTTCAGGGCAAAGTGGTGCATTATAAGAAATACAGGGGTGCCAATATTTTTGGTCATGACTGTACTTACTGAAAATATCTTGATTGTATATATTTTTTTAAATGTGTATATTGTAGTTAAAAAGGTAATTACTGAGATTGAAAATAATCTCTTTTGCACCGTGCAACGTTTACTGCAAACCAGCTATTCTCAACCAGGGTTCCTTCAACGGTTCCTAAGGGTTCCTTGAATTGTGGCTAGCTCACCTGCCATTTGATAGTGTCTGCATGATTCTAGATCCAACACCACTTGTTAGAACCAGCAGCATGACACCATGTCTATGGGATATATGTTTAATAAAGTTTTTTTTTATGCTGCATTGGTATTGATTTACAGCAGTGATCATCAACCCTGTCCTCATGGCCCACTAACAGGCCAGGTTTGCAAGATAACTGAAATTCATGACAGGTGATATCATTTGCTGCTCAGTGATTTCAGTATTCTAGTCTGCATCTCCCCAAGGTAATACATAAAACCTGGCCTGTTAGTGGGCCCTGAGGACAGGGTTGATGACCATTAATTTACAGGACAATTTATAGAGACCTAATTCTGTGATGGTTTGGTTCTATTTCACTGTGGAGATGGTGTTCTTTGGGTGATGTGATGTGTTGGTTTTGCACCAGACATAGCGTTTTCTTTGATGGCCAAAAAATTACATTTTAGTCTCATTAGACCAGAGCACCTTCCTCCATACATTTTGAGTCTCCCACATGCCTTTTCGCAAACCCAAAACGTGCCATTTTGTTTTTTGAAAGTAATTGCTTTCTTCTGGCCATAAAGCCCAACTCTATGGAACGTACGGCTTATTGTCGTTCTATGTACAGATATGCCAGCCTCTTCTGTGGAGCTCTGCTGCTCCTCCAGGGTTACCTTAGTTCTCTGTGGTGCCTCTCTGATTAATGCCCTCCTTGCCCGTCCCGTGAGTTTTGGTGTGCGGCCGTCTCTTGCCAGGTTTGCTGTTATGCCATGTTCTTTCCATTTGGTTATGATAGATATGATGGTGCTCCTAGGGATCATCAAAGATTTGGATATTTTTTTAATAACCTAACCCTGACTTGTACTTCTCGACAACATTGTCCCTTACTTGTTTGGAGAGTTCCTTGGTCTTCATGGCAGTGTTTGGTTAGTGGTGCCTCTTGCTTAGGTATTGCAGCCTCTGGGGCCTTCCAAAAAGGTGTGTTTATCTAATGACTGATCATGTGACACTTAGATTGCACACATGTGGACAACATTTCACTCATTATGTGACTTCTGAAGGTAATTGGTTGCACCAGAGCTTTTTATGGGCTTCATAATAAAGGGAGTGAATACATACACACATGCCAAATTATAATTTTTTTATTTCTGAAAAATAGTTTTATGTATATTTTTTTTCTAATTTTACTTCACCAACTTAGACTTTTGTGTGCTGATTCATCACATATCATTTAGATTAAAAAAACATTGAACTAAAAGGCTGTAATGTAACAAAATAGGTAAAAAGCCAAGGGGGGTGAATACTTTTGCAAGGCACTGTAAATGGTGTTGAAACCACACATGTGATGTATCACCGCGATCGTTAGAGCAAGAGAAATAACTCTAGCACTAGACCTCCTCTGTAACTCTAAACACGTAACCTGTAAAAAAAATAAAAAATAATTAAGCATTGTCTATGAAGATTTTGAGGTACCCTAGTTAAGCCTTCTACACACAATCAGTCCATCCGATGAGAACGGTCTGAAGGACAGTTGTCTTAGGTTAACCGATGAAGCTGACTGATGGTCTGATGTGCCTACACACCATCAGTTAAAAAAACGATCGTGTCAGAACGTGGTGACGTAAAACACAACGACGTGCTGAAAAAAATTAAGTTCAATGCTTCCAAGCATGCGTCGACTTGATTCTGAGCATGCGTGGATTTTTAACCGATGGTAGTGCCTACTAACGATTGGTTTTGATCTATCGGTTAGGCGTCCATCGGTTAAATTTTAAAGCAAGTTGGCTTTTTTTTAACCAAAGTTTAAATAACCGATGGGGCCTACACACGATCGGTTTTGACTAGGGTTGTCCCGATACCACTTTTTTAGGACCGAGTACAAGTACCGATACTTTTTTTCATGTACTTGCCGATACCGAATACTGATACTTTTTTTAAATGTCATGAGACAGTTTTCAAACCACAATACAGACTAAGGATATTTTCTTTAGAATTATGAAGAACTTTAACTCAAGACATTATAAAATAATAAAAATGAGTAAAAATTAATAAAAATGTTTTATTTTCTTGTCACGCAGTAGTAAAAAACTCAAAGAATTTTCACAGAACATGTTGATAAATACAAAAAAAGTATTCTATTTAGGTATCGGGAGCATTTGCGCAAGTACAAGTACTCCCAAAAATACTCGGTATCGGTCCCGATACCGATACTAGTATCGGTATCTGGACAACCCTAGTTTTGACCGATGAAAACGGTCCATCAGACCGTTGTCCTCTGGCTAACCTATTGTGTGTACGCGGTCTTAGTCGCCATTCAATGAGCATGCGCAATTTTGAGGCATGTTAGGTATCTATTTACTCAGCGTAACATCATTACGCATTATACAAAAAAATTACTGTTTTGTTTTATTATTATTTTTTTCATTCATGAGTACTTTTTAAGTGTACTTTTTCCCAAAAAATTAGATTTAAAACACTGTTGCGCAAATACAGTGTGACATAAAATATTGCAGCAACCGCCATTTTGATTCTCTAGGGTCATTGCTAAAAAAAAATAATGATGTTTGGGGGTTCTAACAAATTTTCTAGCAAAAAATAATAATTTAAACCTGTAAACAATAAGTGTTACAAAAAGGCAGTAATAAAGCCATTGTTGGATGAAGCTACTCTTTCACTGAACAAATTCGATATTTGAGTATTTTTTTTTTTTATCTAAAGACAAACCTGATAACTTTTCCAAATTATCATTTCAGTCAGTCTTGCAAGGACAATTTTCCACTCTTTTTACTGCATTTAAAATAATTCAGAACAAACTGTTTTGCAGACATCTTTTACCAGTTTTTATGGACTTTCCGCTATTATTGCCCAAAATCTTGCCAATAATTTACACTACCCTCAACCTGGCATACCTTAAAGAAAGATGCTGAAGAAGGAACTTTCCTTGAGGTGCACGTTTTTCTGCGAGGGTTTTTTTAATGATTTTTGTCTATAGTTAAACTTTTCTTTGATGTTACAACATTTACATGTCAGGATTTATAATAAGAAAAATTGGGCAATCCTCAGCAAAAAAAAGTAGCATAAAGTGTGACCTAAAGCAGTCCTTTACCTCCCCTGTACATTTCTCATCTAAAGATTTCTTCCTTGGTAATCCACTCTTTCCAGAATCTAGCAATTGTAATAGTTGAATCTCAGGGATCTTAAAGGGTCAAGAAAGTAGAAGATGGTTCTGGTTTTAGGTTTTAGGTTTTCTCCCGGTGGTGACAAATTAGTATCAGGAGTGAAATTCTCACATCAAGGAAACTGAGCACTTCATGTGGCTTTCAGGCTGTCAGTTAAAGAAAACTTGATATACCCCAAGCATATAATGTCCTGCTCTTCAATGATTCAGTACTTAACAATATTTCTTCTATTGAGAAGTGCTATAATAATTGTTGTTTTGCACAGTATATATAACACATACTCGTAGGCGTGCGCACAGTGTGTGCCCAGCTTCCCTCCTCTCCTATTGGCTGTTGCTGCTGGGATGTTTTAGGAGTGGGGAAGGGGCCAGTAAATATGGAATTTACCGGCCCCTTCCCTTTCTGAATGAACATTGTGAGTGATCTGTAGTGTATGTTTGGGCTTGGGGGTGCATACGCTAATGCAATAGGCTGTGCACATCTATGCCCATACTAATTTACTGTCGTGGCCAAAAGTTTTGAGAATGACACAAATATACGCTTTCACAAAGTCTGCTGTGTGTTTTTAGATCTTTTTGTCAGATGTTACTATGGTATACTGAAGTATAATTATAAGCATTTCATAAGTGTCAAAGGCTTGTATTGACAATTACATTAAGTTTATGCCACGAACCAATATTTGCAGTGGTGACCTTTCTTTTTCAAGACCCCTGCAATTCCCCCTGGCATGCTGTTAATCAACTTCTGGGCCAATCCTGAGTGATGACAGCCCATTCTTGCATAATCAATGCTTGGAGTTTTCCAGAATTTGGAGGGGGGGGGGGGATGTTCACCTGCCTCTTGAGGATTGACCAGAAGTTCTCAATGGGATTAAAGTCTGGGGAGCTTCCTGGCCATGGATCCAAAATTGTGATATTTTGTTCCCCAAGCCACTTAGTCATCACTTTAAAATAATACAAAATAAATGCATTTCTTCCTCAGTTTAGGCCGATATGTATTCTTCTACATATTTTTGGTAAAAAAAATTGCAATACGCGTATATTAATTGTTTTGCGTAAGAGTTATTGGCCCAGAATCAGAAAGCACTTACGCCGACATATCTACAGATACGCAGCGTAAGTGCACGGATGCGCCGTCGTATCTCGGGCGTATTTTTACGCTGCCCGCAAGGGGCGCTTCCATTGATTTACTTGTCGAATATGTAAATGACCGAGATTCGCCGATTCACAAACGTACTTGCGCCCGTCGCTGTAATATACGCCGTTTAAATAAGACCTCGGATTTTATATTTACACTAAAATGCAATAAAAAAAAAATTATTTGAAAAAAAAATGTCCCTTTAAGAGCATTGGGCAGAAGTGAATTTTTGACGTCACTTCCGCGGTGCAATGGTATGAAGATGCGTGGGGACCATCTCTCCCTCACTTGTCTCCATACCAAGCCAGCAGGACGCAATGGCCTCCGTCGCTACCGTCGGCTCCGGTAAGTGGCAGAGGGCACCGGAGAGCGACGGGAGGGGGGCCCCTCTCCAGATGCCGATAAAAGAGACAACTTTTATCTGAAAGCGGAATGCCCGCTGAAGAACAGGATACAGGGGTTATGGCAGCTACCTGCTGCCATAACAACGGTATTCCTCCTTAAAGTAGTGACGTAAAATGACAGCGGGCGGTCCGTAAGTGGTTAACCACTTCCATACCAGGCACTTACGCACCTTCCCGCCCAAGCCAATTTTCAGCTTTCAGCGCTGTCGCAATTTGAATGACAATTGCGTGGTCATGCTACACTGTACCCAAACAAAATTGCCGTCCTTTTTTCCCCACAAATAAAGCTTTCTTTTGGTGGTATTTGATCGCCTCTGCGGTTTTAATTTTTTGCGCAACAACTAATAAAAGACTGATTTTTTTTTAAAAAAAATACATTTTTATTTTTTTCTGTTAACTTTTTTGTAAATAAGTATGTTTTCTCTTTCAATTACGGGCACTTATATGGTGGCATTGATGGGCACTAATGAGGTGGTACTGATGGGCACCGATGAGGTGGCACTGATAGGCGGCGCTGGAATGCGGCACTGATGGGCACTCATAGGTGGCACTGGTGGGCACCCATAGGTGGCACTGATGGGCACTCATAGGCGGCACTGATGGGCACTCATAGGCGGCACTGATGGGCACTCATGGGCAGCACTGGGAACTCATAGGCGGCACACAATGGCACTCATGGGTGGCACTTATTCGTGGCACTGATGGGTACTTATGGGTGGCACAGACGGGCATTGATAGATGGGCACTGGGCATGGATTGGCATGGAGGGGTGGCACTGAAGGACACTGTGGGGTGGCACTGATGGACTTTGAGGGGTGGCACTGATGTATATGTTGCCAGTCAGTGCCCATGTGTGGGCACTGACTGGCATCTTTCTTTTTTTATTTTATTTTTAATCCTGTTTTTTATTTTTTATTTGTGTTTTTTTATTTGTTTTGCCCTGCCAGTGTGGGCATCCCTGGTGGTCTAGTGTGGGCATCCCTGGTGTCCAGTGTGGGCATACGAGGGGGGGCTGCGCTGATAAACAATCAGCGCGAACCCCCCGTGTCAGGAGAGCCGCTGATCGGCTCTCCTGTACTCGCGTCTGTCAGACGCGAGTGAGGAAGAGCCGTCGGCGGCTCTTCCTGTTTACATCGTGGTCAGCCGGGATTGGACACGGCTGATCACGTGGTAGCGAGCCTCCGCCGGAGACTCGTTACTGTGATCGGTGATGCAGGGTGTCAGACTGACACCCCGCATCAGCGATCGCCGCGCTGCACGCCCCCACGGCCGCGATTTTTTAACCACTTGCCGGCCGTAAATCTGCTATTGGCTGGGCGGGAAGTGGTTAAAAGAAATTTTGCACTTACAACTGACAGTGCTATGGCCAGTGTGCCAGTGTTAATTTTGACATAAAGTTTTGATTTAGTTTTAGTCATAGTCTTTTGACTAAAATGCCATTTTAGTTTAAGTCGTATTTAAGTCATCTGAATTGTTTTTGTTTTTGTCGTATTTTAGTAGACTACAATCTCCAGTACATTTTAGTCAACTAAAATCTAATGGGTTTAGTTATATTATAATGCATTATTTAGGCATTCTTTAGAATTGCCAAACTCATTATATACTCCTGCAGTAAAAATCCAATAACGTTACTATTTATGGTATTAAGGTTTGAACATGCACTAGAGACGCAGATTTAGACGTTGCAATATATAATGGCCCGGATTCACGCAAGACTTACGCCAACGTATCTAGAAATACGCCGTCGTAAGTACAAATGTGCGCCGTCGTATCTCTGCGCCGATTCCCCAAGCTAGATACTTCGAAAAAATTTGGCTTCAGCCGCCCGACGTAACTTGCGGCGTACCCATGTTAAATATGCAAATAAGTAAGATACGCCGATTCACGAACGTACATGTGCCCGGCGCATGTTTTAAGCGATTTGCGTAAGGGTTACGTCCGGCGTAAAGTTATTCCCTATATTGGAGGCACAAATCATGCAAAGGTATGAACCAGGGAATGAACGCCGTCGATTTTTACATCGTTTACGTAGTACGTGAATAGGGCTGTGCGTAGGTTACGTTCACGTCGTAGGCAGTGTTTTGACGTATCTTAGGCAGTTATCTAGACGTGACTGTGAGCATGCACACTGGGATGCGTCCAAGATACGACGCATGCGCAGTTTATTTTTTGAAGCTCAGCACATCATTTGCATGGGGTCACGCTTCATTTAAATGTTACACGCCCACTTCCAGCCCACTTCCACCTACTTTGACTTACGTCGGCTTACGCCGACAACTATACGCTACGCCGGCGCAACATTGAGAGCATTTGCTTTGTGAATACAATGCTTGCCTCTCAACATTGCACCGGCGTAGCGTAAAGAAGATATGCTACGCCGGCAGAAAGATGCGCCCAGGTATGTGAATCCGGGCTAATGGATTCACATAACTGGGCGCATCTTTCTGCCGACGTAGTGTATTTTTTTTTTCTCCACCTCACTGATATTTGCTAAATGCTTGTCAATTGCTTTGTAAATGCATCATAAATGCACTATAAGCACTACAGGTGTGTTTACAATGCGTTACCATGCATTAATCCTGAATGCACGGAGTTGACAATCTTCAACTCCTCCCAGACTCACCATGTAAACGAGTCTGGGAGGAGTTGAATTTTTGTCATACAAATGTTTTTCAGTTGTAAACAGATCTGTCTATATTATCCATTGCTAGGCGTCCAGTGAGCTGAAAAATGGCGTCCTAAATGGCTGTTTATAGTGCCACTCAGTGGCGGCTGGTGGGTTTTGGGGGGGGAGGGGTGCTGGTTGTTTTAAACCCTCCCAAAAATGGTGCGGCACTGACAGAATCCAGGGACCCCCCGCAGGAGGTCCGGAACTTACAGGGCTGTGGTAGTGTCTCCTGTGTGCAGGGCTGCAGACAGTCTCCCCTGAGTCCGGTGTTTTGTGTGTGAGCAACAGCGGTGGCGCTCCAGCGCATGTCTTGACTTCCTAATCGCCAGGCAGCCAATAGGATCGCCTGGAGCTTTGGCCAATCGGGGAACAGGTCTCACCGACCTGCCTCCTGATTGAACTAAAGAAACTTTAGTTTGAAAATAGTGAAAATTCATTTGCTATGGTCACACAATTGGGTGGGATCGGGGCGCACTCTCTGCGCCCCAAGCTCTCCCTTTTTTTGAAGCCTATTAGAGCACCTGGCGCTCAGGTGCTTCAAAAAAAAAACACCCCACCATAGGAATCCATGCACCAGGCATCCAGAATGGGGCCGGGCGCATGGATACGCAGTGGCGGCAGGGATAGGGGGGCAGAACCCGTGCAATCCATGGGCTGCCACTGGTGCCAATGTGAAAAGGGCCCGTTAATTCTGTAGCTTCTAGGTAGCCGTCACTGACAAACTTCAGCACTGCTTTTGTGAACTTTAGAAGCATTCAGTAATTTACTGGCTGGAACACATGGCCAGTCCTAATGTGGATTCAGAATGTTGACAAATATGACAAGTCAGGTTTCCCTGGAATATGAGTATAACAGATGGTAAAAAAAAAAAAAAAAATGTATAAGAAAGGACTGCTGAGTACTGCCAGGGGCCTAAGTTAATTTTATTTCACCATTGAGAGAGAGAAATAGGGGTTGGGGAGGGGGACTATAGAGAAAGAGCGTAAAGAATATTAATCTTGCTGTATTTCAGAGGAGTGCTAGACAATGTAAGAGTCTGGATTTTGTTTTCTGCCCTTGTTTAGTCTAGTAATGAACCTGACACCTTGGCTGATGTTGAGAAGTAGCAAATGTAACGTACAATACAAATAATAAAACATTAGCCGCTCCAGCGATCTGGTGTGCGTTGCACTGACCAATTTATAATCTCAGAAGCTGTCTTACAATGTGTATGTAAGGACGTACAAACTTATATAATGTGTTGGCCTTGACCCTTTCTAAGCATTCATCACTTCCATCCCAAGGGATATTAATTCGGTATTATCTTTACTTGTGGTTTGTTGAGTTAAATTCAGCATTTCGAAGCTTTTTTTTTCAGTGTTCTTGTCAAAATACCTGATGGCTTCCAATTGACTATTTCAGTTGGCGAGGTAAGTCCATTCTCAAATTTCACTAGCTAAGCATAACAAGCAAATCCTAGTGTACCCTCTCGGTCTGTTAATTCAATTGTATTACACTCCTCAGCCGTGAGTTTTAAACTCAACTTCAGCCCATATTGAAAAAGACACAAGCTCCAAGTCCCAATCCACTTAGGAAGGGGGGTAATGTGTGACGCAGTGTATCATTAATGGAATGGCATATCCACTAATTGGAAATGCTAGTGATGAAGAGGATGTACAGAAGTTGAACCTCCCTTAGGCACCAGCCCAGCTTGCCTAAACCAACCGTGTTCTTAATAGAAACAGTAAAATAAGGGTTTGGGAAGAGTTCATGAAAGGGTGAAGACATTGTGGAGAATTTGGGGTAAAGAGACTCCCCAGTGCAAGAAACAAAAAGAATTGGAATGAAGTTTCATATTTTTATTAACTAATAATAACATTATTTTTTGAAAGCTTATAAGTTTTTATTTCTTTTTAGACTTCATGTACACTGCTGCTAGTAAACAGACATTTAGGAGTAGTTGGGCATTTTTATCAGCTGCCCCTGAACTCTCCTCTATGTTATCTTATCAGTACATGTACACAGGGGCGTTTATAGAATCATTTGAAATGCCAAACGCCTGTAACAGCTTGTAAATGCGGTAACTCGCATTTAGCTGCATTGAATTTACAGGCATTTTTAATGTTTGACTATTTGGAAAAAACGCTTCTAAACGCAAACGTGGCTAAACGCGGCATGTTAACCAGAACGAGCACTCCCGTCTCATAACTTGCTTCTGAGCGGGTTTACAACGTCATTTTAGGCCACACATGATCATTTTTTACAACCAGAAAAACACAATTTTTTAAAACGACGTGAAAAAATGCAGCATGTTTCGAAAAAAAAATGTTGAAGTTTTTCAGAAGATGAAAAACGATGTGAAGCCCAGACACGATCATTTTAAATGACATTTTTAAAAACGTTGTTTTTTTTCATGCCGAAAAACGATTGTGTGTACGCGGCATTAGGCCCTTACAAGTTTATGGGGTGGATTTATAGGGTGGATTTACTAATGAACCAGAGTAGGCATAAATAGTTACAGTACGCATGCATCACTGGCCCACATGTACACTATGACAGCGCTTATGGTTCCTGAGACTATTTAGCTAATCTTACGCTGATGTTCAGTGCATGTGTGTGACTTTAGTCTACTCTTCGGCATGCATTGAATATTAATTAATGCTACTTTTATTGCGTTATTTTACCAAAGGGTGTGCCTCAGCATTTTCTTTAACCACTTAAGGACCGCCTACTGCACATTTACGTCGGCAGAATGGCACGGCTGGGCACATCAACGTATATATACGTTGATTTTAGTACCCAGCCGTGGGTTGCGGGCACTCCAGGACCGGGACCGCGGGATTCGCGGACCCGTTTGCCGCTGGAGTGCGGCGATCCGTCCCTGGAGCGGAAGAACGGGGAGAGCCGTGTGTACACACGGCTTCCCCGTGCTTCTCTGTGGCCGTAGCATCGATCGCGTCATCCCTGTAATAGGGGGACGCGATCGATGATGTCACACCTACAGCCACACCCCCCTACAGTTGTAAACACACACATTAGGTCACACATCCCCTACAGTGCCACCTGTGGTTAACTCCCAAACTGCAACTGTCATTTCCACAGTTAACAATGCAATTTAAATGCATTTTTTGCTGTGAAAATGACAATTGTCCCAAAAATGTGTCAAAATTGTCCGAAGTGTCCGCCATATTGTCGCAGTCACGAAAAAATCGCTGATCGTCGCTATTAGTAGTAAAAAAAAAAAAATTTATAAAAATGCAATAAAACTATCCCTTATTTTGTAAACGCTATACATTTTGCGAAAACCAACCGATAAACGCTTATTGCGATTTTTTTTTACCAAAAATACGTAGAAGAATACGTATCGGCCTAAACTGAGGAAAAAAAAATGTTTTTTTATATATTTTTGGGGGATATTTATTATAGCAAAAAGTAAAAAATATTGCATTTTGTTTAAAATTGTCGCTCTATTTTTGTTTATAGCGCAAAAAATAAAAACTGCAGAGGTGATCAAATACCACCAAAAGAAAGCTCTATTTGTGGGGAAAAAAGGACGCCAATTTTGTTTCGGAGCCACGTCGCACGACCGCACAATTGTCAGTTAAAACGACGCAGTGCCGAATCGCAAAAAGGGGCAAGGTCCTTTACCTGCATTTTGGTCCGGGTCTTAAGTGGTTAACAGTGGATAGAAATAAAAAAAAAATTGCCAGTAAATTAAAGTGATTGTAAACGATCACCTTGTAAAACAACACATTCAGTTTAAAATAGAAATGAAAGACAAAACATTTGTGTATAGATATAAAAGAAATTATAAATACCTTTTTTCTTTTTTTTTAAAAGTGATCACATTCCTTCTGTTCTGAGTGAATGAATGAATGAATGAATGAATGAAAACTTATATAGCGCGGCACATGCGAACTGAATCGCCTCTGGGCGCTTGTTGTTCCTGTCTCCTTTGATATCAAAAGAGAAAAGTCTTGACCTTTTTCCTAAATGCTAGGTGGTTCTCCTCCAACCGAATGCTGGTTGGTAAAGCGTTCCATAGTCTGGGACCCTGGATCGCAAATCTTCTCTCTCCTTTGGACTTGAAGTTGGCTTTCGGAACCTGGAGCAGGTTCTGATTCGTGGATCGCAAAACGCGATTTGGATTATGCGCTTTTATTAATTCGCATAAGTAAAGGGGGGCACTCTCATGGACACATCTATGCGTAAGACAGAGAGCTTTAAAAGCAATTCTGTCTTTGACTGGCAGCCAATGAAGGGATCTCAGTGAAGGTGAGATGGATTCCCAGGGCTTTTTCCCAGTCACAAGTCTGACGGCCGTATTCTGAACGACTTGCAGACGAGCGATTTGGTACTTGGGGAGGCCGAGGTAAAGGGCATTTGCATAATCCAGCCTGGAGTTTACAATAGCTCCCACCACGACCGCTAGGTCTTCTTTAGGGATGAACGGAGTGAGTCTGCGTAGTAGGCGCAGTAGATGGTGAGATCCGCTGACCACTGACCCTATTTGTGCGTCCATTGTCATAAAGGAGTCAAAAATGACCCCTAGGCTTTTGACTTTGGCGCTAGGGGTGATGAGTTTGCCCAAAATAGGCGGGGGGGTCCACGCTGTTGAAAGTTGATTCCTACGTTTGGCGTGAAACAGAAGAAGTTCTGTTTTCGCTCCATTGAGTTTAAGATAACTCTTTGTCATCCAATCCTCTATCAAAGAGAGACATGTCTCTAGATTGAGGTGGTGATCCTGTCTGTTGCAGATGCGGAAATACAGTTGCGTGTCGTCTGCATAAGAGTGATAAAGCAGTTTTTGGCTGCTAATAATCTCAAAAAGAGGACGAAGGTAGATGTTGAATAGCACTGGTGACAGAGGCGATCCTTGAGGGACTCCGCATGTTACTGTGCGTTTTTCAGACGTAAACGGTCCTAGCTTCACTGTTTGCGATCGGTTTTCCAAAAAAGAGGAGAACCAAGATAAATCGCCTTCTGCGACCCTGGCTACTTCAGTAAGCCGAGTCAGTAACAGATTGTGGTCTACAGTGTCAAAAGCTGCACTTAGGTCCAACAGAACCAGGAGACAAGATTCTCCTTCGTCTGCGGCCTTGAGAACATCGTCCCATACTTTCAGCAATGCTGTTTCCGTCCCATGTCCGGGACGGAAACCTGATTGCAATGGATCAAGTAGCTTGTGGGTATCTAGATGCTGTTGCAGCTGTTGTACCACTACTTTTTCCATTATCTTAGAGCATACGTTGAGGCTTGTTATGGGACGGCGGTGGAGTGGGTCCTTGGGGTCCAGGGAGGGTTTCTTCAGGATGGGTTGGATTATACCCTCTTTCAACTGTGAGGGCACTATGCCCTCCAAGAAAGACTGGTTGATAAGCTGCGTAATGGGAGGAGCCAGGATGTCAGCTGCAAAAGAGCTAGGGGAAAGAGAAATAGCAGGACATTGAGCTTGCCAGTGAATAACAGTGGGGGGGGGGGGGGGTGTCAGGACAAGTCTAATCATTGGAGGAGAGCATACTACATAGCTTGAGAACTAACCAAGCTGCACTCTCCTGCTTAATGTGGTCAGTTTTTAATAGTAAATCAAGGGAGCTGGCAGGAACATCAGCGATTTCACATAAAGGAAGCAATACAAAGAGAGCAAGATACTTTCTTATACAAGTACATAGTACAGAAGGCAGATATTAGCAATATGAAGTGTTGGGCTAACAAATGCTTTAAACTAACCATGACTGGCTCGCTGAACAATGAATTGGCACATTCCACAAGCTAAACGACACATTAAAAAACCCTGTGTGCTATGTTGATGTGGGATAAAGAATTGCATATGTACAGGTATCTGTCATTGAAATCTCTGCTCCATGCACCAGCACATGGAATTCTATATGCCAGCTAGTACTTAAAGGATCACTAAAGGATTTTTTTTTTTAGCTAAATAGCTTCCTTTACCTTACTGCAGTACTGGTTTCATGTCCTTATTGTTCGTTTTTGCTTTGAAGTTGCTGTAATCCTGCTCTGTTCTCCACACTTCCTGCTTGTCACGATGGTTTAAGCTGTCATTACTGTGTGTCTAAAACTTCCCAGAACCAATCAGATTCATTTTAAAAACAAAACACTGCCCTGGATTTGTTTGTTTTTGTTCTGTGTGTCTATTTCTACTTTGCAGAAACATGAAACCAGTTTAAAAGTGAAACTAACCTGCAGGCACATTATATGATTGATTTTTATCTATTTTTAATCATTTTGAAAAGGAATCAGTTAACTTTTATGTCTCTATACCCTGTAAACAGTAATTTAAGCAAAACATTTTTTTTCCTTTAGTGACCCTTTAAACTTCTGCACACATATACAGGTTCAATACAGTACTGTTTACTAATAAAGGGTTTTACAGCGAGCCTGCCACCTGACTACTCAAAATAGTTTTACCATAAAATTATATGGACAGTGAACATATTTTTTTACCTGTAAAAGCTTCCCTTGTGTAGATATTTAAAAGGCCTGAGATTGCAGTTGGGCTCCGCCATCTTGGATGTAAATTGGGTGAGGAGAAAATTCTGGACAGCCACACTCAAAATCAGTGCCTATATTAAAAAGAGGTAATAATCCAAAAAATACAAGCCACAGCAAACAACGGAATACAGGAGCTGACACGTTTCACACTTTCAAAGGTGCTTATTCATAGCTAAAGAACCACAAACATTAACTGCAATATATACACTGATCTATATTGGACATGTGACCAAACCTGTAAATAAATTACTCTAATTAGTTAAAGGATCACTAAAGGATTTTTTTTCAGCTAAATAGCTTCCTTTACCTTACTGCAGTCCTGGTTTCATGTCCTCATTGTTTGTTTTTTGCTTTGAAGTTGCTGTAATTCTGCTCTGATCTCCACACTTCCTGCTTGTCTGGCTCCTTATGAAAAATCTCATGGCAGCTTTTCATTGTGGTCCAAGCTGTCATTACTGTGTGTCTAAAACTCCTCAGAACCAATCAGATTCATTTTAAAAACAAAACACTGCCTTGGATTTGTTTGTTTTTGTTCTATGTGTCTCTTTACATCACAGAAACATGAAACCAGTTTAAAAATGAAACTAACCTGCAAGCACATTATATGATTGATTTTTATCTATTTTTAATCATTTGTAAAAGGAATCAGTTAACTTTTATGTCTCTATACCCCGTAAACAGTCATTTCAGCAAAACATTTTTTTTCCTTTAGTGACCCTTTAAGCATACATCAGACTCATATGGTTGTGACATGGTCATCTGGTCTTTACCTACTGTAGCTGCTGGCTTTGGTCTGGACGCAATTCCTCACCTCAGCCCCAGGGGAGATTGATATTCCTGTCCCCTGCATCCCCCTGGACATAGGTTGGGCGTCATTACTGGGCCGTATTGTAAGTTGTAGACCGTTTTTTGAGAGATATTTTTCAGTTTAAAGGGTATCCCATATTTATAGATATTACTGGTTTAATTTCAGAGCATTTTACTCCTGATGATTGGCATAAGCCATGAAACATGCATCGAGTACAAATCCAACTGATGCCCAGACAAGTTTGGCTCACCATGACCAATTGCTTATGTTTATTGATTTGTGACTGGGGTTAAGCGAACCCGAACTGGACTTTTGGATTTTTGGTACCCGAACCCGAACAATTTACTGTAAGTTCAGGTTTGAGTTTGGTGTACGGCAATGTAATGGCACGCTGCAGGGCAGCCAATCAACATTAGTTTAACTTGTGTGACCTAGAAGCTATCACAGCCATGCCTACTAATGGCATGGCTGTGATTGGCCAGTGCAGCATGTGATCCAGCCTCTATTTAAGCTAGAGGCACATAGCACAGCACGTCACACTGCTTTAGATAGGGTAGGGAAAGGCTGGCGCTGCTGCTGCTCTGAGAATTAGATAGGAGTCAGAGTCAGTCCTGCTTCAGAAATCAAATTACTCAGCGATCTACATAGCACAGCAAGTGACTCTGCTTTAGATACTTTAGGGAAAGGTTGCTGCTGTTGTTTTAAGGGAGAGAATTAGATAGGAGTCAGTCAGTCCTGCTTCAGAAATCAAATTACTCAGCGATCTACATAGCACACCAAGTCACTCTGCTTTAGATACTTTAGGGAAAGGTTCCTGGTGTTGGTTTTAGGAAGAAAAATGGATAGGAGTCAGTCCTGCTTCAGAAATCAAATTACGCCAGCACTGCATATGTTACTGTGAAATACACCCTTTAGATAATGTTCTTCTATTGTACTATTCAAAAAACATCTATTTAGGGCAAAAAAAATTGCAGTGTTTCCACCATATCTATACATGTGAGATACACCCTTTAGATACTGTTCTTCTATTGTGCTATTTAAAAAACACCCATTTAGGGCAAACAAAAATATTTTACAGTGTTTGCTCCATATCTGTACATGTGAGATACACACTTTAGATACTGTTCTTCTATTGTGCTATTTAAAAAACACCCATTTAGGGCAACAAAAATATATTTTACAGTGTTTGCTCCATATCTGTACGTGTGAGATACACACTTTAGATACTGTTCTTCTATTGTGCTATTCAAAAAACACACATTTAGGGCAAAAAAAAATATTTTGCAGTGTTTCCTCCATATCTGTACATGTGAGATAAACACTTTAGATACTGTTCTTCTATTGTGCTATTTAAAAAACACCCATTTAGGGCAAATCATTTTTTTTGGTGCGTTTCCTGCATATCTGTATGTGTGAGATACACACTTTAGATAATGTTCTTCTATTGTGCGATTCAAATTTTTTTTATTTAGGGCAAATTTTTTTGGTGCGTTTCCAGCATATCTGTACGTGTGAGATACACCCTTTAGATACTGTTCTTCCATTGTGCTATTCAAAAAACACCCATTTAGGGCAAGATCCTACATTTGAGAAATATAAGAACGTCAAATAAGGCACGTGGCCCCGGTCGTGGTGCTGCTGGTGGAGCTCCTGTTGCAAGGAGAGGACGTGGTCAATCTCTGCCAGCTACATGCACAAGTGAAACACCTTCCTCAGGTGCGAGTAGGGGACAGAGCCTGCAGCAGTATTTGGTCGGGCCTAATCCGGCTCTACGAATGTTGAGGCCAGGAGCAGTACAGGCGATAGTAGATTGGGTTGCTGACAGTGCCTCCAGTTCCTTCACATTGTCTCCCAACCAGTCTTGTGCTGAAAGATCAGAGTTGGCACCTGCAGCCGATGTCCATCAGTCTTTCACCTCACCCCCTTCCTTGCAAATCAGCCAAGCAGTCTGAGCCCCAAATCATGCAGCAGTCTCTTCTGCTTTTTGATGACTCTGTTAGCAGGGTTTCCCAGGGCCATCCACCTAGCCCTGCCCCAGAAGTGGAAGAGATTGAGTACACCAATGCCCAACCACTTATGTTTCAAGATGAGTACATGGAAGGACCATCACAGCACGTCTCGGATGATGAAGAAACATAGTTGCCAACTGCTGCTGTTTTCGCAATTGTGCAGAGCGACAAGGAGGGCAGGGGTGAAGACTGGGTGGAAGATGATGTGGAGGATGACAAGGTTCTCGACCCCACATGAAATCAACGTCATGCAGGTGACCTGTGTATTTCTGAGAAAGAGGCAGTGGTTGCAAAGAGCCACCAGCATAGGAGAAGATGGAGCAGGTTGCAAAAGCGGAGCGTCCGTCCCCTAGACAGTACGTCTGCTACTGCCCAACGTAGCAAGGGACCGAGCACACCAAAGCCAGGTCCAAGGAGTTCCCTAGCGTGGCAGTTCTTCACACAATGTGCTGATGACAAGACACGAGTGGTTTGCACGCTGTGCAATCAGAACCTAAAGCGAGGCATAAACTTTCTCAACCTGAGTGCAAAGCACGAGCTGCAGTGGAGCAGAGACCTCAAAAACCAAGAAAGGTCTCTGGCTCCACCTGCTTCCTCTTCTGCTTCAGTCTCGGCCTCTTCATCCACCTCTGTAGTGACAGTGGCACCTGCCACCCCGCAAACAGAGGATCTGCCAGCAACACTACCACCTGGGTCACCAACCATCTCCACAATGTCCCATGAAAGCGTTCAGCTCTCTATCTCCCAAACACTGGAGCCAAAGAGGAAGTACCCCCCTACCCTCCTGCGATCCCTGGCCCTGAATGCCAGCATTTTAAAATTCCTGGCCTTTGAAATGCTGTCATTCCGTCTGGTGGAGACGTAGAGTTTTAAAAGCCTGATGGCATTGGCTGTCCCACAGTACGTCGTGCCCAGCCGCCACTACTTTTCCAGACGAGCCATCCCTTCCCTGCACAACCAAGTGAGGGACAAAATCAGGTGTGCACTGCACAACGCCATCTGTGGCAAGGTCCACCTAACTACAGATATGTGGACCAGTAAGCATGGTCAGGGACGTTAAATCTCCCTAACAGCACACTGGGTAAATGCAGTGGCGGCTGGGCCTGAGGCGGATAGCAGTTTGGCGCATGTCCTTCCACCACCGAGGATTGCAGGGCCCTTCAGTTTGCCTCCTGTTGCTAACTCCTCCTACTCCGCTTCCTCATCCTCTACCGCCTCCTCATCCGGTCAGCGTAACACATTCACCACCAACTTCAGCACAGTCATGGGTAAACGACAGCAGGCAGTTTAAAAACGTTTCCTGTTTGGGGAGAAAACCCCACACCGCGCAGGAGTTGTGGAGGGACATGAAACAACAGACCGATGAGTGGTTGGCGGCAGTGAGCCTCAAGCCAGGCCTGGTGGTGTGCGATAATTGGCGAAATCTCGTAGCAGCTCTGGGCCTAGCCGATTTGACGCACATCCCTTGCCTGGCGCATGTGCTGAATTTGGTGGTGCAGAGGTTCCCTAAAAATCACCCCGATATGCCCCAGCTGCTGTAGAAAGTGCAGCCCGTCTGTGCGCACTTTCGGCATTTTCACCCTGCTGCTGCTCGCCTGTCAGCGCTGCAACGTAACTTCGTATTTTTTTTGGTATTTTGGTATCGGCCTTCCCGCTCACCACCTCATATGTGACGTGCCCACAAGGTGGAACTCCACCTTGCACATGCTGGCCAGACTGTGCGAGCAGCAGCAGGTGATAGTGGAGTTTCAGCTGCAGCACGCACGCATGAGTTGCTTTGCGGAACAGAACCACTTCACCACCAATAACTGGGCCTCCATGCGAGACCTGTGTGCCTTGTTGCGCTGTTTCGAGTACTCCACCAACATGGTAGTGCCGATGACGCTGTTCTCAGCGTTACTATCCCAGTTCTATGCCTCCTTGAAAAACTGATTACTGGGTGGCCACGCTGCTGGATCCCCGTTACAAGGACAATGTACCGTCCTTAACCCCTTAATGACCGCTGCATGTACATATATGTCGGCAGAATGGCACGTACAGGCACATTGGCGTACCTGTACGTCCCTGCCTAGACGTGGGTCGGGGGTCCCACTGGACCCCCCCCATTACTTGCGGCGGTCCGGTTTGCTGTGGGAGCAATCCGGGATGAGGGGGCGGCTGTTAGTTTTTGTCAGCCCCCTCCGGATCGCTCTCAGCCAATGCGCGTCCTCCCCGCCCTGCACTTCCTCTGCCTGTATAATGTAAACACAGGCAGAGGAAGTGATGTCAGCTCTCCTCTCGGCAGTATTTTCAATCCGCCGAGA
Source organism: Rana kukunoris (assembly GCA_029574335.1). Taxonomy (NCBI): domain Eukaryota; kingdom Metazoa; phylum Chordata; class Amphibia; order Anura; family Ranidae; genus Rana; species Rana kukunoris. The sequence continues at coordinate 69,443,926 of CM056050.1, read as the reverse complement.
GGAGAGAAGACATCACAAGTGAGTCGCACCAACACTACACTGACACCATACACATAGGCACATTTAACCCCTTCCGATCACCCCCCCCCCCCTGTCACAGTGTCACTGAATGCAGTGATCATATATTTACTGATCACTGCATTTAGTTTTAGTGTGACAGTTAGTGTGACAGGCAGTTAGTGTTAGGTCCAGGGTAGCCCCGTACCCCCCCAATAAAGATTTAACCCCTTGATCACCGCCCTAGTTAACCCTTTCACCCCCTATTGCCAGTGTCACTAAGTGGTCATTTTTCTGATCGCTGTATTAGTGTCACTGTTGCCGCTAGGTAGCTAGTTTTTTTTTATTGCGATTTTTTTTTATTAAAGACATGTGGCTGAATACATTATGGCCTAAATGTTTGACTAAAATTTAGTTAATTTGATTTTTCTTATAACAAAAAGTAAAAAATATTGTTTGTTTTTTTCAAAAATGTCGCTCTATTTTTGTTTATAGCGCAAAAAAGCAAAATCGCAGAGGCAATCAAATACCATCAAAAGAAAGCTCTATTTGTAGGAAGAAAAGGACGCAAATTTTGTTTGGGAGCCACTTTGCACGACTGCGCAATTGTCTGTTAAAGCGACACAGTGCCGAATTGTAAAAACGCCTCTGGGCATTTGGCAGCATATTAGTATGGGGCTTAAGTGGTTAATTCCCTCACTGGAGCGTGATCGTAAGATGCGCGAGTACTAGCGCACACTGGTAGACGCGCTGCTGGTGGAATTCTCACCTGACAGCGGGGGCACATTGGAAACACAAGGCGAAGGCAGAGGAGGAGGAAGAGGTCGCCAACGCAGCCGGGGCACCGCCAGCACCTCAGAAGGCAGGGTTAGCATGGCCGAAATGTGGAAAAGCTTTGTCAGCACGCCACAACAATCAGCACCACCAGCTGATATGGAACGTCTTAGCAGGGGGCAGCATTTCACCAACATGGTGGAGCAGTATGTGTGCACACGCCTACACGTACTGAATGACGGGTCTGCCCCCTTAAACTTCTGGGTCTCCAAATTGGGCACATGGCCTGAGCTTGCCCTTTACGCCTTGGAGGTGCTGGTTTTCCCCTGCAGCCAGTGTATTATCTGAACAAGTATTTAGCACAGCAAAGGGGCGTTATCACAGACAAGCACAGCCGCCTGTCCAGAGCCAATGTAGACAAGCTCACGTTCATTAAAATGAACCAGGCATGGATCCCACAGGATTTGTCCGTACCTTGTGCAGAATAGACACGTATACCGGCCTTACCCAGCCATTCTTGTATTTTTGATCTTTCTCACTCTTTTGGGGTGTTCCCTAATTTAAAAAATGAATGAATTAAAAACAAAAACCTGTGTTGGCTACCTCGTCCTCCTCCACCGCCACTTCCACCTACACCGCCACATCCACCGCCACCTCCTACTCCATATGGATCTTGTCCTCCTAGTTCAAGATTATTATTTTTTTATTTTTATGTATTTTATGTTATTTTAAGTGTTTTCCCAATCCACATTTGTTTGCAGAGTACTTTCCATGCTCTTACCACTTTTTTGCAGCCCTCTAGCCCTTTCCATTACTTTTTTAGAGACATTTTAGTACTCAAAAGTTCTGGTCCCCATTGACTTCAATGGGGTTCGGGTACGGTGTCAAGTTCGGGTCCTGAACCCGGACTTTTTTTCGAAGTTCGGCCGAACCTGTCGAACCCAAACATCCAAGTGTCCGCTCAACTCTATTTGTGACCAAACCTGTGAATACATTACTCTAATTAGAGTTGATTGGTGGGTGAAGCGAGTCAATTGATATGTATGGCTAACATGTGTGGTTGAATGTGAGAGCACAATAAAGTATTCTAATGAATAATAATGGATGTGCATAAAAATATAATAGAAATGGTAAGAAAATGCCACTAGCAAAACCCCAAAACCATTTGGTAGCGCATTCATTAAATGTAAACAGGGGAAAGAATACTTGATACTGAATGAAGGTGCGTGTGTGATAAAGTAAATATGTCAGTGTAGACTGAATATATACAAGTGTTAAATATATATAAAAACTTGTATATATTCAGTCTACACTGACATATTTACTTTATTACTTTATCGCACACACATCTTGATTCAGTATCAAGTATTCTTTTTCCCTGTTTACATTTAATGGATGCTCTACCAAATGTTTTTGGGGTTTTGCTAGTAGCATTTTCTTAACATTTCTATTATGTTTTTATGCACATCCATTTTTATTCATTAGAATACTTATTTGTGCTCTCACATTCAACCACACATGTTAGCCATACATATCAATTGCTTCACCCATCAACTCTAATTAGAGTATATAATAATGCGACCTGACACAACCTAGTTGTAGCAGCGGCAAGCCTTCATTCCTAATATATGTTCAACATCCGAAAAGAGAAAGAAATGGGACTTTGTATGAGGTATGTCACTGAAAGGATACCTTCTTCATATTTTTCATTAAATTGTTTATTAATTACAAATCATAAAAAGTGTCAATCTGGGATACAGGACACAGTTTACTATTATACACTTGTTTGAGTATACAGTTGTTATACAGAATAAAATACAACATGGTTAGCAATACGAATGCATAAAAACACTCATCCATTCATACAATCAATAAACATAAGCAATTGGTCATGGTGAGCCAAACTTGTCTGGGCATCAGTTGGATGTGTACTCGACGCACGTTTTATGGCTTATGCCAATCATCAGGAGTAAAATGCTCTGAAATTAAACCAGTAATATCTATAAATATGGGATACCCTTTAAACAGAGAAATATCTCTTAAAAAAAGGTCTATGACTTACAATACGGCCCAACCTATGTCCAGGGGGATGCAGGAGACAGGAATATTGATCTTCCCCGGGGCTGAGGTGAGGAATCGCGTCCAGACCAGAGCCAGCAGCTAGGTAAAGACCAGGTGACCATGTCACGACCGTATGAGTCTGATGTATGCTTAACTAATTAGAGTAATTTATTTACAGGTTTGGTCACATGTCCAATATAAATCAGTATATATATTGCAGTTAATGTTTGTGGTTCTTTAGCTATGAATAAGCACTTTTGAAATTGTGAAACGCGTCAGCTCCTGTATTCTGTTGTTTGCTGTGGCTTGTATTTTATGGATTATTACCTCTTTTTAATAAAGGCTCTGATTTTGAGTGCGGCTGTCCAGAATTTTCTCCTCACCCAATTGCCTATGCTTAGCCTGCACCTCCTGTTCCTATTCTGAGGAGAGTTACATTTCCAGAAACCCTTCCTAGAGTGGCATCCCTCTTCATTTTGTTCCTGGACTTTGCACATCTTGGATGTGTAATCAGCAGCCCCAGCAGACTTAGAGCTAACACTCAATGGACAGTCTACAGCAAGGGTAGGCAACCTGTGGCGATCCAGCTCTTGTGGAACTACATTTCCCATGAAGTATTGCAAGTTTAGCAGTTACAATTACTCTTACAGGTATGATGGGGTTGGCAGTTAAAATGACTCCCAGAGGCATGATGAGACTTGTATTTCTTAAACAGCTGGACTGCCACAGGTTGCCTACTCATGGTCTACAGTATTCCCCTTCTCTCCTCTCCCAACATCTACATAAAGGTTATATAGGGGAGGTGAGGGGAGGGGCAGAAAAGCTGGGCCAGCATAGGGAGTAATTAGACATTACCAAAAAAGGAGAGAGCTAGTTTGGTCCAAATCCACTGCCAGAAAAAATCTGATACATCAACTGAACTCGGAGCAAACTCGACACATCAGTCAAAAATCATTGTATAGTTACAACAACATACACAAAATAATAGAAAGCATCTATATATGTATACACACCATGAAGTTGATGTTGAGAACAAATGATTTTAAAAGCAAAGTGTTAGAACAGGGTGTCAAACTCAATTTCATTGTGGGCCGCATCAGCTTTATGATTGCCCTCAAACAGGCCGGTTGTATCTGTAAGAATTGATGTCCAGCGCATCCCCTCCCCTTACATTAGATGTCAAAAGCCACCCCACCGTCAGAAGTTGAGTCCCCCACCCTCCCTTACATCACAGTGCACCCTCTTTCCTTATGCTGCTGCTGGGAAGAAGCTGGATGCATTGCTTGAAAGCAGAAAGTAAGGGTCTGGAGGAGGACCAGAGGAGGGGTGGAGCTCGCCTGCAGCTGCAGGAGAGGTGCGAGGGCCACATGAAATGGCATGGAGGGCCGGACTCGGCCCGCAGGCCTTGCGTTTGACACCTGTGTGTTAAAACATCATGAGGACCGATACTGGCATATTCCCAAAGTATGTGCATAGTCTCGATTGAACGTCAATGGAAAAAAAAAAAAGCACCTGACTAGTGTGTGTGGGGATTAACCAGAGACTTACTCACCTGGAGCAGCTTTTCTTGTTTCCTAATCTGTTTGACTATCTCCTAATCTATCCATTTTAAGACGGTCCCTAAAAACCTTTCTTTTTAAAGAAGCCTATCCTGCATCTAACTAATATGCTGTGTTTTTACTTTCTCCATCAGCTCATGCCCCACAGTTATTACCTTTTGGCCCTCCCTCTTAGATTGTAAGCTCTAACAAGCAGGGCCCTCTGATTCCTCTTGTACCAAATTGTATTGTAACTGTAAAGTTTTGTAAAGCGCTGTACAATCTGTTGGCGCTATATGCATGGCCGGCCCTACCATGGGACTCGGTGGGACCATTGGTCCCAGGCGGTAGGTTTTGAGGGGCGGCACATTGATGCCCAAGAAGACAGTGGTCCCACTGATCGCTCCGTTCCTCTCTTTATCCCACTGTGTGGATGGCCCGGCGCCACTGCTATTAGAGGTAATGGCAGAGCACTCGCTGCCATACCCACACAGCTGGCCGCCTGCCCATCCTCTCCGTGGTTATAACCCCCCCCCCCCCCATTGCTGCTGACAAGAGAAAGGCCAACAGCATAAAAGGGGAGGAGCTTTTGACTGAGCAGAGACCCCATGATGAAAGAGGGATCCCTATAGGAGCAGCTGACACTGAGAGAAAGTAAGTGCCAGCGCCACTAATCCCATCACCACCACTTCTGCCTGTGACTAAACCCCCCTACCCCCCTGCCTGTGTCTAACCACCAATATTTACACATTTGGACAGTATTTTTTTTTTTTTTGGTATCAAGTATCTTTTTCATCAGGTATTTGCTCTCACTTCTTCTGACATTTTCTGGGACCCCTACCCCACCCCTGCAGCCTCCAGGAATCACATCACACAACCCAGGAGGCTTCAGGGCAGTCTCACAGTTGACAGCTGAATCCAAGATGGCGGCATGGGACCTAAGACAGCCCTGAAGACTTCTGGTTGTAGGAAGACAACGCTGGACCTCTTAAACTGGTAAGTATGTATGTTGTAAAAGTCAGCAGCTACAGTACTTGCAGCTATTGACTTTTACTTTTTTCAGGACTCGTTGAAGTTTCTTTTTAAAATACTGAAAACACATTGAAAACATGTATTCTACCAAAGTATTGCTTACAAATTCTTTAGAGATTTGCAAAGTTTATCACTGCATGTAAAGGAGCCTAAAGCCTTATGTACCTTAGTCATACAGTCACATGCTATAACCAATTTTAGATGGAAGCCAATTAACCCATTATTATGTTTTTAGGTTATGGGAGTATAATGGAGAACTTGATGGAAAGCCACAGAAACATGGAGGGAACATACAAACCTAATGAAGATAATATCCACGGTGGGAATTGAACTCCAGCACTGTAAGTCAAGAAATTCTTGTTTCCAATGTGTTAAAAGGCATATTGGCTGAAATGTCTGATGCTGCAGAAGGTCCATGTATTAAATGAATAGCAGTGAGGAAATCTGTTCTTTTAGTAGAACTGTAGTGTTGGCTGAAAACACATGCCCCCCAGCTTCGGACTAAGTCAATGATCCGATGACCACAGTGCTGTGGACACAGGTGCTGTGCTCACTACTCAACCATTGAGCCAAATATCGCACCTTGGTATAATTACAATGGACACAGATGTATGCAAGTGTTGAGTCTTACAGCAAGATCTATGCTTACTGAAAGCCTGCTAAGACACACAGGCGTGAAAAAATATCCTGATATACAGATCAGTGATCCAGCACTGCTATGGGGACAGGGACTAGGAGACACCTCAAAACAGAACTTGTTGACTGACAATTGATATAATGAAGGAAGAATGTGACATGTTTCTTTCAATTTATGAACAAGCATTACAAATACCCAGCAACTATTTTCTTATGGGGCCCATTCACACAAGCTCATATGAATTTTTTTCTTGGTGTATTAACACACAGTGCATTGTACCAGCCCATTCATTTCAGTTCAAGGGTCATCAACACACATCCACAAGCCAAAAAATCTACTTAACTTTTTTTTTGTGAACCACAGCTCAACCCAGCTCAGCTGTAGATGCTACAGCTACAGAATTATACTATCTTGCAATTTTTATATACACTATATTGTCAAAAGTATTGGGACACCTGTCTTTACACGCACATGAACATTCCAGTCTTAGTCCATAGGTTTCAATATTGAGTTGGCCCAACCGTTGCACCGTTATAGGTGCAACTCTTCTGGTAAGGCTGTCCACAAGGTTTAGGAGTGTGTCTACGGGAGTGTTTAACCATTCTTCCAGAAGCGCATTTGTAAGGTCAGGCACTGATGTTGGACCAGTCTCCGCTCTAATTCATCACAAAGGTGTTCTATTGGGTTTTCTTTGCATCCTGGTGCCTGGGTTAATGTCAGCCCATTCACTGTTACAGGGAGGCACAATTTTTATCACCCAACGGCAGTGACATGCAGTTCTGACCAGGTAGTTTCTTTTCTACATTTCACCCTTCTGAGGCCAAGCAGCAGGGCTCATTTGTCAGGTAGAAGCATTCGGGTGGCACGGCTTAGACACATGCTGGTAAAGTGCCCCCTCACCTCCCCCGGCACAATATGTATCCCGGGCTCCGCTTGCCCACCTGCGGGCCCATCTGCACGGTATAGTAGCCGCTGCAGGGTACAAGGGAGGGAGGATGTCACTTTCAGGTCCCTGTAGACCGTTTCTAAATAATTTTCTATTACACAGATCCACATCCTGTCAGGGAGAGGAGACTGGTGGTGTGCCCCTTGTACATAGGGACACCGTTTGGTCACCTCCCCCAGTCAGTCCCCTCCCCCCAAAGTTAGAATGACTCCATAGGGAACACATTTAACCCCTTGATCGCCCCCTAGTGTTAACCCCTTCGGTGCCAGTCACATTTACACAGTAATTAATGCATTTTTATAGCACTAATCGCTCTTTGTGAATGGTCCCAAAAATGTGTCAAAAGTGTCCAATATGTCCACCGCAATATCACAGTCCCAGTAAAAATCGCAGATCGCCACCATTACGAGTAAAAAAATAATAATAATAAAAATTCTATAAATATATCCTCTATTTTGTAGACCCTATAACTTTTTGCGCAAAGCAATCAATATACGCCTATTGCGATTTATTTTTATCAAAAATATGTAGAAGAATACATATTAACATTTTAACCACTTAAGACCCGGACCTTTAGGCAGAGGTAAATGACCTGGCCAGTTTTTGCGATCCGGCACTGCGTCGCTTTAACTAACAATTGCGCTTTCGTGCAAAGTGGCTCCCAAACAAAATTGGCGTCCTTTTTTTCCCACAAATAGAGCTTTCTTTTGGTGGTATTTGATCACCTCTGCGGTTTTTATTTTTTGCGCTATAAACAAAAATAGAGCGACAATTTTGAAGGAAATGCAATATTTTTTACTTTTTGCTATAATAAATATCCCCCAAAAATATCTAAAAAAAAAAAAAAATTCCCTCAGTTTAGGCCGATACGTATTCTTCTACCTATTTTTGGTAAAAAAAATCGCAATAAGCGTTTATCGATTGGTTCGCGTCAAATTTATAGCGTTTACAAAATAGGGGATAGTTTTATTGCATTTTTATTAATATTTTTTTTCTACTAATGGCAGCGATCAGCGTGTTTTTTTCGTGACTGCGACATTATGGCGGACACATCGGACAATTTTGACACATTTTTGGGACCATTGTCATTTTCACAGCAAAAAATGCATTAAAAATGCATTGTTTATTGTGAAAATTACAATTGCAGTTTGGGAGTTAACCACTAGGGGGCGCTGAAGGGGTTAAGTGTGACCTCATCTGTGTTTCTAACTGTAGGGGGGCGGGGCTGGACGTGTGATGTCATTGATTGTGTTTCCCTATATCAGGGAACCTACGATCAATGACAGCGCCACAGTGAAGAATGGGGAAGCCGTGTTTACACACAGCTCTCCCCGTTCTTCAGCTCCGGGGACCGACTCCAGCGGCGATCGGGTCCTGCGGTCACGGAGCTTCGGACCGGGTCGCGTGCGCCAGCAACCCGCGGCTGGGCACTTAAAGAGGACGTACTGGTGTATGCTTGTGCCCAGCCGTGTTATTCTGCCAACGTATATCTGCAGAAGGCGGTCCTTAAGTGGTTAATTGTGATATTTATTAAATCAAAAAGTAAAAAATATTGTGTTTTTTTCAAAATTGTCGCTCTTCTTTTTATAGCGCAAAAAAAAAACGTAGAGGTGATCAAATACCACCAAGGACACCAATTTTGTTTGGTAGCCACGTCGCACAAACGCGCAATTGTCATTCAACTGTGACAGCGCTGAAAACTAAAAATTGGTCTGGGCAGGAGGGGGGTGAAAATGCCCTGAATTGAAGTGGTTAAAGGGATGAGGTGGCAACCCTACATCTCCATCATGTTTCCATGAGTGCCACCTGAGACGGTTGCCTTAATTGGCCTCATTGGGGGCAGAGCCCTGGTCAGGGTTACTAGCAATCCACATTTAAGTTTTCTAGCAGTTTTAGCCCTGGTTCACACTGGGCTGCGGGAGTGAAGCCGTGCGAGTTCAGCTGAACTCGCACGATTTCACTCCCGCTGGCAGTCCCGATTTCTGCGTCGATTTAAGAGACATCTGTGCAGGTTTCTGCACAGGTGACAATGTAAATCGCGTCCTGAAATCGCAAAAAGTAGTACAGGAACTACTTTTTGAAATCGGTGCAGCGCCGCAGAAGCGGCGTCGCACCGATTAGGATGGTGTCATTGCCGGAAATTGCCGGCAAATGCCGCCGATTTGAGATGCGATTTCACATGTGAAATCGCATCTCAAATCGAACTAAATCGTACCCAGTGTGAACCTGGGCTAACACTGACTTATTAAAGCAATTTAGCAACCTATATGGTTATGCTTTCTCATTACTCCCCAGTAACTCCTCCATAAAAGCAATTGCTTCCATGCACTGCATCAATAATGGCCAATAGGCTTAAAACAGCTGTGTGCAGTTTGGGATAAATGGCTTCATAATGAGTGCCTGTATCTGTGCTGTGTATCAGGGGTTCCGGATGTACAGTTGGCCCAGAGGCCAAAGGAATTCTTTGCTTGGCTCTGTCCACAATCTAGAAATGAAGAACACATCTCTCCTGTGTTGGGGTTTCTGATGGAAGTGGCATGCAGTTATATACCTTCAATTCTAAGAAGGCTTTACTGTGCTTCACACTGGTTTTGTGGAGGGATTTTTGATCCTTTAAGTCCACCTCACACTACGCATCGCATAATGCATAGCACGTGTGTTGGTGCGTGATCTAAACTTGTGCTGCAGTGCTCTGCAATGGATTGTTACTGCAGTATTTATTTCTTTTTTCTTTTACTTCTATGTTAACTCTATGCACTTCAGTGTGCTACAGTGCACTATCAGCAACAGATGTCCTTTTTTTTTTCAGCACACGCCAACACAGTACATGGTGTGAGCTAAAGTTATAGAAGGTAAAACAAATTGCCTTGTTCTTGCATTGGACTATGCTGGGCAACACTGTCTAGTGCAATTCAATGGGTTGATGTGAACAAGCCCTAACTTGCAGTCTGGTTGTACTTTGTCTTGACAGTTTAAGAAGATCATTGTTGCCAGCTATGTTGTTTATGATGCAAGACTAAAGAAATCAGAACACAAATACATTTAAAGTGTAAGTTCATCTTGCACCTGAAAAGTGCACTAACCCACCCCCTTGGTCCCTGCTGTACTTACCTCCGCGGGTAATGATCTGTCAGTGCCCTTGCAGCTGGTCCAGCAGGCCTGGGATTTGAAATTCCCGCTATTCTACCTAATCTTTCTGCAGGGCTTTTAAGTCAGATCAGAGTGTTTCTGATTGGTCAGCTCCAGCCCAAAGCATTTCTCAGATCTGTCCTGGAAGCCCTGCTGAGAGAAGAGAGAGAAGAGTGGAGATTTCAAATCCCAGGACTGCTACACAAGCTGTGTGGGCATTACCTCATTTCCCATGGAGGTAAGTACAGCAGGGACTGGGGTCGGGGTGGTGGTGCTCAGGGTGTAGGATGCTAGTTCACATTTTCCATTTTTGATCTGAAAAAGGTGAGCTAACCTTTAATTAAGAAGGAAAAAAACTGCAAGCCCAGTCATGTGACCTGTCCAAGTCACATGACTGACCTTTCCTGCAATAACAGGATCCACTGCATGCATTTTATGAATTGGAGTTTTGTACATTTGTTAATGAGTCAAATATTCACGAGAGTCACATGACAACAATCAACAGAACACCCCATGCTATATTTAGTAGGCACAATGTTACCACTTCTGCTTTTTACTAGTTCAGGTACTTTTAACAGTTTCCTGTACTTTAATTTGGTTTTATCACCCATAGGACAGAATATTTATAGACTGAGCTTACTTGTCCTTTCCTTAACACTGATTCTGGATGCAGCTAGTAGCATCTGGAAAAACAGAAAGCATTGATTTTGTTTCGTAAATGGGCTAACTGTACAAATATAAAAATACTTTCCAACATTTACCAGTGAGTTTAACCAGTGTATCTGGTATGTTCTATATACTGTATTTCCTAAAAATCAAATGCAGTAAAAGTTTGATGTAGATCAGTGGTCTCGACTGCTGCCCAGGGGCCAGATATAGACCTTTGCTAGCCTTTATCTAGCCCTTGAGGCATTATTCCTCCCACTGACACCAACAATAGTGCATAATTCCTGCCATTGAAAACAACAATGGGCCACTATCCCTACCGCTGGCACCAATGGTGGGGCACTATTCCTCCCACTGACACCAACAATAAGGCATAATTCCTACCGCTGGCACCAATGACGAGGCACTATTCCTTCCACTGACACCAATGATAGGACACTATTCCAAAGATGGGACATTGCTTATTCCCACTGACACAAGGATATTCTCTACTCCCACTGGCCACAGTCTAAATCTCCCCCCCCCCCCCCCCCCCCCGTCTAAAGGACAATAAACTGGCCCTTTGTTTATTTAGACTATGGACTTCTGAGTATGAGCTAGTATTTGCATGGCCATAGGAATTAATAAGATTGCAGTAAAGAGCATGGAGATGGATCCTAATGCCGCGTACACACGACAATGCCATTTTTTAAATTGGTCGTGAGAAATGGCTGTATGTAGGCTCCAGAGCATTTTCCTCGGGCGCTAAAAAATTTAGTGCCTGCTCTATTTTTCTCATGGTCTTTCACGTCATCGTTTTTCCAGTCATCGTTTTTCACGTTGTTAAAAACGGTTGTGAGCATTTTTTTTCACGATTGTGTGTATGCAAGACAGGCTTGAGAGGAATCACGTCGAGAAAAACTTTGTTTTTTTCAATGACATGAATAACGGTCATGTGTACGTGGCATAAGAAGTATGATGAGCTGGCATTTGTTTGGAACTGGGTTTGGGTTCGCACCTGGGAGTCAGCTGTCATTCCTGGTCCAGTGAGCAAATCCAGGAGGGGAATTCCCCACCCTGCAGCTGACGTTACAAAAGAGGTAGGCAAACTGGTGACATCAAATGTTTATGAATGGTACGCTTGTTCTGTGTTTAACACCTGTATATTCCTTACCAGTACAACAAATTTAAATTTAAATTTAAATATTATAGCACGTTCCACAAATTATTCAAAATGGCATATAGTGTCAACATCCGGTGCAGTCAAAAATGAAAAAAAAACACACAAATTAGTCCAAACACACACCATGGGTAGTCATGGAGAATCACATGGTCCCAGTGATAGAGCACTGGGACTCTGTAATCCTCCATGACTGCCCAAAGCCCTTTGCACCCTAATCTATAAGGCCGCGTACACACGATCAGACCGGTCCGATGAAACTGGTCTGCAGACCAGTTTCATCGGACCAATTTGATGGTGTGTACGGCCTATCGGACCGTTGTTTTAAAACTTGCTTTAAAATCTGTCCGATGGACACCTGTCCGTCGGACAGATTCGATGGTTAGTACGCAAAAGCATCGGACCAAAAACCCGTGCATGCTCAGAATTAAGTCGACGCATGCTTGGAAGCATTGAACTTCGTTTTTTCAGCACATCGTTGTGTTCTACGTCACCGCGTTTTGGTCTGATCGGATTTTTGGTCCGACCATTAGACCACTTCAGCCTGGTCCGATGAAAACGGTCCGTCGGACCAGTTTCATCGGACCGGTCTGATCGTGTGTATGTGGCCTAACTGTTAAGCAAACGTGAAGCGAGAGGAGCGGATCCAGGCAAATCTAGGAGGGGAATTTCTGGTAGAATATATTGAACCGCTTGGAACTGATTATAATTGGAAGACCATTTACATACATATACTGTATTAAAAAGGCGTGTTGTGACCGTTTAGTCATACTCCTGGTGGTGGTTTCTTTGTGAATTTTAAAGGACCAGTTCAGCGGACAAATCCGACCGCGTGTACGGGCTAGCGGACATGTCTGACGGCGGACAAATTTTAAAACATGCTTTAAAATTTGTCTGCCAGGGACATGTCCGTCGGATATGTCCGCTGGTCAGTACACTCACCAGCGGACATATCCTCCCGCACAAACGTCGTATGGATGCGACGCATCCGTGGAAGTTGTTTACTTCCTGGTGCGGTGACGTGGCGGCGTCAACGTCACCGCGCTGTCTGCCGGCGGGGATTTTGATCTGATGGTGTGTACACGCTTTATGGAATCATGAACAGGGCACTTGAGGCAGAACAGCGGGAGGACTTCCTTTCCTCTTAAGGCCCCCTTTATCCAGATAGCATTCCTGCAGGCCTGCCAAACACACAGGAAGAAGAGGAGTAGGAGGATTGTGTCAGCATGGATGTAGAGGATAACACTCAGCAGCAGACTTCAAGGGATGATTTTCAGTCCCCAGAAACCCAAGGAGTTGTACGTGGCTGGGAGGAGGTAGTTATGGATAATGTGATCCTTTGTGGCCCAGAGGACTCAGAATCAAATGCCTCTACAAACTTACGCTGCATGACCTCCCTGATTCTGCAAAGCCTGCAAAAGGACCTAGGATTCGTGGTATCAAGGAGAGGGATCATTACTGGCTGGCAACCCTTCTTGATCCACGTTACAAGGGTAAAGTTGCAGAACTGATCCTGCTTTCGCAGAGGCAGCAGAGGATGAAACATCTTCAGGAGGCCTTAAAGAAATGTTTGTGTAACGCATTTCCAGATCCTGGGAGGTTACCATTTGTGCTGGACAATGTGTTGCTGAGGCTTTGTTCAGTCAGAGGAAGAGCAGTGGAGAAGGTGGGCGGCTGACCAATGCCTTTAAACAATTTTTTAGTCCTCAGCGTCAAAGTCTGAACCATTCAAGCAACCATTGCCAGCGTCTGCATTATATGGTGCGGGAATATCTAGGGACAAGTGCAGACTTGGAGACCTTTCCAACAGAGCATCCACTGACTTACTGGGTCTTGAGGATGGACCACTGGCCAGAACTTGCTCAATATGCAATGGAGCTATTGGCCTGTCCTGCATCCAGCATGCTTTCTGAAAGCATTCATTGCTGCTGGAGGGTTTGTAACAAATCAAAAGACTGAGCCTAGCCACAGACTCCGTTGATAGGCTCACATTCATAATAATGAATCAGTCTGGGAACAGCAGCTATCAAGCACCTGGTGCTGACATAACTGATTAAATTTGCTATGGATCTGGGATCCCCTGAAGACTGCCTATGATGACTATCCTATTCCTCCTCAATCTTGATAATGTTAGCTTCCAACAATATTTTTGGTCTGTTTAACAGGGGCATGTCATTTACATTTTTTATATAATGTTTCACAGCAGGGCCTGGTAAACAGGGGCATGTAATTAAAATGCTTTATATAATATTTCACAGCAGGGCCTGTTCCTGCACTCAACAAGAGTAACTGTGAGGGGTTACAGTGTTCTGGCACCACCAAAACCGAAAGCCCAATTTCTCTGCTCCTGTTTAACAGGGCCATGCAATTACAGTTTTTGATACAATGTTTAACAGCAGGGCCCGTTCCTGCGCCCAACAAGAGTAACTGTGAAGGGTTACAGTGTTCTGGCACCACCAACACCTAAGGCCCAATTTTTCTGCAGAATATATAGGGCAGGCCAACTAGTATTTATACTGCTGTTCAGAGTATTTAGTGCCTGGGGGCCTGGGGAACCCCCACGTAATTTTTTTTTGTGTGTGGGGTCCCCCTTAATATCCATACCAGACCTGAAGGGCCTGGTATGGATTCCACTCATGGTTTGGTCGGTGTAATGTTATCAAAATTAGTATTTTGCCTAAATTACTGTACCTGTTCCAAGCGATACCGATACAAATCTCTTCTGCTTTTCTCCGTCAGGTAAATACGCTCTTTACCAAATTTATTTAGGCCAACAGAAGACCTAGGATCAGCAGAAGTAGGATGACCTAGCGGTACCGGACATTATCAAATACTATCAGGCGGTACACTTGGAAAGGGTCATAGATTGGTGTAGGAGTAATGAAATAAAACTATGGGTAGATCTGGAACAGGAGGTAAGTCAAGTCCCTCTGAGAAGAGCATTATGGTGCTACCAAACACTACCAGGCTGGTTAAAAAAAACACCCTATTATAGGCCCGTAGGCAGTAGGCAGTAAGTCATAAGCTATGCCAGAAAGGTAAAATCTCATCAATAGATTCTCCACTGTACCCAATTCTGGGGAATCCAGGCTTCCAGCCAGGAATGGAGAGAGGGGCATATAAGAACCTTAAAGAGAAGGGACTCACACAGGTCTCACACTTTACAAATCTGGAAACGTGGCCGACAGTAGACATGTGCAAAAGGAAAAAATTTCGTTTCGTTTTAATTCGTAATTTAATTAATTTCGTTAAGTTAAATTTGTTAAAGTTGTTAAATTCGTTTTTGGAATTCGATAGTTTTCGATAAAAATTCAAAAAAACACGGTCGAATTAGATCGTTTTCGACTGAATTCGAAAACCCGGTCGAATTCGATCGTTTTCAACCGAATTCGAAAAACGGTCGAATTCGAAAAGATTTCTACCGGATTCGATAATATTTCTACCGGATTCGAATTCGATCATATTTTGATATTTGATATTTCAACAGAATTCAACAATATTTCATCCGCTATTGTTAATATTTCAACCAAATTCGATGATATTTTAACTGGATTGGAAATTATTTCAACTGGATTGGAAATTATTTCAACCGAATTGGAAATTATTTCAAACGAATTTGAAATTATTTCTACTGGATTTGAAATTATTTCCACCGGATTGGAAATTATTTCAAACAGATTTGAAATTATTTCAAACGGATTTGAAATTATTTCAAACGGATTTGAAATTATTTCAAACGGATTTGAAATTATTTCAACCGGATTGGAAATTATTTCAACCGGATTTGAAATTATTTAAACCGGATTGGAAATTATTTCAACCGGATTGGAAATTATTTCAACCGGATTGGAAATTATTTCAACCGGATTTGAAATTATTTAAACCGGATTGGAAATTATTTCCACCGGATTTGAAATTATTTCAACCGGATTGGAAATTATTTCAACCGCTTTGGAAATTATTTCAACTGAATTTGAAATTATTTCTACTGGATTGGAAATAATTTCTACCAGATTGGAAATAATTTCTACCGGATTGGAAATGATTTCAACGGAATTTGAAATTATTTCAACCGGATTTGATTGTATGTATTTGTATTTGTATTATTGTATTTGATTACATTCTATTAAATTCGATTCTGTTCTTTACTATTCTTTGATTTTCATTCTATTGTTTTATTATTTTATATTCTATTTTATTGTATTCTTTTTTAGAAATCGATTTATATTTTTTAGATTTTGATTCAAATTGCTTTCAATTTTCATTCGAATTTGTTTTCGGTTCGAATTCTTTTCGAATTCGATTCGAATCGAATTTTTTTTTCGAATTCAATTCGAATTCTTTTCGAATTCAATTTGAATTATTTTCAAATTCGATTTGAATTTTTTCGAATTCGTTTCGAATTCGAATTTCGTTCGCGTTTTTTCGAATTTGTTTAAATTCGTTAATTTTGTAATTCGGAAATTCGGATGCATCCGAATTTCCGAATAATGAAAAATTTGTCCGAATTCGAATTCGTAACGAAACGAAATGCACATGTCTAGCCGACAGTTGCACTATTGGTACAACTAGAGAGACAATTTGAAGTAGAATACTGGCAAGCCCTACAACTAAGCCATTTCTTGAACTCTTTAGGCCCAGTGAGTAGGTATAGAAGGGAACTAACACAGTTTGAAAAATACTGCGAAGAACGGGAACCCCCGACTAGAATATTGTCTAAAATGCATAGGCTATTAATAACACCCTTAGAAGGTTATGAGATACCAGCTATAAGAAAATGGGCAAGGGATATGGATATGAATTTTACCCAGAACCAACAACAAAATATAATCCACCTTTCTATGAAGACATCAATCTGTACCAGAACACAGGAACTAAATTATAACATTTTAAATAGGTGGTATTATACACCAGTGAAACTAAGTAGGTTTCTCCCTGGAACTCCAGATATGTGTTGGAGATGTAAGAAAAATAAGGGAACTATGTTTCATATATTCTGGACTTGCCCTAAGATTAGGAAGTATTGGTCAGAAGTACAAAGGATTTCTCAAAAATTTACACCACATCAAATATTGGATGATCCGGCATTCTGCCTACTACATCTATCACAGATCCCAATAAAAACGTACAAAAAAATAGATTATTTGCCACTTGATTAATGAGGCTAAGACAGGCATAACCCGAAACTGGGAAAACACTAAGCCACCCACGATTGTAGAGTGACTGTATAGGGTCAGAAATGTAGGGGCCATAGAAGATTTGGTGCTATCAGCCCAAGATAGAAAAGAACAATATAATGAAACCTGGAAGGCATGGAATGCATTTGTATACTCAGAAGGGAAGAGATTATTGGGGAGTGGTAGTGGGGAATGAGTTAGTTGGCATATCTTGGTGAGTGAAAGACCCGGTACCTCCTTGAAGGGGGGGAGAGAAGGGAGGAGGAGATGGGGAAAGGGGTGTTTTGGTGTGTTTTTTTTTTCTCTTGCCGTTTTCGTTGGTCTTATTTGGGTTTTTTCTGGTTCTGGGTTGGAGAGGGGGGGGGGGTAAAAGAGTTAGGGAATCGAAAAGGATACAGCCAGACATTAATATAATGTGACTAAATAAGTAATGGAAGGAACATTAAGGAGGAGATAGTGCCCAATTAAGAAGTTAGTTAAGGATTCAGACAAAATAAGTAAACCGATTTTTTTTTTCTCTTCTTTGTGGTTTTTTTTTTAGTTACCAAATGGAGGGGTATTACAGACTCAAATCGATGAGGTGGTAACTAGATAAGTAGTGGGTCTGAATCTAGGATGGTATTACCTGTATTTTTTGTGTTTAGCTAGACCAGATGGCCTGAATTGTATTAGATGTATTGTAAGTTGGGAGTATTACTTTACATGATATTGTTTATACTGTCTATGTATTATGTGATAATTATGGAAAACCGTTAAATAAAAAGAAAATGGAAAAAAAAAACATTGCAAGGCAATGTTATAATGTGCTAATATGCATCGCACACCAGCACATTATGTGAAACTTACCTTAAAATGAAGCCCTCCAGCAGCCCGCTGCTATCTTCACCCGGTCTTCCTTCTGGGTTGGCAGTCTCCGGTCCTTATTTTAGACGAGCCGCAATTACATCACTACCGTGCATGCGCGCAGGAGCCGCTATTCAATGGCACAGGGCTCCGAAGGAACGGCACCGGTATGCCGTTTCTTCAGAGCGTATGCGCCGGTGACATCACTGGTGGTTTCACAAGTAAATATCTCCTAAGCGGTGCACGTTTAGGAGATATTTAATATACCTATAGGTAAGCCTTATTATAGGGTTACCTATAGGTAAAAATCAACCAAGGGAGTTTACTCTCACTTTAATAATATAACATAGGACTGAGAAAAAAACATGATTGGTGAAAGGGGTTACAGCATATCATTACCACTCACTAACTGGTTGCTAGAGGTTACTGCACATCAGTACTGCTCACTGAGTGGTTGCTGGAGGTTACTGCACGTTAATTCTGCTCACTGATTGGTTGCTAGATGTTACTGTGCATCCTTACCTCTCACTGATTGGTTGCTAGATGTTATTACACATCCTTACGGCTCACTGGCTGGCTGCTGGGGGTTACTGCACATTATTACTGCACGCTGATTGGTTGCTAGAGGTTATTGCACATCCTTACTTCTCACTGATTGATTGCTAGAGGGTACTGCACTTCATTAGGTTAGTGCACATTATTACCGCTCACCCATCACTTAGCTCAATAACCCCAACTAACTCTCCATTGCTCTGCCCATCACCCCCCTGTACTCTTCCTAGCCCCACCCACAACCCCTTCTGTACTCTTCAAAGCCCCACCTATAATGCCCTTCTCTACTCTTAATAGCCCTGCTCACATATCTCTCTCTCCATAGCCCCACCCTCAAATGCCACTCACCTCTCCATAGCCCCTCCCACAAAGCCCTCTCTACTCTTCATTACTCCAGCCCAAATGCCACTCACCTCTCCATAGCCCCTCCCACATAGCCCCCTCATAGCCGCTCCTACAAAGCGCCCTCTACTCTGCATTACTCCACCCCCAAATGTCACTTTTCTCTCCACAGGGATACCATTTAAAGCCCTCTAATTCCAATAGCCCTACCTACAATCCTCCTACAGTCCCCCTTCGATCATTAGATCCCCTCTGGCCACTCTCTGAGCTCAGTGGAGCCCCATAGATGAGGCTTGCAGTGTGGTCATTCCCCGCAATTCCCTTTCCCCTGACCCCACACCAGCCACTGTCACTGATTACTCAGGCCACTGACAGGGTTAGGAACAGTCAAAGGCAGTGGGGAGAAGGACCTACCTGATCCTGGCCAATCAAGCTCACTGTCCATGGGTTATAAGTGCTGTTGGCTGCTGCTCCCACACCGATCTTAGCTCCTACCCCACAGCCTCCTAGTTCCTGAGTTTACAGACTGCATGGCATGGGGTGGGGTCAGAGAGTCAGTGGAGCTCCTGGCCCACTCCGTTTCTTGCTCGTTGGGCAATAATACAGTGCACAGTGCTGCCTTTCTCAGAGTTACCATGGGCATATTGGCTGCTTCTCTGATTAATGCTCTCCTTGCCTGGCCTGCCAGTTTAGGTGGACGACCATGTCTTGGTAGGTTTGCAGTTGCGCGATAAGCCCCGTACACACTATCAGTTTTCCTGATGGTTTTCTCTACAGATTTACCAAAACCATCTAATATGAGGTCAAACCTCAAGAGTTTCAATTTGTATGCAATCAGGCAGGCCCTTGCACTACATGGTTTTGGTAAACCTGACGAGAAAACCATCAGGAAAACTGATAGTGTGTATGGGGCTATACTCTTTACATTTTCGGGTGATGGATTGAACAGTGCTCCGCGAGGTGTTCAAAGCTTGGGATATTAATTTAAAACCTAACCCTGCTTAACCCTAAACTTCTCCACAACTTGTCCACGACCTGTCTGGTGTGTTTCTTGGCCTACATGATGCTGTTTGATCACTAAGGTTCTCTAACAAACCTCTGAGGGCTTCACAGAACAGATTGCCCTGTATTTGGAGCTGTATTTATACTGAGATCAAATTACACACATGTGGACTCTATTTACTAATTAGATGACTTCTAAAGGCAATTGATTTTGATGAAAGTAAAAGGAGCTGAATAAAAAAATGCATGCCACGTTTTTCAGATATTTATTTGTAAAAAAAAAAAGAATTAAAACCAATTATTATTTTTCTTCCACTTTACAATTATGTGCCACTTTGTGTTGGTCTATCACATAAATCCCAATAAAATACATTTACATTTTTGGTTGTAACGTGACAAAATGTGGAAAATTTCAAGGGGTGTAAATACTTTTTCAAGGCACTGTAATCTATGGGTTGTCTGACTCATCAAACTGTATCATCTTGAGGACATTGCTCTCAACAGCCAATAGGCGCAGAGCACTTAGTCCTTCGTGGGTCATATTGCATATTCGAGTATTCGCGAATAAATCGAATATCGCGGTGAATATTCGCTATTGCGAATATTCGTATTTTTTAAAATTTATTTTTAAAACAGATCACATCCTAGTGATCTCCATCGAAGTCTAAAAGCATTGCTGGTATGATTAGAGACCCTGGGCCGAGTAGCTGAGGCGATCCTTTTTATGTTGCCGAATATTCGCAATGCGAATGCGTTCTCTGCCCTTCTGTGTTTTGTGTATAAAAAAATAAAAAATTAGCTTTAGTTTAGTCATATAAGTTTGTGTAAGTAGAGTTAGTGTTTAGTGCATATTAGTTTAGTAATCCAGGAAATGATCTCCCTTTTCGCGTGTTGACGAGAATTTCGCAATCAATTTCGCATTCGCACTAGCGAAATTTCGCAATTTTTTTTTTTTGATAAAATATCACGAATATTCGATATTAACGAATATTTGCGAATACGTTCTCTGCCCTTCTGTGTTTTGTGTATAAAAAAAAAAAAAAATTAGCTTTAGTTTAGTCATATAAGTTTGTGTAAGTAGAGTTAGTGTTTAGTGCATATTAGTTTAGTAATCCAGGAAATGATCTCCGTTTTCACGTGTTGACGAGAATTTCACAATCAATTTCGCATTCGCACTAGCGAAATTTCGCAATTTTTTTTTTTTGATAAAATATCACGAATATTCGATATTAACGAATATTTGCGAATACGTTCTCTGCCCTTCTGTGTTTTGTGTATAAAAAAAAAAAAAATTAGCTTTAGTTTAGTCATATAAGTTTGTGTAAGTAGAGTTAGTGTTTAGTGCATATTAGTTTAGTAATCCAGGAAATGATCTCCGTTTTCACGTGTTGACGAGAATTTCACAATCAATTTCGCATTCGCACTAGCGAAATTTCGCATCAGTGAAATTTCGCAATTTTTTTTTTGATAAAATATCACGAATATTCGATATTAACGAATATTCGCGAATATTCTTCTATATATTCGCGAAATATCGCGAAATCGAATATGGCGTATTCCGCTCATCACTACTGGAAAGGTATCAGCAGGCCCATCATCATGTAATAAGACCGATGCCACATACACACGGTCAGTTTTCCTGGCGTTTAAAAGTCTGCCAGGAAAACTAAGGGGAAAGCCAAGAACCTGCTCGGCAGCTTTTTCCCCCTACACACGGCCGGTTTTGCTGGCAGGAAAATTGCCATGAGAGCTTTGGCCGGGAATCCCCGCCATGTGTATGCTCCTTCGCAGTGTTTCCCATAAGAAAACTGCCAGGAAAAAGACCGCCGGGTATCCCGGCAGGAAAAAATAAAATATGTTCTCAGTCTTCCCACCGGGATGCCCCGCGGTTTTCCTGTCGGGAAAACTGCCATGGAGCATACACACGACCAGTTTTCCCGGGCCAAAAGCTGTCATGGCAGTTTTCCCGGCCAAAAGCTGTCATGGCAGTTTTCCCGACGGGAAAACTGGTCGTGTGTACCCTGCATGAATGTTAAGATGCAGTTAGGCGGCGTACACACGACCGAGGTTCTCGCTGGAAACCAGCGAGAACCTCGCTGGAATGCACATTCCAGCGAGGACCTCGGCCGTGTGTACGGTCTCGGCGAGCTTCCCGTCGGGAAGCCCGTCGAGCAGAAATAGAGAGCACGCTCTCTATTTCCTCGACGGCCCGCCCGGAAGAATGGCTGGTTGCCATTCCCGACGGGCGGGTCGCCGATTTCGACGGCCGGCAGGGAACCTCGACGGGCGGAACGATGTGTTCTGCCCGTCGAGATTCCCTGCCGTGTGTACGCCGCCTGAGACATGACTGGAGCTTGGCAACAGCTGCAAACTGGACAATTTCCTCAACAAACACTCTACTGAGGTCTCGAGGGGAACTACGTTTCATTCTTTTATGAAGAAAATCTGGCAGGGGGATCTGGGGCAATTGACCCTTTTGCCCTTTTGTAAATCTGGCACTACTTCCAATCTGCTAGGATGATGAAGCACAAAGTCGGGGTTGTTCTGTAGCGAGATTTCCAGATGGGTCCTGCCTGAGAGTGGGGCAAATAAAAAGTGTGTCAATGGATTTCTACATTGCCTTATTTCTGTATGGTACAATACTACTTCTATATACCACTCCTGTCTCTTGCATTTGTTCTGTGAGCAATGTAGCTGTCATAAGAACAGCAGAAGAGCAAGAGATTACTGTGCCCACGGGATTATCAAGAGGCAACTAAGCACCCACACGCTCTATACAGGATGTGTCATACGGGACCAAGAGTAGGAGATCAGAATGCACATTGCGATATACTGTGGTACTGTATGTTGTAGATAAATTGCATTTGTCAAAATAATAGGATATGTACTGATTGAATTGCAATACTGTACAGTATCATTTTTGGTAAAAAAGTGACTTTCTGAAGAAACATTTAGGTCCCTTTCACACTTGTACGACTTCAAAGTCGCGCGATTTTACCGCGATTTCGCGGCCGCGATTTCACCGCGATTTTGCCGCGATTCGCGGCCGCGATTTCAATGAATGCCTGTGCAAGGACTACTTTGAAGTCGTCACTACTTAAAGTCGTGCCAGTATGAATGGTGTTCATTGAAAATAATGGAAAATGACTTGTCATACGATTTTGCAGTCCAAAATCGTGGGACAAGTCGTGTAAGTGTGAAAGGGCTCTTAAGCCCCTTTCACACTTGTACAACTTCAAAGTCGCACAATTTTACCACGATTTCGCGGACGTGATTTTACCGTGATTTTGCTGCGATTCGCGGCCGCGAATTCAATGAATGCCTGTTTAAGTGGCATCAAAATCAGACCAAAGTAGTGCAAGGACTACTTTGAAGTAGGCACAACTAAGGTCCCTTTCACACTTGTACGACTTCAAAGTCGCGCGATTTTGCCGCGAATCGCGGCCGCGATTTTACCGCGATTTTGCCGCGATTCGCGGCTGCGATTTCAATGAATGTCTGTTTAAGTGGCCTCAAAATCGGACCAAAGTAGTGCAGGGACTACTTTGAAGTCGGCACTACTTAAAGTCGTTCCAGTATGAATGGTGTTCATTGAAAATAATGGAGAATGACTTGTTATATGATTTTGCAGTACAAAATCGTGAGACAAGTCGTATGAATGTGAAAGGGGCCTTAAAGGGGTGTTCCAGCCCAAAATTGTGTTTATTAAAAGTCAGCAGCTACAAAAAGTGTAGCTGCTGGCTTTTAATAAACACTCACTTACCTGCTCCTGCGTTCCAGCGACGCGCCGACCGGGGCTCCGCTCCTCTCCCCCCCTCCCCAGCCGGCGTCTCCATCCCGACTGTGGGCACCCAGCCGTGACAGCCTTCGGCTTCACGGCCGGGCACCCACTGCGCATGCGCGCGCGGCGCGGCTCGCCGCTGATTGGAATGCGATCGCATGGGACCTGTCAGTGTCCCATGTGATCGCCTACAGGGAGGGGCTGGTGTAGGCGATTAAGGCTTAATCGCCTAACCAGCCCCTCGGCGGAAGCAGGAAGTGGAACAGGAAGTCCCACTCCTACTGAAGCCCCCACTCCCCCCTCCCCAAAAAAATTACATGCCAAATGTGGCATGTAAGGGGGAGGGGAGGGGAGGGGATTAAGCTAAAGTTGTTTTTTTGGGTGGAACTCCTCTTTAAAGTCGTGCCAGTATGAATGGTGTTCATTGAAAATAATGGAGAATGACTTGTCATGCGATTTTGCAGTCCAAAATCGTGGGACAAGTCCTATAAGTGTGAAAGGGGACTTAAGCGGAGTTACACCCAAAAAGTGACCCCCTGACATGCCACATTTTTTTTTGTGGGGGGGGGGGGGCAGATACCCTCTTTTTAGAGGCATCTAGCTCCCATTTATTCCCGGGCAGTGGTGGCTGGTGCTCAATTTTTTTTTTTGGGGGGGGGGGGGGCACAAACAAATAAAAAAGAAAATTGAAAAAAATATATTAATTGTTATCAAACGCTGCCACTGTGCCCATCAAAAGATGCTACTGTGCCCATCATATGCAGCCACTGTACCCTTAAAAAGCAGCCACTGTGTCATCAAATGCTGCCACTGTGCCCATCAAGCGCTGCCTCTGTGCCCATCAAAAGATGCTACTGTGCCCATCATATGCAGCCACTGTACCCTTAAAAGCAGCCACTGTGTCATCAAATGCTGCCACTGTGCCCATCAAGCGCTGCCACTGTGCCTATCAATTTCAGCCACTGTGCCATCAATTTCAGCCACTGTGCCATCAAATGCTGCCACTGTGCCATCAAATGCTACCACTGTGCCCATCAAACGCAGTCACTGTGCCAAAACGCTGCCACTGTGCCCATCAAACGCCACTGTGCCCATCAAATGCTGCCAGTGTGCCCATCAAATGCTGCCACTGTACCAATCATATGCTGCCACTGTGCCCATCATATTCTGCCACTGTGCCATCAAATTCTGCCAGTGTGCCCATCATATGCTGCCAGTCTGCCCATCAAATGCTGCCAGTGTGCCCATTAAATGCGGCCAGTGTGCTCATTAAATGCTGCCAGTGTGCCCAGTAAATGTTGCCAGTGCGCCTTTGAATGCTGTCAGTGTGACCCCCGCACGCTCGCCATCTGCCCGACACTTACCCTGTCTCGTTGGGGCAGTGGGTGACAGTGAGGAGCGGGGTCCTTCATGCGTCTCCTGCCGTTGTTCGGTCAAAACACCATCCTCATCTCCCATCCTGACAGGTAACAGATCCAAGCACCTGATTGGTGGAGAGGCGGTTCAGTGTTAGGAATGCAAATATTCATTCGCTTTTTTAACACAGCTGGGTGAACTGCGAGCGGCAAGCATTCTGCTCGCTGTTCACCTTTTTTGAAGCCTATCAGAGCCTATGGCTCTAATCAGGTGCTCCAAAAATACCCCCGGTCTGGAAGCCTGAATAGTGGGCTGCAGCAGTGGCAATGGATAGATTCATGCAATGCATGAATCTATCTATTGGGCATAGAGAGGGTAGAAGGAGAGAGGGGGCGTTGCCCGTGCGCCCTTTGGACGCACGCCACTGCTCCCAGGGCTCTGCAGCACCGAAAGGAAGTTCACCTTTCCCCCCTCTCTCCCTGAAATCTTCTGGAACTCGTGACATGTCCCAGAAGATTGCCCGGCCAATCAGGCCGTGGCTTGCGCATGTGCAGTGCGTGTGTAGTGATGCCGGCGCCGCAGAGAGGAGGGGGAGAGGAGCAGAGCTTAGTTCACCTGCATCGCTGGACCATAGTACAGGTGAGTGTGCGATTATTAAAAGTCATTTACACTGATAAACAGGACACTGATTATCAGTCTCAACAGCGCCACCTATCAGTGCCTATCAGTGCTGCATATCAGTGCACATCAGTGAAGGAGAAAAATTACTTATTTCCAAAATTCTATAACAGAAACTAAGAATTTATTTTTATTTTATTTTTTATGTTTGCTCTTTTTTATATTCTATTAGCAAAAAATAAAACCCCCAGTGGTTATTAAATACCACCAAAAGAAACCTCTATTTGTGTAGAAAAAAAAGAGATAAAAATTACATTCGGTACCGTATTGCACGACCGCGCAATTGTCATTCAAGGTGAGACAGCACTGAAAATTGGCCTGGACAGAAAGGGGGTGAAAGTTTCCTGTATTGAAGTGGTTAAAGAAGAGCTTCAGTCTAACCCCAGAAAAATCAGCAGTTACAAATACTGTAGCTGCTGACTTTTAATATAAGGACACTTACCTGTCCAGGGATCCAACGATGTCCTCACCCGAGCCAATTCTTTAATAGGCTTTGGGTTCAGGCGCTGTTATCTTAGGTAAGGCAAGCCGGTGTTCTATCGAATAGTGCCCTCCGTCGAAAAGTGCCCGCGCATGCGCAGTACAGAAGGGCACTCCAGCTGATTTCCCGATCAGCTGGCGTGACGTCACCATAGCACATGCGCAAATCGTAGGAGGCATTTTTAGATGGGAGATACAAATTGACAGGCACAATTAAAAGCTATGCAAACAGCGGAGTGAGACCGCAGTTGTCAGATTGTGCCTTGTTGTTGCGGGGCGGGTTTTCAGTGTGCTCAAGATCAGGTTTTGTCTGTGTTGCAGGGCGGGTTTGGTGTGTTGAATGGTGGGTTTTTCCTATGTCTAACGGGTTGCAACACAGACAAAATCTTTGTAGATTTCTACGGCAATCTGACCCAGAAGTGGGATACGGTACTTGTCAAAACCAGGTAACCGCCCCCCCACCACCAGAAAGTGTCAAATGTGGTAGTGGAGGGTGCAAGTAAGTGGAGCTTCCCCTTTTGGGTGGGGCTGCGCTTTAACACCTTAAGGACCGCCGCACCACTATTTACGTCGGCAGAATGGCACAGGTGGGCATATGGATGTACAGGTATGTCCCCTTTAGGTGTGGGTCGCGAGGGCGCTGGCGCTCTCGCGACCCGGTCCTGTGCTCCGTGACCGTGGGATCCGATCACCGCCCGTGACCCGCGATCGGGACACAGAGAGGAAGAACGGGGAGAGGTGAGTGTAAACAAACCTCTCCCCGTGCTTCCTAGTGAGCCTCTCACTGGGAACGGCAATCAGTGATGTCACATGCCCAGCCACGCCCCCCTACAGTAAGAAACACAAATTAGGTCACACTTAAAGTGAATGTAAACCCAAAATGTTTTATTATTTTTCTTTGATGTTACAACGTAGAGTGTAAGATTTCCTATCATCTGTGCCCAGTCTTGCCACACAGAGTTAATCCAGTGCTGAGTAATCCTCTTTTATTGTTTAGTGAAATAAAACAGACTTACAGAGAAAAACCTTAGTCCGTTCCGCCCCTTACTGTGAGTGACAGGTTATTTACATATCTCTGGAGACGGGCATTATTTTTTAATTCCCACCCCCACTTTTTTTCTGAAGTCATGTGGTTACTTTTCTGGATTTTTACTGGATGTTAGTGATCAGAGCAGAATTTAGTGTAAGGAATACATAGGAGAAAATGCATGTTGACAAGGGGAGTGTAGAGGAGGGCAGGGAGTCTACTGACGTCACGACTCCACCCACCGAGCTCCAGACAACAGATCCACCAACAGAATCTGCAGTTTTTCAGTTCTTATAACAGACAGAGGGGAGACATTTGACAGGTAAGGATACATGCAGGAGGCATCTATATCCTTATAGATCAGCACTATGGCAGTATTTTAGAAAGGATGAGAGTGGGTTTACATCCACTTTAACCCCTTTAGCGCCCCCCCCCCTCTCACTGCTAGTGTCATTTTTACAGTAATCAATGCATTTTTATAGCACTGATCGCTGTGAAAATGACAATGGTTTCAAAAATGTGTCAAAAGTGTCCGATGTGTCTGCCATAATGTCGAAGTCAAGAAATAAATCACTGATCGCCGCCATTAGGAGTAAAAAAAAAAAATTATTAATAAAAATGCCATAAAACGATTCCCTATTTTGTAAACGCTATAACTTTTGCGCAAACCAATGCTTATTGCGATTTTTTCTTACCAAAAAGATGTAGAAGAATACATATCAGCCTAAATTGAGGAAAAAATTTTTTTTTATATATATATTTTTGGGGTATATTTATTATAGCAAAAGGTAAAAAATATTGAATTTTTTTTTAAATTGTCGCTCTATTTTTGTTTATAGCGCAAAAAATAAAAACCGCAGAGGTGATCAAATACCACCAAAAGAAAGCTCTATTTGTGGGAAAAAAAAGGGAGTCAGTTTTGTTTGGGAGCCACGTTGCACGACCGCGCAATTGTCAGTTAAAACGACGCAGTGCCAAATCGCAAAAAGGGGCAAGGTCCTTAACCTGCATAATGGTCCGGGGCTTAAGTGGTTAAACACAGCTTTTAAAGGTGATTTTTTTTGTCTCTAATGCTGCGTACACACGATCATTTTTCAGGCTCTAGAAAAAAAATGTCGTTAAAGCCCACACGACCATTTTTTACAACCCGAAAAACTACAACGTTAAAAACGTTGTGAAAAAATAGAGCATGTTCGAAAAAATATTGCCCGTTTTTCAGAACCCCAAAAAATGCTCTGAAGCCCACACACGGTCGTTTTTAATGACATAAAAAAAGTAGTTTTTAAGAACCCGAAAAACGGTCGCGTTTACGCGGCATAAGGCCTGGTTTACATCTATGTAGTTTGCTTTTGTTTCTACAGTGCTTTTTGCCGTACATTAAGCGCCTCTGCACACACATTATTTTTTTATGCGTTTTGTGGGTTTTTTTTCATGCTTTTTGTTTGCCTAATTTATTGTTGGGCAGATTAAAAAAGCAAAACACGCCAAAAACACATAAAAAAATGCACTGCAAAATGATTTTCTGCAGGGTCTCCATTGAAGTCTATTGAACAAAAACAGCTTGCCCACTGTATAACATACAGTACATATATGGTGGCAAGGTGGCTCTCCTGCGCTAGATCATGTACTAGGTACTAGGTACTGGTACTCCCGGGTAAGGCACACACTGCTGGCAACCCAAGAAGGAATGGAGTGATGGGATGAGGAGGAGGAGGAATGGAGTAATGGGATGAGGAGGAGGAATGGAGTGATGGGATGAGGAGGAATGGAGTGATGGGATGAGGAGGAGGAGGAATGGAGTGATGGGATGAGGAGGAGGAATGGAATGGAGATGAATGGTGATGAGGAGGAGGATGGAGGAATGAGGAGGAGGAATGATGGGATGAGGAGGGAGGATGGGATGGAGTGATGGGATGAGGAGGAGGAATGGAGGAGATGATGGAGTGATGATGGATGAGGAGGAATGGAGTGATGGGATGAGGAGGAGGAATGGAGTGATGGGATGAGGAATGGAGGATGGGAGGAGGAGGAATGGAGTGATGGGATGAGGAGGAGGAATGGAGTGATGGGATGATGGATGATGAGGAGGAAGGATGGGATGGAGTGATGGGATGAGGAGGAGGAGGAGGATGGGATGAGGAGGAGGAATGGAGTGATGGGATGAGGAGGGAGGAATGAGGAGGATGATGATGGGAGGAGGAGGAGGAGGAGGATGATGGGAGGAGGAGGAGGAGGATGATGGGAGGAGGAGGAGGAGGAGGATGATGATGGGAGGAGGAGGAGGAATGGAGTGAGATGAGGAGGAGGAATGGAGTGATGGGATGAGGAGGAGGAATGGAGTGATGGGATGAGGAGGAGGAGGAATGGAGTGATGGGATGAGGAGGAGGAATGGAGTGATGGGATGAGGAGGAGGAATGGAGTGATGGGATGAGGAGGAGGAATGGAGTGATGGGATGAGGAGGAGGAATGGAGTGATGGGATGAGGAGGAGGAATGGAGTGATGGGATGAGGAGGAGGAATGGAGTGATGGGATGAGGAGGAGGAATGGAGTGATGGGGATGAGGAGGAGGAATGGAGTGATGGGATGAGGAGGAGGAATGGAGTGATGGGATGAGGAGGAGGAATGGAGTGATGGGATGAGGAGGAGGAGGATGGAGTGATGGGATGAATGGAGTGATGGGATGAGGAGGAGGAATGGAGTGATGGGATGAGGAGGAGGAATGGAGTGATGGGATGAGGAGGAATGGAGTGATGGGATGAGGAGGAGGAATGGAGTGATGGGATGAGGAGGAGGAATGGAGTGATGGGATGAGGAGGAGGAATGGAGTGATGGGATGAGGAGGAGGAATGGAGTGATGGGATGAGGAGGAATGGAGTGATGGGATGAGGAGGAGGAGGATGAGGAGGAGGAATGGAGTGATGGGATGAGGAGGAGGGAATGGAGTGATGGGATGAGGAGGAGGAATGGAGTGATGGGATGAGGAGGAGGAATGGAGTGATGGGATGAGGAGGAATGGAGTGATGGGATGAGGAGGAGGAATGGAGTGATGGGATGAGGAGGAGGAGGAATGGAGTGATGGGATGAGGAGGAGGAATGGAGTGATGGGATGAGGAGGAGGAATGGAGTGATGGGATGAGGAGGAGGAATGGAGTGATGGGATGAGGAGGAGGAGGAATGGAGTGATGGGATGAGGAGGAGGAATGGAGTGATGGGATGAGGAGGAGGAATGGAGTGATGGGATGAGGAGGAGGAATGGAGTGATGGGATGAGGAGGAGGAATGGAGTGATGGGATGAGGAGGAGGAGGAATGGAGTGATGGGATGAGGAGGAGGAATGGAGTGATGGGATGAGGAGGAGGAGGAATGGAGTGATGGGATGAGGAGGAGGAATGGAGTGATGGGATGAGGAGGAGGAGGAATGGAGTGATGGGATGAGGAGGAGGAGGAATGGAGTGATGGGATGAGGAGGAGGAATGGAGTGATGGGATGAGGAGGAGGAATGGAGTGATGGGATGAGGAGGAGGAATGGAGTGATGGGATGAGGAGGAGGAGGAATGGAGTGATGGGATGAGGAGGAGGAGGAATGGAGTGATGGGATGAGGAGGAGGAATGGAGTGATGGGATGAGGAGGAATGGAGTGATGGGATGAGGAGGAGGAATGGAGTGATGGGATGAGGAGGAATGGAGTGATGGGATGAGGAGGAGGAATGGAGTGATGGGATGAGGAGGAGGAATGGAGTGATGGGATGAGGAGGAGGAATGGAGGATGATGGGATGAGGAGGAGGAATGGAGTGATGGGATGAGGAGGAGGAGGAATGGAGTGATGGGATGAGGAGGAGGAATGGAGTGATGGGATGAGGAGGAATGGAGTGATGGGATGAGGAGGAGGAATGGAGTGATGGGATGAGGAGGAGGAGGAATGGAGTGATGGGATGAGGAGGAGGAGGAATGGAGTGATGGGATGAGGAGGAGGAATGGAGTGATGGGATGAGGAGGAGGAATGGAGTGATGGGATGAGGAGGAGGAATGGAGTGATGGGATGAGGAGGAGGAGGAATGGAGTGATGGGATGAGGAGGAGGAATGGAGTGATGGGATGAGGAGGAATGGAGTGATGGGATGAGGAGGAGGAATGGAGTGATGGGATGAGGAGGAGGAATGGAGTGATGGGATGAGGAGGAGGAATGGAGTGATGGGATGAGGAGGAGGAATGGAGTGATGGGATGAGGAGGAGGAATGGAGTGATGGGATGAGGAGGAGGAATGGAGTGATAGGATGAGGAGGAGGAGGAATGGAGTGATGGGATGAGGAGGAGGAATGGAGTGATGGGATGAGGAGGAGGAATGGAGTGATGGGATGAGGAGAAGGAATGGAGTGATGGGATGAGGAGGAGGAATGGAGTGATGGGATGAGGAGGAGGAGGAGGAATGGAGTGATGGGATGAGGAGGAATGGAGTGATGGGATGAGGAGGAGGAGGAATGGAGTGATGGGATGAGGAGGAGGAATGGAGTGATGGGATGAGGAGGAGGAGGAATGAAGTGATGGGATGAGGAGGAGGAATGGAGTGATGGGATGAGGAGGAGGAGGAATGGAGTGATGGGATGAGGAGGAGGAGGAATGGAGTGATGGGATGAGGAGGAGGAGGAATGGAGTGATGGGATGAGGAGGAGGAATGGAGTGATGGGATGAGGAGAAGGAATGGAGTGATGGGATGAGGAGGAATGGAGTGATGGGATGAGGAGGAGGAGGAGGAATGGAGTGATGGGATGAGGAGGAGGAGGAATGGAGTGATGGGATGAGGAGGAGGAGGAATGGAGTGTGATGAGGAGGGGATGGAGGATGGGATGAGGAGGAGGAGGAATGGAGTGATGGGATGAGGAGGAGGAATGGAGTGATGATGAGGAGGGATGAGGAGGAGGAGGAATGGAGTGATGGGATGAGGAGGAGGAATGGAGTGATGGGATGAGGAGGAGGAGGAATGGAGTGATGGGATGAGGAGGATGGAGGAATGGAGAATGATGATGGGATGAGGAGGAATGGAGATGATGGAGTGAGGAGGAGGAATGGAGTGATGGGATGAGGAGGAATGGAGTGATGGGATGAGGAGGAGGATGGAGGATGGGATGAGGAGGAATGGGAGTGATGGGATGAGGAGGAGGATGGAGGATGGGATGAGGAGGAATGGAGTGATGGGATGAGGAGGAGGAATGGAGTGATGGGATGAGGAGAAGGAATGGAGTGATGGGATGAGGAGGAGGAATGGAGTGATGGGATGAGGAGAAGGAATGGAGTGATGGGATGAGGAGGAGGAATGGAGTGATGGGATGATGATGAGGAGGAGGAGGAATGGAGTGATGGGATGATGATGAGGAGGAGGAATGGAGTGATGGGATGAGGAGGAGGAATGGAGTGATGGGATGATGATGAGGAGGAGGAGGAATGGAGTGATGGGATGATGATGAGGAGGAGGAATGGAGTGATGGGATGATGATGAGGAGGAGGAATGGAGTGATGGGATGATGAGGAGGAGGAGGAGAAAGAACAGAGTGATGATGATCGCTGTGTTGTTATCTCCTCCGCTCTCCGTGCCAGGAAGTGCGCAGCTAGAGGGGCGGAGCTGGGCGGGGAGGATGGCGTATCCGGAGAGGCGGTAGGCGTGTCCCGGAGGGGGTCGGTTGGAAGGAGGGGGCGTGTCCCGTGTGACAGTCGGAGTAGTTCCCGGCATGCCCCGGGGTGGCTGGGCTGGCTCTGTTGAATTTGAATGAGAAGCTCCGAGCTTTCGGCGCCATTTTCGAGTCCTGAGCGGAGCGGAGAGCCGGACAGAGGAGCCAGCGGAGGGCGGACATGGGGGAGAGAGAGAGAGAGAGAGAGAGAGAGAGAGAGGGAGGACAGCCCGGGACCAGGCAGTGTCAGAGCTGACAGCCGGCCGGGGACGGACACCGAACTGTCATAGGAGGAGGAGAGCCACCCGGTACCGGGAACATCGCTGAGGAGGTAAGACTCCGGTGTGTGTCACCTACCGGGTACCTCCGTACTCCCCATCACTTCTCTACTCCTACCGGGAGTGTCCGCACCACCCCCACCACCACACTGACAGCCCGGCACACCCCCTCCCCCCCCTCTTTAACACCTGACCCCGGACACTTACCGAAAAATAACCAAAAAATTACTAAAAATCCCCCCACCCCCCCTGAGGGGCGCCCGGGGGGCTGCGGGCTCCGGACACCCCGGAAATCACGGCGGCAGTTTGAGCGGGAGAGGGGGGAAGGGAAGCCTGTCATCACCGGGGGGGGAGGGGGCTCTCCCAGTATATGGAAGGGGGGGTCATCTGTCATTACCTGGGGGGGGGGGGTAATACGGGGGCTTCTGTCATTTTCAAGGTTGGGGGAGGGGGGTCTGTCATTACCTGGAGGGGCACCTGTCATGGTCAGGAGGCGGAGCATCTGTCATTGGGGGGGCGCACAATGTCCTCCCCCCTCCCTATCACATGAAGTAAGGGGGGGGGGGGAATGTGAAGGAGATCCCTGTGCCTGGACCCCCCCCCCCCTCTCATCCAACTAACCCTTCCTACAAAGGGGACCCCCTTCTCCTCCATCCAGTGCTCGTACATGTTGGGTGATCGGGTGACACACACTGATATGAAGGGGGGGGGGGGGTGTCGTACGATGCTCTGCCCGCTGCGCCTGGACTCCTCTCATTGTGCGGATTGGTCCCGATTTGTATCGGTCCCCCGATCTCTATCGATCTGTGTGAGTGTGGCCGGTACAGGTGATCTCTGTTCTCCTTGCTCGGTGTAGACGTGTGATCATCTGGGGGAGGGGGGCAGGCCGATCGCCCCCATACTCTGGCTGGGGTGTCGACCGATCATTGTCTGGATCAGAGGTACTTTCACTTTCTAGATCGGGGGTCTCCAAACTACAATTCCCATCATGGGCGATGGGCCCTTCCTCTGCATGGAGGGTG
This sequence comes from Rana kukunoris, assembly GCA_029574335.1. Classification (NCBI taxonomy): domain Eukaryota; kingdom Metazoa; phylum Chordata; class Amphibia; order Anura; family Ranidae; genus Rana; species Rana kukunoris. Next base: position 69,409,785 of record CM056050.1, on the reverse strand, counting down.
TGCACTCCTCTAACTTTGCTCCTCCATGGGGGTGTAATATGCAGATCTGCATGGAGGAGGAGGGGGTGTAATATGCAGATCTGCATGGAGGAGGAGGGGGTGTAATATGCAGATCTGCATGGAGGAGGAGGGGGTGTAATATGCAGATCTGCATGGAGGAGGGGTGTAATATGCAGATCTGCATGATGATGGAGGAGGTGGGGGCTGTAATATATAGATCTGCATGGAGGAGGAGGGGGTGTAATATGCAGATCTGCATGGAGGAGGGGGCGTGAAATATATAGATCTGCATGGAGGAGGAGGGGCGTGTAATGTATAGATCTGCATGGAGGGGGGGGT